>CM014276.1:26570368-26582363 GCA_004135705.1 Alloteropsis semialata | reverse complement strand
AAACGATTCATACATAATCAATACATTCCACAAATCGGTGAAAAAATCCGTCACAAAAATGATCAAAATCACGAGATTGATTCAATCCATTAATCTCACATGCANTTACCTCTTTAATTGATGTATGTATCCGGATCTTTTTGCTTACCTTTCTCAACTTCCACTCTCATGTATACATCACAGCCAAGCCCAGTGCTCCCCACTGATCCCCAAAGAAGAACCTATACTAGTAGAGCATTTGTCTCTTTCTCTCCACCTGCTGTGCGACATGTTACCGAATCATACGTGAAGCTAGGAAAAGGAGGAATCGGCAAGAGTTAAGCAGCATTTGGTAACATCTATCCGCCAGCAACAACGTGTCAGATCGAAACATTTGGTCCCCGGGTGCTTGTTTTGCGTTGCCTGGAGATGCTTATATGTGCTTCAGCTCTTTGTAGACACTGTCGCGAATGTCGAGGTTTGACAACGATGGCCAGATCAGGTCAATCACACACCTAGGATGCACAATGAAGCATTTGTATAGATAAATAATTTAATAGCTTAAACTATAGTCTATAGCTTATCGTCTATGTTGTCATCTGATTCCACGGACTGGAAATAGGATTGCATCAGTATAGCCTCTATTGCATTTCACCAGAGTTTCTATTCAGTTGTCTTAGGTCCAATGGAAGAATGGGGACACGATGGTTAGGACAATCCCTGAATTTTTAAACAATCTCTTGACTAGCTCCGATTCAGTTATTAGCAAATAATATGAAAATAGGATCTAACACGAGAAATGCTTTTGCATTGAAAACCCTTGCAAGCAAAACCACGGGCATGAACTAGTGATCTTCTCTATATAGAGAGAGTTGCAATACAAGAAGTACACTGAGTCATCTGCTCTTATCGTACGGATTATAAGATGTATATATATGCGAACAAAAATGATTGCAGCCTGTTGACGCTAAAACGCGCCGCGCCAAACACTCACACGCGCGGAATCGCAGAACGCAGACCTGGCTGTGCAGAAACCGGTGAAACCGGTTTGCTAGGGTTTCCTGCGAAGACCAACGAACGCACGCCCGGGAGGGACCCCGTCAGGGTGTGCGCACCTTGGGTTGTTCTAGGATCGGTCAGGCCACCTAGAACGCCCTCAATCGCCGTGGAGACGAAGGAAGAACAGCAATTAGGGTTTGGAAGAGGCTAGGGTTTGAAGAACGTAAAGTAAAGGCAAAAAGTAAAGACGAATAAAAGATAAATTGTGTTTGATCGATTGGATGATACTCAATCGGCCGCAACCCTTTATATTTATAGGGTGGGGAGGTCTTGCCCCGCAAGGAAAGTTCAAATACAAGTCGGATCTACAAAAAGAGTCCAAACCTATCACAATTCGGGGAAAACCGGTTCTACCGGTTTCTAAATCCGGTTCCACCGGTTTGTGTTATCAGACGCAGCACAGTGCAACAAACCGGTTACACCGGTTAGCGAATCCGGTTCCACCGGTTTCCCTGCAGAAACTATTCCTTGCCAATTTTGATCGCTAACATATGCCCCCCCTGTTTTCTAGTAAACTTGTGCACTAGAAAACACTTCTAAGATCAAAATTGTTCTTCTGGACGATACTAAACATATAAAGCATCGGCCATGTCATGCGTCTCGCCTATGTTGAAGTTGAAGCAACTTGTTTTGGTCTCCACACCATCCTTGTAGGTGCCGCTGATCTTTGTTCAACTTCTGGCTCCATTGATTGCCTGCGCATTCTTTGTAATTTTCTCTTTTGAGTGCGAGTTAAGCCTGAGGGACACCACCTCGGCTGCATATATTTAGAATCTGATTTGCTACTATTCTCACACTGCTTAGAGTCAGTACATGCATCTTTTCTAACCGGATTACCATTGTAAGCAATCGGTTGTTGAAAGACACCATAATTTGGATAAGAAATAATATGTGGTGGCATGTACATACTACCATAGTCACTAGGAGCATAATAACAAGGATATGGACAAGACAACGGCATATGTGATCCACCAAAATAATATGGCACAGCAGCATAATTACCTTGGTATTGGTGAGATTTTCGACTACCCTGATGTCTTGGTGGTGAATTTGCGTCTCCAGTGCTATGTGATCGACTCCTTTGTTTCTGGGCAGCTCCCTTCTTCTTATACTTTTCAAAAAGCTCTTCGAAGGTCGGCCCTGCTTTCTTTTTTGAACCATTAGAGTCTCCAGGTAAAAACCGGTTATACCGGTTTGAGGAACCGGTTCCACCGGTTCTATCAGAACCAGCACACTTGCTCTTGGTTTGCCCCCCGAGTGTTGAATTCCTTTCTGTAACTTGAGGGTCTTTTTTCTGCCATACCTTCTTGCTCCTTTTCTTACCCGAGTGTTCACCAATGATTACATTTTTTCCTTTTGTTGTATCGGCTTGATTTGGCCGGATCAACACTTTAGGATTCTGTAATTCAATGGTATTGACAGAAAAAATATTTAGGAAAAGGATCAGAATCAACCTTCATTTCATGCAAAGTCAAATGGCCTTCATTAAGGGCCGATTGAATTCGCCTACGAAATACATTACAATCATTAGTTGCATGTGAAAAAGAATTATGAAATTTACAATATGCACGTCGCTTCAACTCATCAAGAGATGGTAAAGTATATGCACACTTGATGTATCCATTCTTATGTAACTCATCAAATATCCTATCACATTTGGACACATCAAAAGTAAATTTTATTTCTTCTTGCCGATTTTTGTGGATCGGCTTAAGTGAAGGGCAACTATATGATTGAGACTTGCTTGGCCATGTAAATTCAGCAGCACATACTTCTCCATTCTCATCGTCCACTAAATCATTGTTTAACATATGCATGTTAGGACGATCAGATTTTGGCCTAGCATCTTTACTTCGGCTTTCTTGAACCAAAGCTTTTTGTAATACTTGATTAAGGGTAAGAAACTCATAGCCCTCTAATTTATCTTTGATATGAGATTTCAAACCTTTAAAAGCTAATTCGGCAAGATCTTTTTCAGAAATAATTAAACTATAACATCGGTTTTTTGTATCTCTAAATCTTCTAATGTAATCAGCAACAGATTCATCATTCTTTTGAATAACCGATGTTAAATGGGATAGCCTCAATTCATTATCACCACTATAAAAGTGCTCATGGAATTTATGTTCTAATTGAGACCATGAATGAATAGAATTAGGAGATAATGCCGAAAACCATGAGAAAGCAACACCAGATAATGACAAAGGGAATAATCTAACTTTCAAATGATCAACACTACCATGAATACCCATTTGTGCATTAAACTGACTAATATGCTCCCATGTAGTCCTATTGTCTTCCCCAGTAAATTTGACAAACTCTGGTACTTTAAAACCTTGAGGATAAGGCATAGTATCAAAAGCTGGAGGATAAGGTTTCTGATATACTAAAGTTTTATTCTTAACCTCTACGCCAAAAGTATCCTTAATCAAAATAGCCAAATCTTTTTTATATTCTTCCATCAGACTCTGAATATAAAGATCATTTGAGCTTTGCTGATCATTGACATTTGGCACATGTTGTGACATTTGGTTCGGTGATGCATGTAATGGTTGTTGCAAATAACCCGAACTTTGGGAAGACATAGGATTTGTAGTATACGTCATTGGAGTACATGTAGGTACATTACCAGAAACACCATTAACTCGGCCAGAATTAGCCTGAGCAATTGACGTACTAGTTATAAGCTCAGGTGTTGTCTGATATGCAGCGACAGGGTAAGAACCAGTAAAACCGGTTCCTGGAACCGGTTGAACCGGATTTTGGCCGTCCTGGGTATTAGGATTAAAACCGGTAGGACCGGTTACAGAAACCGGTTTTACCGGATTTGCCTGGCCAAATCCCTGAAAATTCTGTCCTGTCAAATGATTTAACGGCATCCCATATTGTGGATTTCTGGGTATTACTGCTGCCGATAAATTCTGAGGTACAATTGCGTGCTGTGAAGTACCCACTAGATCAGAATTAATAGCATTACTAATTACGGTCGAGGGTTGTTTTCCTACGGATTTATCAATCATGCCTTGAACAATCGCAAGAAGATTCTTTTGACCAGAAAGTAATAAGCCATTAATTTGCTCAAGGGTAACAGGCGCGGATGCAGCACTTACAGTGGGTGTTACCTCATCTTTTTCTTCTTCTCCTTCTGAAAGAATGACCACCTCCTTGTCCTTGGAGATAGCACCTTTTCGATCTTTGGAGAAGTGCGAGAGGAACCATTGCGCCTTATCTTCAAGTTTTTTCTTGGCACATTCCATCTCCTCCTTTTCTTGCAACAGGAGTTGCTCGAAAAGATGACGATCCTCAGCCGATAGTTCATTAACACTCGGCCTTTGAATATTATCAGGATCCACCTCGCCTGGCTTCGGTAGACTCGACATGACAGTAGATCCCTTTTTCTTGTTCCCCAGCGGAGTCGCCAAAAAGTGTGTTGACGCTAAAACGCGCCGCGCCAAACACTCACACGCGCGGAATCGCAGAACGCAGACCTGGCTGTGCAGAAACCGGTGAAACCGGTTTGGGAAACCGGTGAAACCGGTTTGCTAGGGTTTCCTGCGAAGACCAACGAACGCACGCCCGGGAGGGACCCCGTCAGGGTGTGCGCACCTTGGGTTGTTCTAGGATCGGTCAGGCCACCTAGAACGCCCTCAATCGCCGTGGAGACGAAGGAAGAACAGCAATTAGGGTTTGGAAGAGGCTAGGGTTTGAAGAACGTAAAGTAAAGGCAAAAAGTAAAGACGAATAAAAGATAAATTGTGTTTGATCGATTGGATGATACTCAATCGGCCGCAACCCTTTATATTTATAGGGTGGGGAGGTCTTGCCCCGCAAGGAAAGTTCAAATACAAGTCGGATCTACAAAAAGAGTCCAAACCTATCACAATTCGGGGAAAACCGGTTCTACCGGTTTCTAAATCCGGTTCCACCGGTTTGTGTTATCAGACGCAGCACAGTGCAACAAACCGGTTACACCGGTTAGCGAATCCGGTTCCACCGGTTTCCCTGCAGAAACTATTCCTTGCCAATTTTGATCGCTAACACAGCCAAATACAGAAACAAACCCTCTATTACATAACCCGAAATGATGGCCCTCCAGGCGTACGCGCAAGACACACATTATAACTCGGATCGTATTCATTTATGAGTGATGTGTAACTTATTTTTATTAGGTACTGCACAAGTCGTTGGTATGTTTAATATAGCATCCTAAGTTAGAGAGTTGGCACAACTCTTTACTCTTTCTCTCTTATTGTTTGGCTGTTTTATTTCCTGAGATACGATTTCTTTATGGTTCTTCATTAAATTTGCTGCCACATTACCAAATTGCTAATGTGGCAGTGTATTTAATTCTATGGACTCTGACAGACCTGGATGGTTGGGGATGCCCTAAACTGTTATAGTTTCTATTTTCTTATATTCCCTCATGCCTGTGCAACCCCTTGCTTGCACTTTATAACATCATCATCTCAACACAACTGCCTTTTCAAGTCTCATGTGGATCATATAAACCACACCGCCCCACCACACAGAAACAAGCATGTCACACTATCTCTATCTCCTCCATCCTAGACGAAGATTGGAATGGGAGGAATCAACAAGTTACACTACCAGAGAACCCGCCATCCATCCACTGTAATCGGTCACGGATGGAAAGGACCCGGTACCAATGGAAGCATTGGTACCGGGTCCAACGGCCAATAATTCTGCGAGCTCATTGGTACCGGGTGGTGGCACCACCCGGTACCTATATGGCCACATTGGTACCGGTTGGTGTCACCACCCGGTACCAATGAGCCTCGGGGCCTTTGGTACCGGTTGGTGACACCAACCGGTACCAATGTGACCCCCTTTGGTACCGGATGGTGCCACCAACCGGTACCAAAGGGGCTCTGCGTATAAGACCCCTTCTTCCTCCCCCAGCCCGAGCCATGGCTCATTTCTTCATCCTCCATTGAGCTCGGGTTGGGGGAGCTCATGCCCGATTTTTCCATAACTTTTGGAGATTTTGCAAACCAAGTCCGCTAGAAGGTTAGCAACATCATCCTCTCTCTTTTGACGGTTAGTATGGTCTATTTCATGCTCTATGTTTTGAGTAATTTGTGTTTTGTGGAATGATTGAAATAAGAGATTTTAGATTTAATCTTCATTTTTATTATGAATTTGTAATAGAGAATCACTATATAGTTAGTTGTTGCATGTGTAGAGATGATGCAAAAATTTTTAGACATTGTTTAGATTTTTGGATTATTTGTAGAAACTTTAAATGATTTTCATATTTATGCTTATTATGATTTTTAGATATTATAAATGATATTCATATTTAGGGTTATTAGGATTTTTAGAGATTATAAATGAAATTCATATTTAGGCTTATTACGAACTTTAGAATTACATCTTTTTAGAGGCTTCAAATGACGTTGATATTTATGGTGTTTAGGAATTTTTGAGATTATAAATGATATTCTTATTTAGTTAGATTTTAAATTCAATTTTAGTTCTCATGGTTGTAAATATCTTGAACTAAAACAATCCAACTCTTGGCATGCCTATGATGATATCAAATTTTACCTAGTTTTCTAGCTGGGTAACAAATGATGACCTTGAGCTTGAGCTTGTATTGTATAGTTATGCTTCTCATGGTTGTCATCAAACCATGGGACACATCCATGCCCAAGCAACGGATCGGTTGTGATGGTTGGGCTGGGTGTGTCTCATGGTTCCATGCCTACCATGAACCAATTTTGTTACCACCTGTAATGTTTCTTATGCTCCAAGTTCAAGGTCAAATGAAAGACAACGTATCTGAGGCAAATCACTCCTTGAATTTTTTTTGAGATGAGCAAAAGTAACACGTTGATGATTTTGGAATGTGGTTGTCGGCCATCGTGCCCTTGGTTTGTCGCAGGTTTTGAAAACCTCCCGATGCAGGGGAGGTGCTGTCGAAATTTTAGAGATTATAAAAGATATTCTTGTTAAGGCTTACTACGAACTTTAGAAATACATCTTTTTGGTGGCATCAAATGATGTTGATGTTTACGGTTATTAAGATTTTTAGAGATTATATATGATATTCTTATTTAGGTTTATTACGAACTTTAGAAATTGGGGATAAATTTTTCATTGTATTTTGTGAATAGATGAATCGGCAATGGATGTACAACGTGGATAGACGCTCATCTGACTTCATTAATGGCGTTCATCAATTCCTCGACGCGGCAGAGGCTAACTCGACCTCGGGTTTTATATGCTGTCCATGCAAGGTCTGTGAGAATAAGAAGGATTATCACATCTCAAAGAAGGTGGTCCACACACACTTGCTTATGAGTGGTTTCATGCCTAACTATATCTATTGGACCAAACACGGCGAAGCGGGGATATTCTTTGAAGAAGGTGATGAAGAAGGTGACGACAACATCCCGGACTTTGCACAATACGGTGCCTTTGCAGATGATACAGCAATGGGCGAGGGTGAAGCAGTTGCAGAAGATGAGGATGATGACGCCTTAGGTGTCATGATCCGTAATGAAGAGAAAGACTGCGAAAGTGCGAAAGAGCGGGAGAAGATGAACCGTTTGTTGGAGGACCATAAAACATTGTTGTACCCAGATTGCAAAGAGGACCAGAAAAAATTGGGTACCACACTGGAACTGTTGCAATGGAAGGCAACTAATGGCTTGTCTGACAAAAGTTTTGGAGAGATATTGAAAATGATAAAGAAGATGCTTCCAGAGGGCAACACATTGCCCGAAACAACATACGAAGCAAGAAAAATCGTTTGCCGTCTAGGACTGGAAGTACAAAAGATACACGCATGTCCCAATGATTGTATCCTTTATCGGGCAAGTCGTACGAATCTTTGGACGCCTGTCCGGTTTGCAATTGCTCGCGGTATAAAATCAGGCGAGACGACCCTGGTGATGTTGAGGGAGAGCCCCCCAAGAAAAGAGTCCCTGCCAAGGTGATGTGGTATTTCCCTATAATACAACGTCTGAAGCGCTTGTTCAGAAACAAAGAGCATGCTAAATTGCTGCGGTGGCACAAAGAGGATCGGAGGGAAGACAATATGTTGAGACACCCCGCTGATGGGTCGCAATGGAGAAAAATCGACAGAGCGTTCCCAGACTTCGCAGAAGATGCAAGGAACATAAGATTTGGTTTGAGTACGGATGGCATGAATCCTTTCGGTGATATGAGCAGTAGCCACAGCACTTGGCCGTGACTCTTTGTATGTACAACCTTCCTCCGTGGATGTGCATGAAAGCGGAAGTTCATTATGATGCCAGTGCTAATCCAAGGGCCAAAGCAGCCTGGCAACGACATTGATGTGTATCTAAGGCCACTGATTGAGGAACTTTGTTGTTGTGGGGCAAAGATGGTGTAAAGGCGTGGGATGAGCACAAGCAAGAGGAATTTAACCTACGAGCATTACTGTTTGTGACCATCAATGATTGGCCTGCACTTGGTAACCTGTCGGGACAGTCAAACAAGGGATACAAAGCATGCACACATTGCCTAGAACACACCGACTGCATTTATCTGAAACATTGTAGAAAGTGTGTGTATATGGGCCATCGTCGATTCCTTTCTGAGAAACATCCGCTGAGAAAGAAAGGAAAGCATTTTGAGGCGGAAGGTCGTAGCAAACCAAGGCATCGGGATGGAAAATATGTATTTGCTATGGTAAAAGATGTGAAGGTGGTCTTTGGGAAGGGACCTGGCAGCCAGCCAGCGGCAAGTGAAAATGGAAAGGCGCCCATGTGGAAGAAAAAGTCAATATTCTGGGACCTACCATATTGGGAGGTCTTAGATGTACGCCACGCAATTGATGTGATGCACCTGACGAAAAATCTTTGCGTAAACGTGCTAGGGTTCCTTGGTACTTACGGAAAGTCAAAAGATACGCTTGAAGCACGACAGGACCTGAAACGTATGAAACAACGAGATCCCCTGCATCCTGAGGAAAGAGAGAAAGGGCGTTGGAACTTGCGTCCTGCTAGCTACACTCTAAGCAAGGAGGAGAAGACCAGCATGTTTGATTGCTTGAACAGTATTAAGGTCCCGTCCGGCTACTCATCGAATGTAAAGAGTCTGATAAATATGAAAGAGAAGAAATTCGTACACCTCAAGTCCCATGACTGCCATGTGCTGCTCACACAATTGCTTCCGGTGGCGCTGAGGGGAATTTTACCCGTTAATGTCCGAACAACTATTGTGAAGCTATGCGCCTTTCTCAATGCAATCGACCAGAAGGCAATCGATCCCACTAATCTAGCAAAGCTGCAGGATGATGTGGCCCAAAGCCTTGTCAGCCTTGAGATGATATTTCTCCGTCTTTCTTTAATATTATGACGCATCTCCTGGTCCATGTTGTCAAAGAGATTGGTATTCTTGGTTCTGTATTCCTACACAATATGTATCCTTTTGAGAGGCTCATGGCTATTCTAAAGAAATATGTTCGTAACCGTTCTCTTTCCAGAAGGATGCATCGCCAAGGGATACAGAACAGAGGAGGTCATTGAGTTCTGTGTTGACTATATCCCCGAACTGAAACCGATTGGGCTACCTGAGTCACGCCATGAGGGGAGACTACTTGGAAAGGGCATGTTAGGAAGGAAACAAACAAGGTGTAGCGACTATGATTTATTCATGAAAGCCCATTACACTGTATTGCAGTCGTCAACCATGGTGGCTCCTTACATCGAGGAGCACAAGACTATAATATGCTACCAAAATCCAAGAAAGTCTGAGAAGTGGATTACACGCCATCACATAGAAACTTTCGCTGGTTGGTTGCGACAAAAGCTCATGGGTAACGAGACAATACATACACAGCTGGCGTATTTGGCAAGGGGACCATCATCCTCATCTTGACGTTCCAAGGCTATGACATAAATGGGTATACATTTTACACGAGAGCCCAAGACGACAAAAGCACCAACAAAAATAGTGGTGTCTGTATAGATGCCTATGACAACAAAGGGAACAGGGACTCATATTATGGCCAGGTAGAGGAGATCTGGGAACTAGATTATGGACCTTTGAAAATACCACTTTTTCGGTGCAAATGGGTGAAACTTACAAGTGGAGGTGTTACTATAGACCGCTACGGCATGACAACTGTGGATCTCAACAAAATTGGGTATGTAGACGAACCATTCGTGCTCGCCAAGGATGTGCATCAAGTGTTTTATGTGAAGGACATGTCTACCAAACCCAAGACGGGGGACTCTGCAAACAAACAACTCCGAACTTTATCCAAAACGGCACATAGTTCTCACGGGAAAAAGAAAAATCGTGGGTGTCGAGGACGTCACCGATGAAGATGATTATAATAGGTGTGACGAGGTGTCTCCGTTCAGTGTGGAGGATGACACAAGCATCCTGTTGGCGTCACCGATGAAGATGATTATAATAGGTGTGACGAGGTGTCTCCGTTCAGTGTGGAGGATGACACAAGCATCCTGTTGGCCAATAAAGATGCTCCTTACGCTCGCAACGATCATAACGAAGGCACTCTTGTAAAGAAAACATTTATTGCTGTTCAAGCATAATGTTGTACTTATGTTGAAGCATGATGATGCTATGTAATTCTAATTATGTTGAAGCATTATGGTATGTAATGTTGGCCAAATTTGATTTTGTCTTATGCTTCTTGATAAGTATTTACTAGTTTTGTTAAATTGACTTGTAATATATTACAGTTTATTTTGGTTAGTATCATGCCGAGACAGCGTCAGGCAGCTAGACGTGGTGGCTATGTTACTAATATGCCACCTACCATCCCGATTCGAGAGGCTCACGAGCCTAGATGGTCGACAACTCAACAAGTTGATCATGTCCCAATTCCCACACCTCAGCAACTTCGCTACAATATGGTAGGGTTATGATATTCCTCTGCAAGTTGCATTTGAATGTAATCACTATGTCACTAAGAATAGAAATTATTAATAATGCAGATCATTAATCCAATTACATGGCTAAAAGATGCAAACATCGGTCAATCAAGTCCTTTGGTATTAAGAGAAAATGTGACCGAAAATACTGGTAGGGTTATGATCTCTGTTAGCATTCAACAAAATGCCACCCGTGACCCAAATCCTGGTGACATGGTTATTATCCACGTTCATTTTGGCGCGTGGCAGCAAGACCATGTGGCCTCGTGTGATGCTGTGAGGCAAGCATTAGCCCAAATAGAAAGTCAAACTGGCCATGTTTTCCCGGACTACAGCTACTTCAAGTTGAAAGCTCTCGAGACGGGTGAGCCAGACGTGACACAGATGCCTAAAAGGATTAGTCCTTCATATGAATCGATTTATGTAAGTTAGTTTTATTTTTAGTTGTGTAATTATATTATAATTTATCTATCTTTATCTGTAACAATATATTTTATTAATCTTATTGTAGGATGACTACTACTGTGGATTCATGCATGCGTGTTCTGGTCTACGTGCAGTCCTTTATCAAGTCCTTGGAAACTTAGGGTATGCACACACGACGCCAGGGGCTTATCGAGTTAATGGTGGTTTCCAAGCTAATATAACCTTGAGTCATGCCAATGCTGCTGAGATCACAATTTATGGAGAGGTCTTGGATTCACGTTACAAGGCACAGGATAGTGCATACATATATGCACTTGATTATGTCGACAGTTCCTAGGCATCGAGATTATCGATATAAACTATCCTTTCTATTTCATGAAGAAGCATGGCGTGCAGGGACCCTGATTATTGCTGTTCAAGCATAATGTTGTACTTATGTTGAAGCATGATGATGCTATGTAATTCTAATTATGTTGAAGCGGTATGGTATGTAATGTAAAGGAGTTAATATATATTACTAAATAGTAATATGAATCTAGAATAGTAAAAGAGTTAATATATATTACTAATATCAAAGGAGTTAATATATATTACTAATACCAAATAAAATATATATAGAAATATGAATCTAGATTTAC
>CM014276.1:26541379-26569705 GCA_004135705.1 Alloteropsis semialata | reverse complement strand
GACGCCGCCGGCCCCTCCCCGACGCCGCGCGCCCCTGTCCCGCCACTCCCGTGCCCGTACGCCGCCGACCCCTCACCCTGCTCCGGCCGCCGCCGCCTCCACGTCCACGTACAGCTCCGCCGCCTCTCCACCACGCCCACGCGCGGCTCTGCTCTCCAGCGCCGCCGCCGCATTCTCCCACGCGCCCCCGCATACGCGCGCCGCCGTCCACCTTGACAGCGCCGGCCGCCACCCCGCGCCGCCGCAGCTCGCATCCACGCGCCGCCCAGGACGCTGCCTCGCCGGACTTGTCCTGCTTCACCTCTTCTCCCTGCAGTAGTCCTCTCAAGGTGATTCGAAGCTCAATCTGTCTCACTCTCTTCTGTCAATTCGAAATCATGGTGATGAATGATGCTTGGATGATGGATGTAATAATTCGGATATGCCATGAATGATATGTGGATTGGATTAGATTTTTTTTGTGGTGGTCTCATAATGCTCAATTTTTAGGGGAAATGCTGCCCAAATTATGTATTTTATGTAATTATTAGATTTTTCATGTAATTATTGGAAATTATAGGATTTTTTATGTAATTATAAGTTTTTTTTTATGTAATTATAGGATTTTTCATGTAATTTATTGAAATATGAATCTAGAATTTACATTATTTCATGTGTGTGTGTAATTATAAGATTTTTAGTTATTGTCACTTTAGATGTAATTTGATCGAATAAGATATAATTTGATCGAATCAGATATAATTTGATATAATTTGATAGAATTTCATACAATTTTAGAAATTACTTTGTAATTGGTTGAATTTGATATAATTTGATGGAAATTCATCGAATTTGATTGAAATTCATCGAATAAGATATAATTTCATAGAATTTCATACAATTTTAGAAATTACTTTGTAATTGGTTGAATTTGATATAATTTGATGGAAATTCATCGAATTTGATTGAAATTCATCGAATTTGATTCAAATTCATAGAATTTCATACAATTTGATCGAATTTGATAGAATTTGATCGAATTTGATCGAATTTGGTAGAATTTGATTGAATTTGATCGAATTTGATAGGATTTGGTTGAATTTGATAGAATTTGATAGGATTTGATAGAATTGAATTGATAGGATTTGATAGAATTTGATCAAATTTGATAGGATTTGATAGGATTTGATCGAATTTGGTAGAATTTGATGATTGATCGAATTTGATATAATTGTTATTTCATGTATATTTGATAGACGGAAGACGAAATGAATATGACAGAAGAGGAAATGAACGTGTATATGATGGAACAAATCGCAAAAGACAGTGCACGTGCCACAAACCTTCTCGACGTCGACGAGGAGGCAGGTGGTGACGATGGCAGCCAATACCTGAATATGTCAGGAGATGGCATGGAAGAACCTGCCGCTGGAAGTGTTCGGGCCGAGGAGGTATATATGTATACATATTGTCAATATCGAATATATATATGTTCAAGCATGAAATCTTAATATATACATTTCTTTCTCGTTCATGTAGCCCTCAGGCTCACAGCCTTCTGGGTCCTCATCATCGAAGAAGACGAAACGTGGCCCGACCAAGAAGTTAGAGGGCAGACTTGTAATCACTGATGTGGCAGAAGATGGTCGGCCAGTTGCGCCAGAGAAAGCTGCTATAAAGATGGCCAATCAGTGTGGTGTTCTAGTGAGAGACCACGTGCCCATCAGCCTGCAGAGGTGGAAACCCTGCGATGATGCTACATACGTGCCGCAATCAAAGAAAGAAATGCTATGGGCCAGTCTGCAAGAACATTTCGCGGTGCCTCAAGGTTCAGAGGCAAGAGTCAAAAATTGGGCTCTAAAGACGATGTGTACTGCATTCAAACATGGAAGAAAAACATGTACAAGAAATATGCCGAGAAGAACCTGACACCCAACTTTGATGATTACCCAAAGCTGAGGGGTCATTGGGATTCCTTCGTGCAGTACAGGCGGTCGAAGTTAGGTGAAAAGAACTCGCGACAGAATAGGATCAATGCCGCGAAGAAAAGATACTTCCACTCTCTTGGACCAACTGGCTATAAGAAGAAAATTTCTATCTGGGACAAGATGGAAGAAGATTTGGTTGCCAGGGGAATCACGCCGGCGACAATGCATTGGCCCGAGCGATCAAGGCATTGGCACTACGCTCATGGTGGCACTCTGGATCTTTCCGATGTGTCGCTTATATACAGCGATGAGGTAAAAGAGGCGGCCGCTGCTATCCTTAAGGTCATTCAAGAGACAGCCGATGGGACATTCGTTCCCGACAGAGAAAACGATGAGCTAACAAGGGCTCTGGGGAACCCCGAACATCCCGGACGAGCTAGAGGTGTCGGCGTAGTCCCGTGAAAGGCTGCATTCCCTGCGGACAGTGACACATACAGGAGTCGAAGCCGCTCCAAGGCCGCACAAGAGAGAAGAGTGGAGAACTTGGAAAGAGAGCTTTGCGAGACAAAGGCCGGCATCCCAGACATGGTGTCTAGACAGCTACAGACATTGCTGAGCCAAGGGCAGACGGTGCCGGGAATAGTACATGTACCAGCTGGTGGATCAGCTGATGGTGTTAGCCCGCCCTCCCAACGTCGCAGCAGTGTTGCTTCCACAGAGCTCCCACCTGCCGATGCCGGGACGAGAGTGCTCGCTATCCAGTGGACGAAATCACTCTGCGTACGCCATGTGAGCTTCATATACCAAGCCGGAACTTATCCACTAAGGTGGCTTACGGTATGGCTTATCCGGTAGAGCAAGGGCAGACCATTCATGGGGCATAGATTCCAAGTGGCTACTGCAAGGTGGGGGTCGAGCAGATTTGTGAAGGATATGATGAATTGGAGCTCGACATCCCAGGTGGCGACGAAGAAAAGACGTTAGCGGATGCTGCCCACGGCAGTATCATTCTATGGAAGAAGCGTTACGTCAAATTTCGCAGTCAAGGGCCGTCAGCTACTCCACCCAGGGATCCCCCGCAGCCACCGTCACCTTCAAGAAGGGCCGAGGATGACCCAGAGCTGCCACCTCCAGGTCAGGATGATGCCGGCTCACACAGGTCTCCTCCTCCACCAGCACGGCATCCCCAAAGCGCCAAGCTCCGCCCCCACGGCGGACTACTCGCCAGAAGCGCCAAACGGTGGACAAAGAGCCTACGACCGAAGAAGAAAGGTTGGCCGCCATAAGGAAGAAGTTACCCTATGACCAAACTGACGAGGAAACTGCTTTGGTGGTCGCAGCCCAGGTCAAAGAGCATTTCAAACCAGATGAGCCAGAGAAGCCGGTGCCCATAGATCCGACAGCGAAAACATTTTTCACAAAAATGAGCGCGGCGAATCAGAAGAGATTCTTGCCCTCCGACTACGACCGCCAGCTTGCAAAGTCTTATGATAAGCAGAAACAACAAGCCAGCAATGGATCCTCGGTGAAGAAGGCGGCCACTCCTAAGAAGAAACAAGTCGGTCAGAGCTCGGCTAGGAAGACACAAGGGCAACAGGAATATGACGACGAACAGCTTGCGTTGTTGTGCGAGCAAACAGGCCTCTCAGCGGCAGAACTTTTATCGGGCACGGGCGCAATTCCTGTGGCAGCACCTGTGGAAATTTGGAAATTTGAATATGGCAAACCAATGCTGCCCCCAGATTCTTTGAAGTCCCTAACCACTCAAGCATTCCGATTTCATGAGTGGTACATGAAGGCGTCCAAAAAAGGTAGACAGATGCTCAATGTTTTGATAAAAGACCGTGATTACTTCCGTGGGCATAGTCTCTTGATTTTGGATTTCAAGGATGTGTATGATTTGTACCGTCAAGATGCCATAGACCTCTCATTGATGAGCTGCTGGGTTGTGTAAGTTTCTTTCACTGATCTATTCTCGCAATACTTGCTTTCTTAATTATAATTTTCAACAATAATAATCTATTAACAATCTATTCTTGTCATGTAGGATGGAGATCCATACATGCCGTGAAAAATCGTATGATGATGTCGGCTTCATGGATCCATTGATGGTAAATGCCGTAACTGTAGACAGTAAGCCACTAGAGACGGTGGACAACATATACTTGTACCTGGAGAGACAAAGAAGCAAGACTTACATTCTTTTGCCATACAATTTCCAGTGAGTACTTCTCTCTATGTATGTATAACTTTAAGACTTTGTTCTCAATACTTGTGCATGTATTTATATATATATATATATACAGCTTCCACTGGATACTGCTTGTGATAATCATAAACACCGGTCAAATTGTTGTCATGGACTCACTGCGGAAACCACAAGAGGATTACCAAGCAGTTTTAGACTTGATTGACATGGCATGGACACGTTTCCGTGCGAAACAAAAAGGAAATTTCAAACAAAAACTGGATGTGAAGACGGACTTTCATGTACGTGGCTGGTGTACCCGCATATCTCGTAAAATCACACTAATATATAGTTGTTACGTCTAACTTTATTCTTCTCCACTATCAGTGTGCCAGACAGGAAGCAGGGACGAATCTATGCGGATACTAAGTCTGCCAGTGGATCCATACCTTTGTTTCTCCAAAAAAAGCGACTCAAGAAGAACTCATGGTATGAATTAGATTATTAGTGTATATAGAAATTAGATTATTAGTGTATATGGAAAATAGATTATTAGTGTATATGGAAATTAGATTATTAGTGTATATGAAATTAGATTATTAGTGTATATGAAAATTAGATTATTAGTGTATATTGAAATAAGATTATTAGTGTATATGGAAATTAGGTTATTAGTGTATATGGAAATTAGATTATTAGTGTATATGGAAATAAATTATTAGTGTATATGGAAATTAGATTATTAGTGTATATGGACATTAGATTATTAGTGTATATGGAAATATGATTATTAGTGTATATGGAAATATGATTATTAGTGTATATTTATTATGAATATATTTATTATACTTTATTATTTCATGTATACTTTGTTAATTCATGTAAACTTTGTTATTTCATGTAAACTTTGTTACTTGGTTAGAAATGATTATTAGTTATTGATTATTGTTTAAAATGATTATTAGTTATTGTTTTGAAATGATTATTAGTTATTGTTTAGAAATGAATGTGTTAGGATATTTTATAATTACATGCAAAATTTATTTATTATATGAATGAATGATTATTAGTTACTTGTTTAGAAATGATTACATGCAAAATTTATTTATTATATGAATGAATGTTGTCATTTGTGATTAATGCAGAGGATGTTTTACCATCAAGTGCTCCCAATGAAACAAAAATCAAAAGCTATTGCGGACCAACTATTTGGATTCATTATGGACCAAGTTATAAGTCCACTGGGAGAGTACCACCATGACGGAACCGCTATCGCTCAATTGGACTCCCTTTCCGCTCCTTCTTCCAGTTCTGCTCGTGAATTGTAAATAACTTTTAAATGCTCTAACTTTTGTATTGGCCGATCTCAAATGTTTATATGTGAATGTTCGAAAAAATGCAATCAAAAAAAAAAAAAAAAAAAAAAAAAAAAAAAAAAAAAAAAAAAAAAAAAAAAAAAAAAAAAAAAAAAAAACAAAAAAAAAAAAAAAAAAAAAAAAAAAAAAAAAAAAAAAAAAAAAAAAAAAAAAAAAAAAAAAAAAAAAAAAAAAAAAAAAAAAAAAAAAAAAAAAAAAAAAAAAAAAAAAAAAAAAAAAAAAAAAAAAAAAAAAAAAAAAAAAAAAAAAAAAAAAATGCAATCAAAGTCGGGTCAAAATCAATTGACAATTGCGATGACTTCAATCTTATTGCGTGAAAGATCGTGTACGACATATGACATATGACGAGCAGACACGTAGACGCGTAGATTTGTATATAACTAACCCAAATATCAAACATTTAAAAAAAATAACCAAAACAGCCTTTGGTACCGGTTGGTAACACCAACCGGTACCAAAGGCCCTCCCCCGCATGCCTACGCGGGGGTCCTTTGGTACCGGTTGGTGTTACCAACCGGTACCAAAGGCTCCCTTTGGTACCGGTTCTGGACCCGGTACCAAAGGCCGCCCCCCTTTAGTCACGGTGTCGCGGTACCGGTTCCAGAACCGGTACCTATGAGGGTTACGAACCGTGACCGATGACGAGTTCTCCAGTAGTGAAGTACTCTTCCATAGCCATTTGAAAGATATATGAATGTCTCTGTGTCCTTTCATGTATCCATAGGCTGTTTGAGAAGAATAAATATTATTTCCCCAAATATAGCCTGCAAAGCACGATTCATGGTACTGCAAAATTCATCTTTGATGGCTCCTATATCGAGGAGCACAAGAATGATGTAAGGTCCATGAACCCAGTGAAGTCTAAGGCATGGATTACACGACACCACATTTATAGTTTCGCCAATTGGCTACGACGACATCTGTAGGGTACTGACACAATTGATGAACAACTAGCATCCTTGTCTAGGGGACCATATTCCTCAATCTTTCCATTTCAAGGGTACAGAGATAAATGGGTACAGATTTTACAGTAAAGCACAAGACAAAAAAGCACCATCCAAAATAGTGGTATCGGTATAGATGAACCGATGAACAGACAATAATGGAACAAAGAATAGATACTATGGTGTCATTCAGGAGATATGGGAACTTGACTATGGACCCTTGAAGATATCATTGTTTCGGTGCCAATGGGTAAAACTGACTGGAGGAGGAGTAACTATAGAAGACAAGTACGGACACACAATAGTGGACCTCAACAAAATTGGGTATAGAGATGAACCTTTTGTCCTAGACAAGGATGTGACTCAAGTTTTCTATGTGAAAAAATGACGAGCAAACCAAAGAAAGGTGCTAAGCCAGGTGATGAGCCTAGATGCCACATATTTCTTCCACGAAAAATAAAAATCATGGGAATTGAGGACAAGACTAACAAGTTCGAAGATTATGATCACTCTGATCACCTTCCACATTTCTCAATGCAACTTGCCAAAGCATCATGTTAGATAAGGATGACAATCCATGGTTACGGCGTGTCGACGTGATCATAACCAAGGAACGTTCGTCCAGATGAAAATTATTAATGTTTCATTAAATAATGTTGTAAAATGTACTAGAATCAATATATTGTACTTTGTGGACATGCAATGTGGCTGTCATCTCAATTAATTATGTTAGTTTATTAATATATATCTATGTCATCTCAATTTTTTAAAAGGGAAAATCCATTCTACACGCGCGTGTAGTTACTCTCACATGTGTATCGATAATATAAGACATATCTGACCCAACGAAAAGTATGTGCATGTAGTATGTGATGATAATAGAGCATCTGGGAGATATTTACATTTGGTGTTGTCGGTATTTCTTACGGTCGCAGATAAATCCGCAAGCGCACGGATACCGTTTTAGCTTTCACCCGGAAGTATTCAGGTTATTGAATCCATAGAGAAAGAGGTGGTTGAATAAAGTAGTTATCCATTGCACTTAATCATAACACTATTAACATACCAAAGTCTAGCAAGGGGTAAACATTGATAATGGGGGTAGTGTGACACACAGAAAATTCATCGCTCAAGATATATAAGACTTAGCTAGCATGAAGATCCTAGATGAGAACAAGAGAATCTATTTACTTCTCACTCATGGGTCCTAAGTATACAAGATTATACACTATACCAGTTCAGTAAAGGGATACATGTTAGAGGGCATAAAGAGGTGTATAGTGGTTCCCTCATCAAGGGACGACAGGAGGACCTCTTATCATAAAGGCCTAACATCATCTCCCGAATGTGGAGGATTACAAAGGACGGACAGGGATGTCACCACCTGCCACCTACCTCTACTAATCTGTGGGGTAGCCATACCCCCAATGATATTCCATAGTCCAAATACCATGCTTGCAATATGAAATACAACTCTATCTATCGTAATCATAAATGGAGCAACCTTGCGGCACATTGGGCCAATGCCATAACATGCGTCAGTTGAACTAAGGTGCAAGACATATATCTTATATACTAGACAAGTAAGGTAAAGCTGAGGCATATAATATAAGAGAGAAGGTATTTCCATTGAAGCACAAAGTCTTACAAGTAAGATAAGATAAGTAGTACAAGCCTAGATCTTAATCTTACCGATACTTTACAAGAGACCCTTCAGAAGATCAGCTGCTAGAACTACTCTACTAGACTAAGCCTAACAATTATATAATGGGAGCTCTCTCTTCTTGGTGTGTGTTGAACTGGAGCTGGAAATATCTATTTATAGCATGGTAAGACGGTGGAGAGGCACCTAGAGGAGGTTGAGGCTGTTTGGCCCCGGGACCAGGCCAGCTGATCCACCTAGGTCGGCCGACCCTACGATGCACGAGTGATGTACGGCAAGGATGGCTCCTGGAGGCGGTGGGAAGCACCCCGTCAAAGTTGTGCAAGTTTGGCGCGAATACCAGGTTGGGCGATGCAGCTAGGTCGGCCAACCTGGCACCGGCTCCTCTCGGCCCATCTTCGCCTAGGTGACTGTACAATGGGTCCTTATGACAGTTCCAGGTGGGTGGCCCGATTTGAGTACATTTAGATGTGTTGGTGGGCCCCTCAATCCATGTGACCTCCTCTTGGACAATTCCTATCTCCTGGAATGTGCTTCTTTGCTGCGGCTAAATATGGGCTCCATTGGGCTTGGGCCCAGGTCGGCCAACCTAGAGGAGTCGCGCGACCTGGCCCTGAGCCCAAATGTCCTCCTCTTTTGCCAACTGTCCTTGCATTCACATATTTACCAAGACTTGTGGAATTGATTAGATATAAACCTATCACAATGTTTGGTGATTATATTTGACATATTCTCTGCATGAGTTGATGGTCAAAATTAGTTTTTAAGGACAGTCAATAGGTATGCGGCCATACTTAGAGCATGTAGACATAGTAATTTTTATATACTAAAATCAGCATATTATCAAAATATATTTAAAAAATATTGGAGCTTCTGATTCTTTTCACATGGTTCATTTTGGACTATCTTA
The DNA here is from genome assembly GCA_004135705.1 of Alloteropsis semialata. Classification (NCBI taxonomy): domain Eukaryota; kingdom Viridiplantae; phylum Streptophyta; class Magnoliopsida; order Poales; family Poaceae; genus Alloteropsis; species Alloteropsis semialata. Next base: position 26,560,717 of record CM014276.1, on the reverse strand, counting down.
GAATTAGTATATGAACATACTTAAAGTGGTAAATGAGTATGTGGACATACACATAGTGGTTTTCTAGTGATGGGAGTAGCTACACGCGCGTGTAGATAAAACTCGTCCTTTATTAAAATATAAAAATATAATATCATGCTAGTTTTTCTGCACAATCAAAATAATATATATTTGAATTGTTTACTGCTACAAATGTATTGAAACAATTAACTTTTGACACATTTTGACAACTATGTCTTATAAGTATTATAGAACGTGAAGTAAACTACATAAATTATTTTTCTAAATTCTTGCATGCAAAAAATTAATTTGTTTTTGTTTTTGGATTAACCGAAAAATTGAGGCAATGAAAAAACTTTATACAATTTGAGCACTATTGCTTATATGTATGATAGAATGTGAAATAAAATATATAAATTGTTTTTCTGAATTTTGAATGGAAGAAATAACATTGTTATTTTTTGGATTAACAGAAAAATTGATGCAATTAAAATATTTTATAAAGCTACTATTTTTTATACAATTTGAGCATGTTTTTACATGTATTATAGAATGTGAAGTAAACTATAGTTATTCTTTCTAAATTTTTGCATGCAAAAATAAAATTGTTTTGTATTTTATCAATTAATAGGAAAACATATTATAGTGGTTATGCAAAAATGGAAAACAAATGGAGAGAAGGAAATAGAAACCAACTTTTAGTACCTGGTTGTTTTCATTTTAGATATTACAGGGGTCTACTTTTTGGACCGTGCCCTTTTGCTCTATAGGCACCCTTTTGTACCGGGCATAATCATTGCCCGGTACTAAAGGCCCCTTTAGTACCAAGCAGTGGTTGTGGCTGGTACTAAAGGGGTCTTTAGCATCAGGCCTTATTGCTGTCGGATACTAAAAGGGCGCAATACACATAACCACGCAACACTTTGCTAATTTCCCTCGTTGTCTCCACTAATTCGTTCATGTCGTGCACACTTAGGGATTTGATACTTGGGGCTTCGCTTCTGATTACTTGATGATAAATCGTTTATCTTAGAATCACCGCGGCTTTTTCTACTTGGCTCATAGATCGGTAAAGACACTTTATATATAGTTGGTGACCTTCGCTGCTAATATAACAGTGCGAGGTGTCTTTGCTATGTAACTGTATGCAGGATCCGTGCCTTGCTTTATTCTTGGTGACCTTCGCTCCAACTATAACAGTGTGACATGTCTTTGCGATGTAACTCTATGCAGGATATATGCCTGAAATTTCAGTAGGCATGAGTAAAGTTGGGTTCCCGTGCGAAATCAGGACATCACATGTAGCTCACTCAGGTCTCAAACATGCAAATAGGAGTTAGATATAATTATTTGAGATAATTTCACTGTGGGTCCATTAAATTTTACCGAGTTCTCAATCAGGTCCGTTAACTAAAAAAGTGGTCATGTGGGTCCATTAACTTTTACTGAGTTCTCAACTAGGTCCGTTAACTAAAAAGTGGTCATTTAGGTCCCAGATCTAATTAAGAGAGCAAGTGAAGGTCCAGACCCAGCCACGAAAGCACTTTTTGACGATGCGGCGCTGCCACCATGGATTACGGTCATTGAATGATTGGTTTTTTTATATTTTAGACCTCCATGTATTTGTCCTGTGCACCTTTATCCTCAAATTGATCCCCTTTCCCTTTCCCTTTCTCTCTTCTCCAACATAGCTCACCGAAGATTCGTGGCTACCGCTCCAATCCATCCCGATCCAATCCATCGACAGCAGGTACGAGCAGTGAAGCATCCCCTCGCCTCTGGCCCTAATCTGCTTCGATAATGTTGCAAGGGAGTTCATCCGCATGGTACGGGGAGTCCTCACAGCCGCCGCCGCCGTAGCAGCTCGATGACTTTCTCTCCGCATTTAGGGCACGTCACAAGGGAGAACCCGATCAACCGGCCATACTTGCCCAGATGTCGCGGGTGCGGCAGCGCCAAAGCCGCTGGGGGCCGCGGCGGCGGCTGAGGATACTATGCGGATGAACTCACTTGTAACAACGTCGGAGCAGATCAGGGACAGAGGTGAGGGGATGCTTCACTGCTTGTACCTGCTGTCGATGGATTGGATCAGGATGGATTAGAGCAGTGGCCATGAATCTCCTGTGAGCTCTGTTGGAGAAGAGAGAAAGGGAAAGAGGATCAATTTGAGGATAAAGGCGCACATGACAAATACATGGAGGTATAAAACATAAAAAATCAATCGTTCAATGACCGATCATTCACGGTGGCAGTGCCACGTCGCCAAAAAGCGCTTCCATGGTTGGGTCTGGACCCCCACTTGCTCTATTAATTAGATCTGGGACCTAAATGACTATTTTTTTAAGTTAACGGACCTGATTGAGAACTCGGTAAAAGTTAATGGACCCACTTGACCACTTTTTTAGTTAACGGACCTGGTTGAGAACTCGGTAAAAGTTAATGGACCCACAGCGCAATTATCTCTAATTATTTTATTTAATCGTGTTCGACGATTTGAACTTAAGACCCTAGTACCATATAAAGTTGCATGCAGTTCAACCAATAGCTTTAACTGATAGGAAAAATAGACAATTAACCTATATTTCAACATTTACTCAAGTAAATAATATAATAAGAATAGGCAGGGGAGAAATCTTGCCTTGACTAACTAAATTAAATCAAAACCACATATGTTATTGAAACACTACTAATACAGGGCGCAGGTATGCAACAGAAGAACAGTTTAACTGGTTAAGTGCCAAGTCAAAGGATTATTCGGTCATGGTGGCAATGGGTAGCACCACCATACCAATGCCTATGTATCCAATGTGCAGAAAAACACACTGAGTACACCACCTCTCCTTTTCCTGGTTTTCAGCATTCATCGCATTATTGGAACCCTCAAGTCATCTCCATGGAAAGCAACAGCACCAAAAACACTTCCTGGGGAACATCGCTCTCAAATTGAAGGCAACAGTGATTGATCCACGAGTTCAAGGCCAACATTTTCGACTAAGACAAAGGACATAAGTCCTCTTCCTTCAGGAGACCCCCCCCTCCCCAAACACTTCATTTGTGGCGTTGATTTTCCTCGGTTTTTGTTACGTTGACGCGTGTATCTCCTCATGCAATCCCTGAAACTGAAAAAATGTCCGAGCATATTGCAGTATTGCAGTTTTGGGGCACCATAAAAGAGTGATTACTTTACTGCATGTTATTCACAACAAAATTTGACACCTTTAATTTTTTGATCTGTATATATGCATGCCTAATGACATGGTCTGAAGCTTCATTAGTCTGTTTAGCAATTAAAATGGTCGACTACCTAAGTGGTTTTTTTTAATTCGGTTATTCAATGTTTTGTTGATGGCTACATGGGCTCACTGATCATGTGACTTGAGTGGTCAATTTGGCGGCTATCTACTTGAAAAATCTGAGTATAGAAGCAAAACAGGGAAGATAGGTGAAAATTGACGTGCATCATGTGATGCTCGGCATGCATTGCATGTCGGATTATCTAGTGGAGATAATCAAGAAGCAAGAGAAATAGAAAGAGGTAGGAACGTGCATTAGTGATACGTTGCTGATGGTGACGTGGTGCGGGCTACATTAATCTGCAGGCGACAGGCAGCTATGGTGCTTATTTGGTGAGCAGTCAGTGTCGTCCACTGCGTGTTATAACGAGGCAGAGATACATTAAAAAAGAGGCAATCTCCAGGGCAAGACGATCACGGTATTCCAAAGACCGAAGGAATAATAGGAAACTAGCTGATACCTTGCGCGTTACTGCAAGAATTTCATAAACAAAATTTTAAAGTGAAATTTAATTGAAAGTAGAAACACTAGGGTGATTGCATGGCAACATTGTTTTGCAAAGGATATTATACATGAAAACATCTTCATTTTATTTAGATAGAACGGCTCTTAAATGATTGATCCTTCATGTATTTCTACTGTGGGAATTGTAGTGTGGTACTCAATAAGACTAATGGATTGCATGCATGGATACTATTAGTCATAGAAAATTGGTAGAAGACATAAACAGATGGTCCTAATGGTTGGTGACATGGCGTCTGATATAGTGGGCTCCAATATGACGTGGATAGCTTGCATGTTAAGAAAAATAGAGTTAATAAGTCTTAGTGGGATGTATCTATAACGACGGTGTTCCTGACCGACCACATGCTGAGCCCAGCAACCCATATAAACACACAGATAGTGGGACCAAACCGGACTCGCCCGGATGGCTAAAGCCGGACAAACTAGCGGTAATTTCCTAAAACTGGACCGGTTTACTTCTACTGAACCGCTATGGACCAAGCCACGTGCGCGAGTGGACGCGGAGCGAGCGAAAAAGAGGGGGCCGTGTAGGTGGAAGGTTAATTCACTTGTAGAGAAATGACCTTGGGTCTAGGACATTAGTCCCGGTCAGTTTTGGGACCGGACTACTGAGTGTATTAGTCCCGGGTCCAATAGCTAGTGCTCAGAAGGAGTCTTTAGTCCTGGGTGTTGGCTCCACCCCGGCTAAACCGACAACCCGGGACTAATGAAGTAAACACCGTTTAGTCCTGGTTGATAGCACCCACCGGAGCAAAAGGTGAGTGTTAATCCCTGTGGAAACAGTCAATCAATCACCAAGACAAAATCGATGGCCGGCCTCTACCTCCTCAGATATTTTTAAGCCCCAGGCCGGCTGGCCCTTATGTCTGTCCTCTCGTTTCTGTATCTCTCATCTCTCTCCCTTATCCTCTTCTGAGCTGAAGAAACTGGCCGGAAGAGCCGGCCGTGCGAGCACCATGTCCGAGTAAGTTTCGGACTATTTCAATTCTAGATTTTACAATACCCCAAAATGAGCCCGTTTAGTGCAATTAATGCACCATTTTACACGTCTAAACTTTCTTTCAATTTTTTCACAACGTTAGTGTCAATTCCACTCCATTAGACCCAAAACAATGTCTGGGTAACTTTCAAACCATATTGTTACAACTTTTTACAACATCCTGAAACGGGGCCATTTAGTGCAACTAGTGCACCGTTTTGTGCGTCCGAACTCTCTGTGGATTTTTTCGTGACGTTAGTGTTCGTTACACTCCATTAGATGCAAAACTATGTCTAGGTGAGTTTCGGAGCATTTCGTTCTTAGATTTTACAAAATCCAGAAATAGGTTCGTTTAGTATAATTAATGCACCATTTTGTGTGTTCAAACTTTCTGTTTAATTTTTCGCATTGTGTCAGATTTATGGGCCCGGCAGTCCACACAGGGTAGCCTACGTGGTTGATTTGTTGAGGGACAGATCGAGGATCACAAGACGATGGTAACACAAGACGCAAGGATTGAACAGGTTCGGGCCGTCAAGATGACATAATACCCTACGTCCTGTGTTGGATGTATGGATTGCTGTGTATGAAGTTCCTGAAGGATCTCCGTAGTTGGGTTCTGTCCTAGGTTGAAGTTCATGTTCTGGAGGGGGTCTCAAGGCACCTTATATAGTCCGGTTGCCTTGAGTTACAAGTCGGCTAGAGCTCATAACTTACCCGAAATAAAAGGATTCGATCCTATAACGATTACAGATATCTTCCCTAGAATTCCGGCTAGTTTACCTTGATCTCCGAGCTTCTTGCGAGATACGCCGTCTCGTTCCTTGCAGCGTGCGCCGTCACGCCCATCCGGTTCGCCCGACTAGTGGGCCTCCCGGCTGGTGGGCCACCCAGTCTAACAAGCCGGCCGATAGCACTCGGATTGGGCCGCCCCTTGCTGATTGGGCCAATCCGCCTTCTGGGTACCCCTGGGGGTCTACCCCCGATAAGCCCCCGAGTAGTACGTGGTTGAGCGACAAGTCGGCGAGGTCGTGCCATCTGATGAGCTTCGAGCTTGCTGCAGTTGGAAGCGAAACCGCGTGATACTGGAGAGAAAAGAGAGCCGTCTGCAACGGATGCGCCGCGAGGTGCGTCCGTTGGCCGTAGCCCCCGAGCCTTGAAGCGATTCCGTAGGAATCGGTCCAAGGGTTAGTAGCCTTGCTCTTTGGTTGCCAGACAATCAACGGATGCGCCGCGAGGTGCGTCCGTTGGCCGTAGCCCCCGAGCCTTAAGGCGATTCCGTAGGAATCGGCTCAAGGCTTGATCGAGGAGCATCTGACTGAATCATCCGGCGTTAATTTCGGCGGCCAGCCCCCGAGCGCGAGGGCTGAGCACGCCGAGTAGTCGTCCCGGCGCCAGCCCCCGAGCGCGAGGGCTGAGCACGCCGAGTAGTCGTCCCGGCGCCAGCCCCCGAGCGCGAGGGCTGAGCACGCCGAGTAGTCGTCCCGGCGCCAGCCCCCGAGCGTGAGGGCCGGAGCACGCCGAGTAGTCGTCCCGGCGCCAGCCCCCGAGCGTGAGGGCTGAGGCGCGCCGAGTAGTCGTCCCGGCGCCAGCCCCCGAGCGTGAGGACTCGGCGGGCAAGCGCGGCGAGCAGTCGTCCCGGCGCCAGCCCCGAGCGTGAGGGCTGAGGCACGCCGAGTAGTCGTCCCGGCGCCAGCCCCCGAGCGTGAGGACTCGGCGGGCAAGCGCGGCGAGCAGTCGTCCCGGCGCCAGCCCCCGAGCGTGAGGGCTGAGGCACGCCGAGTAGTCGTCCCGGCGCCAGCCCCCGAGCGTGAGGGCTGAGGCACGCCGAGTAGTCGTCCCGGCGCCAGCCCCCGAGCGTGAGGACTCGGCGGGCAAGCGCGGCGAGTAGTCGTCCCGGCGCCAGCCCCCGAGCGTGAGGGCTGAGGCACGCCGAGTAGTCGTCCCGGCGCCAGCCCCCGAGCGTGAGAGCCGAGTCGAGGGTCCGTCAAGTCTTCGTCTTCCTCGTCATGCGGTAGCGCCAGCCCAGTACTCAAAAGCACTCAGCTAGTGATCCTTGTGGAGTGTAGCGCCAGCCCGAGTGCTGAAAAGCACTCGGCTAGCGACCGTCGTGGAGTGTAGTACCAGCCCGAGTACTGATTGACTCGAGTACTCAGCTGGCGGCGATGCCGGAGTGGTCCAGCCCTCGAGCGTAACAGGCAAGCTCGGGATCCAAACCTGTGCCCTGCAATGAAGATATGAAGGATAGGTAGTATATGGTGTAGCAAATACTAATTCTGGAGAAAAACATTTGGCGTTGTATGTAACAGAATTTCTACTTCCAACTCTTTAAGTCTATTAATTTCCTCGGGTTGTTATCCTGTTACGTTTATGCACCTGATCCCCGATAGCCATAGTCCGTAGTGCAGGGAGCTGGGCCGCATGCACGCGTAGGAGCGTAGGCGTACGGAAGAGTCGAGGCTTCACGGATTAAGGCGTGTGCTCCCCGAGTACTTTAGCGACTTGTATAAGGGTGGAAAAAGAAATAAACGATGGAGAAAAATGCAATATACATCCGTTGGGTGTAGCCCGACTGCTCGTGTAACGCTCGGGCTGTATAAGCAGTCGGGAACAAACCAAGGGTAGTCGGTGATGATCATGGAGTCTTGTATATGAAGATACACGGTGACCGAAAAATATTGTGAAAGTATTAAAGTATGACTTAGCTTGATTCGTATCCGAGTTGGTGCTGGATACGGTGGTCCAAGCTGTTATCGGCGTATCGGCGGGCAGCACGACGGAATCGATCAGTGGCAATGACGGAGTCTGCATAGTAGCGTGTGCTCCTGTAGGGCGTAGTTGCCGGCGTGTGTTGGCGAACATCTTGGCGTTTCCAGCATGTCCTCGCCCTGCGATCCCTTGGCACCAAAGGGTGTCTGCAACGTCTATGGCCGGAGCCAGATTGATGAACGAAGGTGCGATGAGCGGCCAGTCTCATTGATCCTGACGAGGATACGGCCACTGAATCGGAGATGCGCAAAGAACTCGGCCATCGTACATACATGCACGTAAACAACATGGAGACAGATTAGAAATAATTAGACCTTCTCTGCACTTACATGCAAAGATAGATTAGAAAATAAATTAATGAAAGCGCGGCGGCCGCGATGCAATTTGCACTCCCTTGCAGATCGATTCGATCGAGGAGGCAGGAGTAAACGTGAAAATCGCTCCAGGACTGCTTCACTGCAGGTACATGGGCATGTACTCCTCCGAGAACGTGCACGCGGTGGCATGCAGCTTAATCCCGGCGGCGGTGCGGACGTCGCTTGGTGCGCAACACTCAAGGTCACCAGGTACCACGGCGCCGCCAGTTCCCATCCATTCGTCGGCGGCAATGGATCACACAAAACAAATCGGCGATTAGAGAATCCAAATAACAGATTGATTTGGTCGGCGATAATTGGAGTGAATTACCTGGTTTCTAGAGCAACATGAGATTGATACTGCCATCAAGCTTGTAGATTGATCTCGTCGATCCACCCCTACCTGGCGCGCCAACTGTCGGATTTATGAGCCCGACAGTCCACACAGGGTATCCCACGTGGTTGATTTGTTGAGGGACAGATCGAGGATCACAAGACGATAGTAACACAAGACGCAAGGATTGAATAGGTTCGGGCCGTCGAGATGACGTAATACCCTACGTCCTGTGTTGGGTGTATGGATTGCTGTGTATGAAGTTCCTGAAGGATCTCCGTAGTTGGGTTCTGTTCTAGGTTGAATGAATGCTCGCCTTTTGGAGGGGGGTCCCAAGGCACCTTATATAGTCTGGTTGCCTTGAGTTACAAGTCGGCTAGAGATCATAACCTACCCGAAATACAAGGATTTGATCCTATAACGATTACAGATATCTTTCCCTAGAATTTCGGCTAGTTTATCTTGATCTCCGAGCTTCTTGCGAGATACGCCGTCTCGTTCCTTGATGCGTGCGCCGTCACGCCCATCCGGTTCGTCCGACTAGTGGGCCTCCCGGCTGGTGGGCCACCCAGTCTAACAAGCCGGCCGATAGCACTCGGATTGGGCCGCCCCTTGCTGGTTGGGCCAATCCGCCTTCTAGGTACCCCTGGGGGTCTACCCCCGACACATTGTTAGTGTCCACTCCACTTCATTAGACCCAAAACCATGTCTGGGTGAATTTTGGACCGTTTCATTACAACTTTTGACAACATTCCGAAGCAGACCCATTTAGTGCAACTAATGCTGCGTTTTGTGCGTCTAAACTTTCTGTCGATTTTTTCATAACGTTAGTGTCCATCCCACACCATTGGACCAAAAACAATATCAGGGTGAGTTTTAGAACATTTTGTTATAACTTTTAACAACATCTAGAAACGGGCCTGTTTAGTGCATGAGCTTGTGCTTGTTCTTTAGTGTGATCTGTCATGAGGTGAATGATGAGATGACCCTGAATGATCGAGAGAAGAACTTGAGACAATATGTCTTCTTGACGTGTATTTCCCACATCTATACATCTCATATCTCACATGTTGTATAAGATAAGGTACCTTGGCCCGATGTTCCTGCACCACATGTATCCATATGTGAGATTCATGAGCACGCTTAACATGTATACAAATAGTCGGGTTCATCCAAAGGGAAGTATGGTTCAGGGATACTGTTGACGGTCCTTAGACAAGCCAATTATGAACCGCAAGCGCACGGATCATCGTAGCTTTTCCCTTAGAGTATTGACCCAAGGTTTGTCAATCCGTGGACCGACAATGAACTACCTAGGGTTTCCCATCTAATCTAATGGATCTATCCTAGCATAAAGCGTTGATTGCATATAAAGGATAAAATCTACTATAAGATATGAGTGGTCTGTATGTTGATCGCACCCAAGAACATAGACAAAGATTAAGCGTAATCAAAGGATAAACGAGCCTATCATCTTCTAGTTGTAGTTCTTAGCCAATAAGAGTAAGCGCATCATGCATCTCATCTAAAGCCGTCTTTAAACTACTATCCTCCGATCACCCCCGAAAGCCCCACCGTACATGAGATCACACCCTATTACGATACTCCCTATTGGCGTGGGTAACTTAAGAGCACATTCGCGAAGAACGTGTTGAACCTCTTGGAAGATCCGGTATGAACCTCTAGCCACCATGGCTACAAGATCACCCCAAGCAATCTATAAGCTTAATAGATTGAAAGCAAAGCAAACCCAAGAAAAGCACAAAATCGTAAAGGAATGAATCGAGTCGCTAAAAGATTGGATGACATGAAGAACATTACTCACATAATAGATGTATTAGATCATCACCTCCGAGTACATACCATAGATGATCCACTACTAGCTCTTGAACTCTACCATGGCACAACCTTGCAGGGAGGCCATTGTGGCTAGGGTTGGCCTAAGCCATCCCTAGACAACTTCGAGGACTTGTGGCGGCCGTCGTCTCCCTTCGATGTATGGCCTAGGTTTCGCCGAGTTCTGGTGGATGGATGCGCCTCCCTTCGTGTACAGGGACTATAGAGTCCGTGGTTCAATGGGGAGGTCGAACCGACGTAAAAACACCCTAGGCCAGCCGGCCGGCCTAGGCCTTTTTTGGCCCGGCTTGGTCCTATCTTTCATGTGCAAATTCGCTCGACGATCCTTGTCCATGTATGCATGATGTACTATATGGAAGTTGCTCCGAAAATATTGTTTTGGGCCTCCTTTGCTTAGCTTGATTCCGTTGGGTTTGGTGTTGCTTTTGGACTTGAATATAAATGCCCCAAATTGGGCCATTTTCCTGCAAAAACATGATATGCTCCAAAATACAACACACATACAAAAAATGGGGTTATTTCGCGTGCCAAGTGGCGAGTTAGTATATGAATTAGTCCAAAACCACCACTTAAATGATACTAAAAGTGTACGTATAATGAGCGTCAACATTCCGCCCATGCTTAAACCTTGCTCGTCCTCGAGTAAGTCCAAGATCTTTGCTTATCAAGGAAATCAGCATTGCCCTTCAATGTTTTCCCGGCACTTAGTCATACACAACAAGACACATTGCTCTCAAGTGTTTAGCATTTAAAGTTCAAGTTGTGACCGGCTTCTTTTCATTATGGAAGACAGACTAGCAATAAAGAACAAGCCACAATAATAATAAATGCAATGCTGTTGAACTTAAGCGAACTTTAGACTTTTACCTTGTTCCATCGTGAAGGGTTTTCAAAAAGGTGCATATCCAACATAAGTGAGATTCTCTTGCAAAAGCTCATGGCAACACTCATCTCATAAAGTCGCTCAAGCCTATACTAGATTATTTTCAACCTATTCTACTCATATATGAAAGTGGAAGGGTTATGTGGAGCTTGGTAGGTAAAAACAATCCTAGCAAAACATTATATTTAAAATATTATCAAACTAAGAGAGAGATCTATTGGAATTACCGAGACTAGTCAAAAAGGCCATGGAGAATAAATGTTGGAAATATAGAGGGATAGAACACACATTTAGATAGGTGGACATGTGCAAATGACAAGTGGATGATCCCAAGGCATAAATGAAGTCCCCGTTATCGGATTGCACATGGTTGAAAAATTGAGTATGGAATTGCCTTCAAAGCACTTGAAATTTGATGAAGCTAAAAGAACTAAGGAGCATTATTATTCTTTCTTCTTTTCTTTCTTTTATTATTATTTTTCTTCATCTTTGTTTCTTTTCTTTCTTTCTTTCTTTCTCTTTTTTTCTTTTTTCTTTCCTTTTTGCTCCTTAGAACCTTTGGCATTATAGTACTTCTTCAGCATCCTCCCCCCATGCTTAAACGATTGCTCGTCCTCGAGCATAGAAGTGAGGGTCGATAATTGCTGAAGTAAGTACACAAAGTCCATCTTGACCTTCGAGAAAATCATTTGATTTTTCAGGGAGTTTCTTCGTCGATGCCTCCCAAATTAATGTTATCTAAATTAAGCTCTTGATTCTTTTGAATTTTCTTCGAGATAATGATCCATACTCAATTATAGGTCGTGGTCAAGGAGGTAGTCACAAAAAGGTATTTTGGGTTTAGGGTGGATATCCAGCGAAGTTTGCGAAGTTTTCAGTATAGAAACTCACAATGCATGGATAGAAATGCTAGCAAAAGGAAGGTACGCAAAATGGAATGACCAGCTTCTTAGTCTCAAACTATAGAAATCCATCTTAATCCAACTTATAAAAATATAAGTTTACAAATCTAAAGGTTTCTTCATGAAAGCTCATGTATATGTAAAGTCTTTGGTAGGTAGAACTTTGCAAGAGATTCACGAATGTAGATAGCATAAGAATCAAGTTTTAAATAAAACAAACTTAAATTAAAGAGCAACATAACGAATATGTGGGTCTAGAATTTAGTCATTTAACCTCTATAAATAAAAGAGCCGGTATTTATATCAATTTAAGTTTATTTTATAGAGAGCAAATGATCAAGTCATATACAACATCACTTTTCCATAAGCAAAGGCATTCAAAATATGTCATCGTGGTGAGCACAAAGTGGTGGTGATCATTATTTATTGAAAATAAAAACAAAACTAGGTTGTCCTCCTAGTAGCCATGTTATTAATAAGAGATATACAAAGGTTTCTAACCTATGGTCAATGGCATACATATATACAAGCATTAAGAAGTAGATGAACAAAGAGAAGGTTGAGGAAGAGTTACCGTCCTTTTCGATGCTTGCAATGAAGTGTAGCGCGGCTTCCCCCATGCTTAAGCATTGTGCTTAGCATGGAAGAGGAATCTTAAGCATCTTGTGGTGAACACGATCATTGTACTCCATACGGCCTTTTCCTTCTCGTCCAACAAGTCCTCCCCCATGCTTAGCATGTTGCTAAGCGTGGAAAAAGATGGTGAACCGTCATGTGATTTTTGAAGTCCTTCTCCCATGTGTTTGGAGATTATCTTTATGCTTCGTCACCTTTGTTTCATTAATTTTTCTTCAACCTCTTCTTGTCAGCAAGCCATGGTCCCAATCATTCTTCGTATCGTTATCACTTCCTTGCTTGTTGTCTTTATTGTTGCTTCATATTTCACGAATTTTTCTTCTAATTCCAGAACAGAACATGTACTGAACCCTGGCTCTATTTCAAAGTGCACAAATTTCTCTTTCCAACGAGTTATCATTTGCCCAAATCTGATTCCGAACAAGAGAGTTATGTCCTTTTTTAGTCCAGCACTGCAATCTGTCCCGAGCTGATTTCAGAACGTGCAGCGCCCAATGTTTTTGTTATATCTCCTTGTACGGGTCTTCAAATTCATTGATGTTGGATGCGTTGGAATGAGGATTTGATGGAGTCTCTGAATATTCATTTTTTATTCCCTACACAGTTTTGAACATGTGCAGATTTTTGATGAAAACAACAGCGTCCCTTTCAATCTTCGGAGATGATGACGATCTTGGATGCAACTTTGATCGCCAATTCATGGGATTCCTTCGTCATGCCTGCAAAACAATTGAGGCACACACACTACTCTCGTGGTAATGGTCGGGAGTATAAGCAAATGCCAACAACCAGTGACATCCCTAAGACCTTAACTTGTGGCATAATTAACCTAGTAAAAGAGAAAAATAAAAACCTAATGGCTGTGTGTGAGTGCAATGTGAGTATGCAAATGAGAGGAAAGCATATAAACAAAGACAATGTTTAAACCTAGTTCTAAACACCATGTTTACAACTAGATTACCGAATTTCTCCATAGTCATAAAGATTTGTTAACCAAGGTTAAAACACCATGTCTACCCCTAGGTCAATAATTCCTCATAGTGCAAGAAAAATAAGGTGCATTGCAAAGCTTATAAACCAACCAATGTAATGTAAATGCTAACAAGGCTCTCAAAACTAAATGATGATGGTTCGCGATCATGTCTAAACACCATGTTTACACAAGATTGCAAATGGAAAATACCATACGTAAAGCATTATCTTGGATGTGAAAGCATTCATTATAAAGTTTTGTGAGAGAGCCAATCTAACAAATGCATGATGGAACGATGGAATGGATGCAAAATGCCAATGCAAAAAGTTAGCAAAAACAAGAGTTAGCAAGGTTTGAAAGGTTTTTCAATGTTGTTCCGCAATCAATACATTCAAAAAGTAATTGCTTAGAGCGACAAAGCTTGGCCAACCACTTTATAAGAAGTAAAGCATTGTCGACAAGAAAATCATTCATCGAAAAGAACTGAACAACCTAGCTAATGAGGTTTAGGAGAAGGCTCATGGGTATCCTATATTTTTGGCTTAAAACAAGAATTTTGAAGAGAGAAGTGAAGCTTAGAAAATCTACCTAAGGTGGTTGAAAACAAAAAGAAAAACAAATGTTGTTTTATTGGGTGGAAAACAAAACCTATGGTTTTAGGATGGCTATAGGTATGAGAGATTTTCCTAAGAGTTTAGAATCTCGTAGGGAGGCTAGTCAAAGTTTTCAGTTAGGACAAGGAATAGAGATTGACTTGGCTAATATGAATGGTACAACAGACCGATCAACACAAGTCAATCCTATCCTTGTTGGCTCCGGTTTTTGGCGGGGGTGATAGGAAGGCTTAGGTGGGTTTGACAAAAAGTTAGGTCAAAACAAAACATGCAATGCATTGCAAGGGAAAAACGACATGGCATGAAGTGGAACATGAGGTGGATAAACACAATGACATGACAAGATATGGTGGTCTAAAAACAAAAGTTAGTCTAGATCAACTAGCCACAAGTTTAGAATCAAAGGGTGCTGTCATACATCATATTTCTCTCTAAAAAGACACAAAGAAAAATACTCTAAACACTAATAGGCACACAAAAGGGTTTACAAGTTTTCCAAAATCAAATAACAAAGTGCTCCCTCAATAACATTTAGATCATACAACATAAAGTTGTGGCATTTATTAGAGCAATGGTACAATGTTACTTGATGATTCGATTGAAGAGCATATTATAGACCGTCATATCATATAAATAATAAACAAAAGATCGGGTTGCCTCCCGCAAAGTGCTTCATTTAAAGTCGTAGAGCTAGACTTCTCACCTCGATTATTTTCATGCGAAGCCATAGTCTTTGTGCGAGAATCCAAAGTATCCATGTAGCTTGATGTCACTTGGTGTAATTCGTCGTGGTTTGCTCAAAACATCTTCATGTATCAAATGTCGCCTTTTTGTGCCTTCTATGCCAATGTTCTTGAGGATTTTTCTTTTGTTCTAAGCTCCTGAATTTGATCATGTATGCTTAATGAAAGCATTGCCCAAGCTCCTCTTCATTATAGTCATCATTATCTCTTCTACCCTGTTCTCATCACGTTGCTCCTGCCAATTCTTCATGGATTTTCCCCTGTGTCCAGAACAGAATATATACCAAAGCATAGATCAATTGAAAAGTTTGTGAAATTACCTTTCCAACGAGTGGTCATTCATCTTAAATGGAGTTCAAACGAGAGAGTTATGTCTAATTTACTTTAGCACTGCGTGCTGTCTTGAAAATTTGCAGAATGCACGACCTTCAATGTTTTGATCATAACCGCTTGTAAGAATCTCCAATTGACTTGATTCTTGATTAGTTGGAACTGGAACTTCATGGGCCTTTTAAATATATAAAAATATTCTGCTATTTTGTTCAGAGATTATGCAGAATATTGATGTGAATAGTACCTTCTTGTGAATTGATCCGAAGATGTTCACGATCTTAATGTTGTGGTCATTGGAGCGTCGTGTTGTGCATCCCTAGGCTTCAAGGTCATCACCATTGATTCATCAGAGAGTGGCATTCCAATGATGTGTCTTCTTCATAGTTCTTGCTTTATCCAAGGTACCGGGATCATAGGGGGCTCCTGCTCTTTATGTCGATGATCTGAGCGGTTTCCTTCATTGGTAGCATCACTCAATTAGAAGCTTCTTGCGCATCCTACTGGAGAAGATTAGTGGTGTCATGGTGCTTCTAATCTTGTTGCCTCCAGTCTTGATCAACTTCAAATCATCATCTTTATGCATAAAACCCTCCAATCATCCTTTGACATAATCATCAGCTTCTCCGTTACTTGCTGCTGCCACTTCTTCATTAAATTCCTCTTCACCCAGCATAACATGTATGAAACTTCTACTCCATTGCAATGTGAACCAAATTCCCTTTCCAACGAGTGCTCATTCACTTCAAACGGACTCCGGATGAAAGAGTTACGCTTGTTTTACTCCGGCACTACGTCCTGTCCTGAGCAGATTTCAGAACGCGAAGTGTTGAAAGATTTTACCATAACTCCTTGCACCAGTCTCCAAAATTCATGATTCTTGATGTGTTGGAAAGAAGACTTGATGGAGCTTCATATTTTCTAATTTTACTCCATGGTACCTCTCTGATCATGGGCGAAAAACTGGTCTCAACAGTAACCTTCCGGAGATGTTTGATGATCGGATCTCACGACTTCTTCGGGGCATGAATCATCACCTGTAGCTTGGACAAACAAATCTCCAAGAAACACTAGTCTTAAAAAATTAATTGACACGATGGCATACCTTGTTCGTCTTCACTTGTTTTGCGTGTGGGTAACTTAAGAGCATGTTCGCCAAGAACGTGTTGAACCTCTTGGTAGATCCGGTATGAACCTCTAACCACCATAGCTACAAGATCACCCCAAGCAATCTATAAGCTTAATAGATTGAAAGCAAAGTAAACCCAAGAAAAGCACAAGATCGTAAAGGAAGGAATCGAGTCGCTAAAAGATCGGATGGCATGAAGAACATTACTCACATAATAGATATATTAGATCATTACCTCCGAGTACATACCATATATGATCCACTACTAGCTCTTGAACTCCAACATGGCACAACCACGCAGGGAGGCCATTGTGGCTAGGGTTGGCCTAAGCCATCTCTAGACAACTTCGAGGACTTCCGGCTGCCATCGTCTCCCTTCAATGTATGCCTCAGGTTTCACCGAGTTCTGGTGCATGGATGCGCCTCCCTTCGTGTATAGGGACTATAAATAGTCCGAGGAGTCCGTGGTTCAAAGGGGAGGTCGAACCGACGTAAAAACACCTTAGGCCGGCCGGCCTAGGGCCCTTTGGGCCGGCCGGCCGGCTTAGGCCTTTTTTTGGCCCGGCTCGGTCCCATCTTTCACGTGCAAGCTTCTCTCGATGATCCTTGTCCATGTATGCATGATGTCCTATATGGAAGTTGCTCCGAAAACATTGGTTTGGGCTTCTTTTGCTTGGCTTGATTCCGTCGGGTTTGGTGTTGCTTTTGGACTTGAATATAAATGCCCCAAATTGGGCCATTTTCCTGCAAAAACACGATATGCTCTAAAATACAACACACATACAAAAATGGGGTTATTTTACGTGCCAAGTGGCGGGTTAGTATATAAATTAGTCCAAAACCACCACTTAAATGGCACTAAAAGTGTACGTATAACGAGCGTCAACAGATACTTTGGTGAGGAGGTTGTTGACCTATGTCTTGGGTAAATTGACCCTAGTAATCCAATTCGCATTATTTCATTGTCCCATCATGAAGGAAGGATAGATGGGGGCAGAGATTCTTGGGGAGGAGACAGTTACTCTAGAGAGGGATACATTTTGACAAGCACATGTTCTTGTGCTACACATGACGGTTGTGTCTTCATACATTGATGAGCATGAGGAGCAGCTACGCCAAGAGAACTTGCTTTGCATTGGTTTCGAGCAATTTTTGCAGTAGTAGGAAAGAATGTACCATGCCGTTTTCTAAACCTTAAGGCTCGGTCACAGTAGATTCCTGAGGCCTTCTAATCCTTTACACAGGTCTTAGATTGCGATGTAACAATTCTCTCTACCACGTGTGTGTACATTATCTCCAATTACAAAAAAAAGGAGATAGCACTAATAAAGAAGGTTCGGAACGGACTTAACTCGTGTTAGCAGTGCTGATGTGCAGACACCAACATCACTGCCAAATTCTTATATATGGGGTACCCTGGGCCTTGGTTTCAGGGCATGTGATGAAGCCTTGATTCATTGTCACATGGTTGTTCGGGTAGGTACGCAGCGCACGCACAGAGGGTCAGCTGTATATATAAGGCAGACCATATGCGATCAAATCCAATGTGGATGAGAGAACAAAAAAGAAAAGAAAAGAGAGGACATCCTGTTGACGCCTTTCGCGGTCAACACATCGAGTTTGCGCTAGAACGCGCGGATCCGCAACGGATCGAGCAACTGCAGTAGGCCCAGGCGAAACCGGTGAAACCGGTTTGTAGATCCGGTGAAACCGGTTCTACGGGAGCTGCTGCGTAGACCTAAGATCGCCGGCCCGGGAGGGACCCCGTCAGGGCAGGCGCGCCTAGGGTTTCTCTGAGATTGGCAGGCCACTCAGAGAGCCGTCAAACGCCGTAGAGACGAAGAACGAACAGAATTAGGGTTGGAAAAGTTAGGGTTTGAAGACGACAAAAAAGTAAAGGTAATAAATGTTTTGATCGATTGGATGATACTCAA
This sequence comes from Alloteropsis semialata, assembly GCA_004135705.1. Classification (NCBI taxonomy): domain Eukaryota; kingdom Viridiplantae; phylum Streptophyta; class Magnoliopsida; order Poales; family Poaceae; genus Alloteropsis; species Alloteropsis semialata. The sequence continues at coordinate 26,542,459 of CM014276.1, read as the reverse complement.
TCGGCCGTGACCCTTCATATTTATAGGGTGGGGAGGTCGTACCCCGCAAGGAAAGTCCTATTACAACTCGGATCTACAAAAGAGTCCAAACCTACTAGGACTCGGGGAAAACCGGTTCCACCGGTTCCCAAACCGGTTCTACCGGTCTGCTCTGTCAGACGGGCAATAGTGAACAAAACCGGTTCCACCGGTTTGAGAATCCGGTTCCACCGGTTCTTCCTGTCTTGCTGTCCTCGTGCCAATTTTGATCGCCAACATATGCCCTCCCTGTTTTTTGGTAAAGCTTGCGTACCAGAAAACATTTTAGCACAAGAAAAAACTCCTAAGGACGATGTTAAACAGAATTCATCGGCCTTTTTATTCTAAGGGCGATATTTAAAACTATCGGCCACATAAATCAAGCTCCTTGCCAAACACTTGGATAATATCGCTTTAAGTACCTTCCATTAAGAGCTCTTGGCAGCTGCTGACCTTGCAAAGTCTCTACCATATAAGAATTACTGAAGATCACTCTAATCACCTTGTACGGACCTTCCCAACTTGGAGACCATTTACCAAACTTGTTGCTCTTCGATCCTATAGGTAGAATTGTCTTCCAAACCAGATCACCAACCTGAAAAGACTTTTGTTTTACCTTCTTGTTGTAGGCCTTAGCAACCCGTATCTTATCTTTTTCAATTTCCTTCAAGGCCTTCAATCGCTTATCGGTCACTTCATCAATATTGTCCATCATCAAATCATGATAATCAACAGCATCAAGATCATTTTGTCTAGCTAACCGATAAGCATTCAAATTCACTTCAACAGGCAAAACAGCTTCTTGACCATACACAAGTTCAAAAGGAGTAACCTTAGTAGCACCATGTCTAGATATACGATGAGCCCATAAAGCTTCAGATAAAACCTCATGCCACCTCCTAGGATTCTCCTCTATTTTCTTTTTAATCAACTTGATCAAGATCTTATTACTAGACTCGGCTTGACCATTAGCCTGAGCATAGTATGGAGATGAATTGAGCAATTTAATACCATACATATCAACAAACTCACAAACTTCTTTTGATATAAACGAAGTACCTT
>CM014276.1:26514625-26537941 GCA_004135705.1 Alloteropsis semialata | reverse complement strand
TTCTTTCAATAGCTCAATTAATTCAGCTTTATAATTAGCTTTCAAATTTTTGTTTACAAACGTCGGCCTAGGTATAGAACCATCGCCAATATCAATGTCCTCTAAGGGATCATCCGATGTAAAACCTTGTCCCAATTTACTCATATCATCAAAATCTTCAATGGCCTCACACATATCGTTCTTTTGTGTCCGATAGTGCTCAAGTCTCTGCTGCAACCATTTTAAACTATTCATTGATTTACAACAAATGGTTTAGCCGATATTCAACCGGCTTTAGAACAACAGGAACAAAGCCATCTCTAGTACAGCTGATCATCTCATAATCAGAAATATCTAAGCCTATCAAACACTTGACATGATCATGCATAGACATGGTAGAACCATCAGCCACAGCAACACAAGCCGATGTGTCTCCATGTACAACCTCAATATCTTCGTCAACCCATTGAATGAGAAATTGATGCAAACTAGAAGGTACACATCTATTTGCATGAATCCAATCATGACCCAATATTAAACTGAAGTTACCTTGGGTCTCGGCGACGAAGAAAGCAGTAGCCAACGTCTTCCTCCCAATGGTGACCTCCATAGAAGCAACGCCCTTAGCACTCATAGGCTCACCTCCTCCCACACCGCTGATAGTCATGTTGGTCTTGATCAGCTCATCATCTAATCCACCAAGCTTCTTGAACATAGAATAAGGCATCAAATTGACAATTGCCCCGGTGTCAACAAGCATCCTGGAAACTGGCTTCCCATTGATATGACCCTTCATGTACAGCGCCTTTAGATGATTTTCAGAATCCTTTGGCCTTTTAAATATAGCTTCTTTTGAGCCAAAGTCTAGATGAGCCATCTCTTCCTCTGGAATAACGTAATAATTTGAAGATAGGTGCACCACATTAGCATCAACATTCATATGTTCAGGTGACGACCCATAATCAACCAGCTGTTCATCGTCCATATTCTGGGAATCCGATGACAACCTCTGATCAAATGTGGAAGTGACAGAAATTTTAGAAGCAATATGAGATGGACCTGGATCAACAAAAAACGGTTCCACTGAATCCAAAACCGGTGAAACCGGTTCTGGCGCAGCAGCAGACACCAAAGGGGGTAGAACCGGTTCCACCGGTTTGGAATCCAGTTCCACCGGATTTTGCCCTAGAGCTTCAATTTTCTTCCACCCCTTGCCTGGAGGAATCATAGGCCTGTATTTGTTGAAGTGCTCCTCCCTCTGCTTCACCAGTTCTTTTTCCTTCTGCTCCTGAAAGCGAAGTCGCTGCAACTTCCTCTTTTGTGCGCGTGTCAAACCTGGAGGACACCATCTTGGAATAAAGTATTTAGTTTTGTTAATTTCAGCTTTCTTACCCTCACCAAGATCTGCAGCAACATCTTTTTGGACTGATGGCTTAGCCTCATCACCAATAATAATTGGCATCTTGTCATCGTTCTCCGGAATCACCTTGATGTCACCAATCTGAATTACATCAGCAGTAGTCCTCTCTTGGTCGACATCCATCTTCTGGACAACTTCCTCCACCTTCTTAGGTCGATAAATCTGTTTGGGAGGAGATGGTTGCCTCTTCTAAGGAAACCGTTCCACCGGTTTGGGGTGGCACGTCCCAACCTGATCGACGAGGTGCCGAATGGTTATCCACCAACCTCTCGTGTACTGGTCCTCTGTCATTACCCCATCCTGGATGAAAAGAAGGATATTGCATGGGATAATACGGCATATGCATCCCACTGTAATCCCATGCCGGATATAGAGAATTGTAATATGGAGGGATCCATGGCATGGCTTGATATTGATTCTGCTGAGGACACAAAGTAGCAACGTCACCCTTCTGTCTGTTATTCGCCCTTGAAGGCAAAATTGGTTTTTCTTGACGCATGGGTGATCTCTTCCTCTTTTTTGCCGGCCAATCCTTATCAACTGGCCTCTGATTTGCATATTTGGAAAACAATTGGTCAAAGGTCGACTTTGGTTTTGCAACTTTACCCTGATCTTTGGTCACATTAATTTTCCAGGTTCCGATCTCAGGACGCTTAGGCTTCAACATCTTCCGGCGTCCCTGACCAAAACCGATAGGACCGGTTCCTGAAACCGGTTTCACCGGTTCTTCCTATGCAGCAGGTCAACCGATGCTTTTGATGATCATTGCCCCTCGAGATCCATGACTCTTGCAGTGGTTTTGAAAGTTTCTTTGCCATTGGGGGTCTTCTCACACACCACTTCCCTGATAATTGATTTCCTTTTCAAATTTTCAGGCTTCGGCTTCTCATCACCCACAACAATATTTTTTCCTTTGGTTGATTCGACTTGATGCGGCCAAACCAGAACCTTAGGAGGTTGCATCTCAAGTGTGTTAACAGGGAAATGTGCCTTGTCAACCTGCATCTCATGTAGTGTCAAATGTCCCTCATTCAAGGTCGATTGCACCTATCGATGAAAAACATCGCAATCAATAGTAGCATGCGAAAAAGAATTATGCAATTTGTAATATGCCCGCCTTTTGAGATATTCAGGTGACAGAAAAGTATGAGACATCTTAATGTTTCCATTCTTCAATAATCCATCAAAAATACGATCGTATTTGGAAACATCAAAAGTAAATCACACTTCTTCTTGCCGATTCTTTTGAATTGGCTTAAGAGATGGACATGTGTACGATTTATTCTTAGAAGGCCACACAAGTTCAGCAACATACACATCCTCATCATCGTCCGAACTACTAGAATCATAAGTAACAACATACACATTAGAACGATGAGTCTTATATGTATCTTTAGCATTTTTAATTCAGTTTTCAGTAGCTAAAGCCCTTACTTGCACTTGATTAACCCAAAAATGTTCAAAGCCTTCTATTTCTCTTTAATAAAGGATTTTAAACTATTAAAAGCAACATCAGCAAGATCTGTTTCAGACAATGACAAATTAAAGCATCAGTTTCTAGTTTCTTTAAATCATTTAAAATAATCTGTAACAGATTCATCTCTTTGTTGCTTAACCGATGTCAAATCTGTCAATTTTAATTGAGTACTCCCACTATAAAAATGATCATGAAATTTCTAATTGATTCCATGAATTAATTGAACCAGGAGTTAATGAAGAAAACCAAGAGAAAGCAGTTCCAGTCAAAGATAATGAAAACAAGCGAACTTTCAAAGCATCACTAGAACTAGCCTCTCCTAGTTGAGCAATATATTGGCTAATGTGTTCCCAAGTAGTCTTACTATCATCACCATTAAATTTCACAAAATCAGGAACACGCCAATTATTAGGATAAGCTACAACATCAAAATTAGCAGAATATGGTTTCTGATATAATCTAGAATTACCCACATCAATGCCAAGCTTATCCTGCATCATACTAGCTAACTCGTCCTTCAACTTATAGAATTCAGCATATAAATTTAAACGAGCTAAATCAGATTGCTCTGTGGCTGTACTTTGAGCTTGAACAACATGAGGCATGCGAGTAGGACCTTGCTGCAAATATTGATCATATACATCATTAGGAATCTCACTAGAATTAATATTTTGATTAGGTACAGGGGGTGATGCATAAGCACATGTTCCAATATAAGCATATTCATTAACTACCTTTGTATTTCGATTAGGGACTACCGAAAGAGGAGCTGTGGCGTGGGGTACTAACTGCTGCACAGCTGGGGCGACAGAACCGGTTACACCAGTTTCCAGAACCAGTGTAACCGGTTTCGCCGCCGAGGCTGGTGAAACATGTGCTGGCGGCGGTATCTGTCCTGAATAAAAATTAGTCGGCATACCATACAATGGATTTTCAGGTGTTTTTCCTGGTGTAGCCGACACACTTGCATGCATATTTTCATGTTGCATAGTTGGTATATTATGTGCATAATAAGACGATTCTATCAACCTATCTTTCTCAATTTTATCTATCCTGTCCATAAGAGTGCTTACTACTTCATCAGTATGTAAAAGCACAGCACCAAGCTTATCATCAAGATTAGAAGCAGAAGGTTCGGGTGGGTGTACAGTTACCGGAGGTATTTCTTCCACCTTCTTGTCCTTCATCATGAACGCCGGCATCATAAATTCATGAGTTCTTGTCACCTTGCCGTGGCGATCCTTCTTCAGCCCCATCAGGAGTTGAGTCTTGAAGTACTCTTGGGCTGCTTCAAACTTCTGGCGTTCCTCCTCGCTGATTTCCTCCATAGAGGGCACAACGATGTTCTCCTTGTCCAAGTCTGCAATAGATCCCATCTGGCTAGGGTTTGATAGATCGGTTATGGAAACCAAGATCTCCAAATTGCCCAGCGGAGTCGCCAAAAATGTGTTGACGCCTTTTACGGTCAACACACCGAGTTGCGCTAGCTCGCGCGGATCCGCAATGGATCAATCAACTGCAGCAGGCCGAACAAAACCGGTGAAACCGGTTTTGAGATCCGGTGAAACCGGTTCTTCGGGACTTGCTGCGTAAACCTAAGATCGCCGGCCCGGGAGGGACCCTGTCAGGGCAGGCGCACCTAGAGTTGCTCTGAGATCGGCATGCCACTCAGAACTCCGTCAAACGCCGTAGAGACGAAGAACGAACAACAATTAGGGTTGGAAAAGCTAGGGTTTGGAGATGACAAAAAGTAGAGGTAATAAATGTTTGATCGATTGGATTGATACTCAATTGGCCATGGCCCTTCATATTTATAGGGTGGGGAGGTCTTGCCCCGCAAGGAAAGTCCTATTACAACTCAGATCTACAAAAAGAGTCCAAACCTACTAGGACTCAGGGAAAACCGGTTCCACCGGATTGCCTGCCAGATGAGCAACAGGAACCGAACTGGTTTCACCGGTCCTTGAATCCGGTTCCACCGGTTCTTCCTTGCCAAAGTACCTTGTGCCAATTTTGATCGTCAACAGAAGTATTTTCAGCTCGGCGCCCCGAGATTGAGAGCTTTCCACAACAAATCAGATAACAGCCCTGCTGCTCAGCTCCTCTCATCCCTTCTCTCTCTGTTGGCTACTTGCCTGTTATTGAATTTCCCCTTATTAGCCTTTTTTCATTGCCATCTGTGATCATATTTAGGACATAACTGAATTCCACAGCCGGACATCCAATCATACTGAACATAGAGAACAGACTAATCATACTGAACACAGATGAAAAAAGATTACTCTATTATTTCTGCAGCTTATATGATGCTACTACTAGTTAATTAAGGCAATACTGAACAGCTCATACTGAACACAGACTAATTCAGGGATAAATCGTGCATTTCTGAATGTCCATGTCTGAATGGATCATTCAGTTATACATAATATCTCTGAATGTCCATACATTGTTGTTTGCAAGCCTGCATGTATAGTTTTGCTATGCTGCTAGAGTCATCTCTGGCACAAATCAGTAACCCTGTCAATCTATTTCTGTTTACGAGATAACTCATGAATGTAGGTGCTACGTCAAATGCTCATACATAGTTCGATTCAAAAGCTAGCCTCTTACATGTATGTCATAGTGGCATGGTTCAATCCTTGTATGTCTGTACATTAGAGTCGGGTCAATCCTTGTTTGCTACTCCCTCCGTTCTTAAATATATGACACTGTTGACTTTTTATTTCAACTTTGACTAACAATATTTCATTAGTTAGTTTGTTAAATAAAGTAAAATGGATACCGTTATATCTAATATCAATAATATTTTAGATTTAACTTATAGACCTATCTTTTTGCATAAATATTTATAGAAAAGACGAATAGTCAAATGAAGGAAAAAAGTCAATGATGTCATATATTTAAGAACGGAGGTAGTATCATTTTCGAATTGAAACTGCTACTATTATGTAATACCTTAGTTTGTTATGAATTCCTGATGCAGTTATATACTTATGCACCTGTCTAATTTTTCCCCATACATATCACTTAGATTTCCTGCCCTCTGATTGATTCATAGATACAACTGTGTATTCTTCATTTACTAGCTGATAATCTAATGTATTTCAGGTGAGACAAAAGGAAGCTTGGGTGATGCTGCTAACACTTCAAGATGAGACATGATTAGTGCTTCAGGCATTCTTAGTTTATTCTTTTGCTCGGTGTACTGGAATGAATAGCGAACTGCTGTCAGTTTTGTCGTTAAGTGTTGTACTGCTACCAGTTTCGTGTTGTAGCCAGTTAACTGCTATCAGTTTAGTTTATTAATGACTTCCAATTGTTTGAATCGCTGAACTTTGAAACATCATTACGTACATCAAGTCTAGGTAGCTATTTGTTTGTGTAGTGTTGGGGTATTTTCTCTACGAAGCTGTCAGATGTTTGGAAAACATATGTATTTGGAGCAGACTGGCAGTAGCAGTTATTAATTAAGCAAGCCACGTTCACTTAGACAAGCAGCCAGAAGCAAACGTATATTGGGTCGACCCGTGATATCCAGTGGAGCACCATCGGATCATTACTAATTCATATGGTTAAATTGGTGCACCTATATACATTAAATGGATCTATGGATCGATTGCGGTTCGCCCCATAGTTGAACCACGCCCATCTCTGACGGCAAGCAAATCAGCATCCAGCAACTCTCCCTTTATCTGTCCAGTGAGCAAACAAGAAAGCACCCCGTGCGGACTGCTTCAATTTGTCAAGCAGGCATGCCAGGCAAGCACTTAAGTATGAATCCACCACCGCAACTCTGTGCTCCGCACCCAATCCAAGCAGCTGCAGGACCACGATGGGCAGGCAGAGTATTCGGCGGCGAGCGAGGGCGTGGCCGGGGTAGAGCTGTCTAACGGAATGGCACGTGAGAACGGGAAGTCTAACGGAATGGCAACTAGGGAAACTAAATTAGAAGTAGTGGCAACGAAGGAAAACAAGAATTTTAAGGTATTGAAGGAGTAAGTATAAATTATATAAAGCCATTCCCAATGAGAGTTTTATAGACGTTTCATACGCACTAGTTAGCATGCATGTCATGTACCATTTTCTGATGACATTACATCAGATTTATAAAGAGAGCGATTGAACCAGTTTCATTTAGTTGAAACCACGTATACACGCATACTAAATCTTATTGAGTCATGAAATTGAATGTTATGGGGTGTCTATTATTAAACCACACAAAATGAAACTACCCATTTGAGGGTAGTTTCAAGCATCATTTCATTATTTTTTGTTGTGGCTATCATGAAAACATCAACATGAAACATTCTGCTAGGATTGGCCTAATGGCATTAGGGGAATTAATCCTACTTTTTAAATGCTACCTCGGTCAGTACAGGGTCTAGTTGAGAGGCCATGCATCCACTCTGGTTGGAATCGGGGTACGTACCAGACGTGTGAGTGCGTACTTAAAGGGTTCAGTACTTTGTTGCTGTTTAAAGGTTTCTGTACTCATTATTCACATTGGAGTGTCGAACCTGTGAGTGTTAATTACAATTTAAAAGACAACTATATCTGGTTCAACTCATGGTACCTGTGTATGAGGTGTGTTATTTAAATTCATTTTGAAATATGTAGGTGTGACACATTAATGAAACCCAACAGTATCAACACATGGACATGGGGACATTATAAATATGTCGTCTCTGAAGCTTTCCTCATATACATGCCGACAAACTGAAGAATAGGTTTCCTGCCAATATAGTCTTTATGCTACCGCTCTTCTGATCTGAGGATGATCCGCGCGCACTAAGGCCCTGTTTGTTTCAGCTTCTGGCGAGCTTTCCGTGCATAGCTTTCCATATATCCGAAAGCTGGAAAGCTCTGAACAGTGGAAAGCCAGAAGCCACTTTTCGTGAGCTTTTCAACTTTCCACTGTTCAGAGCTTTCCGGCTTTCGGATATATGAAAAGCTATGTACGGAAAGCTCGCCAGAAGCTGAAACAAACAGGGCCTAAGATAGTGATCTCATTGCCTCCAAATAAAAAACTATGTGGATTAGAAGGCATCTGGAATTATGCTTTATCATAAGATTCATCAAATCCGCATTTGGTAATTTTTACGTCGCTAGGGTTTCCAGAAGATGTGCGAGGCGGTAGGAATGTTCTTTTACTAAAAAATACATTTCCAGTCCTATTGAAAGTTGTAGTCAGAATGCGAAAGATTGTTCCCCAGGTCCCTCTAATTTGATGACCAAGCACATGAGCCTGTCGGAGTTAGCTAGCTAGGCTACGAGTCATTCACATGCACCTGTTGGAGTAAGCAGGGCTGCTTAGTACGAAATTGTTAGCTCGTGCTCATATATGCTCCAGTGCAAATGTAAAATAACATCATGTATACAGCATCTATGTGATCCTACTCGAACTTCTGCTGCCCACACTCTCCCATGGCAACCATTCGATAAGCTTGTTCTGGCACATCTCTGTTAATCACTCAAAATTAATTGTCCTCTACTTAGTGCATGTCAGGAGAAATACAGAGAGTTGGCATTCTTGAATGACCCAAATGATTCCTGAGAATAAAACTATAAAAGTTTATTTGGGAGATAGCCGAATATCGTGACATATAGCTTTAGGGATTTCAACGTTCAATGTTTGAAGTGTGAGGATTTAGAATAAATACTTGTGTCTCCTCCCTCAGTTATTCATTATATGGACCATCTTAGGTCAATATAGAAGAGTAACAACCATATAAAATCAGATCATCACTCCCTAGCTTTCGTATTTTGCACTGTCTTGGCGGAACTTAGGCATGGCAGGCACCGGAAAATAAGAATATCAAGTTCAGAGATGGCATTGTCAATGCTTTTGCTGGGAAGAATATAACCATCACTGGAAATACATCATCCATAGGGCCTTGCTCACGACAAGGGTATTGTCAATGCTTTTGCTGGAAAGTAGTACAGGCACATGAATATCAAGTTACGTTGTGATGCGCCTATTTCACTTATTTAGGTGTCTTGATGCGCCACTATTGTACAAAGCTGCCTTGCTAGAGTCCTTTTAATTATTGATCATTGCCTAATTCACCTATTTGGTGATTCCTCAATTGAGAAGATGAATACTGATTTTCTCCTATTTCTGATGATTTATATGAATAATCAGGGAATTGGGCTAGTATTCGACAGTCTATTTGGTATTGCAAGCGGCTCTACCTGTTCTGTGTAAGTGCCAGATTATTTCTCATACCAAGTTTGCATGCTGAAATGGTCCTTTGGTAGCTCCGTGACAATCTGCTAGTTGGGGACATTTAATAAATCTTTTGACTTCTAACAAAAACATAAATGGGCCTATTGATTCATATACCATTTATGTGTCAATGCAATTGATCATTTCTTTTAATTTGTCTTAATTTGTTCTATATATTGCTGTTGTTCTGTGCACCATTTATCTATTTTAATTTAATACACCCAAACCATGAGAAGTGCACACTCATTCCTACCCAAACCATAGCATGGCGTTTCAGTGTTTCAGGGACTGGTCTGACAGCAGATTAACGCTTTTACATAAAGGACCTATAACTTGAATTCAATTTCTGTGCATGTAGTAGCTGTAATTGATCAAACTTGTTTTATGCCTTTGTTCCTATACTCCGTAGCTTGGCTTGCAACTTTGATCATGGCACTATGATGTGCCCTGTATTGTGACAATAATTAAGTATATATTATCTAATAATAAGCTGAAATAGCCTTAGCTGCTAAGTTAATTTTTTTTGCACTTTAAATCTGACTTTGTAAGCCCCACATGACAAGATTGTTTTTTAATACAAATCATTTTTTTTCACTTGTCAGGTTGCATCATTACCATCATTACTAAGGAGAGCGTGGAGCTCTGATGCGCTTCGTTGAGTAGAACCCCACTGAATTTGCTGCAGGACATGATCAATGAGGTTGAGCTTCTGCTAGGTTAATGTCGACCAAGATAAGCGACATGGTGGTATGCTAGCTTTGGCTGGAGCCTAACTTTTTGCATGAACCTAGATTTTACTTTTTCTGGTGATGCTGGATTTCTAGTGTGATGTGTGCTAGATGTACACATATTATGTTGTTGGATGGAAATTTGAGACTTTGTATTTGATGTGCTACTAGATCTTGTTGAACCATATGTGATCTTATATCAGCATGGTAAATTAATAACTGAGTTTTTGTTTAAATGATTGGTGTCACTGTCAACAAAATCAGTATTATTTATATGATTTGTTTTGCGTTGAAATGGTAATTTGGGCTAAAATGGGAGCCAACTAAAATTTGGCCCAATTAAAATGTGGCCCAACAAATTTGGCCTCACTAAAGTTGGCCCAACTAATAAATGGTCTGTCATGATGACGTCATTGTCCACATCATCATCCATGTCATCGTCCATGTCATCATCAGCAGCCACATCATCAACCATGTCAGCAGCCACATAATCACCCATGTCATCTTCTATTCGATCTATGACGGATACTAACATAAGAATAGTGACGGTTATTTTCGTTACTAATTCTGGGCTTGGGTTTGGACCATGCGGGTCGAAGGCCATTTTGTGATAGTTAAGAAACGTCACGAATCGAGTCCATCTGTGACATTTTTCTCCAACCGTCACGCATGTAATCTATGACGGAACGTATAAATGTCACAAACACTACTTTATGACGGATTTTGAGGACTTTGTGACAGAATTGATCTGTCATAGATTGAATGTTTTTTTATAGTGTAATGGTATTAGGGGAATTAACCCTACTTTTTAAATGCTACCACGGTTAGTACAGGCTCTAGTTGAGAGGCCATCCACACTGGTTGAAATCGGGGGGGACTTACGGAACGTGTGAGTGCATACTTAAAGGGTCTAGTACTTTGTTGTTTAAAGGCTGTTCTCATTATTCGCGTTTGAGTGTCGAGCCACTGAGTGTTACAATTTAAAATGCAACTATACCATGTGCAACTCATGGTACCTGTGTATGAGGTGTGTTAAATTCATTATGAAATATGTAGGTGCGACACATTAAAGAAACTTAACAATATGAACACATTGGGACCTAGCTTATAAATATCTCCACTCTCAAGTGAAAGGAATCGATGCTCATGGTAGCCTAAGAGGGGGAGGGGTGAATTAGGCTTTCTAGAAACTTAACCTACCACATGCCCTCTAATTGCACAATATGAAACTAAGACAAGCTATTTAGATGTGCAACTAAGGTTTTCTTCTAGTGTTTGCACCCACCCAAAGAGTTTTGCAACCTAAAGCCAATCCTATCAAGATACTACTCTAGAAAGGTAAAGGCACACAAATTGCAAGTATGAAATGCGGAAGCTTAAAGGGTTAGAGGAATGCAAACTTGACACGAAGATCAAAGGATGTGCTCCCGGTCGCCAAGTCTTTTTCCCGGTCAAGGCTTTGAGCTCGCCACAAAGGCTCCCCAAGAGGGATGATGAGCAAGTCACCAAGACCTTGCTCTCATCAACCTACTCTCCCGGAGATCTTGACGCCGCCTCCACTACGGAGCTTCTCCACCAAGGAAGGGGTCTCCTCTTCCCCCGCACAAAGTCGTCGTCGCCGCTCCACACCAAGCCGGAGGGTCGAAGACTTGCCGGCGAGTCTCCAAGACTCCAAAGGGCTGGCACACTAAGATTACAAGATATAGCTCACTCTAGAACCAACCACAAGGCACAACACCTTGCAACTCACTCACTACTACAGAAACCATTTTTCAAGTCAGCATTTTCACAGCTGGTTTTAAAAAATAGCGCAGAAAATCGTATCATAAGTCGGTTTTTTAGTGTCTATCGCTGGGAAAACAAAAACCGACTTTCACAGCCGGTTTTTTAACCTAACAAAAACTGATTTTTGCAAGTACTTTTCACAGCCAGTTTATGCCCAAAACTGGCTGTGAAAACCATTTTTTCACAGTCCGTTTTCTCACAGCCGGTTCAACTATTGGCAAAAAAAAAACAAAAAATGGGAGTTGTGAGGAATCGAACCCACAACTTTGAGTAACATCTGTACGTGCCTTACCACTGCACCACTTGTAGAGTTGTGATAGCTAAACTTATGAAGCATTTTATAATACTAATCTGAAGGAGTTAAAATGGAAAATGAAAGGAAAAAGGAGAGAACCAGGAATCGAACCACTGACCTCCCCTTGGAGTAAGCTTTCCTTACCACTAGGCTACCACTTTGGATGTGCCAATTGTGGCAATATATTCCATTTGACAATATCGTACCACGTGGACTGAGATGAAGAACACATCTATAGTTCTTCTTTCTCTTTTTAATCCAGATTCAAAAATTATAATTGGTATTTCTCTCTCATCTGACGTGCAAATTTGATGGTTCTTTTTCTTTATTTTTTCTTAAATCACTTCCTTTTATTTAATGGCATTTTTATGTATGTTAATTGTTATTTATTCGATCTTTTTCATTTGGCTTGTTTTCTTCCATTTAAGTAGATGATTGAAAAACATGTGTTTTGCATAACAATTGCTAATATAAGTTCATACTTTCTAATATTATGGTCAACACAAGGTTGTGTCCAAATTTGAGGTTCATATGAGTTCAAAAATGTTATGAGCTATTCAAATCTCAAAGTTTAACTAGAGTTGTATGAAACAATGAGAGAGATCTATTCATTTCGTGAACGATGTAGACTCCAATTTTCTCAAAATCTTATGAAATTTTTATGTCAGGCTTATACATTGATGAAACGATTCTATACCAATTTATACGACTTTTGAAGAAGTTTTAGGTATTATTATCATTATTTTATAATAAGGTTGCAAATAGAGCTTTGAATTATTCCTAGCAAACATTTGAACTTTCCATCTATCTGTAGGTCATGTATTAGAATGGAACACAGGAGCTTAAATATAATTTTTACACATTTTTCTGAATCATATTAGAGCTACATATAGTTCAATTCAAAATTACTTTTGATAAGTACGCAGAAATTCATTTAAATGATAGAAAATACCAAACATCTCCCGAAATTCTTGCAACTCCTGCACAATAACTTTGATGTAGTCTACTACATATAAAAAATATATCGGTATATATTTTGTAAATATATTTGTGTGTTACTTCACAATTGTGCAGTAAAATGAAAAAGAAAAAGAAAAACGTTAAGGCCCGTTTTGGCCCAAATAACCCAGTGATTTGTCGCCGTCCGTTGCCCATGGGATGGCTCCCGTCGCGGCGCAGCGGGTATCTTTAAAGAACGAAACCTGGCAGGAAAACTCTCATCTCGTGGATCCACGTCGCCCGTTAGCCCGAACCATCGGATCCGCCTAGATCGCGATGTTAACCGTCCGATCGTGGGTCGATCCGGGTCTCCCGCCCGTTAAGCCGCGCACCCGGACGCTCGCGAATCTCAAAACCTCGCGAAGAGGGCCTGCGGCCGGGCCGGGCATGGGGGACGTCCCCGTCGGCGCGGCTGCCTTAGTGCCCCAGGCCAGCGGTGGCGGCTGCTCGGCNGGTGCAGCTGGGGCTGTGGCGACGGCTCCTCGCCCGCTGCGGCCGCCACTCTGCCCGGACGGCGCGGCCCCGGTGGCCTGCGCGGCGTGGCCCCTCCTCCGCCGGCCAAGCCGCGTAGCGCCTCGCCCAGACGAGCGCGCCGCCCCGCACAGGGCCCAGAACCTTCCCGTGTCTCCCAAATCCCCATCCCCTTCGCCTCGCCAGCAGCCGTGGCGCCCTTCACCGGCGGCCGGCCGCTCTGCTCGCTGGTGCCGTGAGCCGGGCACTGCTTCCCGCGGCTCGAGCTCCCAAATGTTGTGCACCAGCACCAGGCGGTGTTGCCCTGGCCAGCACCAAATTGTCTCAGCGATAGCCGCTTCGTGTGGCTCGGAATCGCTGGTGCTGCGCGCCGGGACCATGCGGTGGAGGCGGCGGCCGCTGCCTACGGCTCCAGCTTCGCTGGTGCCACGGCTGGCGGTCACTTCGTGTGGCTGGACCTTGCCTATGAAGCGCGCCGGGACTAGGCCGTCCACTCCGAGGCGGATCGTCATGGAGGCCACCTGGAATGCTGAGCAGCCAGCGACGCCCATGGAGAAGCTAGCCCTGCTGGAGAAACCCTTCTGCTTGTCAGTTGTCACGCAGCGCGCCGGCCCTGGGATTGTCAGGTAGCAGGAGGTGGTGACGAGGTATGCCATTGCCACTCATTGCCCCTAGCCTGTTCGACGTTTTGACTGCTCCACGAATGCTGGCCATGGCAATTCAATCATCCTATTTTTAATGCTGATTAATTAAGCACAGACCCAGAAGGTAGTCATTCTGCTCATGTTGGGTGATTGAGTGTAGTTTACAGCTTGCCTTCACAAGGAAATTGGTCAAGCTGTGTGCTTGCATGTAATTTACATATTGCCTCGACAAGAAAATCAATTATCAGTGGGCAATCTGTTCTAATGCGATTCAGTGACAGCCTGACAGGCATTTCATATGTTTGTTTTTTTTTTCTCGAATACGCAGGAGAGCTGCGCATCATTGTATTAATAGGAGAAAAAAGGGGGTTACAAGAAACTCCCAAAGCCCACACCTGAGCACACACGCACACATACTCCCAGTCTGGACGTCCAAAAGGAAGCCAGACCGGGAGAAGGAAAAAGGACAGGATCTGATTTACAGCATAGATTAGGGAGAGACCAGACCACTACTACGCCTCACAGACTAGGACTCCATCCCAGCAGAGAGCTGGGAGAGACCCTTAGCTCCAGCAATTCTCCATAACTGAGCTTCTTCCCCAACCATCCTAGCCACAGTTTGCACACAGGGGGCAACTCCATTGAACACAATATCATTTTTGTGCTTCCAGATCGACCAAGCCCCAAGAATTATGCAGGAATTGAGCCCCTTTTGCGTTTCCAGATTTACCAAGCCAGTCACCTTTTCCCACCAATCATCCCAGATCAGGTCAGAGGGGGTGGGTGCAAGGTGTTGCAGTCTGACAGTGCTTAGCAGCTGAAACCAGAATTGCCTGCTGAAAACACAGTGAACCAGCAGATGATTGATGTCTTCATTTACCTGGTCACAAAGCACACACTGCTGGGGATGGGGCAGACCCCTCCTAGCCAATCTGTCAGCTGTCCAGCACCTGTTGTGGGCCACCAACCACAAGAAGAATTTGCATTTAGGTGGTGCCCAGGATTTCCATATGCGTTTATGGGCAGCAAACTCAGTAGCTCCCACAGTATGTTTGTTAAAACCCAAATAATGCCAATTGTTTCGTTCTATCTTAGCTATAGGCTCGCAAACCACAAGGGACCATGAGTGCTCCGCTCACCAAAACCTCCTCTGTTCCACACAAAGCATTGTCAACCAATTCATGGATCAATGGTAGTGCTAATTTTGGTTACAATTTTTAAACTTTACTACTGCTATGATGAACTGAGGTTAGAGAAACAGCACGCTGACCTGTTAACTATCTGTGGAAGCATCAGACAAATGTACTCCAAATTTAGAAATGGTTCAACTCAGTGTCTATACATTTAAATAGATAACAAGATGAGGTTTCCTTTCCCAATCTACTTCCTCAAATTGTTCTTCCTCATGCCACACAATGTTATGCTACTTTCAGTCAGTTATATATCATGTCCCAAAATCTCATGTACACACTGAGTCTTCTGTGCAACGTAGTCGAAGTTATACAATGTTCTGAATTTTTCAAGTTTCAGATAATACCCATAGTAAAAGCCATGTGTACGCAATCATAGAAATGGTCTTCACCGCTTGGGTAATCCTTTTATCTTCTGATGCATTCTTCTTTAACATTGTATAATTCATAATTGACTGCATGTTTCCAGCTTTCCCTCGGCTGTCAAATCTTTCTACGTTTTATATTTTTTTAAACACAGAATGTTAATTTATATTATGTTGCCCTCTCTCAAAGTTAGATTTCTCTTGTAGCGATAGACTTATCGTCTAATAACACTTTATTTTGACTCCATGTTTTTTATGGAATAATAGTTCATATTATATTAGGAGCATTAAATAATAAATTTATCAAAACATTATCTTATACAAGATTATCGTGTTCCTATTATCTCCATCAGTGCCATAGCGTCAACCTTGCAAACAATTGTAGTCAATAGTACAGAAGTTGAAGAAATTACATTGTTGCATCAGCCTTCTCTATAGCACCTAGGGAGGCTAGAAAAAAAAAATTAGCAACCCATTTGAAAAGCCGCGCAGCAAAGCATTATGCGATTCAAACAAGTGTGCCCACCTAGCAACATAGTATTCTGAAAACTGAAGTAGATGAAAACTAGCACTCATCACAATTCACAAGGTGTTCAGTCCACCACTAGATAATTAGTATGTGCATTGTTCAGTTGGATATCTGAATTCTTTGTCAGATAAAGCTGCTAGAGTTTCTGATAAACGGCATTGTTCTCCAAAGCATATGAAGCTGCTTCCACATACATTTGTCTCATAGACTCATAGGCCTTTACTATCAGCCCATCATACTGGTCTGTTGCTCCATGATCTACAAAAGAAGTTTGCTGAAACTATCAATATCTCAAGAATAGACCTGGACGTGAACATCTACAATTTAATCTTTGGGTTTTACAGCACACTAACAGTAGCTTTGCAGCCATTGTTTTCCAAGCATAGCAAGTGAAACTGATTAACATTAATGGGACAAATAAACAGATATAATGCAGAGCACACCATTTGTTATGGAGGCTAAGGAGCCCTGGTTTCCTTTTCCTTTGGTTTCATAGAACTAATTGCAAATACCTTTATTCCAATTACCAGATTTCTCTGAGTTTCAGCAGCCTAATACAAGCTATTAACTGGTGCGTGTTTATATACTGCCTATGCTAGCTGATGTTGCATTGTTGCTCTCTTCTAATCCCTTGTTCCTTGCAATGCACATGTGTGCTGAGTCCACAATTCCAAAGACAATTACAAAATTGACAAATAGCAATGAGCATATATACACAAACTTGCAAATTTATTTGCCTCTTATAATCTTATATGAACCAGCAGCAGTATCAAACCACTGTAGCATATTAATATGAATTTGATGAGCTAAGGTCAATCATTTTTTCTATATGGACCATGGGTCAGCCACCCAACAAAGATCGTTGTAATAACACTGGACAGACCCCAAAGTGGGCGCGGCAACGCCGTGCGTTGGTTTCTAGTATAAACCGAGAAACCCTAGTTCCTCATCTCCCTCTCTACTCAGAACCACTCGACGGCGGCAGCGCCGATAGCCCCACACCCGCCTCCTCTCCTTCGCCTCGCTGACGCCGTCCCCTCCTCCGCCTGCACACTCCCACCCGCCGGCACCGCTCCTAGATCTCCCACCGCCTCCACCTCCATCTCCTCTCGGTCTCCGCCCTCCCCGAGCGCTGCTCCCCTCCGCAGCGGCATGGGTGCGCGGCGTGGTAGCAGCAGCGACATGAGATAGGGCTGCAACGGCGGCACCGCGAGGCCGCGTGGGCTGGGCGAGGCTGCAGCGGCGAGATTCGGCTCGGGGCCTCGTGCCAGCGATGAAGGAGAAATGCGGGCTCGAGGCCACTGGCGCCGGCGCCGTCGATGGGCTCCCCGAAGGCCAAGCGGGTGCGTCCCCTGGCTCTGACCAGGTGAGGAATTATGGGATGCCACTTTTGTGCATGTTTAACTTCGTGATGTGCTCCTGTTTGACTAGCTGTGGATCAGGGCCGTGCCGGCAAAAACTGGGGCCCTGTACGAAACTCTAATATGGGCCCTTCTAATATAGATTAATATAGTATAATGGATATGGTACAGTGAATTTATATAGAAATAAAATACATCAAGAACCGTACCTATTTAATCTTTAGTTCCATAGTTTAAATGAAATCTTCAATAATGGACTGATAATCAATCTTATTCGGCATGTCACTTTCAAGTGCTATCATGGCCAAATCTTTAAATCTTTCATATGCCATTTTCGAACACAAATAGGGCTTAATAAGTAACTTTAATTTAGAAAAGCTTTGTTCTGAGGAGACAACAGTCCCAAGAATGATCAATATAACTCTATATGCGATGGTAAATAGAGTCACCATTTCTACTTTCTAGACCGATTTCTGAAAGCCATGGCTTCGATGTCTAGAGAATTTCATAAACAATCATACAGAAGATGAAGGGAACACAAATATTAGCAATCAAACACCCGTAGACATAAGTACACAACAGGAATTGGTCATTAGGATTTAGTAATGAAAAATTTGAAAACAACCTTATCGTCTGATACCCTGATTCGGTGAGACGAGACGACGGTGATCTCTCTGACTCAGTTTGCCGGCTCGCCCCGGTGCTGGTTTTGGCAGTCTGGCCGCTTGGCCGGCTGCTGGCCCCTGCCGCCCTGCGCTCGACCTGCAGACCTGACTCGCGGCGACCGGCGTGTAGAGAATACGACATGGCTCGGCGAAAGCGATGCGGCGCCAGGAGCGAGAGGAGACGTCGTGACGGAGGTGCGCGTGGCCATCAGGCGCGACGGGGCCTTTCTGTCGCTCGCTACCTCGCTGGGCCTCCTATGTGTGTCTCCTCTGCTGTCTGCTGTCTGTGCTTCTATGCTACTGGGCTGCTGGGCTCAAAATTTGGGGCCCCTCCGAATTGGGGGCCCTGTTCCAGCGCACGGGTTGCACGTGCCTGGGGCCCGGGCCTGCTGTGGATTAATTTGCACGAATGGGAAACGCTTGCTGGAAGACTATGACTTGCAGAACTACTATGACATTAGAAATTACAATCGGGATTGCTTGATTATAACCTATGGCAATCTGTTTTGTAGTGTGAGTAGCTGGACCATTTGAATCTGAGGCCGCTGCAGCACAGCTACGCTTCGTGAGCACTGAGCAGCAAGCCATAAAGGCTCTAGGCAGGAGCTATCACGTGAGGCCCTGACCAAAGTTCTTTGCAATTGAAATTTGACTGCAACAAAGTTCTTGAACTGATATTCTTCCTGTGTGCTAAGTTTCAGTTATGGTAGTGTGAAGGCAAATGGAGCCAGCTACTTGGGAATGATGGGGAACCTGATTCAGAGATAGCTTGTAGGTATGCAAGTTCTTTCACTTTGATAGTGTTTTTCCCCTTTGAAGTCTCTGTAAATTCGTGGGATGTAGAATGAAGCTACGTTTCTTCTGTTATACTTTTAACCTGCAATTATGCACATACACTGGAACTACAATTTTACTTAGAGAATGTTAAGCTGCATGTTTTTTTTGTTTTGGTAGGACTAGAATCTACACTAACTGTGTGCATCACTATGTTTCCTTGTGCAAGCGGCCTGTCAATTGATCATTGATACAATGCAAAACAAAATATGCAATATTCTTTTATGCAGCTGCCATGTGTTAATTGCAAATTAATTATCAATGCTCTGTGCTCGTGTTTGCAGCTCGATGTCAAGAACGTTGACGGCATATGGTAAGCATGGCTGTTGGTGCAAAACATCGATTCTTAGTTACTCCTATAGCTCGTCTGAAATTTAGA
Source organism: Alloteropsis semialata (assembly GCA_004135705.1). Classification (NCBI taxonomy): domain Eukaryota; kingdom Viridiplantae; phylum Streptophyta; class Magnoliopsida; order Poales; family Poaceae; genus Alloteropsis; species Alloteropsis semialata. The sequence goes on along the minus strand of CM014276.1, from coordinate 26,518,594 downwards.
TCAGATTATTAATGGAAGCTTCTTTCCTTGCATGGCGGCTTCACGCACTGGAGCTCATGGTGTCCCTCAAGCAAAGATTTTATGTTCATGCTTAATCCTATGATAAGTAGTACTACATGTGCATGATAACAGCAAAGTTAGGATATAAAATGTAGTACTGGTATGTGTGTATGTATTTTCTTTGAGTCGATTGTTAATGGCAATGTACTCCAGTGTAATACATTTTGGTTTGCTATATATATATATATATATTATATATATATATATATATATATATATATATATATATATATATAGGGCGAGGCTAAAATGCAACAAGGTGTATAGAAAACGCACAGACCCTAGCAAGACTACCGAAAAAGAAAAAAACAAGTGCTCTCGCACTCCCGCGCCTCGCGCTCGCATCCACCCACTGCCTGCATGCATGTTGCATGCATAGAATCTTTTTGTGTTCAAAACTTCAATTCACTTTTTCTTCTAAACCGTAAGTCGAATCGACGAACCGTTTGTTGCATCTTACTCGAAAAAATGTGCTTAACAAAACAAGATCCAACATGGATATATTTCGTGCATTTTTTGTTAGTTGCAACTCGAAAGCATATACAATTGCAACTCGGAAGCATATACAATTGCAACTCGAGTTGCAACTCTGTACGCAACAAATGTTTATGCAAATGCAACAAATGTTTATACAAATGCAACAAATATTTGTACAAATGCAACAAATGTTTAGTTTCGTGACACAAAGACAAAGACATTCAAAAATACAACGCAACAAATGTTTAGACAAATGCAACAAATATTTGTTTTTGTGACAAAGGGACAGAAACATTCAAAAATATAACACAACAGACAAATGCAACAAAATGCTTAGATAATAGGTGAAAGTCAAACATTTGTTGCAATTGCAATCGAATAGCATCCAGGTGCAAATCCAGTTGCAACTCTGGGCGCAACTGAAAGTCAAACATTTATTTTTTTTCTTTTTTTAAAAAAGTCAAACATTTGTTTTTTCTTTTACCGAAAAAAGTCAAACATTTGTTGCAATTGCAATCGAATTGCATACAGCTGCAAATCCAGTTGTAACTCTGGGCGCAACTGAAAGTCAAACATTTGTTTTTTTCTTTTTCCAAAAAAAGTCAAATATTTGTTTTTTCTTTTTCCAAAAAAGTCAAATATTTGTTTCTTTTTTTTGAAAAAAGTCAAACATTTGTTGCAATTACAATCGAATTGCATACAGCTGCAAATCCAGTTGCAACTCTGGGCGCAACTGAAAGTCAAACATTTATTTTTTTCTTTTTCTAAAAAAGTCAAACATTTGTTGCATTTGTTAAACAGAAAGACATTTGTTGCAATTGCAATCGAATTGCATACAGCTGAAAATCCAGTTGCAACTCTGGGCGCAACTGAGTTGCAACTGGATATGGTGCAAATATAACATGTACAGAGTTGCAAATGGAAAGCATACAGAGTTGCAATTCACTAAAATAACACGAAATATATTCATGTTGGATCTTGTTTTGTTAAGCACATTTTTTCGAGTAAGATGCAACAAACGGTTCGTCGATTCGACTTACGGTTTAAAAGATATCACATTTTTTCAATTCGAATTAAGGAAAGATTCTCCACATGCATGTATCTGGTGGGTGAGTAGAGACGTGAAGCAAATGAGCTGGCATCACGCGTTTGTTCTGGATCATTAGTTTTGCATGCATGCATGTGCGCTCGCTGGGGTCTGTGCATTTGCTATATAAAATGCACCCAGGTGCATTATAGTAAAACACTATATATATATATATATATATATTGTGTGACCAAAAGTGCTATATTTGATTTTTTTAATCTCAAAATACATATCATATCCGGTTTTTTTATCTAGAACTGGCTGTGAAAATAGCCGATGCAGCTGGTGTTAGCTGATGAAAATCGGCTGTGAAAACCCATTTTCACAGCGGTTTGTGAGCTGAACCGGCTGTGAAAATCAATTTTCACAGCCGGTTAAAAACCGACTGTGAAAAGCTGATTTTCAGCGCCACTTTTCAAAACCGGCTGTGATGTGGGCAACCGAACCGCCTGTGATGCTCTTGCTGTAGTAGTGACTCACTAGGACTATCCTAGCTTTCTCACTCACTATGGATGATTTATGTAGCACAAATGGTGGCTTGGATGTCTTGTAGGTGTAGATGAACTTCTCTGGACTCCAGCAACTCCAAATGGCCGAATGGGGTGGGTATTTATAGCCCAAGGGGCTCAACTAGCCGTTAACTAAAAGCTGCACAAAAACAGTGAACGCCATATGTTCCGCCGTGTGCAATTTCCCCATCGGCGGATAATACGCCGTGTGCCTTTTCCAACGGTCGGATTCCTTTTCCAACGGCTCTCTGCATACACCGTGCATTCTCCTCCAACTTTACTTGACATCGCCCCTGTGTAACATGTAAGCCGATTGTCCGCCGGGGGTCGGCGTATAGTACGCCATGTAGATTCTTGCAAACCCTGATTTGAACTTGACCCTGTCTTGAACGGCGTATCATCCACCCTGTACCAGCACAGTAACACCAGATCATACGCCGTAGCCTTTCTTCGGGACTTTCCACACGCCGTAGCCTTCCAGATTTGTACGCCGTGCATCACTGTATAGTACGCCGTTGCCTTTCTTTAGGAGCTTCGCACGGCGTAGCCTTCCAAGTTTGTACGCCGATATTTGGCGTTTAATACGCCGTGTGTAATCTCTGGGGGCCTATCCTATTCAATCAACTTATGCCCTTTACATGATTGCATATGTCAATACCACGTCATAAATGCTTCAAAATAAGGCTATCTGGTTTTTGACTATGCTTTGGATCATTCTTGGGACGTGATCTCCTATGTAAATCACTTAACAAACATGTTAGTCCCAAAGACTATGTTGTCATTCAATCACCAAAATCACAATATAAATGGCACATAGGGCAATTTTCATTACATCAAGCCTTCCTCATATACATGCCGACAAACTGAAGAAAAGGTTTTCTGTCAATACACAGTCTTTATGCTACCGCTCTTCTGTTCTGATGATGATCCGCACTAAGATAGTGATCTCATTGCCTCCATATGAAATATTATGTGGACTAGAAGGCATCTGGAACTATGCTTTATCCATAAGATTTAACAAATCAGCAATTGGTAATTTTTATGTTGCTAAGGATTCCAGAAGATGTGCCAGACGGCATGAATGCTCTGTTACTAAATAATACATTTCCAGTCCTACTGGAAGTTGTAGCCAGGATGCTAAAGATTGCTCCCTATCTCCCTCTAATTTGGTAACCAAGGATGAACCTGTCAGGAGCTAGCTAGGCTACGAGTCATTCACATGCACCTGTTGGCGTAAGCAGGGCTGCTTAGTAGGAAATTGTTAGCTCGTGCTCATACGCTCCAGTGCAAATGTACAGTAACACCATGTATACAGCATCTTTGTGATCCTACTCGATCTTCTGCTGCCCCGATCCCATGGCAAACATTCGACTATCTTCTTCCAGCACATCTCTGTTAATCACTCAAAATTAATTGTCCTCTACTTAGTGCATGTCAGGAGAAATACAGAGAGTTGGCATTCTTGAGTGACCCAAATGATTCCTGAGAATAAAACTATAAAAGTTTATTTGGTAGATGTCTGTGTGTGACATGTCTCATATGTGCTAACTCATATATAGCTGAATATCGTGACATGTAGCTTTTGGGATTTCAATGTTCAATGTTTGAAGTGTGAGGATTTAGAATAAATACTTGTGTCTCCTCCCTCAGTTATTCATTATGCACCATCTTAGGTCAATACAGAAGAGTAACAACCATATTAAATCAGATCATCACTCCCTAGCTTTTGTATTTTGCATTGTCTTGGCGGAACTTAGGCATGGCAGACACCGGAAAATAAGAATATCAAGTTCAGAGATGGCATTGTCAATGCTTTTGCTGGGAAGAATCTCACCA
>CM014276.1:26459353-26499907 GCA_004135705.1 Alloteropsis semialata | reverse complement strand
GGAGGGGAGGCGTGCGTGGGAAAAAGAGATGGACCTGGTTTGGGCTGAAGGGAGAAAGAGAGAGGGGGCAGGGCCGGGCTGGGCCAAGAGAGGTGGGTCAAGGGGGAAAAGCTTGGGTTGGGCCCAAGGGAAAAGCTTTTGGTATTTTTTTGTGTGGATTTTGTTTAGGGAATTTGATTTGGGATTTTTTTGGAATTTCGGGTGTTACAATTCCTGTGGGTTTGGTTGGTTTGAATGTTCTGTGGACCCTTTCACCCTATTGCTTGTACAGAGTGGTCTGTGACTGTATTTTGTCTGTGTTCGAGCTTGTTTCTCCCCTTATGCAGATGCGATCCCCTATAAACAGTGATTCACTAAAACTTGTAGAACTAGTTAGAATTATATCCCTATCGCTAGTTTGGTTTTGTGACTTCACTGTTCACTGGTATAGTTGACGGTCGGATGTGGCATCTAAGGACCATCAACAACGTGGCTCGCAGAGGCCGGCGCGGGTGGCCAACGCGCACCTCGCGTGGGACGGTGCTGGCAGCTAGCGTGGCTCACGGAGGCAAGGCCAGTGCTGCACCGGGGAAGCCAGCTAGCGTGCGTGGCTCGCGAGCGAGCGGCCCACGGAGGCTGGCGCGGCTAGGCACCCAACGCGGCAAGGCCAGAGTGGGCTGGCGACCCACAGCTAAGGCCAGGCCAGCTGACACTTGTAGAGGCTGATGGCCGGGCTGCTGGTGGATGATTTTGTTTTGGGCCTTGTTTAGTTCGCGCGAATTCGATCGAATTGACTGTAGCAAAATGTATTGGGAAGCGTAAAAGCAGAGAGAGGGGGCACGTTTTTGAAGAAGATACTTTTGGTTGAATTAATCAAATTCGATGTAACTAAACAGGGCCTTGGTTTGATTGAAAACCCCAAAAATGCATTTATCATTTGAATTACTCTTTGAATGGAATTTCGCACCGAAAACTTTTCTACGAGAAGTTCGAATCCGTTCCATTCGGATATTAATCGGCCATTGGTTTGACATGGTTTACCCACAACTGACCCCAAGGTTGTATGTATCCTACAAAAATTGTCGCAATCCACTATATCACAGCCCTACAATAGCATCGGACGTCTGTCGCTATAAGTAGGAGATTAGCGTCGGACATCGGTCGGTACTTTAAGTTATAAGGAGGGATTGTCGGTTGGTATGAAAATTTAGATATAGCGATGAACTGTATGTCGGTATTGTTTATATTTGCATCAAAGCATCTGTCGCTATATCTTGTCGGCCCATTCCTGCATTCGGCCCACACTCATGCCTGCAAGTTTTGGCTAGAGGCCCACTAGTCAGCCTAGGGAACCCTAGATTTTTCTCCCTTACAGTCCCGATGCGGCGCCGCCTGCACGCACACTCGCTCCCAAATCTCATCCGCGCCCTCCCCTCGCTCTCCTCCGGTCCTTCTCCAATCTCATCCACGCGCTCGCCAAATCCCCCTATGCTCCTTGTCACGCCGCCCCTCCAAAATCTCCTCCACGTCGCCCATCCAGGCCGCCGGCGCGCGCCTGCATCCAGGCCGCCAGCCACCATGGCCCCGACGGCCACCGGCGCCGCCTCTAGGACGCAGCCAGTGCAGCCGCCATGCCCACCGCAGCATTCTTCACGAGTTTAGGTGCAATGCCCTCACATCTCCTTTACCGCCGCCGCGACTGATTGATTAGTAGGGTATGGGTGCTGTAATCTCGATCCTCTACTTTGCAGATCTAAAATCAGGTAACCAACAACCTCTTGATGCTGCTTGAGGACCAGAAGATGCAGATCCACAAGAGTTTGGAGAATTGGAGGTAAAATAGAAGGAGTCCTTCAGGTTTCCCCTGTCAGATTGTTCTATCAAATTCATGTGTCTGACTTTTTTTCCTTGTTCGATGTGTTCAGCAAACAGCTAGTTTGGAGATAGTAACATACTGACATGAATGTGCAAGGTATGGATTCTAAATCCCCAATTGTTTTATTATATTTGTATAAGTACATTCATGTGTTTATATGCCTGCTGCACTAGATAGGTTTTTTGGCATTTAAGTTATAATCTGTCTGTGTTCCTACTTTTTTTTCGAGAATATGCAGGAGAACATCATATCTTTGTATTAAGAAGAAAGTAATCGAATGTTTTACAATGCGAGCCAATCCGGGCACACACACACGGACATATCTGTGTTCCTCCTTCAAGGTTGAAGTGTTCTGGATGTATGCTGTATGCCTGCTGCACTATTGCATATTAATTTCTGCTCTAGGTTGAAGTGACCTAGAATGTGTCAAACATAGAGTGAAATGTAATACACTAATACTGAAATTCATTGCAAGGGTGGTGATTCTTTGCAAAAAAAGGTTAATCATTTTCTTCAAATTTGGCACACTGGAGTAAATTACTTAAGTGAAGGATCAAATCACAGAACACTCTGTTCTGACATTGCATTGCAGTGCAAGTGACATTATGCCATTGCTAAACAGAGATTTCCTTCATGCTCTAGCCCTTAAACAGCATGCAACATAGTTGGGTTAGCCTAGCCAAAATGTTGCATTCTTGTATTGGGTAAGTGACATTGTGTCATTTTTTCATGACTTATTCAGATAATGTGTTGTATGCAATTGGACCTTAACTAAAAACCAGCATTCTTGTATTCGATTTCAGGCAGTTCGGGGAGATGCTAGGTAGCATGCTTGATGGTATATATGTGCAAGCCCTTCAAAGTTCAAGTTCTCATATAACTTACTCAAGGTAAAAGCCATGACCACGCTGCAAGTATATTGTGCTAAAAAGTTAAAAGCCATATCTACTGCTCAAACAATCTTGTATCCATACCTGCCCTGTCTTTGTAAAATATAGTCATCCTTTTAGTGAAATTTATTGTTTCAGATGATGATGCATGATCATTCCAATGAACAGTTTTAATTGTGCATGTACCCTGAGAGAAAAATACTAGGACACTGTAAACTATGTGCAGCTCCAATTTCTGTGGTTAAAACCAATAGTTTATCCTTAAGCTAGAACTCATATTTCAAAGGGTCTAGCTACATGCTTTTGTTCCCTCGTTCTGCATGAGCTCTGTCCCTATAATAAAAGAGCAGTACGTATTTATTTATAAAGTTACATATGGCAAACTGCCTATGAGTAAAAAAAATAGTTTGAAAATCATAAGCAATTTCAGTCAAAAATATATGTGGTTTGCTTTGCCATTGAGTTTCTGTTAGCTGATTGCCTGTATATTAAGGAACCCAAATCTCCTGCACATAATTTAGCACTTTTATCATGTCTCGTGATTTCTACACTATGTATTTTTTAATTGAAAGGTAATTTTTTTCTTAGTTTACTTGGTGAATGCAAATATATTCGTATGTGTTTCATAGCTTGCATATAATTGAACCCAAAACCTGTGTGCAATGTATGAAACATGAACGGTTAGCAAGGTACTAAAATTGGGCCCGTTATGGTGGTATGTAGATATATGAAATCAGCATCCACAAACCCCTCCCACCATGAATTTATTGGCTTACAGACATTTATGTTGGCATTTGCATGCTAATTTCCATTTTAGATGGCCCATCCACACCATTTACGGATTCCATGATTGCTGGCTTGTATCTTCTGAAAATTAAGGATCAGTAGATGACTCTTGGTTTGTCCTGCATAATGACTTCAACTGTTACTGTTGTTTATTAAATTCTCTTTCTAGGATGCCCAACTATAACAAACTTACTAAGGTCCTGTTTAGTTCCACCGGCAAATTGGCAAATCGACAAATTTTACTATTCATCAAAGAGAATCTCACATGCATGGAGTATTAAATGTGTGTTAATGACAAAACCCATTCCATAACCCCCCGGTAACTTTGCGAGACGAATCTAATGAGCCTAATTTGGCCATGATTAGACAACATCATGCTACAGTAAACAATCTCTAATGACGGATTAATTAGGCTTAATAGATTCGTCTCGCGATATCCCGTCCATCCGTGTATTTAGTTTTATAATTAGATCATGTTTAGTCCTCCTAATCTTCGATTTAGAATTGCTACAATAAGTTTCTGCAACTTTCCATTCCAACTAAACAGGCCCTAAGGATGCTTCAACTAATGCTGCTGTCATACAGGTTGTGTTTCTTTCTGTTACTTATTATCTACCTATTAGAAGGCAAGAACCATTTGGCTTCATCACTTTGGCTCAATGCCACTCTATTCTGTCACTAACACTGTGTGGAGTTAAAATTGCCGTTCAGTACTTATTTGTGATTCTCAGCATCTATCTTCATATTTATCTTTGTTTCTATAGATTGAAAAATGGTATTTCTTGGATATCACTGATTGCATTCCAGTTTTCATTTCAGGAACTTCTAGGATGGGTGCCAAACTGCTGATGGACACCAATATCTGAGCTATGTTTAGCTGGGATATGTGTAGTTTAGTGATAGAGTTGAATGTGACATTCTAGACTTGAATTTACCTTAATTGATAAATGTCATGATGATAGCTTTGTATGGTTAATGTGATCACTATGCTTATTTGTAATGAATGTCTGTATGCATGGTTATTGCGATCACTCATGGTAATTATCATTCTTTTTTTTGTTCCATTAAAACAATCACATCGAACTATCAGTTGGTGAAAATAGTGTATATCATCAAACTGTTGGTCGGTAAAAGAGGTGACAATCTGTTGGCTGGTAAAGATGGGTCGGTCAGTATAACTTCTCGGGGTGTTGGACAGTCGGTCGGCATAAAGATGTCGGTCGGTATAGATTTATACCGACACCACTTACAGCGTCAGAAATGTGGTGTCGGTATAGATCTATACTGATTGATGGTATGTCGCTATAGAGGCTTATACCGACTCCTACGCTGTCGGTCATGTGGGGCTGTGGTATAGTGATCATTAAGCTTGGTGGAAAAGAAGCAAATAAAGGTATGCTCGCTTGCTATCTTGTTCTCCACCGTGGACTGGGATCACTACACTTTCAATAGTAATCCCCCCTTAAAAAAGTAAGTTGAGATTCAAAGCATTCGTCGTAAGCTAGTAAGTCAATCAAAGCTATAACTCTATTTGTTAGTTTCAGGAAACTAGTAATCATTGGGATCGATATGAGGACCCAACTCTGTTGCATTGCTAGAATCCACGTTCCCTATTTGAAGCGGGTTGACCTCTGTGCTTCTCTATTGGTACAATCCTCTTCCTGTGGAGCTCCCTTTCTCCTCGGTCCACAGAGAAATAAATGTAGGACTGGTGCTGGCAGTTCATCATGAAAGAAAGAACTCACAGAGTCGGGATCACTAACTAATAGAATAGTACTACTAACTAATACTAATATATAGAAATACTTATCTAGAAGTAGAAATGAACTAATATATAGATAATCAAAATTGAAAAGATTTGTCTTTTCTGTATACTTTCCCTATTCTATTGCTACCGCAGGTCTTATGCAACCGATTGGATCATATAGATATCCCATCAGCACAACATAGGTCATGGAAAGGATCTTAGACAACTCACCAAAGCACAAAAGCCAATTAGAAAATGGATTCCTATTTGAAGAGTGCCTACCCGCATGGATAAGCTCACATTAACCTATCAATTTTGGATCCAATTCGAGATTTTTTTTGAGAAGTTTTGGGAAGAGATTGGAATGGAATAATATCGATTCATACAGAGGAAAAAGTTCTCTATTTATGCAAATGCTATACCTAGAGGATAGGGGGTAGATGAAGAGGGAAAAATTGAAATGAAACAAATAAAGAATGAAGCCAAAAATAAGTCGAATATAGAGGAGCCCAGATTCAAAATGAAGAAATGAAAACTAGAAAAGGATCCTTCTGATTCTCAAAGAATGATGGGCAAGGGGATTGATACTGAGAAATTTTTTTTCTTATTATAAGGTGTGCATATGTTTGGTAAAAGAACAATATTCTCCTTTAATCATAAAAGGAAAGTGTTCAATTATAACATGAAAATGTGACTCAATTTGTCTTAATTAGAGTTTGGGACGGAGTGAAAGAAGGCTGAAGACTCTTGAACGAGGAAAAGGATCACCTCAAAATAATTGAACGATGAGCCGTATGAGGTGAAAATCTCTTGTACAGTTCTGTAGAGGGACAGTAAGGATAACTTATCTATCGACTTTTCCACTATCAAACCCCAAAAAATCCAACTCTACCTTACGTAAAGTTGCTAGAGTACGATTAACCTCAGGATTTGAAATCACTGCTTATACACCTGGTATTGGACATAATTTACAAGAACATTCTATAGTATTAGTAAGAGGAGAAAGGGTTAAGGATTTACCCGGTGTGAGATATCGCATTATTCGAGTAACCCTAGATGTTGTCGCAGTAAAGAATCGTCAACAAGGGCATTCTAGTATGTTGTAGATTCTTATCCAAGACTTGTATCATTTTATGATGCCATGTGAATCGTTAGAAACGTGTCTAAGTGTATGGCTAACAAAAACTGCCTACTTCTATAACGACTCTCATTTCCGGTAGGCTCACCGAATCAGTAAAAGCAAGCGGGCAGCAAGGTATATATGAAAAAGCAAGCGCAATCGGGGCATCCTGCTTCAATCGAAATAAATACTGCAGCATCTCCTTTCTTTGGTTCCAGTTTGATCATCACGAAAAAGCAGAATTGCCGGGCCTCACACACATATTTGAGATAGCCTGAAGAGCCACAACTCTGGTGCCGCAATGTATCCACTTCAAGAACAAACAAAATGATAGTAAAACAATCATTCAATACTCCTAAAAATAATTTACTATATAAAGAGCTAGTGTCAATAAAAAGGCTAATGAAAGAGAAGAGTCAGTCTCATAGCTACTTGGATCTATAGATGGTCCGGCGTGATCAGTCTCTTAAACGGACCCCCTTTTCATATTTAACTACGTAGCAAGCACCTTTATGTGACCTAACAGGAATTTTGAATTAACTTAGTGATTTTGCATACAGAAGAAAGATCAAAGGATGTTACTAGAAGAGACTTGAAGAAAGGCGCACTGCGGTAGATTGGTCATTGGTAACAGTTATGGATAGAGATTAAAGTGAAAGAAATGATGGTCTAACGTCCGCTGGATGATAAGCTAGGGAAAAGTCATCGGAAATATTGAACGCCGTCCATCAATCTCATTTTCCTATTTAAGAGTTAAGTAGGAAACCAGGTTTGGTTTCCTATAAATGGCATTTTTTTCTAGTCAATCGAGTATGAAATGCAAAAAGTACCGGTGTTTCATACTTCAATCGATAATATATAAGTGAGAATTCCTTCACCAGTAGAAAAGCAAAAGTAGATAAGAATGAAAAATAGAACAGACGGAGTTTGGTCTTTGTATGGATAAGGCCCACCAAGAATTTGATCGTTGGGTCGGGCTAATTCCATATGAATCAGTACGGAGAAGCATGTGCCCATCATTCCTGCAATGACACCAAAGATGAAATATAGAGTACCGATATCCTTGTGGTTAGTGGAGAAGAGCCATCTGACCAGCTTTGTCATTTTATTGTTTTGAAAACTTTCAAACCTTATTAGAGAGGGGCCACTAAGGCTGAAAAACATAAACAGAACGAGGAATAAAGAAATCACCAGGTCAAACAAGAATTTGCATATCATTTTTTAAAGGAAAATTTCTAAATGCCATTTGTATGATTTGTAGTTAGATTTGTATGATATGCGAATTGATTTGTACCATTAAGTTGCATGTGTTCTGTAACGTCTCGGCCCCCAGGGCCGGGCCCGTTTACACCTGGCAGCTTTCTAGGATCTTGAGACTTTCCTCATATATCAACACATTTCTTTTGTGCGCACTTTAACCTCACTCGTGCGCACCCGGGAAGAACTTCCCGGTCGGTCACCCATCCTGAAATTGCCAGGCCAAGCACACTTAACCTCAGAGTTCTTTGGAGATGAGTTTCTAAAAAAAGTTGCGACTTGTTGGTATGAGTATTCTATCAACCCTATTAACCCCTGGGCCAGGATGTCACATGTTTGATCTGCACCTCAATTTGGCTTCAACTTTTTCATGGGCTCATATGGATCTTTTGGAGTTGGCTGGTAATATAGACAGAGAAGCCGTTTGGAGTTCTAGAGAAGCTGGAGCAGTAGATGTAGCTTTTTGTATTTTTGAAAAAAAACAGAGGTGTATCGGTTGGTACAACAACGAGGATTAAAAGGTGTTTTTAGTCCTGGGTGTATACCCGGGACTATAAATTGAATCCTTTAGTCCTGAACACATAGTCCCAGTTGGGGAAACCGGGACTAAGACTAGTTCCTAATCGGGACTAAAGATGCTTTTTGCACTAGTGTATATTTGTTTTCTCAAAACTATTTCAGAGTACGACAAACACTACATGGAAAATCCAAAAATGTGAACACTCATGAAACATTGCAAGTAACCAAGTAAAAATGAATGTACATAACACATTGCAAGTAACCAAGTAAAAATGATGTACATGAAGAGGATTTTTATTTCGTGTTATTGATGTTCACAAAAACCACCTCTTGTCAATGTGTTATGTTGGAACAGCCACTAAGGCTCCGGATCCTGGTTGGCAAGGCACTCAATGAGTCACGGGTCTTGTGCAAATCACAAACACGGGTGTCAAGCAAGTTGAGAACCACCCACGTACAAGTCTCACCATTAGCCCTCTTGCGGCTATTTTTTGGCGTTTTACTGTCAGAACTTGAGCCACAGCAGCAAGAGGCTGCCCCTTTTCCCGTAAAAGCTCCCATTGTTTTTGCTCTTAGCCAAGCTGGAGGACTGACAAAGCTGCTTGAGCCTCCAAGGCACTAGTCAGCACCGTAGCACAAAGTAGGGTCCTTTATCCGGCTCTAGGAAGCAACAGCTAAGAATCACTCTCTATGCTTATACTACGTACTTTAAATAAATGTTATACAAATTATAAATATGAAAATTGACAAATGAATGTCCTATAAACAATAAAGAAATTGTGAATGCTATAGAAAACAACGCAGTCTATAACAGTAAATAATTTTTGTATATTATGAATTTGTATAGAAGAATAATCCATAACATGCGAGTTGTTGCAAAATTCGTAGAAAACATTGGTCCATAACATTATTGGCACTTGAACTCTTGGAATTTTGATTAGTACAAATTTGAAACTTGGTTTGCTTTTTGAAGTTTGTGGATAATTCTATGCATAAAGATTTTGAATCTTACAAAAACATGTGAAATGACAAACCTGAACAACCTTTCGATAAATGAGGAAGATTATTAAATACGTACGAGACAAGAGCTGGGAATATGATGTACGTATCTTCCTATAACCAAACGAGAAATATATTTTTCTGTATTTCCTCACATGTGCATGCAAATCTTGAAGAAAAATCTTATGGCCATAGAGGTGCCTTCGGTTGTACATTTGGCTGTACAAAGAATCCCCTGTACCAATCAAGAAAGATCTTGCAAGCTTACAGAATTGCTCGTCTCGCTAGTACAGGTTCTTGGCCAATGAATGGAAAACCTCCACTGCATCTTCAATATATGCAGGAGTGTGTGTTCAACAGAAGTTATCTGCCACATAACAATAGAAAACAAAAATGTGGTTTTGTCTACTACCACTACCGGAAACCTCTTGTTTGCCGAGTGCTCGATAGTTTGCCGAGTACATTCTATCGGGCACTCGGCAAATAGCCTCTATGCCGAGTGCCTGGAGCTGTTGGCACTCGGCAAAGCCTCCTCCATCACCGTCCCTCGCCGTCAACTCACTTTTTTACGCCGAGTGTTGACTTGCACTCGGCATAACCCTTTGCCGAGTGCCCGACAGATGGCACTCAGCAAAGGGGTTGTTTGCCGTCTCCAGCACTGCCGAGAGGGCTATGCTGTGGGGTGGGGGTCTGCCAAGTGCCCTTTTCCTGTAGTGTACATGTACTATGTACCTTTTTACCATACCTGTTTTACACTTTTTTACAATGACAAGATCCGTTTGATTAAGTCTGGAATATTTATTTTTTTCTTCATCACACACTATTATATTGTTTGTAAATGAGGAATGAAGGCAGAAGATTTCTTGTTAACTCATTCAATCGAAACCGAATCATTGTACAATAACTAATAATCCAGAAATAGGATATACATACGGTAGAAGTATGGGACTGGAGCAACAGCCGTCGCAGTCCAGCCGTCCTGTCCAAATCACCCAGTAATATATTGTCAGAAGGGACAGAATCCTGGTGAGGTCAAAATGGCGCAAGGAAGCAGCCGCTGCACCAGCAAGATATTGGTGGTGTTTCTATGCGCAATAGTGTTTGCATCGCACCAAGAAGACCGCAGTGGCATGGTTGCGGCGGATGGCTCAAGGGAGTGGCCCGTCGGTGACAACAATGGCTGGAGCTTTGGCGTCCTCGGGTGGCCCAACTACAAGCCCTTCAAGACGGGCGATGTGCTTTGTGAGTCTCTTTTCCTTCACTAGCCTCTCTCTAGCTAGCATTATCACCGAGTTTATTGCGGATTCATATGCCATGGCATGACGAAACACATAAACCTGCTCGCGAGATTGCAGTGTTCAAGTACCAGAAGGGCGCACATAACGTGGTTCAGGTGAACATTGGGCAGTACAGCTTGTGCCAGGTTCCCAGCAACAGCCCAGTGTGGAGCTCCGGGAATGACCGGGTCACCCTTGCCCGGGGTGTGTCTTTCTACGTCAGTGGTTTCCCTGGCGATTGCGAGAAAGGCATGAAGATTGCTGTCACTGCCAGAGATCTGTAGATTTCACTTGTTCAATCCAACTCCATTTGCTTAAGAATGTATAGAAGCCGGCCAATTGTGGGCCTTCCCACCTAGTAGTGAAATAAACAACAATGACGAAACTATTCATACCATCTATGTTTCATGATGGGACCAAAGTTTGAAGCATTATTTCGTTGTGATCCTTCTGCATGTTATTGAAATAATTTCACAATTTGTTACATTACAACTATTGTAAACAACTACAATAAATGAATTCAGGTTTGGCCATTTTCTGGGTCAGTTTCTGTGTGATTGTGGTGCTTAGATGTATATGCACACATGTTGTTCATCTCGTAATTGCGAGACACCGTCATAGTTTGGAAAGTCCTCTTCTCTACCACGTGCTGCCACAGATATGTAGGCCTATATTTTCCAGAGCTCTTTTACAGTGCCATATACTACTACTCAGTAGTATATAGTATAGAGGAAGGACATTCTAGTAATCTCCTTCTATTGAGAAATTTTTTTCCTCTTTCTCCGTCCCAGGTTCGAACCATATTGATGTCTTGACATAGATTGTTAAAAAATATTTACAGTTGTGCCATTACGATATTTTTAATAATATTATATTGTGCAAATAAAATTTCTTCAAAAAATTACATTTGTGCCAATTATAATTTTTCCCTAAATACCCATACTAGACTATACTATCCACCTATACCACTATACCATAGGTCAAGTTTTCACCCAGTATACAAAAATTCTGAGCCGTCCGATCCTTTCATATTGGTCCTTTTTTATTCTATACTGGTCCATCTTTAGAGTAGTATAGGGCACTATAAAAGAGCTCGGAAAATAGAAATAGCAGACGGACAATTATTTAGTCATGGATTGTATGGTGTTCATATGAAGGTCTTGGTTTGATAACAACAAGTCCGCTCCTTATTTGCTATTAAAAAAGTTTGACATCCCTTATTTGCAATGCCTCAATGATTCGGGATGTGTATCAGTGACAGTAGCAATAATGGATTGTACGAAATTGCAAAGGCAATACAATTATTTATCCTTGAGATTTATTGTTACTTTGTGCACATTGAGGTTCAATATATTCATCACGGCAGGTGCAGTGCCAAATACTACATATTCACCTAAAAACATATAAATTTTGTGCCCCACCAAGACCTGTGCTTTAGAGAAGATGGTTGAGGTTCAATATATTCATCACGGCAGGTGCAGTGCCAAATACTACATATTCACCTAAAAACATATAAATTTTGTGCCCCACCAAGACCTGTGCTTTAGAGAAGATGGTTACGTAGTACTCTCTCTGTTTTTATCTGCATGTCACGTTAGATTTGTTTTAAGACAAACATAGCCAACTTTGACCAAATTTATAGAAAAATTGTAGCAACAACTATACTTTCTAACATATGCAGTATAAAAGTATAGTCCAGGCCGGATTAAATGAAACAAATTTGGTGTTGCAAATGTTTTTATGTTTTATAAACTTGGTCAAAGTTAGATATGGCTGAAAATTTTGTGTTAGATCTTGCATATGAGATGTATGACTCATATATACTAAGGCCCTGTTTAGTTGAGTGGATTGAAAGTTACCGTTTACTGTAGCAATTGTAAATCGAAGATTAGGAGGACTAAACATGATCTAATTATAAAACTAAATACACGGTTGGACGGGAAATCGCGAGACGAATCTATTAAGCCAAATTAATCCGTCATTAGAGATTGTTTACTGTAGCACGACGTTGTCTAATCATGGCCAAATTAGGCTCATTAGATTCATCTCGAAAAGTTACCTAGGGGTTATGGAATGGGTTTTGTCATTAACACACGTTTAATACTCCATGCATGAAAGATTCCTTTTGGTAACTTTTTTTTGGCAAGTTTTTTTGGTGAACTGAACAGGGCCTAAATGTATCCTAATCACCTAATGTGCAGCTGGCAAAAATGGAGGAAACAAAATTTATTTACAGAGCTGACAAGAGTATATCCATAGTTTGCTATGCTCTACATCACTACTACAAAAAACATTTGTAAGAGCCAGGGTTTTTTTTTAGGGGCGGACTTTGAGGCGACGCGCCCCTACAAATGCGCGCGCTACTGTAGCTAAGGGCCGCCCCTATAGATGCATTTCTAGGGGCGGGTCATGGCATGGTCCGCCCCTACAAATGCTGCCCTTTCTAGGGGCGGACCATGCCATGACCCGCCCCTAGAAATGCATTTCTAGGGGCGGGTCATGGCATGGTCCGCCCCTAGAAATGCATGTTTGTAATTCTTCAATTGAAATTTGAGATTTTTCAAACGACCTCGGATGGAAAAACAGTCAAAATAAAAGTTGTAGATCACAATGAGATATGAAACTTTGTAGTTGACAACTTTTTCATTTGAAATCATCTTATCAACGAAAACTAAATTTTAATGTTCTCAAATTTGAAATTCAAATTCTGTAAACGACCTCGGATGGAGAAACTACCAAAATGAAACTTGTAGATTTCAAAAAGTTATGAAACTTTGTAGTTGACAATTTTTAATTTGAAATCGTTTAGGGCCTTAAACAAGCAATTTACACTCGGTTTCGTATAATATGGTAGGAACCAAAACAACATCTAGTCACAGGTGAGAGTGTGGTGCAGTGGTAGAGGAGGCTACGCGCGAGGCAGAGGTCGTGAGTTCGAATCCCACCAGCCGCGGAGCGCGCGAAAAATTGCGTGACTTGCTATTTTTGCTATTTTTACGCGAAAAATGGCTTGGATGGTTGGAGTCCTTCCCACAATAAAATATATTTTTTTTGCTATTTTTTCCGATTTATTACTGATCGGCAAAAAGAACTTCAGGGGCGGGTGATGGCATGACCCGCCCCTGAAAACACCATCTTCAGGGACGGGTGATGGCATGGTCCGCCTCTGAAGATGGTTTCCAGGGGCGGGTAATGGCATGGTCCGCCCCTGGAAATACGTTTGTTGGGGCGGGCTACTAACCCGCCCCTGCAAATGGCCATTTTTAGCAGCCAAAAGCAGGGGCGGATTTCGGCGCCGCCCCTAGAAACGTGTTTTTACCCGCCCCTACAAACGTTTTTTTGTAGTAGTGCATGCTTGACTTTCTAATTAGCACATAAGCCCTTGTCGTGAATTCATTTGTATATTATCATACTTTCCCACAACTGCAGCCACCAATTCGTTTGTCACACATTTTGTGGCAGCCAGTCATGTTTAAGTTGAGTGCCAACCAAACAAGCCCCAGTCTGTCCACCTTTTAAGCACGCCCTTCCCTCCAACAATTTTCATTGCAGAACGAAGCTAAAACTACAACTAGGATATAGTACTCGTCCTGTTTGATGCAAATGTCACGAGCCACACGCAGCAAGATTTTCATGGTGCTCATATATGCCATGGTGTCTGCGCAAGGCAGCGATGGCGGCAAGGCCGCAGCCGACTCGAGGCTGTGGCCTGTGGGCGACAGCGCCGGCTGGAGCTTCGACGTCCTTGGATGGCCCAACTACAAGCCCTTCATGGCCGGCGACGTACTCTGTAAGTACCCTCCTTTCCTGAAGCGTTTCAGTTTTCACTGCACATACTATTCAGGGCTCTAAATTCCTCTGTGACTCAACAACCCTTTTCTTTGCCTAGTGTTCAGTTACAAGCATGGGGCGCACAACGTTGTGCAAGTGAAGACGGTGGCGCATTACAGCATGTGTGAGGTACCCCATAACGCCACCGTTTGGAGCTCCGGGAACGACCGGATCACCCTTGCCCGCGGCATGTCCTTCTTCGTCTGCGGCATCCCGGGACACTGCCAGAAAGGCATGAAGATTGCCGTCACGGCAAGATAGATCACATAGTCATCGAGGCTTGCGTCACAGTCACATGCATCCAATTTTTATTTTGTGTGCTTGTCCCTGGCTGGCTGTTGGAATTCAAGCTCAGCAACAGAGGATTGCTCACTCTCTCTCTCGTTCTCGCGCTGTCGGACGGAGGAAGAAGATGAACAGTGGTTTATCGGTGACAAATGCCACGGAGCCGCTAGCTCCTGTATCTTGGCACTAATTCAACTCGACTCATTATAAGGATGAGCACTGGGGCTTCTTGTAGGCCGGGGAGCTCCCCTCCACGACGGCCGTTGCGCCCGATCCGCGCAGAACGCGCCCAGCCGCGATCGTGATCCGTTGCTCACCTGATCACGGCGGCGGCCTCCTCTAGACCCGCGCCACGCACACCACGATCCTCCTCCTTGATCCCTAGACACGATCGCGGTGAAGCTAGCCTGCCCCTCGCGATCCCCGGCACAGAACACGTCGTGCTCCGCACACGACACCGCCTCGCCGGGCACGCACGGCGCGTCCATGGTGCGATACACACACATCGATCACGTGCGCACACACGCGATCCTACTAGCCTATGGACTCCGACAAGTACACGACACGAACGCACACACCCTGGAACACGCCATGGCGTGTTTAAGCTAACACTGGCTTGATCAGCCAGATTGGGAAAAAAGAATCCAACATGTTTTGGACGAACTATCCTGACATGGAAAATGACATTGCAAATGCCGCTACCATGACTTTGGCTGTAAAAGGTCGCAAATGGCATCGATGTAGCTACTGTTGAACTTGGTAGCGGTTTCGCATGTTTTAGAAGCCAGGAAATTTAAGCGTAGGTCACTGGCCTCAGCGACACGTCAATATATCTTGTCTCCAGTCCACCTCTGCACTTCTCCTTACAGCAAAGAGAGACTAAAAGGGATACACATTGTAGCCTCACGTTATCATGCACACTACCGGAAAATCGTAGTTTGCTGTGTGCTCGAAACTTAGCCATGTGCAATATTTTGGGCACATGGTAAATAGGCTCTTTGCTGTGTGCCAAAAAATTGCATACGGCAAAGTATACTTTGCCGTGTGTTTTTTTGGGCACACGGCAAAGCCATACTTTGCCGTGTGCTTTTTTTTGACACACGACAAAGAGCCTATTTGCCGTGTGCCAGCACATGGCAAAGCCATACTTTGCCGTGTGCATTTTTTTGGCACACGGCGAAGTCATGACTTTGCCATGTGCATTTTTTTGGCACATGGCAAAGAGGCTCTTTGCCGTGTGTATTTTTTAGGCACACGGCAAATTCATAATTCAAACTAGATTTTGAAGTAGTAAATCAATTCAAATTAAAAAGTTTTGAACTACAAAGTTGTATAACTTCTCAAGATGTACAACTTTTAGTTTGGTCATTTCTTCATTCGATAAAACCATAGTAAAGTTGTTCACAAAATCTATATGTCTCATATAATTTACTGAAACTAGAAGAGAGATATATAAGATTTGTGAACAATGTTAGTACCACTATGTCGGATCGACAAATGACATCACAAAAGTTATAGATCTTCAGAAGTTATACAACTTTGTAGTTGAACTCTTTTTAATTTTTGTAGTTCTTAAAATTTGAAAATTGAGTTTTTTCAAAAGTCCTCGGATGGAGAAATAGTAAAAATAAGAATTGTATATCATAATAAGTTATGGAACTTTGTAGTTGACAACTTTTTTATTTGAAGTGGTCTTGTCAACGAAAACGAAGTTTAAATTTTCTCAAATTTAAAATTTAAATTTCGTAAATGACCTCAGATGGAGAAACTACCATAATGAAACTTGTAGATTTCAAAAAGTTATGAAACTTTGTAGTTGACAACTTTTTAATTTGAAATCATTTAGGGCCTCAAACAAGCAATTTAGACTCGGTTTAGTATAATATGGTAGAAATCAAAACAGCATTAGTCACAGGTGAGAGTTTGGTGCAGCGGTAGAGGAGGTTATGCGCGTGGGAGATTTCGTGGGTTCGAATCCTGCCGGATGCGTAGCACGCGAATTTTCGGCGAAAAATGGGGCAACTTGCTATTTGTTTTGGATTTTTTTCTGTTCGGCATAAAAAAACTTTGCCATGTGCCCAGTAAAAGACATACGGCAAAGGTCTTTGTTGTGTGCCCGACAAAAAGCACACGGCAAAGCCGGTTTTGCCGTCACCCTAGCTGCCGTGCGCGCGTCGCCGTGGGCCACACACGGCGAAGGTTTTGCCGTCGCTCTGGCTGCTGTGCGCGCGTCGCCGTGGGCCACACACGGCGAAAAATTTGCCGTGAGTAATATAGCCTTTGCCGTGTGCTTCAAGCACTCGGCAAACCGTCGGATTCCGGTAGTGGCACCAGTAATTCAATCTTCATAAGGCAGAGTTGAGCAGAGGGGTTTCATTCTTTCAGATAATAGCCATATGAAAATTGTTCTATTCGCATCATTCTTTTCAGATAACAGAACTGAACAAATGGACAATGAACCTTTACAAACACATCTGGGATAAGTCTGGACACATATATAGCCATGAAAGAAGACATCGAGTTATATCATGGAACTAGTGTAATATTTCTGACTGAAGATAGGAAAACAACAAAACGTCTAATAACTCAGCTCTGAAACAAACGCAACAATGCCCTTGCTCCCCTACAATGCAAAGCTGGTGACTCACACTTTAAGCCTGGTCTCTTGAAAGCCAAGTGCAAGTGCATATTGTTTAAACTGGAAATCATTTAATTTACACGATGGAACTTAGCTCAAGTTTGTTGTGTTTTGAAATGATAGGTGGTTTCAGTACTACAAAAATGGCTTCATCGCATGTTGGTAAAACAACATCACGACCAGCTTTCAGGGTCGACAGTGAAAGGTCAGTAATGATAATGCCGACTTTCACTGCAGCTCTGAAACAAACGCAACACTGCCATTACTGCCCTAGAGTGCAAAGCTGGTGATCCATTTGCCATGATCAAAAGTTTAGGGCTAAACTTTAGCTCTGCTTGGTTGTTTAGAACCAGGGCCTAAAAGTGCAGACTTTAATGACACAATGACTGATTTGCCCCTCATAATGAGGGCACACAGTGGGACCAAGGGTAAAAGATGTTCAAAACACGCCCCGAGGTACTTTTAGCCCGGTTTTGGCCCTCATGAGGGGCTAAAATTTTTGGTCCATTCTTTAACCATTTTCCCTGCATGTTTGGATCCCATTAGCAAAAAAAAAAAAAGCTAAAAGTGCAGAACTAAACGTTAGTCCTGGATCAAATAGGGCCTAAGCCTGGTCTCTTGAAAGCCAAGTGCGAATTGTTTAAACTAGACATCCTTAAATTTAATTTACTGTATAGAACATGGCACCACTACCTATAGGTTCTTCCTAGCCCATCGCACCTTCGTCCAAAAGAACTTGTCCAGCACATATAGCTTGTGGAAGGAGCACCATGGCCAGGAAGCGGTGGATGCCATGGCATGGAGTTGGGGATGAGTGTTAGTAAATTTAAAGAGCTCGTTTACACGGCCAAAGTTTCTATGCTATCTTAATTTCTTAACATAACAGTAGAAAATCCTACATGGCAAGTATTTAATGTGCATATACTTCCCACTCGGAGTCTCGGGCCAGTCTTACATACTCCCTCCATTCTAAAATAAGTGTTCGTTTAGAAATGTTCAGATATATTAGCAGACATACAAAATGACCATGTTGCCCCTAATTACTCATGGTATGTGTGATTGAAAACCGCGTTGTCAATAAATGCACATGCATTAGAACAAGAAAAATAGCATCAAACAAGCATTTGATTCGCTCCATGCGTTTCTACATGCATTATTTTTCTTGGTGTTTGGGTTTGATTTAATTAGGTAGCCCTTACTATAAGATAAATGAACGCTCTTTGTTGGACAAAAATTTAAAGGCTAAAGGAACACTTATTTTGGGATGAAAGGAGTATACTTTTCCATTCGCGTGCCACAGCCATAGGAAATTCAATATGCAGAAGATATGTTATATGAAAATAATATTATAATTTGAAATGGACGATATACTGCTTCTAAAAGATTATATGTTCTATAAGTTTTGATATCATATCCTTAACAGATAATGCCCAAAAACATGCAGCAGAGATATTGTTGATCCATGCTATCTTAATTTGGAAGATACCTTAATCAACTACTACCTTGCGGAGACCCAGCAGAACAGAGGTAGAATGAAACTTAATTTGCTACGCAACTTTTGGATTGCAAAATCCTAACTATGTTGTACCATAGCCAGTCATAAATAGATGGTCTGAACGCATATAGGTCCGTATGAGTGTCAGTAAACTGTAAGAGCTTATTTACATGGGCAAATTTATAAGGATCAAAATATCATATTGCTCCACAAAAGCCATAGGGAAGTTTTCTTAAGGGCCACTTTGGGAACCCAAAACCCCGCCGGGATCCCGGCCTTTTCCCTGGGCTGGGCTTCCCGCGTGGAATTGTGGCCCGGTCAGAAATCACCGGCCATTTGGAAGCCCACAACGCGTGGCTCGGCATCCCCATCCTCGCGTTTTCCCCGGGGCTCGCGCACCCCACCGTGAGGGTCCGGGCGCCGCCGCCCCGTCCGCTCGCGTCTCGACGCAACAGAAGCGCGGCTCCGCCTCCCTCGTCTGCTCCGCCTCCACCTTGTCCACGAGCTTGCCGGAGCTTCTGTGTCACAAGCGCACGACCAACAAAAAGCGGCTCCTGACACCGCGTCGCTTCTCCACCATGGCCGGCATCATGCTCCACTTGCGCCCCGTCGACGCGTCGCCCCCAGGCGCCGGCGCGCAGGAGGCCATCTACGACGCCGTCCTCTGCGACACATGCGGCTCCGGCTACTGCGAAGACGAGCTGCTCCTCTGCAACCGCTGCGACCGCGGCCGCCACACTTTCTGCCTCCGCCCGATCGCCGCCAAGGTCCCCATCGGCCCAAGGTTCTGCCCGGACTGCGCCGTGCCTGACAAACCTGTCGAAAGTGAGTCTTGCGACCCTCCAGAGGCGACCTCCATCTCCACATTTCCCTCTCCCGTTGCTCCTCCTTTTTCATTTCTTTGGATTTTTGCATTTTTTTTCAATCTGACATTCTCACCTTGTCACTGTGTTTCCTGTTTATTCTGTTTTGTGGTCATAGATTTTCCACTCGAAGAGAGCAAGATCATTGAGTTCTTCAGGATTCAGAACGATGACCAGGATCCGTGAGAGGGAAGCTCCGGTGAGCAACAGTGTAATCTGATAGCTTTACACTATTTTTTTTTTATGATGCATTGCAGACTACATTGATCCAAAAGTGCAGACCACTTCAATATTTGCTTCTATCCTGAGATCATAACTCAGTCATACTTCACTACTCAGGTACGCATATTTACTTATATTCTAAGATTTGGTGCACTGTTTTTTTTTTGCTGGTGATGAAAACATAGTCATAATTATAGTAGCAATGTGCTGTTCAGGTCATCTCTTGAAGTATATGTAGTTTTTGGATATACACTAGATAATGGACTCTTGGAGCTAGCATCTTGATTTACCTATTCAAGAAACTGCTATTACTAAACCAAGCGTGAATTTAATAGAATTTGGCTTGAAGTAGTTGGTAGCCTAGATAGCTTTGTGAAAGGACGGAGAATTCATGATAACTTTATGTTTGTTCAGCAGATGGTCAAATCTTTGCACAAAAATAAGAAGAAAGAAGCTCACATCCTCCTTAAACTTGATATATCCAAGGCTTTTGATTCAGTCTCCTGGTCTTTCTTATTGGAAATTCTGCGACATATTGGGTTTGGACAGCGGTGGACTAATCTTTTATGTCTGCTGCTTTCAACTTCCTCTACTCAATTTTTGGTGAACGGGGAGCCAGGGGAGACAATTTGATATGAAACCGCTAGGGTTTGTGGCCGATCTTTCGATGAGAGGTGTGAGATAACTCGATTGGTAGATGGAGATGACGTTCACGGCCCGACTACAGCCTTCCAAGACCGCGCCTTAGCGACCGATACACCACTTCCAAAAGCTATCACGATCTTGTGGAGCGCGACAACCAGCCACTAGGGCTCCCGTCCTGCAAGCAATCGAAGAACTAGCAAGAACGAGGAAACAAGCACTGAAATTGCAAGATAAAATTGAAGGTTTCAAACTGAATCTTAATAAGAGTGGGGTTCCGAAGACAAGGAGACGGGCGACTGGATCAGCACGCGCGCCTACAAGCAAGTAGCGATGGCTAAACTTGATCTAAACAAAACCCAAGTGTTCCTGGTGACGGCTACGGGATATATGACGTGAGGAGGACGACCAAAGGAGAGTTTGGGTCGTGCTCCAACCCTAGGACGTGTCCCTACTGGACTCTAAACAATACAAGCCCATTGGGCTAACTTAAGGTGGCGCAGCACCCTTGACAGAACGACCTCTCGGTATCTTTTGGGCCATTGACGTCGCTTCTGGACAGATATGTGTATGACACCAGAACCATATGAACGTAGACTTGATCAGCTTTCCAACAAGTCCAGAACCATCCCAATCCGACTCCGTATGTAACCGTGGCGACCGTCACGAGTTGGAGGTGTGCTGCAGTCCGAATCCAGCCTACGCGATTCCTTTTCCCTTTTGGTCTTCTCCTTGATTCCTAATCAAAACAAGAGTGCACGTGTCTCCAAGATCTAAACAGGATGGACAAGAGCTCAAGAAGGACCTCACTTGATGATTAAGTTTTTGAGCATGAGCACGAGTAATAGGACCAGCAGGTGTCGGCGTGGACGGCGTGGACGTATGATTGGTGTTGATGTCCTCATCATCCTCCCTTTCTTGAATTTGAGTCGTCCTCGACTCAAGCTCATCTTCCTCACCCAAATAAGGCTTCAAATCTGCAATATTAAATGTGGGACTAACCCCAAAATCTGCAGGAAGATCAAGCTTATATGCATTCTCATTAACACGTTCCAGCACTTTAAACGGGCCATCAGCTCTAGGCATCAGTTTCGATTTTCTTAATTCAGGAAACCTATCCTTTCGCAAATGCAACCAAACCAAATCTCCAGGTTCAAGAATCAATTCCCTTCTACCTTTATCCCCAGCAAATTTGTACTTAGCATTCATGCGCTCTATGTTTGCTTTAGTGGTTTCATGCAGTTTCAGCATCAATTCAGCACGTTGCTTAGCATCAAAATTCAACTTTTCAGAACTAGGCAATGGCATTAAATCAATGGGAGCACGTGGTAACAACCCATAAACAATCTCGAATGGGCACATCTTTGTAGTAGAATGCAGCGAACGGTTATAAGCAAATTCAATATGAGGCAAACAATCTTCCCACATCTTAATATTCTTCTTTAAAACAGCCCTTAACATAGTAGACAAAGTTCTATTGACAACCTCAGTTTGTCCATCAGTTTGGGGGTGACAAGTGGTGGAAAATAAAAGCTTAGTTCCCAATTTAGCCCATAAAGTTCTCCAAAAATGGCTTAGAAATTTAGCATCACGATCAGAAACAATTGTATTTGGCACACCATGCAAGCGAACAACTTCTCGAAAGAACAAATCAGCAATATGTGTAGCATCATCAGTTTTATGACATGGTATGAAATGTGCCATTTTAGAGAATCTATCCACAACCACGAAAACACTATCTCGCCCTTTCCTAGTCCGTGGCAATCCCAACACAAAATCCATAGAAATATCCTCCCAAGGAGCACTAGGGACAGGGAGAGGCAAATACAAACCGTTTGGATTTAACCGTGACTTCGCCTTTTGACATGTTGTGCAGCGGGCAACAAATCTCTCCACATCTCGTCGCATCTTTGGCCAAAAGAAATGACCAGCAAGAATGTCCTCCGTCTTCTTCACTCCAAAATGTCCCATCAAGCCACCTCCATGCGCTTCCTGCAACAACAACAAGCGAACGGAGCTAGCTGGAATGCATAGCTTGTTAGCTCTAAACACAAACCCATCATTGATGATGAATTTGTTCCACGATTTCCCATCTTTACAATGCAGCAACACATCTTTAAAATCAGCATCATGCGCATATTGGTCTTTAATAGTATCTAACCCAAAGATCTTGTAATCAAGTTGATTCAGCAAAGTATATCTCCTAGACAATGCATCCGCAATGATATTATCCTTCCCTTTCTTGTGTTTAATAACATAAGGAAAAGATTCAATGAATTCAACCCACTTTGCATGTCTACGATTCAATTTTCCTTGACTACGAATATGTTTCAATGATTCATGATCAGAATGTATAACAAATTCTTTGGGCCACAAATAATGCTGCCATGTTTCTAGCGTCCGAACAAGAGCATATAATTCCTTATCATATGTAGAATAATTCAGTAGAGGCCCGCTCAATTTCTCACTAAAATATGCAACAGGTTTGCCTTCTTGTAACAAAACACCACCCAATCCAATTCCACTAGCATCACATTCAAGTTCGAAAGTCTTATTAAAATCTGGAAGTTGGAGCAGAGGTGCATGTGTTAACTTATCTTTTAGCATGTGGAAAGAATGCTCTTGTGCTTTTCCCCATGAAAAGGGCACTCCCTTTTTGGTAAGCTCATTCAACGGTGCAGCAATGGTGCTGAAGTCCTTCACAAAACGGCGATAGAAACCAGCAAGTCCTAGGAAACTTCGCACTTGTGTGACCGTCGTGGGTACAGGCCATCCTTGTATAGCTTCCACCTTAGCTTTATCAACCTCAATTCCCTGTGGAGTGACAACATAGCCAAGAAACGATACTCGATCGGTGCAAAAGGTGCACTTCTCAAGGTTACCAAACAAACGTGCATCACGTAGAGCATTGAAAACAGCACGTAAGTGATCAAGATGTTCATCCATGGATTTGCTGTAAATCAGTATATCATCAAAATAGACTACAACAAATTTCCCAATGAAAGCACGCAAAACCTTGTTCATTAATCTCATGAAAGTACTAGGTGCATTAGTTAACCCAAAAGGCATGACTAACCACTCATATAAACCGAACTTAGTTTTGAAAGCAGTTTTCCATTCATCTCCCAATTTCATACGAATCTGGTGGTATCCACTACGCAAATCAACTTTTGAAAACACCACAGCACCACTCAATTCATCAAGCATATCATCTAATCGTGGAATAGGGTGTCGATATCGAATGGTGATATTATTAATAGCCCTACAATCAACACACATACGCCATGTTCCATCTTTCTTAGGCACTAAAATAACTGGAACAGCACAAGGACTAAGAGACTCACGCACATAACCTTTGTCTAGTAGTTCTTGCACTTGTCGCTGAATCTCCTTTGTTTCTTCCGGATTTGTCCGATAAGGCGCACGGTTCGGCAAAGAGGCACCAGGAATAAGATCAATTTGGTGCTCAATCCCGCGGATTGGTGGCAGCCCCCCTGGTATCTGGCTTGGAAAGACATCAGAGTACTCCTGCAAAATGTTAGCAACAACAGGGGACAAAGAACGCTGCATATCCTCAATTGAAATCAAAGCATCCTTGCATACCAAAGCATAAGCAACAGAGGTGGATGTATTGAACTCATTAATATCAGATTTCGTAGCAAGCATACAACGTCCTTTCAGTTTTATCTCATCTTTGTCATCAACAACAGATTGGTCATTTTTATTGCTCTCAATCTTTGCTTTAGCAGCCCTAGCAACATTGGTTTGCATAATAGCTTCAGGAGACATAGGGTGCAACACAATTTTTCGATCATGGTATAGAAAAGAATATTGATTTGATCTACCATGATGCATTGAATCCCTATCAAATTGCCAAGGTCTACCTAGCAGAATATTGCAAGCTTCCATAGGAACAACATCACATTCAACAATATCTTTGTATGAACCGATGGCAAAATTGATTCGCACAAGTCTAGTTACCTTTGCCTTACCACTGTTGTTCAACCATTGGATGTAGTAGGGATGCGGATGTGGTTTGGTGGTGAGGGCAAGCTTCTGTACCATGTCGCTGCTTGCCAAGTTGTTGCAGCTACCACCATCAATGATCATGTGGCACGAACGCTCCTTGATGACACACTTGGTTTGAAACAAAGTGTGTCGCTGATTTTGTTCTGCCTTCTCCATTTGTGCACTAAGCACCCGTTGTACGATCAAACTCTCATAGTGCCCCGCATCATCTGCATTAATATGTTCCTCTATGTGTTCCTCACTACCTGCATGGTCAGCCGCAAGCAATGCAAGTGTATCTTCATCAAAATCACTAGCAGATGAACACTCACCATCATCTTTGACAATCATAACACGCTTGTTTGGACAGTCACGCATCACATGTCCATATCCCTTGCACCGGTGACATTGTATGTTGCTGGTTCTACCGGTAGATGCCACGGATGAAGTACTCGCAGCCGGCTTTTGCGTTGTCTTCACACTTGAATTGGCGGGGGCAGCTCGCATGTTCTCACTGGATGATAGTGCAGGAGTACGTGAAGACGGAGTTGTGGTCGTGCGCTGCTGCCATGAACTAGCTTTCCCTGCAGAAACATTAGTCCTTGCGCTAGCACGTCGTCCCTGCACTTCTCTTTCAGCTTTACAAGCAAGATGAAATAGTTTGGTTACGGTATTGTATTCTTTGTAAGCGAGGATATCCTGAATTTCCCGATTTAACCCGCCTAAAAATCTAGCCATAGCAGGTTCCTCTTCCTCCTCTAATTTACAACGCAACATACCCGTTTGTAATTCCTGATAGTATTCTTCTACGCTTTTAGCACCTTGTTTCAATTGCTGCAACTTATTTATCTTATCACGGGCATAGTAAGATGGAACAAACCTAGCTCTCATGGCTCGTTTTAGCGCATCCCAAGTTTTAGGTATGTTATTAGGATTTTTCTTGGCATATTCTATCCACCAAACAGAAGCAAAATCTGTAAACTCGCTAGTAGCAGCCCTAACACGTGTAGCCTCAGGAAATTCATGGCATGCAAACTTTTGATCAACAGCAATCTCCCATGTAATGTATGCATCAGGGTCATATTTACCATCAAAAGGAGGTATTTTAAATTTGATCTTGCTGAAAGCTTCATCATTATTATTATGTACCTCGCGTCGGCGGTGGCCACCCATACCTCTACGGTTGTGACGTAGGCGACGTCGATCACGAGTGTCTCTATCATCATGTTCAGTATCAGCTGTGTACTCATCGTCATCTTGATCTTCCTCCTTCTCTTCTTTATGCTTGTCATCTCGATCTTCCTCCTTTTCTTCTTTGTGCTTCTCTTTATCATCGTTGTGGAGGTCATCAAAACGCCTTAGAAGAGCAGCAAGGCTTTTGTCCACAGCAGCAACAGACTTCTCCAAACTTGTAAGCTTGTTGTTTGTAGCAATCTGCGTATCCTCCAACTGCCCAAGCTTTTCATTTGTCACCTGCACGTCGTTATCCAGTCCCTCCGTGTGCAGCTTCACTTGCCTTTCAAAATGTTGAATGATGCCCTTTGTGCGAGGTGAATGTGCCATTCCGTTATCTTCGTCGGACCCTGGCATGGTTCAAAGACAAAGACAACAAGAAGCCAAGTGAAGAAATAAAAGCCCTACAACTACTAGGATGTAGCTACAGCAAGTCGCTCGCTCTCCACTTGTTACACACGTTCTTATCAATTCTTACCTTGCCTGACAGGAGGGGTCGTCTTCCAACAAGTCTGCAGCAATGGATGAAGTGTATCGGTGCCGCAGCACAAGACCTGACAAGCTGTAGAATTTGTGGAGCTATAGGTGGGCTGAAACAAGGAACAAACTAGCACCACGTTAGTTACAAAAAGCAAGCTGAATAATCGTTCAACCGGCGGTACTGTGCTGGTCCTAGCCTAGACCGTGCTAGAGAAGCGAGCCTGGACACAAAGAAGAGCACAACACACCACCCAAAGTGAATGAAAATAACACAGATCAGCCCCTTTCTCTTTCTCTGTTTTTTTTTGCTTTTTTTTTCTTCTCTTTTTTTTTTGCTTTTTTTTTTCCTTCTCTTTTTTTTCTTTTTTTTTCAGGGGACACTCAAAACTGATTATATGAACAAGAAGATTGCCAGAGAGCAATTCAGCACACACACTCTCTCTCTCTCTCTCTCTCTGAAGTAAGCCACACGTTTAGATATGAATACTTGCTGCGTGGTTTCTCTGATATTTGAAACACAGGATGAACTGATTCGTAGTCCGACTGGGACTCCTAATTCTACTCAGTTTTGGCCAAAAGGGATGGATCACGGGATCCGATTAGAACTTCTATTCCTACTCAGATTCGGCCAGAGAGGGATCACGGAATCTGATTAGGACTTCCAATTCTACTCGGACTTGGCCAAAAGAGAGGGACAATCTATGGCAGCATGTGTTGTGATGAAGTCGTGACCAGAACTCGACACTCTACGGGAATAAAACTAGAACCAGCAGCTCAACCAAACCGATGCAACCGAAAACTCAACAAGCCCTAACCAACATGTGCTAGCCACGGCTCAAAGGTTTTAGGATTGCAGGAAACGAATCTACTATTTTTTTTTGGCTTTTCTGTACTATAGGAAAATAAAAACAGCGAAGGATTGGAAGTCTCTCACCGATAAACCTTGCTCTGATTACCAATTGATATGAAACCGCTAGGGTTTGTGGCCGATCTTTCGATGAGAGGTGTGAGATAACTCGATTGGTAGATGGAGATGACGTTCACGGCCCGACTACAGCC
This sequence comes from Alloteropsis semialata, assembly GCA_004135705.1. Taxonomy (NCBI): domain Eukaryota; kingdom Viridiplantae; phylum Streptophyta; class Magnoliopsida; order Poales; family Poaceae; genus Alloteropsis; species Alloteropsis semialata. Next base: position 26,472,701 of record CM014276.1, on the reverse strand, counting down.
TTCCAAGACCGCGCCTTAGCGACCGATACACCACTTCCAAAAGCTATCACGATCTTGTGGAGCGCGACAACCAGCCACTAGGGCTCCCGTCCTGCAAGCAATCGAAGAACTAGCAAGAACGAGGAAACAAGCACTGAAATTGCAAGATAAAATTGAAGGTTTCAAACTGAATCTTAATAAGAGTGGGGTTCCGAAGACAAGGAGACGGGCGACTGGATCAGCACGCGCGCCTACAAGCAAGTAGCGATGGCTAAACTTGATCTAAACAAAACCCAAGTGTTCCTGGTGACGGCTACGGGATATATGACGTGAGGAGGACGACCAAAGGAGAGTTTGGGTCGTGCTCCAACCCTAGGACGTGTCCCTACTGGACTCTAAACAATACAAGCCCATTGGGCTAACTTAAGGTGGCGCAGCACCCTTGACAGAACGACCTCTCGGTATCTTTTGGGCCATTGACGTCGCTTCTGGACAGATATGTGTATGACACCAGAACCATATGAACGTAGACTTGATCAGCTTTCCAACAAGTCCAGAACCATCCCAATCCGACTCCGTATGTAACCGTGGCGACCGTCACGAGTTGGAGGTGTGCTGCAGTCCGAATCCAGCCTACGCGATTCCTTTTCCCTTTTGGTCTTCTCCTTGATTCCTAATCAAAACAAGAGTGCACGTGTCTCCAAGATCTAAACAGGATGGACAAGAGCTCAAGAAGGACCTCACTTGATGATTAAGTTTTCGAGCATGAGCACGAGTAATAGGACCAGCAGGTGTCGGCGTGGACGGCGTGGACGTATGATTGGTGTTGATGTCCTCATCACAATTTTTCATAGACGGGGCCTGAGACAGGGAGACCCTTTGTCTCCAATGTTATTCATTCTGGTAATGAACATCCTTAATTCAATGATTGTGTATGCCACAAATGAGCAGTTGCTGCAGCCTTTGGCGGTACAGCAGGTTCAGCACCGGGTTTCTTTTTATGCTGATGATGCAGTGGTGTTCCTAAGGCCGGTGAGGGAGGATATTCTAGTAATCAAACAGCTGTTGGATATTTTTGGACATGTCTCTGGTCTCCTGACCAACCTGTCCAAGAGCTCGGTGTCACCTATCCATTGTTCTGATGATGATATAAATACCACAGCTGAAATCCTCTCCTGTACAGTTAAGAATTTTCCTTGTACCTATCTTGGGTTACCTCTCACAATTGGTAAGCCCACAAAGGAGGTTCTGCTGCCACTAATTGACAAGGTGGCAGACTATTTGCCGGGGTGGAAACCTTCTCTAATGAATCGTGCAGGCAGATTGGTAATGGTTCGTGTAGTTCTAACTGCTGCTCCCATTTACCTTCTGATTGCCATGGATTTACCAAAATGGGTCATAAAAGCTATTGACAAAAGAAGGAGGGGTTTCCTTTGGAAGGGTCAGGAACAAGCTAAGGGAGGTCACTGTCTGGTATCCTGGGAAAGGGTGCAACGGCCTCTGGAATGTGGTGGTCTTGGGATTCATAACTTGGCATTGCTTGGCTGCGCTTTGCGGATTCGTTGGTTATGGGCCGAAAAAAACTGATCCAGCTAGGCTTTGGGCAGGTCTCCCCATTCAAATCCCTCGCAATGCTCAAGCTCTTTTCAACATTGCAGTGGACGCCATTGTTGGGAACGGTGAGCAAATACTCTTCTGGACAGATAGATGGCTGGATGGTCATACCTTGTCTGAACTGGCGCCCAACTTGTTCAGTACTGTCCCCAAGCAGGCAGCCAAGAGACTGACCGTAGCTCAAGCACTCCAAAACCGTAGATGGGTGTTTGATATCAAAGGAGCACTTACTGTCCAGGTTCTCTTCAAGTACCTACAGATTTGGGGCATGGTGGATGGTCTGGTGTTACAACATGAAGTGCCAGATCAATTTGTGTGGAAATTCACACAATCTGGCACTTACACAAGAAAGTCAGCATATCGTGCTTACTTCATTGGCACCATCAAATTTGGACCCTGGAGAAGAATCTGGAAGAGCTGGGCACCTCCTCGCTGTAAGTTCTTCATCTGGCTGGTATTTCATAACCGGTATTGGACGGCTGATCGCCTTGCAAAGAGAGGCTTGCCCCACCCCGAGGCGTGCCCGTTATGTGATCAAGCTGAGGAGAACATCCATCACCTCTTGGTTGGCTGTGTTTTTGCCCGACAGATATGGTTTCGGATCTTCCATCGTTTGGGCCTTCCTCCCCTGGCGTGGGATACCTCGGCAGCTCGTTTCTCAAAATGGTGGTGGACAGCAATCTCAACTGCTCCCAAAGACATGAGGAAGGGTTTAAATTCCTTGATCATCCTTGTTGCTTGGGAAATTTGGAAGCATCGTAATTCCTGCGTGTTTGAGAACAACAGGCCCAATGTTCAGGAGGTTCTTAGGGCTGTTAGGGATGAAGGAAGCCTGTGGTGTAGTGCTGGAGCAAAAAATCTGCAACAGCTAATGGTCACGGTGGGTAATTTGGGGGATTAAGGGCTTGTTTTCAGAAGCTTCTTATCCCTGGTCGTCTTTTCTTCTATTTTTGTGTATAGCACTTCTGTGTTGTGTTGTGTTCCGGCTAGTGTGTGTGGGTGTGTCTGTACTTGGATGTGTTTTGTTTTCGTTGTTCTGTAGGCTCTCTTGCCTTTTTTCTACCTTAATGAAATGACGCGTAGTTCTCCTGCGTAGTTCGAGATAGATAGCATCTTGATTGTTGCGTTATTTTCAGTGGAAATCAGTCTGCTCGAACATCAATAGATCTGTGTAATCACCTCAATAGAACCGTTGGTGCTGAAAGAGATTGGACTGAAGGTGATGGGTGGGTGCATTGGAGCATTTAGACTTGGGATTGGCGGTTAATTGGCTGTGAATAAGAAGAGTTTGAGTGGGACATGAGGATTGTAGGTGCAGGGAAATCATATATCCATGTGTAAACTTCAGTTCAGTTCAGTCAGACATAAGTATAGAAAAAGAAAATTCTAAGTGCTATCTGTTTCTTTTGTATCATAGCTATCCGTCTGTCAGCAAATATATGTCATCCTGCTGCTGCTAGCTTAACTGGAACCTGTGATCCATCTAGGAATATATGTATGCGCGTGTCACTTGGATCCATCTGTCTGACTGTAAAGCCTGTCTAATAGTACATTGTTACTTCCATTTTCCATCAGTATTAAGATTGTGAAGCTGACGACCGATGAGGTTATTCAATTCATCTCTGTGTGCTGCCAGCCATTGAACAAACTTATGGCCGAGATATTCTTGTTCTTACTTCTTACTCAAATCTTAAACATGTAGCAGCCTGTCTAATATTTTGCTTGTATGTGCTTTCACAATCTGATTTTTTTCCAGATTCAGTGAGTGACAAGGAGCATGAAGTGAAGCGAAAATATATTGAGGGAACTTCCTTGGCTTCTTTTGTATCTGAGTAGCAGCTTTAAACATGTAGACATCCATATCTTTTGTCTCTTGCATCACCTGGATGTAATATGATGTCTAATTATTTATATGGACTGAAGCTTGGTCCTATTTTTTTCGTCCACTGTGTTGTCTAAATTCTATAAAAATATTGACTCAGTGATACATGTTGATGGATGGTGCCTAAATCTTGAAACATGTCGATCAAAACATGGTGACTGAAGTTTGAAACATGGTTTTATTTATAACATTTTGTCCTTGAATTTTCTGATTTTCTGAATTTTATTTATAACATTTCTTTCAAGTTGCAACTATCTAGTTTTGTCATAAGTGCACGGATTTCTACGTAAAATCTGCAGTTTAGTTGCCTGTGATGATTCATTTTGATCCTTAGCCGCATTAACTAATTTGACTCTTAGCCAACATAGTTAAAACTTAAAACACTCACACACGGCTATCGTTCTTGCAACCGGACAGACACAGTGTTGACGCGAAAACGTGCCGCGTCAAATACTAGCAAGCGCAGAGAAGCTCTTTGCAGCTTCTCTGAGCTCACCGGTCAGACCGGTCCTGGTGACCGGTCAGACCGGTCTTCGCCGGGCAGCTGGGAGCTCGGCGAGAAACCAACGAGCGCTCGTCCGGGAGGGACCCCGTCAGGATGTGCGCACCTTGGGTTGCCCTAGGCTCGGTCAGGCCAGCTAGGGCGCCTTCAAACGTCGTCGAGACGAAGGAAGAACAGCAATGGGGGTTGGAAAAGCTAGGGTTTAGAAGGTACAGAAAAGTAAAGGTAAAAATAATAGATTTGATAAATTCGATTGGATCTAACTCAATCGGCCGAATCCCTTTATATTTATAGGGAGGCTAGGACTTTTCCCGCAAGGAATAGGTTTTACAACTTGTAATTAACTAAAACTAAGAGTCCTAGTCAGATTACAGGGGCACACCGGTCTGACCGGTTCCCCGGACCGGTCAGACCGGTCAGGGCCCGGATTTCCTAATCCTTGCTCTATTTGCCAATTTTGGTCGCGAACATATGCCCCCCTGTTTTCTGGTGAAGCTTGCGAATCAGAAAACATCCAGCAACCAAAATTGTTCTAAGGACAATGCTCATACATTGGCCATGTCTTGATGTCTTGCTCAAGTTGAAGTTGAAGCAATTTTCTTTGGCATCCACACCATCTTTGTCTTTGTCACCACTGCTGGTTTCTCTTCAACTTGTTGTTCCATTGACTTCTTGCGCATCCGCTGCAATTTCCTCTTTTGAGTACGGGACAATCCTGGAGGACACCACCTTGGTTGCATATATATTGGATCTTGCTTGTTGTCCTTCACATCTGTCTTAGAATCAGTGGATACACTTTTCTTGACCAGATTATTACTAGAAACAATCGGTCTTTGAGATGGATCATAATCGTAGTATGAAACAGGATACGGAACACAATATGGCTGCATATTCATACTGCTGTAATCCCAAGGCAAATAGTAGTAAGGATATAACCAGGACCATGGTGTGGTCGGTCTAAAAGATGGATACAATGTAGTACTACTATTGCCTTGAGTTGAGAAAGATTCTTGATGCTTTGATGAGGCTTTTATTTTTTCTGGCCGATTTTTAAGCTTCTGAGTAGCACCAAGCTTCTTGTATTTTTCCAAAAGTTCCTCAAAGGTCGGCCTTGATTTTTTCTTCGATTTATCAGACACCCCCGGGGTCAACCGGTCTGACCGGTTGCCAACACCGGTCTGACCGGTCCTGTCAGGACCAGCTCCTTTGTTTTTGGTTTGCCCCCCGAGCATCGAATTATTTTTTACAACTTGGGGGTCTTTTTTCAGCCACACCTTCTCACTCCTTTCCTTTTCTGGCCGTGCTTCACCAATGATTACATTTTTCCCTTTTGTTGTATCGGCTTGACTTGGCCTGATCAACACCTTAGGATTCTGTAATTCAATGGTATTGACAGAGAAATTCTTAGGAAAAGGATCAGAATCAACTTGCATCCCAACCAAATTCAAATGGCCTTCATTAAGGGCCGATTGAATTTGCCTACGGAACACATTACAATCATTAGTTGCATGCGAAAAAGAATTGTGAAATTTACAATACGCACGTCGTTTCAACTCATCAAGCGATGGTATAGTATACGTGGTCTTGATGTATCCATTTTTATGCAACTCATCAAATATTCTATCGCACTTGGAAACATCAAAAGTAAATTTCACTTCTTCTTGCCGATTTTTGTGAATCGGCCTAAGAGAAGGGCAACTATATGATTGAGAATTGCTAGGCCATGTAAATTCAGCAGCTTCATTCTCATCGTCCAAAGAATCGTTGTTTAACATATGCATGTTAGGACGATCAAATTTTGAGCGAGCATCTTTACTTCGGCTTTCTTGAGCCAAAGCTTTTTGCAATACTTGATTAATGGTAAGAAACTCATAACTTTCCAATTTTTCTTTGATATGAGACTTCAAACCATTAAAAGATAATTCGGCAAGATCCTTTTCAGAAATACTCAAACTATAACATCGGTTTTTTGTATCTCTAAATCTTCTAATATATTCAGCAACAGATTCATCATTCTTTTGCCTAACCGATGTTAAGTGAGATAGTCTCAATTCATTATCACCATTATGAAAGTGCTCATGAAACTTATGCTCTAATTGAGACCATGTATGAATAGAGTTAGGAGATAATGCCGAAAACTATGAGAAAGCAATACCAGATAATGACAAAGGGAATAATCTGATTTTCAAGTGATCAATATTACCATGAATACCCAATTGTGCATTAAACTGGCTAATATGCTCCCATGTAGTCCTATTGTCTTCCCCAGTAAATTTAACAAACTCTGGCACTTTAAAACCTTGAGGATAGGGTATAACATCAAAATTTGCAGGATAAGGTTTTTGACATGCCAAAGTTTTATCTTTAACCTCCACGCCAAAAGTATCTTTAATCATAATAGCCAAATCTTTTTTGTATTCTTCAAGCAAGCTTTGAATATAAAGGTCATTTGAGCCTTGCTGATCATTAGCATTTGGCACATATTGAGGCGTATGGTTCGGCTGTCCATGTAATGGTTGCTGTAAATAGCCTGAACTTTGGAAAGACATAGGATTGGTAGTATATGTCATTGGAGCACATGTAGCATAACCAGAAACACCATTGATTCGGCCAGAATTAGCCTGAACATGTGATGCACTTGTTATAGGCTCAGACATCGTCTGATATGCAGACAGATCACCCTCACCGGTCGGACCGGTTCCAGCGACCGGTCTGACCGGTATTTGGCCATGCTGCACAGAACCGGTTGGACCGGTTACTGGAACCGGTCTGACCGGATTGACCGGGCCAAACTGTGTTGGATAATTCAATCCTGCAGAATTATTCAACGGCATCCCATATTGTGGATCTTTGGGTAGAATTGCTGCCGATGAATTATGAGGTATGATTTGTTGTGAAGTACCAGCCATATCAGATCTAATAGTGTTACTAGTTACGGCCAAAGGTTGCTTTCCTATAGACTTATCAATCATGCCTTGAACAAGAGAAAGAACTTTTTCTTGACCAGAAACTAGCAATCTATTAATTTGATCAAGCGTAACAGGCTCTGGTGCAGTACTCACAGTGGGTATTACCTCATCTTTTTCTTCTTCCTCTTCTGAAAGTTGAACCACCTCCTTGTCCTTGGAGATAGCACCTTTTCGATCCTTGGAGAAGTGCGAGAGGAACCATTGTGCCTTGTCTTCAAGCTTCTTCTTGGCCCGTTCCATCTCCTCCTTTTCTTGTAGCAGGAGTTGCTCGAATAGATGACGATCCTCAGCCGATAGCTCATTAGCAGTCGGCCTTTGAATATTTTCAGGATCAACTTCACTTGGCTTTGATAGATTAGCCATGACAGTAGATCCTTTTTTCTTTTTCCCCAGCGGAGTCACCAAAAAGTATGTTGACGCGAAAACGTACTGCGTCAAATATTAGCAAGCGCAGAGAAGCTCTTTGCAGCTTCTCTGAGCTCACCGGTCAGACCGGTCCTGGTGACCGGTCAGACCGGTCTTCGCCGGGCAGCTGGGAGCTCGGCGAGAAACCAACGAGCGCTCGTCCGGGAGGGACCCCGTCAGGATGTGCGCACCTTGGGTTACCCTAGGCTCGGTCAGGCCAGCTAGGGCACCTTCAAACGTCGTCGAGACGAAGGAAGAACAGCAATGGGGGTTGAAAAGCTAGGGTTTAGAAGGTACAGAAAAGTAAAGGTAAAAATAATAGATTTGATAAATTCGATTGGATCTAACTCAATCGGCCGAATCCCTTTATATTTATAGGGAGGGTAGGACTTTTCCCGCAAGGAATAGGTTTTACAACTCGTAATTAACTAAAACTAAGAGTCCTAGTCAGATTACAGGGGCACACCGGTCTGACCGGTTCCCCGGACCGGTCAGACCGGTCAGGGCCCGGATTTCCTAATCCTTGCTCTATTTGCCAATTTTGGTCGCGAACACACAGGGTAGGCACGTGTGCTCCCAAACAGCAACAGGGATGAGAGGGAAAGCTCTCCCCGGAGAGCACGTGGTTTTGATTAAGGACCGTAATCCCCGGAGGGGCCCTGGTTCCCTAGGTTTGCCTCCCCTTACTCCCAAACTAGGCCTTAGACTACTACGTGGCAGGCATTTAATATGCATATCCTCCCCACTCGGTGCAGTGTTACATATACTTTGTTCCTTCGCCACAACCATTGGAAGCTTCTCTTATGTTAATTATATTAATAAATTGACATGGATGATATACTTCTAAAAGATTATATGTTTTATAAGTTTTGATATCAAAGCCTTAAAAAGCAATGCCCAAAGATATGCATGAGAGGTATTGTCGATCAAGGCTGTCTCAACTAGGAAGATACCTTAATATAATAGTATAAACTGTAATCTAGTGGAGACCCAAGAGAACAGAGGCAGATTCAAATAAAAATGCTACACAATCTTTGGGTCCCTAATCGTGTTGGAGTACCATTGCCACAATCATAGATAGGTGGATATAGTACTACAAACAATGGATCTGAAGCAACAGCTGCCCCTCTTCTCTATTTATATTGTCACTGTTCTTTACACACCTAGACAAAACATTCTTCAAAATGACCTGCGAAAGCAGTACGAGGAAGATTTTAGTGGTGTTCCTATGTGTGATGGTGTTTTCGCTAGGCGAAGAAAGCAGAGGCGGCATAATGGCAGCGGACTCAAGGTTGTGGCCTGGCAGCGACAACCAGGGCTGGACATTCGGCGTCCTTGGATGGCCAAACTACAAGCCCTTCAAGGCGGGCGACGTTCTCTGTATGTCATCTGCTTTCTCAAAATTTTGGTTGTTTTTCTACATCCTACTTAGTACTTACCCTGGATGAATCTATGCCTCCAATGCATTTTGGGCCAGTGTTCAAATACACGCCCGGCCTACACAACGTGGTGCAGGTGCACGATCCAGCGCAGTATAGCACCTGCCATATCCCTGACAATGCTACCATTTGGACCTCTGGCGATAACCGCATCACCCTTGCTCGTGGCATGTCCTTCTTCATCTGTGGAGTCGGCGACCACTGCAAGAACGGACTAAAGATTGCCGTTACTGCAAGGTAGATTCAAGAATCGATGGTTCATCTGTCCGATGACGGTTAATAATTATGACATACCCCATCGGTGAAAGCGGCTGTGAAGACCAACCAACCTTCCTTCAATAATAAAAACAAAACATTTTGTGACAATTTGTGTTTTGCATGCAAAGGAATTGTATTGTCATTATTGTTACAGTGTTATTTGACAGGAAACCTTGGGCCATCTTTGTTCAGAGATCCTTAATATAGGGCGCATTTGTGTTTCTTCCCCTTGACATAAATGTCGTCCAATAGAGTATACAAACACTACTACAGAATTATTTTCACATCCGGATCCAAACAGGTTTTCGCAGCTGGTTTTGGACCAGTTGCACTGTTTAGGGGAAGTGAAAATTAGATTTCACAGCCGGTTGATTACCCAAACCAGCTGTGAAAATAGTGCCTAGAAAATGAGTTCTGTCTGAGATAGCTTTGGCACTTCACAGAAAACATGGAGAGCTCTGGTCTGGTCCAGCGTTGTGGGCCCACCAGGGCTGCTCCCTGAGTGCGACAACTGTGAAGCTGGTACCGTGGATGCAACCATCTCTAGGATCATGTAGCCAACAAGCTTATATTAGACCTTGGGGTAACCAAATTTAGATTGGAAAAGTTCTACAAAATGATCATATATCAGAGGCGTTTTTCTTGGAAAAATTATGTTCCGATGGATTAAAAAATTTCTCAGAATTTTGGAACATTGTTCGCAATTTACTAGACCTACTATAATATGTAATGTTAACTATATGTCTTTATTGTTCAGTTTTAGGGGGTTGGGGGTGCTATTTCAGTATTGGCATAGGGCTTTTAGTTCATGAACTTCAAGAAAGGCTAGCCGATAGATAAGCAGTACACTGGCGCTTTATATATATTTACTTTTTTACGACTAGTCTAATATATATTATGTTAGGTACATGATATATAATACATTAAAAATTATATATTATTATCATGTAGCTTTGTGATGCATGGATCATAGTCCATCTTAATTTTTTCTGGCCCTAAACCAAGAAAGCCTAAATGCTATACATGCTGAAAAAGAGGATCTAGAGTTTAACAATATAATTAGCACACTCATTCTGTGATTGATCTCTTGAAAAGGGATAAGGTTGGACTCTTCAAATGGTGTAGGCTCTAGCATGGGATATTAATTTGTTTTTGTGGTTGCAGACCTGTTGAAGAATTTCCTGATGGAATTTCAAATGACGATGTCATAGTTCATTTTCAGAATATGGAGGGCCATAGTTGTAGATTGCAATTAAAAGAATTGTAATATTGAGTTTTGGTCACATTAATATGATTTAATGCTAACTTGATCCTTCTATTATGACATTCTTAATTTTCGTCACATTTATCACCTTCGATTTCATCTCTATGTTATGCACAGTGTTATATTTACTCTAAGCCATAAGTTACGGCTGTGAGTCTTTTGCCAGCAGCAATTTTTGCTAGGTTCGCCCCTGCAGAATGAACGGACTCCGTGCTCTTGTTAGCCTTAGAGAGGGAGGGGTGAATTAGGAAAACTAAAAACCTTAGCCCCATTCTTTTAACTAATTGCACAATGTAAACCAAACCATTCTATATATCGAGATGTTCAACTATGATTTCCATTACTGTTTGCACCCAACTAGAAAGAGTTTTGAAATCTAAGCTACTCCTATCAAGAAACTACTCTAAAAGAGGTAAAGACACACAAGTTGTAATATGAAATGCAGAAACTTAAAGGAGTGGGTTAGGAGCAAGCAAACTTGGCACCAGAATTTCTATCTTATGGTTCATTGGAAGTTCTAACAATCCTACACCACGTTGGAGGTCCACCGAATATGCACTTCTAGTGGCCAAGTCTTACTTTCCAGTCAAGGTAGAGGGTTAAAGACTTGTCGGGAGTTACCAATACTACAAGTGTCAGACACACTAAGATTACGAGGGTGGTTCACTCAAAGAACCATGCATAAGGCAGAACTCCTTGCAAACTCTGTCTCTCTCTCTCTAGGTCTAACCTAGCATTAATCACTCACTAAAAGCGCGCTATAATTTCCTTTGCATGGTCAATTATGCACCTGGGTGGCTTGAATGTCTTGTGGTTGTACAAAACTTTGCTAGCATTCTAGCACATCAAAATGCCCGAGTGAAGGTGGCATAAATAGACCAAGGCCAAGAAGTAGTCGTTGCAAAGGGGACAATCCTTTGCAGTGAGTGACGGATGATCCGTCGTTGTGAAGCAGCCATCGCCCGAACATCCACCATGTACATTTTCCTAACGGTCGGCTGATCTCATCCAAAACCCAACCGTGTATCAGCGGACCATCCACTATGTAAAACTCTTGAACTTCAAGCCAACATGCTTACTGCACAACTACTCTAGCATATTCTCTATCGTATACAACATGAACATCCAGTGTGTATAACACCTTTGCCTTTGACTACATTTCACGCCTTAGCTTGGCTTGAATGTCTGGCGTGTATACCAATAGTAACACTGTACTATCCACCATGATCATCTTCCATATCTACAGAGCATGCCGTACCTGTCCTCGAATATCCATCGTGCTACGCTGAAACTATTGTTGTATAGAAGATCCCTCTGTCAGTGGTAACTTACACGCCATAGTTGTTGGGAAAGGTTCCACTAATGGATTATTCCTTCGCCCGATCATCCAGCTTGTGTTGACTCTGCGGGCTTCTCCAATTCAATCCACTCAACCCCTTTCTTTGCTTTATTTTTCCAATAAAATGTCTTCAATGCTAGAAATAAGACTCTATGGTTTTTTGGCTATGCTTTGGACCTAAAATACTATAATTAACACTTGACTAACTTGTTAGTACCAATGACTATATTGTCGTTCAATCAATAAATTCAAAATATAATGGCCTATGGGGCTATTCTCCTTAAACGGATAGGACCCTACTGAGAGTGCTTGGTTGCCAGAAAGCTAATTCATGTAATTCCGCCAAGTGCCCCCCCACATCGGCCTTACCATCTTTTCACATTGTCCAAACTCCATACTTCTAAATCCATTGGGGATGAGGATCCTCGAGCAACCTTGAAGTCTAAAATAGATAATCCAACCTTGATACGCTACGGTTTGTACCTAGGAGAACATGGCAGCTATGGCGGGAGCGCAGCAGTAAGAGTATGAACAAAACAATCCAAGTTAAGTCCTTTGCACGCACAGATCTTGAAAAGCAATCAACATTAGGCTAGATATCAGTGGAGCGACCTACACAAAATTTATTTCCATCCCAAAGAGTAGTTAATTTTGGCCCATAAATGAGGATCAGATCAGCCTATAAAGTGAGGAGATTAATCGTGATCATTTTTTGTGAGTACTGTTAATCTTATTTAGCCGCCCACTCAGCAGACCACCATGATCCTTACATTGGCCCATTGTTTTTGTTGATATGAGCTATATATATTTAGTTTGTCACCGTCCATTGATTGTACCATATGTTTTCCCCAAAATTACAGGATGACAACGGGAGCGTTCTTACAGTAATTTACAGTCAGTTCCATGCATTATATTTGTTCAATATTGGGTTAGACTAGCGTATAGTTAAGTTTCACCACATGTATGTGAGTTGTGACAGTAAACAAAGAGTTTCTATAACTATACGGTTAACAAACGTTGGACGTGTCAGTTTTACATTGCTATAAACAGTATAATATGAGCGCCCTCTTTTTTGTGAATTGTGAGCCGCAATTAATTATGTTAGAGTCAAACATCCACAACATGGATATATACCATTACAAAACTAACAACGTGCTTAGAACTTGGTTAATATAGAAAAAGGTCAGCACGAGATTCCTCCACGCAGTAAGATCGCCAGGACCGAGATTCCTCCGCGCTGCGCATGGAATGCGAGGACAGATGGGCCTACGTATACTCAGATCGCAGCCATTTTTCTTGCTGAAAATAATGACAGTGGAGCGGTCAGATCAGTTGGCATGGGGCCTCGTCGTGGATTGGAATTTGATCTTCTATGATCCTTGTCTCCTTGAGGCACACGAGTTTAATCAATTAGATGTACTACTGAACAAATCATGTAACACAGTCCTGTCTGACCTCTTTTTTATTATGGTCCAAGAAGCACGGCCTGTGGACTGATCGAGTCCACATGGTGCTAGAGGATTCTGTCAACCCTTCCAAGAAACCACCGAATTATAATATGCACTACTGGAGAACTCGCCATCGGTCACGGTTCGTAACCCTCATAGGTACCGGTTCTGGAACCGGTACCGCGACACCGTGACTAAAGGGGGCCGGCCTTTGGTACCGGGTCCAGAACCGGTACCAAAGGGAGCCTT
>CM014276.1:26416283-26454028 GCA_004135705.1 Alloteropsis semialata | reverse complement strand
GCCGCGAGAGCGACCGGCGGCGAGCGCCCCTGGCCGCGCCGCCCAGTCGCGAGTGAGCCTGGCCACGAGCACCCCCAGCCGCGCCCCCCGACCGCGTCGCCCTAGCCGCGAGTGCGCCCTAGAAGAGGAGAGAGTAGGGAGATGAGGATAAGGAAGAGGAAGAGATAAGGTAACGGGAAAGACTGAAGAGATGCATGTGTGGTGGTGGATATAAAAAGAAATCAGGAGAGGAGAGAGATGCATGGGGTGGAAAAAAATTTACATTAGTCCCAGGTGGACTGTCGGCCAGGGAACAAAAGGGTTGTTTTATTCCTGGTCCAGCTATCATTTGGACTATTAACATTAGTCCCGGTTGGGGCGTAGACCCGGGATTAAAAGGTCTTTTTCACCCGGGACTAAATCTCTCATGCTCCCGTAACCTTTAGAACCGGGTCTAATGTCACACTAGTCCCGGGTCCAAATTGAGCGGGACTAAAGGGGCAAGCCAAAGGTGGTTTTTCTGGTAGTGCCGACTGCTCATCAGATATGTGGTCTCCAATCATCCACCCGGCACATTCTTTTTTTTTTCAATAACGAGTGGGTCATTTCTAAAAACAATATGGTCTATAGCTCCCGTGTGCCTTTAAATATCCATTCAGCCAACATATCCCGTTTTTAGGCTGAAAAATTTATGGCTGATATAATGTAACTAATAAACTACAGTATATATTGAACCGACTTAATTATGTAGCCTCTTTCAGCGATCAGTAAACGACATGTCGAAGAATGGCAGTCTTTGGACTCAAATGAGTCAGATGCTCCGATCATGGATTTAAGGCTGCAGGACTTCCAGTTAGAAGAGCTGGTAATTCAGTCACACTGCTGGGTCCTAAGTTCCTGATACCTCACACACCTAAGTTTAATTGGATCATATAATAAACAGGTGCTCGAATTTTCTAATGTATTTTTTATCTTCGTGTAGAACATACACACTACCCCTAGCCATCAAGCTTTTGAAGCTGTCTATTGCGTCTTATAGCAAGGGAGCAGGCAAAGTATTACGACCCCAGTGCTCCCCTTTATTCAACATGCTCCTCACTGTATGCAACATTTAACATCTAGTCATTTCTACAGTTGAAGGACGACGCAGAGTAATAATCAGCCACCGTTCGTTTTCTGGAATTCCAAAAGGAGTTGGGGACATGTGTGCAAAATATCTTGAGTACATATTGTTAGTTTTGCTAATTAGACATAAGTAGCACATGATCAGGATCGATAACTTAACCAGCACATGTTCAATCAACTAATGCGGAATCATCAATGTTCTAGACTTGTACCACCGGTAGAAGTAGATGTCATCGCCGTTGCTTGAGCCATAGAGGAAGTAGTCGTTCTTGTTGATGAAGATATAGTAGATTCAACTTGGAGAGCCAAATCAAGAAAAGGAGTTGTTCTTGATCGACTCAGAGAGGTCCTTGCCGGGTAGCGACATCCTTCAGGGCGCCAGCGACTTTGTCTCGGGCGAGCTAGGGTTCTCGGGCTTCTCTACTCCTCCAGCTCTCTAATCGAACGGTGTTTGGGGGTTTGGATCTCGTAATGAGGTGTTGGCATGAGAAAAAACAGAAGCAAACCTTTCTTTATATAGTCCAGAGCTGTAGAGAGAGGGCCGATTCCTATGAGGATACATTAGGAGTCCCTGGCGATCTTGAGACAGAGTTCTTCTCCACCACGAGATGGAAAACGTGGGGCACAAGTTCTATCACAAAACTAACTGTGTAGATCACATAAAACTAAAATCCAACATTCTCCCACTTGATCAAACGGTTAGACTAATGTTTGCATCACACTAATGTTCACCCTCAGCACAGATAGTAAATACTGGACCAATGCATCGTCAGTAGCATTTAATTTGCTACTGGGACCCCATTACACACAGCTTCACTGAAGCTCCTTGTTAGAACCTAATATATCAAAATGAGAGTTAGTGATGGCCCTAAAGCCAGAATCCTGAAGACTATTTACCAGACCCATGTCAGAGACATGTTGCTTAAATATATTGGGTGGTAAGACTTTAGTGAGTGGATCTGCGAGCATAGACTTAGTACTTACATGCTCAATTTTAATTGTACGATCCTGGCACCTTTCTTTCACAACTCTATACTTAATATTGATGTGTTTGGAAGCACCACTTGATTTGTTGTTACTCGAAAAGAACACTGCAGCTTGATTATCGCAGTATAACGTATTAGGTCTTTCAATACTGTCAATGACCTTAAGTCCTGGAATAAAATTCTTAAGTCATAGAGCTGTCCCGTTGCTTCATAACATGCTACAAATTCAGCTTGCATAGTTGATGCTGCAACTAAACTTTGCTTAGAGCTTTTCCATGAAATAGCTCCCCTTGCTAGAGTGTATATATAATCTGATGCAGATTTTCTACTATCCAGACATCCAGCAAAGTCAGCATCAGAATATCAGATAACTTCAAGATTATTTGATCTCTTATATGTAAGCATGTAATCTTTGGTATCTTGGCAATAACGTAATGCCTTCTTAATACCTTGCCACTGGACCTTTCTTGGATTATCTTGATATCTTCCAAACATTCCGGTAGCAAATGTCATGTCAGGACACATACAGACTTGTGCATACATTAAGTTTCCGACAGCCGAAGCATAAGAATATCTTTCATCTCATCTTTTTCCAATTGGTTTTTGGGCTTTTGATCATCACAAAACTTATCGCCCTTAGCTATTGGAATAGGTGTAGCTTTACACTTATCCATCTCATATCTCATAAGTATTTTTTCAATACTAGGTTCGTGCCCGTGCGTTGCTACGGGAGCAAAGAAATATATTACAACATGAAAAATTTCGCACGAAAAAACATAGATTGTGCATTGTGACAAACAGCATGTATAAACTCATGTTCGTGCTTATGCGTTGCTACGGGAGCAAAAACAAATTATAAAGGCGATAAAATTTTAGGGGAGAAACATGTTGGCTGAAAGGACCAGGACATGCATAGAGCCATGGATATTTATATAACTGAAGCGAATACAAAATAATATGAATGGTGTTGGATATTCAAACAAATTATTGTTAATTCAAATAATTCATTCAAACCGCTAGTTCTCCCCAAAACAAAAGATGTAACATGATATGAAAGGCTTTAGTCCCAATCTTTGGTCACTATTTCGGGCATTAATCATAAATGGTTATTCCGTCCTGGAGAAATTGAAGTGCCCGCATACATTGCCTGGATCATGTGTTAATCATAGGTTACCTTGTCCACAGTCACAACAGAAATTAAAAAAAAAGATAAGGTAGACATGCCTGTGTGTGAGTAGCTACTCCACGTATCTGTGCTCTAGTGCCTTGCAAATTGAGGATATGTTTCTTCTGCCTGACAAGTTGCCGAGCTAATATTTTGGTTGCCGCCTTGAGAAATCCAGATCATCTTGTCAGAACATAGGACAAAGAATAGGGGGCTACAGATCTCCCACAACTTCAGACTCACCTCATTTCCGGTTTTTGCAGTCTTCTTTATCTCCGCAACCAGCTTCTTCTCCTACGTAATTACCATTTTGACATCACCAGACCAGACAATATAATTTGCATATAATTAGTTGGTATGGGCATATGGCCTTCTGCTGGGCCTGTAAGTTGCCATGACACGCTATGGCCTGTAGCTCCTTCATTCTAGTAAGTGAAGTTACTAAAGAAATAAATTAACAATAAACAAAATATCCCACCATTATCTCTAAACTGATGAACATATACTTTCCTTTCTCTGCAATAGTATACATGCATGTAATTTATTGATTTATTCAGTCAAAAGGAGGTATATAAAAGAAGTGTAACTGATATACAGATCATTACAGGATGCTTGACTACTGCAAGCAAGATCACTGAAACCAAAGCGTAAAGAGCATCAATCCAAAATGCTCTTTGTTGTAGCTAAATGTCCTAAGTCTCTAGGTAATCAAAGGACAAGCACGAAGGAAAACTTACTGAACTCGCCTTATGAAGGTTGCTGAAGCTTCCCGCATCTCAGTGCCCAGTTTTCTTTCAAATATTTCCTCAATCTGATAAAAACAAAGGTTCAAAAAAAGTTAGTATTCACATATTTGTAATCATCATTGAAATGAAATAGTTTAAATAGGAACATAAAAATTGCACCTGCTATACCCTTCAAGCAGAATCCGGTTGAATTAAAGTTCACACATCATAGATGTCGATCAAGACAAATAGCTTTTCAGGGGATCTTTTGCTTTAAGCAAGAGCATCTCCAAAGCTGACAAGAGTTAGAATATTATTTGCTGTCGGTTCAGCAAGATCGTGGCGCCTAATGATTAATCACTTTCATTTTCTTTTCTTCCACTGTTCCCGTGTTTTTGTCCACCTCCACATTCAGTAACCATAAAAGTATTTGCTACATTAATGCGAAATCCTATGGCTGGAAGGCAATGAAATTAACAATTCTAAAATCAGATAAAAAATGCTATTGACAGCAGTGATTTCTACACATATCAAATTCTCAATACATGTTTAAAAACTAAAGTGAACCAAATCCTGTATTTTAATTGAGAAGTATTGTCCAGTAAGTAATAGACTAATTAAGTGATAGAGCAGAATTATCGAACTGCCATATAGTCATAGCCTTTATCATCTGGTGGAGGGAGTGGACAAACTCATCATTGCCACAACCATGGACCCAAATCTTCATTTCCCAGAATACACTAAACCTTTGATTGAACTGGATTAGATAATTATACTCCACATAAAGGAATGAATTAGAATATTCTTTTGACACAACGCCAAAGCAAGAATAGGAAAATGGGTTGACACATTCACTGAGCAGTCAAAATATCAAACAGGCTAGGGGCAATAAGCATGTCAAGAACTCTGAGATCATAGAGGCATACCTTGTCGCACCAAATTTACCTGGGCAGTGAAACTTGCTAGCGAGGCGCTGGCGGCCTCCTGCTACTCGATGTAGGCAACCCGATGGCTCTCGGGTCCTTCTCGTGCTGCAGTACATTATTCATCTTCTCCCGTGATGCTGACCTCAACCATGACGGAGAGGAAGGAGAGAGGGCTGCTGGCCCCCGTGCAGGGGGATCTGCTCAGAGGCTAGGCACCTTGCCGTCCCCCGTGCACGGGGGACCATGGAATCTTCACCTGGAATGCCTCTTCCAATTGGCCGGCGTCGCATAGCAGGACGACGTGACTGGCGGGGGTGGCTACACGGGGATGACGCGTGGTGGACCTCATCCTCGACACCCTTCCTTGCCTGACCTGATCTTCTTGTCTGTGTAGCTTAATAGCAATGGTACAGGAGCCATCATGTAGAGATGATGTCGAAAAAACAAGTAAGAATTCAGGTAATTTATATTTACCTGTTAGTTGTTGTTCAGCCCCTTGCTCATTAAAATCATCAGATCTTAATTCAATTTTGTACCACACATCGCAATTCCTCCTCGCCAGAATAAGCAAACCTGCTACTATCATACAGGGATAAGACAAAAAGATTGCAAATAAAAAAATGATGTTCATATATGGAAGACTGAAATTAGAATAAACAATTCAAAATGAGTATGATAGGGAATTAAGCCTCTTTTCCAGTATCCAATCATAGTCCCATTGCTACAATGTGCACATTCTAACAAAACCTATAATGAGTATGACTGGATTATAGAAGAAAGGCGGATATAATTAGGAGAACTTATGCAATTACATTAAATCCAGAATATAACCTAGAAAGCTTTATGCATATGCATGAAAGGAAGGGCCTAATAGTGCAGTGGCCAATGAGGATGGTTCATGAACTACAGAAACCCAAATAACGTGAGTAATACAAACTGGACTATAAACAACTACCAATATTTTGCCTAAACCATTGTGCAGTTGCGTAAACCATGATATATTACTTAACTTCAGGAAAGTCATATGTGCAGCAAGAAAGGATTCCATAGTTTCTGAACTGTCGTATGTGCCATAGTTAACTTCAATCATGAGGATATCAGAACTTGACATCAAGATAACAACACATTAATGTATGGAAATAAATAAATTCTGAACCGACAGATTGTTTGGTCTTGCTTCTATATATATAAGCACCAGCCAAAAAGCTTGCAGAGGAGCACTCCTGGATTGATGGCCACACAACAAAAAAAGAACAATGAATCTTGGGTAAGGAAAGGAAGGAGACCGGATACGACTGCAGCCATTGATGGGTTGCCGACTGTTATAGCACCGCTGCCTGGTGGAGATCCCCTCTGCAGCCATGGAGCAAACACGTCAATATTTACCTGGATGTGGTGAACGGGAGCAGCACCGGCCGCCGCCGCCGGGGAGAGTCTGGAGGAGGGGGCAGGCCGCTGAAGGGAAGGGAGAGGGCCGGCCGCCAGATCCATGCCGCGCTGCCGGCACCGGGAACGCTCGCCGGTAGGGGAGCACCGGTCCAGGACCGCCTCCCGGGCCGACGTCCGCCTGCGCGGCGATGAGCGCGGCTAGGGAGATCCATTGCAGAGGAAGGGGCCAGAGTTGGAGGGGTCGAGGGAGGGAACTTGTGGCGGCGGTGTTGCAAGATCGGGAGGGGAGGCTCCGTGATTTCCGGATGGGAAACAGAGGCTTTCCTTCAGCTGATTTTTGATAGGGGCGAAGGCCTCATGACGTATCGATCGCGGGCGACGGACGAAGATCGAATGTGAGGGTCCACATGTCAGCGCCAAAAAAACACCGAGGGGAGGGGTGCCCACGGGCGGACGACAACCGCGTTGTCGAAAGGACCTACGACGGACAGAAAACGACGACAAAAAGTTCTTTATAGGAGTAGAGATATGACCTTTGAGACTGTGGGATATGGGTACCCCTTGGCCCACCATCAACAGGGATGATGGTTGGCCTGGGCCCACATCTGATAACTGTATGGGCCGACCCCAGGCTGGCCCACGAGGATCTCCAGACTTGATGGACAAGATTGATGCTGACTTGGCCCGCAAGGATATGATTAGAAATAACCGACTTGTAAACCCTAGGTCATCGGCCTAGGTCAACCCCTTGAGGATCATCGAAAACTTTCCCCTTGTAACCACAAACTCGCCATTGCTCTCTGGAGCTTTGCCGAGTAGATCAATTCCAAACCACCGAGCAGATCAATTCCAAACCACCGAGCACAGGACGTAGGGTGTTATACCTCCGGGTAGCCCGAACCTATATCAACCTTGCATGTCCTGTGTTACCTCGAGCTCCCTAGCTCTGCGATCGCCTTTGCCTACAAATCAACCACTTGGGTACCCACCCCTTGTGGACTGCCGGTCCTTAGGTATGACAGAGACAATTCTAGTACTCCTTTGGTCCTATCTCGGTGTATCTCAATGCCCAAAACATAAGAGGCTTCACCAAAATCTTTCATATCAAAATTGGACGAGAGAAAACCCTTTGTCCCATGTAGCAGTCGCTTATCGCTACTAGCTAACAGGATATCATCCACATAAAGTACTAGAATTATGAATTTTCCACCTTTAATCCTCATGTAGATACAATTATCCACATCATTCTCTCTAAATCTGAATTTCTTAATCACTTGATAAAATTTGAGGTTCCATTGTCTTGAGGCTTGCTTAAGTCCATAAATGGATTTCTTTAATTTGCATCCCATATGTTCCTTGCCTTTTATAGCAAAATCTTCCGGCTGTGCCATAAAGATAGTCTCATCCAAGTCACCGTTAAGGCACGTAACATCCATCTAATGTAGCTCTAAATCATAATGAACAGCTAATGCCATGACAATTCTGAAGGAATCTTTCTTAGATACAGGGGAGAAAGTTTTATTATAATCAACCCCTTCTCTTTGTGTAAAACCTTTTGTTACAAGCCTTGCTTTATATCTTTCGACATTCCCTTTAGAGTCACGCTTAGTCTTGTAGACTCACTTACAACTCACTGTTTTGACTCCATCAGGAATTTCTACCAAATCCCAGACATTATTATGGCTCATAACTTCAGCTCATCTTCCATAGCCTCAACCCATTAGCGGAATTTTCACTTGAAAAGCCTCTCTAAAAGAGTTTGGATCATCCACTTTCCCAATATCATACATATTTTCACTTATATATGTTTCATAACAATTTGGGATAGCAGATCTCCTCTCATGGTGTGATCTTCTGCATTCATTCATAGCTGGTTGTTAAATAGGCCGAGGATCAACAACAGGATTTTGCACTTCAGCATTAGGCACTACTTCTTCCTGTTGTGGTGCAACTATTTGCTGTGGTTCACTCGCAGCTTGATGAGGAATTTCAGCATTCGACACCTAATCTAGAGGTATGATCAGTGGCACAAATTGAGGTGTCATCGAAATTGGTTCTTGAATAACCAGAATGGGAAGCTCAACCCGAATTCCTTCAAGACTAATTTCCCTCCTTGGTAAGCTCCCACTGATCTCTGCATCCTCTAAGAACACAGCCTATCTAGTCTCAACAAACTTAATGAAGCGACCAGGACAATACAAATGGTATCCCTTAGACTTATTAGGGTATACAATGAAATGGTAGCTTATTGTCTTAGTATCTAATTTCTTTTGATGTGGATCAAATAATCTGGCTTCAGCAGGACAGCCCCATACTCGTAAATATTTAAATTACGGTTTCCTCCCAAACCATAACTCATATGGTGTTTTGGGTACTGACTTACTAGGAACCCGATTCAATATAGTAAGTCAGTACCCAAAACACCATATGAGTTATGGTTTGGGAGGAAACCGTAATTTAAATATATGAGTTGTTGTCTTTAATGTTTCCATCCACAACTCCACTGGCATACTAGAATAACTAAGCATGCTATGCACCATGTCCATTAATGTGCGATTGTGATGCTCAGCCACTCCATTCTGTTGTGGTTCACCCGGCATAGAGTATTGGGCCTTAATACCATTTCCTCCAGGTATTTAGCAAACGGTCCCTTAATTTGATCATATGGAGCATTTATCCCATAATATTCACCACCTCAATCTGATCTTACTATTTTAATAGTAACATTATGCTGATTTTCCACTTCAGCCTTATAAATCTTAAATTTGTCTAAAGCTTCAGATCGATCATGAATGGGGGTAAATATGACTATAATGAGAGAAGTCATCTGTGAATGTAATAAATGAATCATAACCATCCACTGAAGTTACTGGAAATGGGCCACAAATGTCAGTATGAATTATTTCTAAAAGGCCCGAACTTCTAGTAGCTCCTTTCTTAATTGTATTAGCAAATTTTCCCTTAATACAGTCGATGCACTGTTCTATGTCTAAGAAATCTAATGAACTAAGTATCTCTTCTCAAGTGAGACGCTCAATTCTACCCCTCGAAATATGGCCTAAACGACAGCGCCATAATTTCGAAGAAGTCTCATCATTACGCTTTCGCTTATGTAACACATCATTCACATTCATCATTGGATATTCATTAGCAAGAGAGAGCATATAAAGCATGCCTTGTCAACAAGCAAGACCAACATTAATATCATTATCCTTAAGCACACACTTATTGTCGCCAAAACCACAAAATAGTCTCGAATCATCTAAAACTGAAACTGAAATAAGGTTTCTCTTTAAACTAGGAGCATAAAGAACATCATTTAATTGGAGATTGATGCCACTAGGTAAATCCAATGAGAAGCTTCCAATGCCTTTAACTTCAACTCCCGCTCCATTAGCAACTCTAAGACTTCGCTCCCCCTCTCGTATAGTTCTCATTGAACTGAATGCCTGCAATGAATTGGTAATGTGCACAGTGGCACCTGAGTCAATCCACCAGGTATTAGGAGAAAAATTAGCTAAGAGTGCTTCATCAATAAATGAAAAAACATCAGTACTTTGTTCTTCAGCCACTCCTTAAATGCAGCACAATTCTTGCAGATGCTTAGGTGACTTGCAGAACGTGCACACTAGGCTCTTGAGCACTCTTTTTGTGTGAAGTCGACTTATTCACTCCATTCTTCTTATTCTCAGGCTTCTTCTTATGAGGCTGCTTGCTGCTTCCTGAGTCAGCTTGATTCTTGCTAGGAGGAAAGGCAACAAAGCTAGCCATATATTTCATCCTCTCGGCCTTTTGCCTCTCTTCTTCCTCAACACAATAACAGATGAGTTGAATTAAGTTCCAAGTCCCCTTCTGAGTGGTATAGCTTATCTTAAAGGGACTATACTCTTGAGGCAGTGAAGTCATAATGAAGTGCACCAGAAAACCATTGGAGATGGCCATATCTAGTGTCTTAAGCTTAGCGGCCATATCACGCATGCCCATAATGTGCTCCCTGATTCCACTTTTGCCATCATACTGAGATGTAACCATTTTCATGATCAAAGTGCTAGCATAAGTCTTGGAGGAACTCTTAAAGTTCTCCTCAACTTGCTCCAGAAAAGCATTGGCACTCAAGTCATGTCCATCATCATCCTTATCTGGAATAGCACCCTGAATGGCAACAAAGATCGTTTGCTTAATGATCATGTTAGCCATGCAGTCAGCTTGCAACCATTTCTCAAGTGCTAGGGAGTTTGCTTCCCCTGCAGCTGGTGATTTGGCTTATTTAAGCGCAGAAAAATGTCATACTCAAGCACAGCTAGTGCGACATTGACTTGCTTTCCGTGTTGGAAAGTTGGTGCCGTTAAGTGGCTCAATGGAGTTCAGGTAACTTGTCACAATGTTCATTGAAAATCATGAAAAAATTATGTTTCAAATAAATACGCAATAAACATGCCCATAAAAGCATGAAAATTAACCCTACGATGGTCTGATTAAAATTGACACAATAAGTTTCAATTTGCATCACATATGTTCAGAAAACAAACAAAACTTGACATTAAACTCGTGATTAAAACAACGATGGTCAAAATTAATTACAAGTGTACTCTAATTAAACTTCTGGATGGTTCCATTTAAATACAGAGCATCTCAATTGCATAATGGTGGAAAACATAATTTTTTAGTGAATTTAAGCATTTATACAGTAATTAAATATCTTAAATATGTAATGGAAAATATAAAACATAAAACAGTAAAATAAACTTAAACAGTCGACATAAACTTAAATCAGCCCATAAGTAAAAGTGATCCGAATGTGGCCAGTTAGTTTCACCTTTGGCGCAGCTCACTCGGCCCACCGTACAGCCCATCAGCAGCCAGCGGCCTGGCCCAGTCGCTCGGCTCGCACACAGGCCTCGCAGTAGCCCATTTACAGCCCAGCGTAGCGGCGGCCCGATCTGAGCCGTTGATTCGGATCGACGCCCAGGATTCTTCCCAGCTTGGGATATAAGGCCCACATCCAAAACCCTACTACTCAGTCTTTCCCTTTCTCAGCCGCACCCTCTTCTTTCTTCTCTCGATCCGAGCAGCACCTCCCTCATGGCGCAGTCGAGCTCCTGATTCGGTCGAGTAGCACTCGTCACCTCAACAGTGCACCACCGCCACCATACGCCGATCACCGCCACCATACGCCGCCCCTTGCCAGCGCCGCCGAGGGCCCTCTCGTTGGTGATGCGTGCGGCCAAGCCCTGTTGACGGTCCTTAGACATGCCATTTGTGAACCGCAAGCGCACGGATCATTGGTATCTTTTCCCTTAGAGTATTCCCCCAAGGTTTATCAATCCATGGATCGACAAAGAACTACCTAGGGTTTTCTATCTAGCCGAATGGATCTAATCCTATCATGAAGCATAGATTGCATACGAGGTTAAACATGTGTGTGAAGTTGATGAATGTAATGAATGGATTACAACCCCACAATACGAGGTAACACGACCAAAGGTAGCACAAGCCTACCGTCTTCTAGTTGCAACTCCGGCCAAAGCGATAATCAATCTACTCTCGTACAAAGATAAAGAGTCATCTCTAAGAACTTTCTCATGGGCGCCCTTATGAGGTGCGCGTCAACGTCTAAGGTTTTCGAAAGCTTTACCTCAAACGCGTACCAAGTGCTCTTTACTCGAGCTCCTCCTCCTTGGTAGCCGCGCAACAACTCCCATGGTACTCGCCATCGATCTTACTCAACAGTATGCAATCGTTTGACCATTTCCCTCCCGCATGCTATCACCACACGAGGATAACCATGCCGACTTCCTATGCACTACTAAGATGTATCCGCACGGCATAGACTAATCACCACGATTAGATCTATTCCTACTAAGAACATATGCTAGCTAGACATATGAGAGAAAGCATGCATCTTAGAAGATCAAAGTAAACAAGACAAGTAGATTGAATCCCTCCCTCTTGAGGGGGCCGAGAGGGTTGTATTGCCCTTCGATGTCTTCCCTGCACTTAGTTATACACAACAAGACACATTGCTCTCAAGTGTTTAGCATTTAAAGTTCAAGTTGTGACTAGCTACTTTTCATTATGGAAGATAGACTAGCAATAAAGAACAAGTCACAGTAATAATAAATGCAATGCTCTTGACTTAAGTGAACTTTAGACCTTTACCTTGTTCCATCGTGAAGGGTTTTCAAAAAGAAGCATATCCAAAATAAGTGAGATTCTCTTGCAAAACCCCATGGGAACACTCATCTCATCAAGTCGCTCAAGCCTATACTAGATTATTTTCAACCTATTCTACTGATATATGAAAGTGAAAAGCTTATGTGGAGCTTGGTAGGTAAAAATAATCCTAGCAAAACATTATACCTCAAATATTGTCAAACTAAGAGAGAGATCTATTGGAATTACCGAGACTAGTCAAAAAGGCCATGGAAAATAAATATTGGAAAGAGAGAGGAATGAAACATACACGTTTAGATAGGTAGACATGTGCAAATGGCAAATGGATGATCCCGAGGCACAAATGAAGTCCTCGTTATCGGATTGCACATGGTTGGAAAATTCAGTATGGAATTGTCTTCAAAGCACTTGGAATTTGATGAAGCTAAAAGAACTAAGGAGCATTATTATTCTTCCTTTTTTCTTTCTTTTATTTTTTCTTCATCTTTGTTTCTTTTCATCCTTTCTTTCTCTTTTTTATTTTTATTTCATTTTGCTCCTCAGAACTTTTTGGCAACATAGTACTTACTCAGTATCCTCCCCCATGCTTAAATGATTGCTCGTCCTCGAGCATAGAAGTGAGGGTCGATAATTGCTGAAGTAAGTACACAAAATCCATCTTGACCATTGGGAAAGTCACTTGAATCTTCAGGGAGTTTCTTCGATGCCTCCCAAATTGATGTTCTCTAATTTAGGCTCTTGATTCTTCTAAATTTTCCTCGATATAATGATCCATACTCAATTGTGGGCTGTGGTCAAGGAGGTAATCACAAAAAGATATTTTAGTTTTAGGGTGGATATCCAGCGAAGTTTGCGAAGTTTCTGGTGTAGAAACACAATGCATGGATAGAAAGGCTAGCAAAAGGAAGATACGCAAAATGGAATGGCCAGCTTCTTAGTCTCGAACCATAGAAATCAATCTTAATCCAACTCATCAAAATATAAGTTTGCAATTCTAAGGGTTTCATCATGAAAGATCATGTATATGTAAAGGCTTTGGTAGGTAGAACTTTGCAAGAGATTCACAAATGTAGGTAGCATAAGAATCAAGTTTTAAATAAAACAATACAAGGTGCAAGGTCATTGTTAAACTTAAATCAAAAAGCAACATAAGGAATATGTGGGTCTAGAATTTAGTCATTTAACCTCCATAAATAAAAGAGCCGGTATTTAATCAATTTAAGATCATTTATTAGAGAGCAAATAGTCAAGTCATATACAACATCTTGTAGGTAGAATAAAGCGGCAACTTTCATCACTTTTCATAAGCAAAAGCATTCAAATAATGTCATCATGGTGAGCGTAAAGTGACGGTGATCATTATTTATTGAAAACAAAAAAAACTAGGTTGTCCTCCTAGTAGCCATGTTATTAACAAGAGAGATATACAAAGGTTTCTAACCTATGGTCGATGGCATATATATATACAAGCATTAAGAAGTAGATGAACAAAGAAAAAGTTGAGGAAGAGTTACCGTCCTTTTTTATGCTTGCAATAAAGTGTAGTGCGGCTTCCCCCATGCTTAAGCATTGTGCTTAGCATGGAAAAAGAGTAATGAGCATCTTGTGGTGAACATGATCATTGTACTCCATATGGCCTTTTGCTTTTCGTCCAACAAATCCTCCCCCATGCTTAGCATGATGCTAAGCGTGAAAAAAAAATGGTGAACCGTCATGTGATTATTGAAGTCCTTCTGCCATGTATTTGGAGATCATCTTTATGCTTCTTCACCTTTGTTGTCTTAATTTTCCTTCAACCACTTCCCATTATCACTGAGCCATGGTCCCAATCATTCTTTGTATCGTTATCACCTCCTTGCATGTTGTCTTCATTGCTGCCTCATCTTCCACGAATTTTTCCTTGACTTCCAGAACCGAAAATGTACTGAATCAATGCTTCACTGCAAAGTGCATAAATTTCTCTTTCCAACGAGTCACCATTCGCCTAAAACGGATTCCGAACAAGAGAGTTATGGCTATTTTATTCCAGCTCTAAAATCTGTCCCGAGCTGATTTCAGAACGCGTAGCGCCCAATGTTTTTGTCATATCTCCTTGTACGTGTCTTCAAATTCGTTGATCTCGGATGCGTTGGAATGAAAATTTGATGGAGCTTTTGAATATCAACTTTTCCTTTCTTGTACATCTCTTAACATGTGCAGATTTTTGATGAAAACAGCAGCGTCCCTTTTAATCTTTGAAGATGTTAACAATCTTGGTTGCAACATTGATCATGAATTCATGAGATTCCTTCCTCATGCCTGCAAAATAATTGAGGCACACAAACTACTCCCAGGGTAACGGTTGGGAGTATAAGCAAATGCCAACAACCACTGACATCCCTAAGATCTTAACTTATGTCATAATTAATCTAGTAAAAGAGAAAAATAAAATCCTAATGGGTGTGCGTGTGTGCAAAGTGAGTATGCAAATGAGAGGAAAGCATATAAACAAAGACAATGTTTAAACCTAATTCTAAACACCATGTTTACAACTAGATTGCCAAATTTCTCCATAGTCATAAAGATTTGTTAACCAAGGTTAAAACACCTTGTCTATCCCAAGGTCAATAATTCTTTATAGCACAAGAAAAATAAAACGCATTGCAAAGCTTATAAACCGACCAATGCAATGTAAATGCTAATGAGGCTCTCAAAACTAAATGGCGATGGTCTGTGATCATGTCTAAACACCATATTTACACAAGATTGCAAATGGAAATGCCCTATAGAAGCATTAACATGTATATGAAAGCATTCATCATCAAGTTTTGTGAGAAAGCCAAGCTAACAAATGCATGATGGAACGATGGAATTGATGCAAAATGCAAATGCGAAGAGCTAGCAAAAACAAGAGTTAGCAAGGTTTGAAAGGTCTTTTAATGTTGTTCCACAATCAATTCATTCAAAAAGTAATTGCTTAGAGCGACAAGGCTTGGCCGACCACTTCATAAGAAGTGAAGCATTGTCGACAAGAAAATCATTCATCGAAAAGAACCGAACAACCTAGCTAACGAGGTTTAGGGTAAGGCTCATGGGTATCCTATATTTTTGGCTTAAAACAAGAATTTTGAAGAGAGAAGTCAAGTTTATAAAATCTACCTAAGGTGGTTGAAAACAAAAAGAAAAACAAAGGTTGTTTCATTGGGTGGAAAACAAAACCTATGGTTTTAGGATGGCTAAAGGTACGAGAGGTTTTCCTAAGGGTTTAGGATCTCGTAGGGAGGCTAGTCAAAGTTTTCAGTTAGGACAAAGAGTAGAGATAGACTTGGCTAATCCAAATGGTGATGGCAAGCAAATCAACACAAGTCAATCCTACTCTTGTTGGCTCCGGTTTTTGGCTGGGTGATAGGAAGGCTTAGGTGAGTTTAACAAAAGGTTAGATCAAAACAAAATATGCAATGCAATGCAAGGGTGAGAACAACATGGCATGAAGTGCATCATGAGGTGGATGAACAAAATGACATGACATGAATGGTGGTCTAAAAACAAAACAAAAGTTAGCCTAAGTCAACTAACCACAAGTTTAGAATCAAAGGGTGGTGTCATACCTCATATTTCTCTCTAGAAAGACTCAAAAGAAAAAGACTCTAATACTACTAGTAATAGGCACACAAAAGGGTCTACAAGTTTTCCAAAATCAAATAACAAAGTGCTCTCTCAATAACATTTAGATCATAAAACATAAAGTTGTGGCATTTATTAGAGCAATGGTACAATGTTACTTAATGATTCGATTAAAGAGCTCAATATAGACCGTCATCTTATATAGATAATAAGAAAAAGATCGGGTTGCCTCCTTCAAAACACTTTATTTAAAGTTATAGTGCTAGACTTCTCACCTCGATTATGTCAATACGAAGCCATGGTCTTTTGTGTGAGAATCCAAAATGTCCATGCAGCTTGATGTCACCTTTTGTAATCCATCGTGATTTACTCCTAACATCTTTATGTATTGGATGTTGCCGGCTTGTGTCTCCATATGTTAATGTTCTTGATGCCTTCATTTTGGTCTAAGCTTCTGAATTTGATCATGTATGCTTGATGAAAGGATTGCCCAAGCTCCTCTTCATTGTTGTCATCGTTATCTCCTCTACCTTGTTCTCATCACGTTGCCCCTGCCTCTTCTTCATGGATTTTCCCCTGTGTCCATAATAGAACATATACAAAAATATAGCTCTATTGAAAATTTTATGAAATTACCTTTCCAACGAGTGGTCATTTATCTTAAACAGAGTTCAGAGTTATGGTCATTTTACTTCAGCGCTGCGTGCTACCCAGAAAATTTCAGAATGCATGACCTTCAACGTTTTGATCATAACCGCTTGTAGGAATCTCCGATTGACTTGATTCTTGGTTCATTGGAACCGGAACTTCATGAGGCTTTTAAATATCCAAAAATATTCTGTCATTCTCATTAGAGGTTATGCAGAATTTTGATGCGAACAGTACCTTCTTGTGAATTGATCCGGAGATGTTGATGATCTTGATCTTGTGGTCTTTGGAGCGTTGTGTTGTGCATATCTAGGCTTCAAGGTCATAACCATTGATTCACCAGCGAGTAGCATGGTTTTAATGATGTGTCTTCTCCATAATTCTTGCTTTACCCAAGGTGCTAGGATCATAGGGAGCTCTTGTGCTTTGTATCGATGATCTGAGTGGTTTCCTTCGTTGGTAGAATCACTCAATTAGAAACTTCTTAAGCATCCTACTGGAGAAGATTGGTGATATCATGGTGCTTCTAATCTTATTGCCTCTAGTCTTGATCAACTTCAAATTGTCATCTGTTGTCCTCAAGGCCCTCCAATCTTCCCTTGACATCATCATCACCTTCTTGGCTGTTTGCTGCTGCCCATTTTTCATTGAATTGCTCTTCGTCTAGTGCAGAATATATGCCAAACTTCTACTCCATTGCAATGTGCATCACATTCCCTTTCCAACGAGTGCTTATTCACTCCAAACGAACTCTGGATGAAAGAGTTATGCTTGTTTTACTCTAGCACTACGTTCTGTCCTGAACAGATTTCAGAACGCGTAGTGTTGAAAGATTTTACCATAACTCCTTGCATCGATCTCCAAAACTTATGATTCTTGATGCGTTGGAAAGAAGATTTGATGAAGCTTCATATTTCTAATTTTTCTCCAAGGTACTTCTCTGATCATGGGCGAAAAATGGGTCTCAACGGCAACCTTCCAGAGATGTTGATGATCGGATCTCACGACATCTTCGGGGCATGATTCATACCCTATAGCTTGGACAAACAAATATCCAAGAAACATTAGTCTTTAAAATTAATTGACATGGTGGCATACCTTGTTCATCTTCACTTGTTTTGGGTGTGGGCCCAATAGAGGTTGATGGGCCACTAACAAAAGTTAGCACCTACCACTAAAGAGCAGATCTTGACGTAGCCATCAACTTGTTTGAGTGAGATTTGGACTTGCAAAGTCTAGATGTTGAGAACTTCTTGATCACTTTGTGTCTAGGGTTTTTACCTGCATTCATTGGACACAAACAAGAAACACAAGATATATGCAATAATAAAATTAGGGTTAGTCCGAAAAATTAGATAGATGTCCCTAGGGTTCGAGTTGCCGATCCCCGGCAACGGCGCCAGAAAAGCTTGTTGACGGTCCTTAGAAGCGCCATTTGTGAACCGCAAGCGCACGGATCATAGGTAGCTTTTCCCTTAGAGAATTCCCCCAAGGTTTATCAATCCGTGGATCGACAAAAAACTACCTAGGGTTTTCTATCTGGCCGAACGGATCTAATCCAATCATGAAGCATAGATTGCATACGAGGTTAAACATGTGTGTGAAGTTGATGAATGTAATGAATGGATTACAACCCCATGACATATGATAACACGACCAAAGTTAGCACAAGCCTACCGTCTTCTAGTTGCAACTTCGGCCAAAGCGGTAATCAATCTAATCTCGTACATAGATAAAGAGTCATCTCTAAGAACTTTCCCATGGGCATACTTGCGAGGTGCATGTCAACGCCTAAGGTTTCCAAAAGCTTTACCTCAAACGCCCACCAAGTGCTCTTTACTCAAAGCTCCTCCTCCTTGGTGGCCGTGCAACATCTCTCATGGTACTCGCCATCGATCTTACTCAACATTACGCAATCGTTCGACCTTTTTCCTCCCGCATGCTTTCACCACACGAGGATAATCATGCCGACTTCCTACGCACTACTAAGATGTATCCGCATGGCAGAGACTAATCACCATGATTAGATCTATTCCTACTAAGAACATATGCTAGCTAGACATATGAGAGAAAGCATGCATCTTAGAAGATCAAAGTAAACAAGACAAGTAGATTGATATCACCATTGAATGTACATATGCCTTGATGAGTTCAAGGCATGGCTCTAGAACTCTGCTATGGCTTCACCACGCAGGGCCAACCATGGCGGCTACGGCATGGCCTAAGCCATCTCCTAGGCAACCTCGAGGACTTGTGCCGGCCGTCGGCTTCCTTCGGTGTGTGTCAATTTTCGCGTCGACTTGTGGTGGATGGATCTGAATCCCTCCCTCTTAAGGGTGCCGAGGGGGTTGTATTTATACTGTAGGAGAGCCTTGGGGCGTGCTCCACCTTTCCTTCCACGAGATCCTTGGTTGGGAGTTAAGCAAACTTGGTTTCCATAAGATTTGACTCGCCCAGATTTTTCTTATTCACAGCCCTGCATTCCCAACATCATATCTCTCACATCTAGACTCCAAATAAGGCAAACTCAGATTCTAGTTTATGTAGGATGAAATTATCTCCAACTTTTGTATTGATGTGTTTCCTTGGAAATAAAGTTAAGATCTCAAAAACAGCACTGAAAGATAATCTGTCTGATTCCGAACTTCTCTATGCAGCATTCATTTCAGGGGCCATATCTTCTAGCTCCATATTCCAAATTATGATTTTCATATGTCCAAATTGAAGATCTCGACAATGGCTACAACTTTTGTATTCAACATTTTGTCATTAGAGGCCATTTAGATCTCTGAATCTGCACCAAAATATCATGTTGTCCTGGGCTGCGCGAATATCTCTGAGGTTGCCTTGATCTCGTGGATAACTTTCCAAATCTTCAATTCCTTCATGCTTAAGTCTCTCATACCCAAGGTTCATTGAATGTAGACACCTAGGAACATGAGTTGGGCTATGAAAGCCCATATAGACCATTGGTTGGGCTCCCTCAGCTAGGCTCGATTCCTTTGGGCTCATAGTTAGTTTTGGGCCTCGAATATAAATGCCCCAAATTGGGCCGTTTTCCTGCAAAAACACAATATGCTCCAAAACACAACACATATACAAAAACAGGGTTATTTAAAGTGTCATATGGTGGGTTAGTATATGAATTAGTCTAAAGCCACCACCTAAATAGCACTAAAAGTGTACGTATAGCGAGCGTCAACAACCGTTGCACATTATGACGGGCGAGCGCTGGTCTGAGCGGACCCGGCCATCGAAAACCACGGATGGCCAGAGCTGATGGCCACCATGGTGCGCGGTCAGGAGCAGCAGGGCTCATGGCGTCGACACGGGGCGGGCCGGACCGTCCATGGCAAAGCATGCGCAACGGCGTCCTAATGCCACGTGCGGTCCTCAGGGGTGAGACCTTCGCCCTCTTCTCAAGAGGGTTAGGGTTAGGGTTCATTAGTGGGGAAAATTGGGGCTTTTGCTTAATTTTACATTATTTGCCCAATTCCTCTCCTTCTTAATGCTGTTGAGGTGTTTGATTTCATGATTTGAGTACTAATTGTGCATGATTTTTGGGAACTCAGTACTTGGTTTGGGGAAAAATCAGGTGAATAGTAGCATAAAATCGTAAACCCAAACTTAATTGACTTACTTAATCATGCAATTAGAGTCTAATTTCTTACTAATTGCTTATTTATGCTTTAATTAGGCAAGACTTGCATGTAATTCGGCTAGTATAACATAAATAGATCAAAGGAATTCAAAAATTGATCAAATTTAATTAAAATTGTACTAGACCAAACATAGATAAGATCAATGTGCATGTGTAGCTCATGTCTCTTAATCTGCAGATGCTTAATTGCACATAATTGAGCACGCATTGCACAAATCAATTTACAAGGGCATGAACAGATCCATTAACACTTAGCGAGAGAACTAATTATCCTTAGATTATACTTAAACTGATCTTAATTCAGTAAGAACACAAGCAATCATGGCATAGGCATATAGATCAAACAATATTAGGTTAAGATGGCTCTGGTTACCAATGGTTAGTTTTGCTAATTAGACATAAGTAGTTCAGGATCGATAACTTAACCAGCACATGTTCAATCAAGTAATGCGGAAACATCAATGTTCTAGACTTATACCAGTGGTAGAAGTAGATGCCATCGTCGTTGCTTGAGCTGTACAGGAAGTAGTCATTCGAGTTGATGAAGATATAGCAGATTCAACTTGGAGTGCCAAATCAAGAATAGGGATTGTTCTTGATCGACTTAGAGAGGTCCTCACCGGGTAGCGACGTCCTTTAAGGCGCCAGTGACTTTGTCCCGGGCGAGCTAGGGTTCTCAGGCTTCTTTGCTCCTCTAGCTCTCTAATCGATCGGTATTTGGGGTTTGGATCTCGTAATGAGGTGTTGGCGTGAGAAAAAAATAGAAGCAAACCCTTTCTTTATATAGTCCAGAGCTGTAGAGAGAGGGTCGAGTCCTATTATGATACATTAGGAGTCCCTGCCGATCACGAGACAGAGTTCTTGTCCACCACGAGATGGAAAACGTGGGGCTCAAGTTCTATCACAAAACTAACTGTGTAAATCACATAAAACTAAAATCCAACACATATATACCGAGGATGCGAGTTGGCGACTAGATATTGGATTGTAGGCTACCCCAGAACAAGTAGGCTTCTTCATACTGTTGTAATTATAAGTCACTTGTTCACAAGAAGTGCAATGGTTCTTTCTTTAGTTACATCAAATGGGAATGAGATGTTCACATTGATGGATATACTTCCATATCCCCAAACCTCGACTTAGGATGGTTTCCATAGTATTAATTACACTGGTAGCCAGGATATTTATCTTATGTGGCACTATATTAAAAAGTAGAGTGAGTGGAGAGAGAGGAAAAAATAGGGTCTCATGCAAGAGCCAGTTCCAACACATAGAACCTAAATGCTAGACACTACCAATTATTGCACTAGAAGAGGCCATTGTACCCATGATAATTGAATGACAAATATAATTGGTAGAGAAGAGAGAGTAATTGAGTAATGTGGTTTCTTAACATAGTGTCTTTTTGTTTGGCAACATAAAAACCATATATGGACACTTGGAGTTTGAAATGGCCTCAAGATATCTTTGTTATTTTAGGACCAAATTCATATCGAAGTCCCCACTCATGCATATGTGTAGAATATGCCTGAGAACAAGAATGTGCCAATCATGTATAAACTAACACTACTACACAAACTGGCATTTGTACCGGTTGGAGAAAACCCCGGCCCCTTTTAGTACTAGATGTTGTTTCCTATACCGCCTGTCTGGTACTAAAAGGGCAGCCCTTTAGTACCGGGTCATTAACGCAGCACTAAAGGATCCCATACCAGATCAAAAAATATTTGCACTCTATGGGATTTGAAGCAATGACCTATCGCTTTCATGATTGGGTAAGATATGCTTTCCTTTTGAAGTAACAGGTGCATCCTATTGTACCAGGTGGGTAAGAGATGCTTTCCTTTTGTTTCAATATTTCTTATTTGCTTTAAACAATATGTGAACCTAAATCAATATTTTTTAGCTTTGTTCAATTGTTATATGAAAAATGCTGAAACAAATTATTCAAAATATTGAACATGTATATCAAAAATGTTAGAAGTAATATGTTCTAAATGTTGATTTTAAAAATAAGAAATGTAATTAACATATATACACATTGATCTCCTTTGCCATTTATTATAAACAACACGATGGTTCAACTAGAATCGAAAACGGGCTCATGGCTGGAGAGTAAAATGCATTTGAAGTCTGAGATTTAAAACAATTGATCAGCTATTCATATCATGCACATGGTTAGTTGGTTTGTCCTCATCTCAGTCATCTATCTAATTTAATATTAATCCTACACAATCAGATGGTTAAGCTTAAATCTTACATAATATAAATTCAAAAATAGTCATATGGTTAAGCTTAAATCTTACATAATATAAATTGGAAATCCGTGTCACTCAGGCCACATGCTTGCGTTGGGCTTCTTTTGTTTTTTACTAGGTCAAACCCCTTGAGAAGCTCCAAGAAAAACAAGGAGTTGGCCCCTAACTGCAGGTTTTTTTCGGAGTTTGCGGAGTTGGATTTTCTGGAGCTAGACGTGTTTGGCAGGGAATTTGTGAAGCGGACTTAGAAAATTTGGAGTGGAGCTGTGCCAAACATGCCCTAAATGTCCATGTTAGCAAAACAAGCTCACTGTCCACAATTCTCTCCTCTCGAAACCGCCATGCAACAAGAAGCATTATTGCAAAATATTTTTTTTGAAAATGTACCCTAAATCTTAAATCTGGTTTCATATTAGAGAAACACGGAGAGGAGCAGGATCGGTAGCAGAAGTAGGGTGATCAGAAAGAAAAAGTGGAGCAGGATCTGCAGCAAACGGAGGGTGAATAGAAAGAAGGAGAGGAGCAGGATCTGCAGCAAAAGCAGGGTGGTGAGAAAGACAAGAAGAAAAAGAAAGAAAAACGACCAATCACTAGTATTACAGTTGATGATAACGCTGCAGTTAAAAGAAAACTGTTCACCCCGATTATTCAGATATTGATTAAACATGCAAATGATGAAAAGCTGGAGGGGAAACTTGATGACATCATGGCTTTTAGACTTTTTTAGCTGTGCTGTTCAACAGGTTTCTAGTGTCAGGAACCAGAAATTTTGGATCCTCAAAGGTGATAAAGGCAGTAGAAGACCTTGAAAAGCTGAAGTCCGTTGACCGGTGCAAGTTAGTCTTCAACTCTTTGAAGAAGGGTATTTTGGCCCAGAAGAATAATCCGAAGACACAAATGGGCGGTTGCATATATCTTCAAATAGTAAGTAGCAAGCAGCTAGCAAGGGTCATGGCACAAAATAACAAAAATGGTACTTTTAATTGTTTGATTGCCTTAGTAATTCGAATGATTTTTTGCATTGGTAACATATTGACCTTGATCTGATTTGCCACTTTGTTTCTTGTGGATGCTTGAAGCAACACAAATGGGTTGTGATCCACGGTCTGTGTATAGAACAGCAAGGCAAGGGTCACCTTCTGCAAAAGCATTGATCATACAACTTGGTTTTGGCCGTATGCTTAGAAAACTGCCGGAAAGGCTTCCAATCAGAGAGTTACCTGCATGGCTAATGCAAATTGTAGAAGTCACGGAGGATAAAATTACAATGAACATAGGCAATGTGTCAATATTCCTAACACCAGCTGATGTACACCTAATTCTGGGCATTGGTGACAAGAATGGCACTAGTGATAAGCTACCAAAACCTAAACGTCTTTCTAGGAAGCATGGCGCTAAATTGAAGCCAAAAGAACATATGTTTAAAATTTTCAACCTTTTGAAGATTGTTGTTGACAATTGTCTCAGCGGGGTGGTGGAGGAAGAAGAGGAGGATGGAGAGGAGGAGGACGAGGAGTGCACAGAAGAAAATGCTGACGGCATTCTGAAGCAAACTGAGGGTGGTCTGATTGAGAAGGATGATCAGCAGCAAAATGAGAAGGATGATCAGAAACACGGAGCAGAGCAGGATCGGTAGAGAAGGAGGGTGATCAGAAAGAAGAAGAGGAGCAGGATCTGCAGCAAACAGAGGGTGATCAGAAAGAAGGAGAGGAACAGGATCTGCAGTAAAAGCAGGGTGGTCAGAAAGATGAGAAGAAGAAGAAAGAAAATGACCAATCACTAATATTACAGCTGATGATAATGTTGCAATTAAAAGAAAACTGTTCACCCCGAATATTATTTAGATATTGCTTAAACATGCAAAATATGAAAAGCTGGAGGGGAAACTTGATGACATCATGGCTTTTAGACATTTTTAACTATGTTGTTCAACAGGTTTCTAGTGTCAGGAACCAGCAATTTTGGATCCTCAAAGGTGATAAAGGCAGTAGAAGACCTTGAAAAGTTGAAGTCCGTTGATCGGTGCAAGTTAGTCTTCAACTCTTTGAAGAAGGGTATTTTGGCCCGGAAGAATAATCCGAAGACACAAATGTGCGGTTGTATATATCTTCTAACAATAAGTAGCAAGCAGCTAGCAAGAGTCATGGCACAAAATAACAAAAATGGTTCCTTTAATTATTTGATTCCATTAGTAATTCCAATGATTTTTTTTTGCATTGGTGACATATTGACCTTGATCTGATTTGCCACTTTGTTTCTTGTGGATGCTTGAAGTAACACAAATGGGTTGTTGTTGGTTTTTTATATCGGCTAGCCTACTATAGGGGGTCCCTAAGTAGTCGAGTTGTTCATAAGGGCCTCACCGGAACCAGAAGCACGATGGTGAACACGAGACAATTTAGACAGGTTCAGGCCGCCTCGAGAGAGAGCGTAATACCCTACGTCCTGTATGGTGGATCACTTCGTATTGATGAGGCAAGAAATACAAACTCCTAGTCGGATACTAAACATAGAGTTCTAACATGAGTAGGCCGGGTTGTTTCCAAGTACCCGACTAGTTTCCTTAATCTGTACGCCTCTTCCTTGTATATGTCAGAGTTGCCGGCCCAATCTCCTAGCGGGCCTTCAGCCCATGAGGACTCCCATGGATCTTGGACCGTCAAGCCCCCGAGCGTCTTCATGTCTTCACGCTGCCGAGTTGCTTCTCAACAGTTTTAGCATCAGCCGAGTTGTTTTCTCGTCATCCTGCTTCTTTGTTGAAAACCTTCAGAAGTGAACATGAAGTGCTCCTTGCCGACTTCTTTTGCAATCAGCCCCTGGGCTTTGATTTTTAAATCAAAGATGATGCAAAAACTTCCCCATTTACTATAATGGTGTCCAGCTTTTGAAAAAAGATGGACCCATTATGGGTCTAGCCCCCAAGCCTAGAAATGTTTTCAAGGATTAAAAACAATTTCAGGGTTTTAATGAAAAAACTTTCCAAAAAAATATACTATTTCCCCCCAGCCCCCAAGCTTAAAGACGATGACAATAAGCTTAAAGACTTTTTGCAGAAATAAGTATATTCTTTGATTAGGAAAAAAACACATCCTATTAAGCATCAGCCCCCGAGTATGAAAATACTTCAGTAAATGACTTAGCCCATTAGGAAATTGCTGCACAAATATGCATTTGGTTAAAAACCGCAAATACACAAGTGTTGGCATATTTAGTGAAAACGACTTTCGTGAAATACGCTTAGGGTTACCACTCTGTTAATAAAAACAGAGGAAAAACTGCATCACATTCACATCTGCTGTAGCCGCCATTTCCAAATCTCTAAACCTCCACACTCGCACGCGCCCTCAAATCCACCCCAGCCCCGCTCAAGATCCCCCTCCGAGGACCTCAGCTGGCAAGATGGGAAGGAAACCAGCCACTAGCAAGCCTGCGGGAAGCAAGTCCATGACAAGCAAGACGGCAGCGAGCAAGAAAGCCCCCAAGATCTCATTCACTGGGATGTTGGTTTTAAAAAATGCTCCAGCACCTGCTCTAGTCTGGAAGCCGTCCAAGGCAGCAGACCAGATGGTGCAAGACCTCATCAATCAAGGTTATCTTCTTGATAAATCTATTTCTTGCTGGCGCACGGATGTAGGGAAACCGTGGCCATTCGATGAAGTTCATGAAATCATTGTGTTCTCCTCTTTCCATGAGCGGGGATTCGCCCTTCCTGCTCATGACTTTCTCCGTGGCCTGCTCGCTTTCTGCAAGCTAGAGCTAGTCCATCTTAACCCCAATTCCATTCTCCAAATTTCTCTCTTCATTCATCTCTGCGATGCTTTCCTTGGAATCAACCCCCATTTCAACCTATTCCGGCTACTTTTCCGTGTAAATCGAGCCAGGACAAGATAATTGGCGGCGCCGGAATCCAACTTCGCCAAGGAATGAAAAAGTGTTTATTTTGATTTCAAAATGAATGACTCCATCAAGGACTGGGCAGACAAGTGGTTCTATGTAGAGAACCGGCCCCTAAGGCTGACCAAGCATTCTGGCCACCTGCCATAACTCCAGAGCAATTGGAATGAAGCACTTGGCGATGATGAAATTACTGGACTCGCCGGGTTGCTGAAGATAATAGCCGATTTGAAGGAGAAAGGCCTGACGGCCATTGGGGTTGCAAGCTCGTTCCTCCGCCGTCACGTACAACCCTGCCAAAAGCGAGCACACGCTAGCTATGACTACACCGGCCCCAATGGTCCAACCAGGGTCTCCATCGTCGACTTGTCTTCGGATGAAGTAGCTGTCGGTTTTTTATGCTATCTAGCCTACTATGGGGGGTCCCCAAGATAGTGATTTGTTCGGTGGGGGATCGCCAGACCTGAAGCATGAAGGTAAATGCGGGACACAAGACACGATTTAGACAGGTTCGGGCCGCCAAGGCAGTGGACCCTACGTCCTGTATGGGGTGTGTAGTATTGCGCCCTGCGCTGAGGTGTTTTTTATGCCCATCTAAGTACCCGGCTCTCCTTTATATAGTCCAGGGGGCGGGTTCCTAGTCGGCTACAAGGTAGGAGTCCTAGTAGAATTACACAGTATGAGTCCTAGTAGGATTACAGGGAAATTCTAATAGGAGTCTGCCTTCTTCCTTCCTTGCGGATACTGGGGATTGTATCCCCGACAAGCCCCCGAGCGCTTCATAGCCGTATGTAGCAGTCTCCAAGTACTTTTCAGATCCTCGTCGAGTAGTTTTGGTGCTCTTCGAGTACTTCGCTGGCTGAATCTCCAAAGTTAATGAAGGTTGCCATGAGGGTATGGTGTGCTCAAAGTCTTGATCATCTTGATATGTGGGGTGCGGCGAAAGTCGCACTCCATATGGAGTAGCCCCCGAGCCTTAGGTTGAATCGAAGAATCTGGCTGAGGGTCAAATCTTTGAATCTGCTTCTTCCGTCTTGAAAAAAGCGATTAATGGGTGTAGCTTATCAGCCCTCGAACCTTGGAATGGTTAAATAATCAATCCAAGGGTCTTTGAACAGCAATCTTCTTTGAACCTACGACCTTCTGCTTTAGGAAATAGACTTCTCATCTGAGTTCTTTCAAGTTTTATTCGAGTTGATCTTTGTGTTCGCCGAGTTGTTTTCCATCATATTTAGCATCAGCCGAGTTGTTTTGCGGCGTTTAGCCCCAGAGCTTATGCGCCAGGTGAGCTACTGGAGCCACGCCGAGTAGTTAGCCAAAGCTTGACCTGAAAGAAAAGATGCATACATTATGTAGCATATTTGTAAAATGTTTAATTTATTGAAATTTATTCAGCGATAAACATAATACAAATGTAAATATCATGCTCTTTTTAGGCCATATTTTTTCTCGAGTAGTTAGCCTATTATGTTTAAGCACCTGGTCCCTGCATTAGCCATTGCTCACAGCGTGTATTTTACGCATGTAGAGATGTTAGGCATGACAGAAAGAGCCGAGGTTTCACGAATTAAGGCGTGTTCTGCTCGAAGAAATTAGTGACTGCCAAGAGAAGACAATAAGTAGTCGGCTTTGTGACAGGAGCGCGGATTGCACGCAAAGTAGTCGGCATTGCGACATAGAGCGCGGATTGCGCGCAAAGTAGTCGGCGAATGCATCCATAGGGTGTAGCCACTGCGGTGCCTCCAGTCCTCAGTACACAAAACTTCGTGGCAAAGCCTCCTAATTCGGTGTACTAAGCATGTGGCGACGCCCTACGAACTCGATGTACCAAGTGCGTGGGCAGCGCCCTACGAATCTTGATGTACCAAGCACGTGGGCTGTCCGTTTAGCAGACCCCACGGAGTAGCCCCCGAGGGTAATTCCCGTCGAAGAGCATATCCGAAGTAGTCGGCGCATGGCCAAACATGTAGAAAATATGTTAGAAAAATAATATCAAAAGAAAT
Organism: Alloteropsis semialata; assembly: GCA_004135705.1. Taxonomy (NCBI): domain Eukaryota; kingdom Viridiplantae; phylum Streptophyta; class Magnoliopsida; order Poales; family Poaceae; genus Alloteropsis; species Alloteropsis semialata. Next base: position 26,425,492 of record CM014276.1, on the reverse strand, counting down.
AAGCGACTTAGCTTGATTCATGTCCGAGAAGGAGAATCAGCACGCCATTGTTGATGAAGCCAACTAGTCGGAGTCAATTCTGACTAGTTGTTGGCGGAGTAGTGTCTGCTCCCGACTAGTTGCTTAGTCGAGATGAGTAGTCAAAGTAGTCGGTCGAGTAGTCGAAGTAATCGACCGAGTAGTCGGTCGTCGTAGCTGAGTTGTTCTAAGTCGAACTGAGTACGTTACACGAAGATCTTGAAGCCTTCTGGTAGTATCTTCGATGCGTACTTAGTGATGACCATTCAATAAATTGATCAGCATGGAATGCACGGAACAGAGCAATAGAGCAGCGACTCAGTTGCCATGCCTAGCTTGTCTTTGGTGCATGGTTTGATCTGCTGCAAGAGAGAAACACAGACGGAGACGACAGCACTCCAGGTTGCATGCGTATACGGTGCCCCCTTTCTTTCAGAATCCTTCCAGCGATACGATCAGATTTCAGAGACATCATCGACTCCGCCTATGCTGCGGGGACTCGGACTCCGATTTGGAGCAAGCGCCGCACCAGAATTGATTTCGTCAGCGAAACCAGTCTTGGACCTCGAACATATGCACACCGACTTGATGCCCCTGCATGCGGAGTCGCCGTCTTGAAAGAAAACCAGTGAACCTGAACTTGAACTTGATTTCGCCATGCCGCTCAAGTTGTTGTAGATTGATTTGGTCCTTCAAGCTTGCCTGATGATCTAAACGATCACCCCTACCTGGCGCGCCAGCTGTCGGTTTTTTATGCTGTCTAGCCTACTATGGGGGGTCCCCAAGGTAGTGATTTGTGCGGTGGGGGGTCGCTAGACTTGAAGCATGAAGGTAAATGCGGGACACAAGACACGATTTAGACAGGTTCGGGCCGCCAAGGCAGCGGACCCTACGTCCTGTATGGGGTGTGTAGTATTGCGCCCTGCGCTGAGGTGTTTTTTATGCCCATCTAGGTACCCGGCTCTCCTTTATATAGTCCAGAGGGCGGGTTCCTAGTCGGCTACCAGGTAGGAGTCCTAGTAGAATTACACAGTATGAGTCTTAGTAGGATTACAGGGGAATTCTAATAGGAGTCTACCTTCTTCCTTCTTTGCGGATACTGGGGATTGTATCCCCGACACCGTGCGCGTCCAAGCTTTGTTCATGGACGCACAAGAGCTGCCACGTTGGGTACCCGAGTACTCGGCCAGTCGTCCTCCAGCATCGGTAAGTTTGAAACCAACCCGAGTACTATGTATTTGATATCTGGGTTAATCCTGAGCGTATCCTGATAAATCTCCTTGTGCCCAATCACAGGATCTACGCACCAGGTTCGCCTCTGTACCTCCTGCCATGGGGGAAACACAAACTGGACTACCTGAGCCGCCCCTCTCCTCACTGCCCAAGCAGAGTGCTGGTGGCTATAGAAAGGGGAAGAAAATAGCAGAGCCAGCCGCTGACGAGGAGATGGAGATTGAAGACTCCTCGTCGATGAAGACACGCCACCACAGCCCCGTCCAAAAATTCTTGGTCAGGGAGGATCAGGCCTGAAGAGGCCCATTGCCGATGACGCGCCAAAGCCCTCAAATCCCCAAGAAAAGGCGGGCTGTGCGGAGAAAGGTTAAGTCCTCCACTGACAAGCCTGCTGACGCCGGCCTGCTTGAAGCGGAAGAACTTGGCACGAAAATGGAAAAGGACGCACAGATACCAGTGGGTATCCCACTGCATACGCCCTCACCCAAGGTATGTTAAATAGTACCTGAAATCCTTCAATTTGACCAGTTTCGAGTTATTTTTCCTGATTTGAGTTCTTTATGCAACAAATATAGGAGAAAGAATCCTCACCAAAGGAGAAGACCCCTGAACCTCAAGACATTCCATCAGCGGGGCTCTCCTTTGACTTGGATGAACCAGAAATTGACATGGATTTTGCCAAGTAATTGTTCTGTTTTGTTGGTCAATGCAATCTGTTCATCCACTATACTCAGTAAACTGATCATTGTAGTCTTCCATCTTGTTCAGCCGGCCACCCACTTCCCCACTCGCTCAGTCGCTAGAAATCCTGGAGGTCAATCCGTCCGTGGATACCCAAACCAAGGAAGCGCGAGTGGAGCAAGAGCCGAGCCCCCGGATGTCACCCCAGCCTCACCCTCATGAATCAAGCCCCAAAGCTTCATCTTCTTCCAACGTACCAAAGCAAACCGCTCTGGGTACTTCTGCTCAGGGCGCATGGCCTAAGTCCGCAGAAAGTACCCGGATGGCGAGCCTGCGTACCAAGGAACTCGATGCGGCTGTCTGACTCGTGAAGGCATCGACTATTGAAGAAATAATCTGGGAGAAGTAGAAAGCTCGAGAACCATCACCTGAGCCATTCCATATCTACACTGGAACACTAGGCGCAGGCCTTGATGATGACAACGCCTTCTTATTCAACTCCCAGGTCGATCAGGAAGATCTTGAGAAGGCGGCAGAGCTTCAAAAGCAACTTAGCAAGCTCACAGAGGTTAGTATAAAGTAACGTAATACTGTAAGTATACTTATCTCCATTGATTGTTGTACTAAGAACCTTGTAACCTTGTTGTGAAAACAGAGTATTTTGCACCGCTCGCACCAGAAGTCGGAGATGCTCTGCAGGGCCGGTGCATGTTTTACTCGAGCGGAAAAGGCTGAGAAGGACTTGGCGTAGGGCCACTTGTTATGGGAAACAGAGCGCGCCAAGCTCCGCCTTGAGCTGGATGAAGCATATAAGAAGATCAACCTGTATCAAGACCAGCATGAAGATGTTCTTGAGAAGAACAAGTCGGTTAGGCAAAAGCTTGCAGGTATGTCGCCGACTTCCTCTTCCCATTGTTAGCACAAATCATAAAATATCAAAATAATAAGACTTGTTTGATGCAGAGGAAGAGAAGAGGATCGAGTCTCTGAAGGTCAAAGTTATCGATATGAAAATTTTTTTCTATCGGCAACAAGAGCGTGTAAACCAAGCCGAGCAGCGGGAGCGTGACTGCATGGCGGAGCTGGCCAAGGAGAAGCGGATGCGCCAAGATGCAGATGCTCAGCTTGTTCGGGATAAGATGAAGATCCGCGACTAGGATAGCGCCATCCAAGCTCTTCACAAGGAGGTCAGCCGACTTGGCACAGAGCTCGAATCCTTCAAGGAAGCTGTCATTCCGTTGGTCGACGTGTACGCCAAAGTACCCGTCGGCAGTCCTGCCCCGCCTCTAATTGATCGCGTCTGGGCTACAACTAGGCAGGTGTGACCATATTGCCAGCGAATAACTCGGTCTTGCACTAGGCAAGTACTCGGCTTGGTCCGGTCCTGGTTCCCTCCCAGCCCTTGAGCGTTACTCAAGGGAAGATCAACCCGGCTTGTACCCGTGATATGTATGACGGCTACATGGAGGAGGAGAAGGACACGGCAGAGAGGATAGTCTCTCGCCTGAAGTTCTAGGTTCTTGTGTAAAAGAAACCTTTTGTAATGAACTCGTAGATGTAAATACTAATGTTTCATCAAGAAGAGTACTTGTTATATTTGTTTTGGTTTGCCCGATCTCCCTGTGTTTAAACAGAAAGTAGATGGCTTTGCGAATATAGCCTATCTGGGTTGTTTTTGAACAACCCGGCATAATTCAAGATTTTTTGTATATGCATTACTTGTCGAGCAAGCGTAGCATGATACATCTATCCGGATTCCAAGCTTGATGACAGTGGAATATAGACACTTTATTATCGTTTGACTAAAAAGCCGATATCAGTACATTGAAAGGACTGACTTTTATTGACTGTTAACAACTCCTAAAAACTTTTTAAGGGTAAAAATGCCACAAGTGCTCAATGTTCCAAGCATTGGGCACTTCTATTCCGTCTTCCCATTGTAGCTGATAAGTACTCGGGCCGATGACCCTTGATACTATGTATGGACTATCCCAAGGTGAGGACAGCTTGTGTTGATCCTTTGTACTCAGGATTCTCCGGAGAACCAAATTGCCAATGTTGAATGACCTTGCTTGGACGTTTTGGTCATGATTTTTCCTGAGTTCTTGCTGGTACTTGGTTGTCCTGATCAATGCAGCTAACCTCGCTTCTTCTAGCATGTCCACATCTTCTGCTCCGCTCTGCTCTGCTGTTTCCTCCATGTAGTTTTGGATTCTTGGAGCATTGTATTAAATATTCACCGGGAGTACTGCTTCGGAGCCGTAGACCAGGAAGAAGGGTGATCGCCCCGTTGCGCGGCTTGGCTGGGTTCTGAGCCCCCAAACCACGGTTGGCAACTCTTACACCCACTTGCCGCTGTACTTTTTGAGCGGTTCATAGAGTCTTGGCTTGAGTCCTTGGAGTATAAGGCCATTAGCTCTCTCAACTTGTCCATTGCCACGTGGGTGCGCCACCGATGCGTAGCGGACTTCGATTACCAGGCTATCGCAGAAATCAAAGAACTCACTCCCTATGAATTCGGAGCCAAGATCAGTGATAATGCGATTCGCGACGCCGAAACGATAGCAATGTCTTGGATGAACTCGGCCGCCTTTGATGCTATAGCGTTGACAAGTGGTTTGACTTCAATCCACTTTGTGAACCTGTCGATCGCCACGTAGAGATATTTGAATCCCCCTAGCGCAATCTTGAGTGGTCCAACCATATCAAGGCCCCAGCATGCGAAGGACCAAGAGGGTGGTATGGATGTGAGCTTGCTGGGCAAAGAATTGGCAGCCTTGGCAAGTCTTCACGATTTCTTCTACATCTGCCACTGTGGATGGCCTATAGTACCCGGACCGAAAGGCCTTGCCGACGATCGTGTGGTGGGCGGCATGATTGCCACAGATTCCAGCATGGATCTCTTCAAGGATCTCTCGTCTGACTTTTGGAGGGACACACTTCATCAAGACTCCAGATGATGCGCCGCGTCGAAAGAGGGTGGAGCCGACTACTACGTAGTGCTTGCTTCGCCTGATGACTTGCTCAGCTTCCACCTTATCTTCGGTCTCTTTCTAGTGTAAGATGTACTCGATGAAGAGCTTTGTCCACTCGGATGTAATCATCATGACTTGCTGATGAGGGGGTGTTGTAGTCGGCTGTACTTCCTGCTCTCTGATGGATGGTTGTAATAGCTCATGGACGAAAACGCCACCCGGTACTTGTGCTCAGTGGGAACCAAGCTTGGAAAGTGCATCAGCAGCCATGTTGTTGTCCCTAAGGACATGATGAAATTCGAGTCTATGGAAGTGCTTCTCGAGTTTGCGGACCTCCATGCAGTATGCGTCCATGTTCTCCTTGGTGCAATCCCAGTCTTTGTTGACTCGATTGATGACCACCGAGGAGTCGACGTAGACACCATATGCTTGATGCCAAGAGAAGCAGCCAGGCATAGCCCGTGAGTAGAGCTTCATACTCGGCTTCATTGTTAGTGGCTTTCCAGAGGATCTGGAGCACGTACTTGAGTTGGTCGCCCTTCGGGGATATGAATAGTACTCCTGCGCCGGCTCCTTCAAGCTTCATTGATCCATCGAAGTACATGATCCAATGCTCGAGGGGTTCTTCTGGCACCGCTTGTTGTATCTCTGTCCATTCAGCAATGAAGTCCACCAGGGCTTACGACTTGATGGCAGCACGTGGGACGAAGTCGATGGCATGAGAGCCCAACTCGACCACCCACTTGGAGATTCTCCCTGTCGTGTCCCAGTTGTGGAGGATGTCGTCAATTGGTTCAAGCTTCATTGATCCATTGAAGTACATGATCCAATGCTCGAGGGGTTCTTCTGGCACCGCTTGTTGTATCTCTATCCATTCAGCAATGAAGTCCACCAGGGCTTACGACTTGATGGCAGCACGTGGGACGAAGTCGATGGCGTGAGAGCCCAACTCGACCGCCCACTTGGAGATTCTCCCTGTCGTGTCTCGGTTGTGGAGGATGTCGTCGATTGGGAAGGAGGTGACTACAACAATCCGGTGGGCGTCAAAGTAATGGCGCAGCTTGCGAGACATGATCAAGATAGCATATAATAGCTTCTCGACCTGGGGGTAGCGTACTTTTCATTCTGTAAGTACCTCACTGATGAAGTAAACTAGCCGCTGTACTTTAAATACATGGCCGGGTTCCTCCCGCTCAACTACGATGGCAGTGCTCACCACGTGGGTTGTGGCTGCAATGTAGAGGAGCAGTGGTTCCTGATCAGCTGGTGCAGTAAGTACTAGTGTGTCTGGAGGAATTTCTTGAGGTATTCAAACGTTGCGTCAGCTTCTGCAGTCTATATGAACTTGTCTTGCTTCTTGAGGAGTTTGAAGAAAGGCAAACCTCTGTCACCCAGTCTTGAGATGAATCAGTTGAGGGCCGCCATGCATCCGGTCAGCTTCTGGACATCCTCGAGGGATTTAGGAGGCGCCATGGATGTGATGGTGGTGATCTTCTCGGGATTGGCCTCAATTCCCTAGTGGCTGACTATAAAGCCCAACAGTTTTCCTGCGGGCATGCCAAATACGCACTTGGTGGGGTTGAGCTTCCATTGAAATTCCCTGAGATGTGCAAAGGTCTCGGACAAGTCGTCAATAAGGCTGTCCAGGTTCTTTGTCTTCACGATGATGTCATCAACGTAGACTTCAACATTGCGGCCAATCTGAGCCTTCAAACAACTCTGAATCGCGCGCTGGTATGTTGCCCCTGCGTTCTTGAGTCCAAAGGACATTGTGGTGTAGCAGTAGGCGCCAAATAGAGTGATGAACGTCGCCTTGATCTGGTCGTCTTCATGCAGGCTTATCTCATGATAGCCCGAGTAGCAATCGAGGAAACAGAGCAGAGAGCAGCCGGCTATGGAGTCCACCACTTGATCAATGCGTGGTAGCCCGAAAGGATCCTTTGGGCAGTGTTTGTTCAAGTCGGTGTAGTTGACACACATCCTCCACTTGTTGTTGTTCTTCTTTCGCACCAAGACAGGATTAGTGAGCCAGTCTGGGTGGAACACCTCCTTGATGAACCCGGCTGCTAGTAGTTTCGCCAGCTCCGATCGGATGGCTTCTTTCTTGTCCTGGGCGAAGTGTTGCAGGCGTTGTTTCTTGGGTTTAGCAGCTGGATCGACATTGAGTTTGTGCTCAGTCAACTCCCTTGGGACTCCCGGCATGTCAGATGGCTTCCATGCAGAGATGTCGCGGTTCTCCCGTAAGAAGCTGGTGAGCGCGCTTTCCTATTTGGTAGGCAGGTCAGCGCCGATCAGCGTCGTCTTGGAGGGGTCACCCGTCCCTAGGTCGATTGCCTTGATTGGTACTTCCTGGGAGGGCTTCATGGTTGACACAGCTGGCTTTTTTGTTGGGATGTCCAACTCAGCCTCGCCGAGTTGTTTTGCTATAGCTGCTACAATTGCTGCCTGGCTTGGTTGCTGCATACTTGTAGCAATCGTCACTGCCTCGGGGTCGCAATCCTAGGAGGTCTTCAGGTCGCCCTTTAGAGATATGATCCCTTTAGGGCCTGGCATCTTTGGGATGAGGTAGATGTAGTGTAGAATCGCCGTGAACTTTGCCATGGCAGGTCTTCCCAGGATCGCGTGGTACGAAGATTCAAAGTCGGCAACCTCGAACGTGATGTACTCGGTCCTGTAATTGGCCTCGGTACCAAATGTGACTGAAAGTGATACCTGGCCGAGTGATATGGCAGCGTTGCCTAGGATGATGCCTTAGAAGGGTGAATCAGTAGGCTTGAGCAAATTGGTGATGTCCAAGCCCATCTTCTTTAGTGTCTTGGCAAACAGGATGTTGAGTCCGCTTCCGCCGTCAATCAACATCCTCGCCTGCCACTACCGGGTCTAGTACTAGAGGGTACCTTCCCGGGTTCTTGATGTTGGTCCATTGGTCGTCACGAGAGAAGCTGATCGGCACCTCTGACCACTTCAAGAACGTGGGAATAGCACGCTCGATGCATCCAATCTCGCGGTGGATTAGTTTTTGCTTGCGCTTCGAGTCTGTCTGAGCGATCCCGCCAAAGATGACATTGACAACCTTGTCGGCTTGTTGGTAGCCGGTGTCCTTGTCAACCTTTCCTCCATTGTTGTTGGGGTCGTCAGGTTTGGGGCCGCCTCCGGTGCCGAAAGCTTTCCTGAGCCCGATGCAATCCCTGCTGGAGTGCTTGTCGTTTGGGTGGAAAGGGCATTGCTTGTCGAGTAGTTTCTCGAATCTTTTGCAGGAGGGACCTTTCTCAGCAACGTTGACCGAATCCTCGAGCTTGCATTTCTTGTTATTGAAGTCGCGCTTGTCACTGTTCTCAACTTGCTTGCCCTTGTTGCGATCATTGTTGTTGCGGTCGTCCCCCGTCCTGTTTCAGTTGAACCTCTCGCGCTGTAGGTCCTCGGCGTCGGCCCAACGACCGATGAGTTCGCGCATGGCCTCAAGCGTTTTTGGCAAGTTTCTCCCAAAGTTGAGATGCAATGTGGGATCAGTGAGACCGCTGTGGAAGCAGTCGATGATATCTTGGTCGGAGAGGCCGGCACATGTTGAACGCTTCTCCCAGAACCAGCGGTTGTAGCTTCAGCGATACTCGTTTTGGCCTTGCTTGCATTGGGCTAGGTCAAAACGAGTACCCGGCTTCTGCCATGAACCCTGGAAGTTGTTGATGAAAGCCTTGCAGAGTGCATCCCACGAGTCGATGGAGCCTAGTTTTAGTCCTTCTAGCCAAGTAAGTGGAGCTTGGTTGAGGACTACTGGGAAGTATGTGCACATAGTGTCGATGTCGCCCCTTGCCGCCTTGATCGCCGAGTAGAAGATGCGGAGCCACTGCTCGGGATCGCGTTTTCCGTCATACCTTTCAATATGAGCTGGTTTGAACTTTTCAGGCAAGGAAGTGGTGCGGATGCGATCTGAGAAGACCGAGAACCCTTCATACTTGCCAAGGTTGCGATAGCCTCAGTGAGGGGGCCTGTAGATTTGGTCGTACTCTTGGCATCGCCTGCGCTCTTCTTCTTCCCGGTCGCGAACTCGCGCGGAGATGATGGTGCGTGCGTCCTTTCTCTGCAGCTGGTGTTGCAGATCCCTGTCATCATTGCGGTAGTTGCGGCGTGCATCCCTGTCTCTGTTGCCATCGCGTCCGCCGTTGTGACTCTGTTGAGCAACGTTGTGGCCAGGAGTGACGAGGATCCGAATTAGGGGTGCCCAATCCAACCTCTTAACCCAGGAGCTCACGATAATCCGCCCCTCCAAAAACAGAAATCGGAGACCCAAAGCAAGGCGCACAC
>CM014276.1:26378506-26415283 GCA_004135705.1 Alloteropsis semialata | reverse complement strand
GATGAATCTGCTCAAGGCCGCCATGCAACCAGTCAGCTTTTGGATCTCTTTCTTCCCAGTCGGCGGTTTCATCCTCCGGATGGTGTCTATCTTCTCTGGGTTGGCTTGAATGCCTCTGTTGCTGACGATGAAACCGAGTAGTTTCCCTTTGGGTACGCCGAAGACGCACTTAGTCGGGTTCAGCCTCCAGTTGAGCCTGCGGAGATTGTTAAACGTTTCGGAGAGGTCGGCGATGAACTCGGCTTCGATCTTCGTCTTGATGACTATGTCGTCGACGTAGGCCTCGGCGTTGCGGCTGATCTGAGTGCCCAGGGTCAAGTTAATGGCCCTCTGGTAGGTGGCTCCGGCGTTGCGGAGGCCAAACGTCATCTTGGTGTAGCAGTAGGCGCCGATCGGAGTTATGAAGGACGTCTTCTCCTGGTCCTCTTCTTTCAGGGCGATCAGGTGGTAGCCGGAGTAGCAATCAAGGAAGCATAGGAGTACGCATCCGGCGGTGGAGTCAACGACTTGGTCGATGCGGGGTAGGACGAAGGGGTCCTTAGGGCAGTGCCTGTTGAGATCCGTGTAGTCAACACACATTCTCCATTCATTATTCTTTTTTCTTACAAGGACTGGGTTAGCGAGCCAGTCAGGGTAAAAGACTTCTCTAATGAACCCGGCGGCTAACAGCCTTGTAATTTCTGCCCTAATGGCCTCCTTGCGGTCCTGCGCGAAGCGTCGGAGCTTTTGGCGAACTGGCTTGGCGTTCGCGTCAACCTTCAAGGAGTGCTCGACCACCTCCCTCGGAACACCCGGCATATCTGATGGAGTCCATGCAAATATATCGGCGTTGTCCCGGAGGAAGGCGACGAGCGCGCTTTCCTATTTGGGGTCGAGCCCTGATCCGATCAGGGCGGTTTTGGAGGAGTTGGAGAGCCCAAGTGAGATAGCGCGCACTTCTTCAGCCGGCTGCATTGTGGTCGGTGCGGCTCTTCGCTTGGAGGACTCGGGGATGGAGCCCGGGTCTCCTTGGAAGGTTCTTGCCTCGTGGACCACCTCCATCTGCAGCACGCTGCGTTCGACGCCGGTGCAGAGGTGGAGCCCTTCTTTGTCGCAGCGCTTGGAGGTGTGGACGTCGCTGCGGATGGAGAGGACGCCGTTTGGTGCTGGCATCTTCATCAGCAGATATGTGTAGTTGGGGATCGCCATGAATTTGGCGAGCGCCGGTCTCCCCAGTATGGCGTGGTAGGCGGTGGTGAAGTCGGCGACCTGAAAGTTGAGGTACTCGGTCCTGAAGTTGTCTTGATCGCCGAAGGTGACGGGCAGAGCAATCTGCCCGAGTGGTTTGGAGCCCTTGCCTGGGATCAGCCCGTAGAACGGGTGGAGAGAAGGAGTCAGGGCATCGAGGCCGATGCCCATGTCCCTCAGCGTCTGGGCGAAGATGATGTTGAGCCCGCTCCCACCGTCGACGAGTACTTTGGTGAGGCGGGCTGGAACCACTGGTCCTCCCTGGAGAAGGTGATTGGCTGCTCGGACCAGCGGAGTGGTTGGATCGGCGAGGTGTAGCAGGAGAATATCTCCCGGTCACGTACTTTCTCCCGGCGCTTGTCGTCTACGGGCGGCGGTCCTCCGAGGATGAAGTTCACCTGCTTGTCGACATTCGGGAAAGCAGGGTTCGCGGGAGCCCCTTTTCCCTTGTCGCCTTTGTCGTCATCTTGTGGCGGCAGCTTCCCCTCCTTTTTCTTGTAGGCGTCGGCGAGCCCCATGCAGTCGATCATGCGATGTTTGGACTGCTTGTGGATGGGGCAAGGTCCTTGGAGCATCTTCTCGAAGTCAGCGCTGAAGTTGGACCGCGGGCGAGGGCCGCTACGGTCCATGGCGGCGACGGTGAAGTCTCTTGAGCGCTTTCGGTCATCCCTCCTGCTTGGTTCAGGTCGGGAGCGGCGTGTGTCCTCCTTCTTCGGGCGGTCTTCTCGGCGAGGGGGACGATCATCGTCCCGAGTGCTTTTCTTGCCGTAGTGGAGACGGACGGCCTCCTTGGCGTTCGCCATCTTGTTTACCCGGCCAAAGAACTCGCCGGAGGTCTTTGGCATGTCCTCGCAGAGGCGCTCGAAGACGGCGGAGTCGGCGAGGCCATCGAGGAAGTAGCTGATGATCTCGGACTCGGAGCAGCCGGGAACTAAGTTCCGGTTCTCCATATACCGGTCGGAGTAGTCGCGGAGGCTCTCCCCGCGGTTCTGCTTCACCTTGCCCAGGTCCCAGGCGGTGCCTGGTCGGATGGAGCTACCCTGGAAGTAGCTTTTGAACTTGTCGCAGAGAGTGCCCCAGCTGTCGATGGAGCTGGGCTCAAGGCTGTGAAGCCAGGTCAGCCCCACCTTGGTCATGGTGACGGGGAAGTAGGCGCACATGGAGTCGTGGTCGCCGTTCACCGCGCGGATGGCGATGCTGTACGTCCGGAGCCACATCGTCGGGTCCGCCTTCCCGTCATATTTCTCTATGCCTGTAGGTTTGAAGTTAGCAGGCATTCTAATGGATCTTACTCGGGCAGTGAATGCCGGGAAGCCGTCGCAGTCGTTGAGGTTCCCGGCGTCCGCGTGTCCTGAGTCGGCGAAGTAGTCTTCCGGGGTGTTAGCCCGGGGCGGCCTGTCTTGTCCGAGTGGAGGCCCGTACTTGCGGTCGAACTCTCGGCGGCGTGCGGCCTCAGCGACCTCAAGCTCTCGGCGTTGGCGCGCGTCGCGATCCAGCCCTGGGGGGCCGTGTTCACGATTGTACTCGGCGCGCCGTCGGAGCTCTTCCTCGTCCCTTCGCCGATGACGGTCGTCAAGGTTCCTTCGGAGATCACGGTTGCGGAGATGTTCGCGGAGATCTGGCTGCTCGACCACGTCGCGATCAGCTTCTCGGCGGCTGGCCGACTTGGAGTGACGAGACGAGGAAGCAGGAGCCCTGTGGGCATTGATCATGCCTGCGGCTGCAGTCAGCCTAACCTTGATCCGGTTGAGCTCCGGGGTTTCCGGAATTCCTTCTAGCTCTTGGTGCGCGGCGGCAAGGTTGGCTGACGGGGTGGCGTAAACACCCACGCCGCCAATTTCTTGGACGAAGTCGTCTTGGAGGTTACGCGTGACCCTAGGGTTCCGGCGTTCTCGCCGCGCGTCGCGGCGTCGTTGCTTCTCACCGTTGCGCCCGATCCTGGCGTCGCGGTGTGCTTGATCCTCGCCTTGGACTGTTGGCTCGTCGGCGGATATGTCGGAGACGAACATCTCCCGATTGGCAGGCGTGATCCTCTTATTCGGAGGGAGGACACGTGTCACCTGCGGGAAAGTCGGAGTTGGTTCTGGTTCAGGCGGAGTCGGTGCATCGTGAGGATGAAGGTGTTGTGTTGCCGCAACGTCCGGAGTAGATCCGATCTGGGTGGCCGCGATGGGATCGACCGCCCTGATCGCATCTGGGGAGTAGTCGGCGTTTATGCGTTCGCCGAGTGCTTGCTGGTAGACGGCCCCGCTGTTCCCGAGTCCCAGCGGGAATCGTGTCGGCGAGGCGATGCTCTGACGAGCGGACTCGGTGAGTTCGATGCATTCACCGATGGAAGCAATGGCGTGGTCCATGTCCGCCTCAAACTGGCGTTGGCGTGCAGCCCATCGGCGCCTTCGCTCCTCGGGCGTCTCCTGCACCCTGCGTGGCGGAGGCGGAGTGGACGAAGCAGTCGGCGGTGCGAGAGGAAACGTGTTCCCCCTGGATGGCGGGAGAACGACGCTGGCCGTCGCGGTCGCCGAGTTGTTGGCGATGGTTGGCGACGGAGCGGTGATGGTGACGATCCCGTCTGGCGTAGCGTCAAGTCGCGGCGCTGTCTCCTCCGGGGTGGCGTCACGGGTGAAGAAGAGCTCTCCCTCGGGTCCGGCGGTGAAGACCATGGATCCGAAGAAGAACATAGCCCCTCAGCGATGGAAATCTTCACGGATGCCGGCGTGATGACGGCGGAAGTGGATGCCATCGAGCTTGCAGATTGATCTCGTCGATCAACCCTACCTGGCGCGCCAACTGTCGGATGTTTGGACCCGGCAGTCCACACAGGGTAGCCTACGTGGTTGATTTGTTGAGGGACAGATCGAGGATCAGAAGTCGATGGTAACACAAGACGCAAGGATTGAACAGGTTCGGGCCGTCGAGTTGACGTAATACCCTACGTCCTGTGTTGGGGGCGATTGTATTGCTGTGTATGAAGTTCCTGAAGGATCTCCGTAGTTGGGTTCTGTCCTAGGTTGAACGATTGCTCGTAATGTCGTGTTTTGGAGGGGGGTCTCAAGGCGCCTTATATAGTCCGGCTGCCTTGAGTTACAAGTCGGCTAGAGATCGTAACCTACCCGAAATACAAGGATTCGATCCTATAACGATTACAGATATCTTTCCCTATAATTCCGGCTAGTTTATTTTGATCTCCGAGCTTCTTGCGGGATACGCCATCTTCTTTCCTTGCCGCGCGCGCCGTCGCGCCCATCCGGTTCGCCCGACTGCTGGGCCACCCAGTCTGACAAACCAATCCAGTTGCACTCGGATTGGGCCGCCCCTTGCTGGTTGGGCCAATCCACCTTTTGGGTACCCCTGGGGGTCTACCCCCGACACTTGTATGAATTGCTCATTAAGGTTCTGTGGAGGAAGTCTGCGACCAGCACGGTGACAACGCTCTGCCCGAGCAGCGTTGCGTTCCCTGCGCCGGTCTCGGTCGGCTTCAACTTCGTTCTCCACTGTTGGCTCATCATTGGAGATTTCTTCTTCTTGGCCGATGATCACCATGGTTTGACGCCCTGGAGAGTAGCTTCCCGTGCTCGAAGTAGCTGGGACAGTTGAGCCGCACCCGCTTGAAGAATCCAGGGGCTGCCCGTGTTGAAACAGGAGTGGATCAATGCACGTGATGATGCGAGACATGTCCAGGTCTTCTTGTGGTGTTGCTCCAAGATTTGGCTTATGTCCAGGCCAATGGTTGAATCTTCCTTCTGGAGTTGAGGTGATAACGAGTCCGACTTGTTTTCCACCTAGAGGGAATTCGTCGAATTCGACCAGAGATCAGAGATATTTTGAAGACTCCACCTAAAAAATGGAGTCTGTTCCCGCGAGACCAAAAGGAATCTGGCTCGGGGTGTTGACCTCACGCTTAGCAGTGGCTGAGCTCCTCTTCTTCTAGATTTTTGAGTTGTCGGATTTTGGCGCGACCAATGGTTCAAAAACCAGCTCGGACCGCCTAGTCCGCTTTGAAATCTTCCCAGTTCGAGTTGGAGTCGAACTGGGACTTGAGGTTTCCCGAGCCCGAGTTGAATTCGGACCCGGGGACGCGATCTCGTCGAGCTTGTCGGCGAGTTGCTCCGGAGCCGGTGACTTGAGGATGCGTTCGAAGTTGCCCGCGACATCCGCCGTGCAGACCCAGGAGCCGAAGACGAAGGTGGCGCCCTTCTCGAATGCCATGTCGCCATTGTAGTTGATAATGACTGGTGCCATCGAGCTTTCTTGACAATTCTTGACGAGAGGCCCTATCTGGTGGGCCAGCTGTCATTTTTTATACCGGATAGCCTACTATAGGGGGTTCCTAAGTAGTCGAGTTGTTCGTAAGGGCCTTGCCGGAACCAGAAGCACGATGGTGAACACGAGACGATTTAGACAGGTTTAGGCCGCCTCAAGAGAGAGCGTAATACCCTACATCCTGTATGGTGGATCGCTTAGTATTGATGGTTATAATTTTACAAGGGGTCCCTGCCTCACCTTACATACTCGAGAGACAGGGTCTACAAGGCAAGAAATACAAACTCCTAGTCGGATACTAAACATAGAGCCCTAACATGAGTAGGCGGGTTGTTTCTAAGTACCCGACTAGTTTCCTTAATCTGTACGTCTCTTCCTTGTATCTGTCAGAGTTGCCAGCCCAATCTACTAGCGGGCCTTCAGCCCATGAGGACTCCCATGGATCTTGGACCTTCAGTTGTGATCCAGGGTCTGTGTATAGAACAGTAAGGCAAGGGTCACCTTCTGCAAAGGCATTGGTCATACAACTTGGTTTTGGCCGTATGCTAAGAAAACTGCTGGAAAGGCTACCAAGAAGAGAGTTACCTGCACGGCTAATGCAAATTATAGAAGTCACGGAGGACAAAATTACAATGAACATACGCAATGTGTCAATATTCCTGACACCAGCTGATGTACACCTAATTCTAGGCATTGATAACAAGAATAGTACTAGTGATAAGCTACCAAAACCTTAACGTCCTTCTAGGAAGCGTGGCGCTAAATTGAAGCCAAAAGAACGTATGTTTGATAAAATTTTCAACCTTTTGAAGATTGTCGTTGACAATTGTCTCAGCGGGAAGGTGGAGGAAGAAGTGGAGGATGGAGAGGAGGAGGACGAGGAGTGCACAGGAGAAAATGCTGACGGCATTCTGAAGCAAACTGAGGGTGGTCTGAATGAGAAGGATGATTAGCATCAAAATGAGAAGGATGATCAGAAAGACGGAGAGGAGCAGGATCACAGAAGGAGGGTGATTAGAAAGAAGGAGAGGAGCAGGATCTGCAGCAAAAGGAGGGTGACTAGAAACAAGAAGCAGGGCAGGATCTGCAGCAAAAGCAGGGTGGTCAGAAAGACAGGAAGAAGAAAATTAAAGAAAAACGATCAATCACTAATATTACAATTGATGATAAAGTTGCAGTTAAAAGAAAACTGTTCACAACGAAGATTATTTAGATATTGCTTAAACATGCAAAAGATGAAAAGTTGGAGGGGAAACTTGGTGACACCATGGCTTTCAGGCTTTTTTAACTATGATGTTCAACCGGTTTCTAGTGTCAAGAACCAGCAATTTTGCATCCTCAAAGATGATAAAGGCAGTAGAAGACCTTGAGAAGCTGAAGTCTGTTGACCGGTGCAAGTTAGTCTTTAACTCTTTGAAGGAGGGTATTTTGGCCCAGAAGAATAATCCAAAAACACAAATACACGGCTGAATACATCTTCCAATAGTAACTAGCAAGCAGCTAGCAAGAGTCATGGCACAAAATAACAAAAAAGTTACTTTTAATTGTTTGATTGCATTAGTAATTCCAATGATTTTTTTGCATTGATGATATATTGATCTTGATCTGATTTTCTACTTTGTTTCTTGTGGATGCTTGAAGCAACACAAACGGGTTGTGATCCACGGTCTGTGTATAGTACAGCAAGGCAATTGTCACCTTCTGCAAAGGCATTGGTCATACAACTTGGTTTTGGCCATATGCTAAGCAAATTGCCGAAAAGGCTTCCAAGCAAAGAGTTACCTGCATGGCTAATGCAAATTGTAGAAGTCACGGAGGACAAAATTACAGTGAACATAGGCAATGTGTCAATATTCCTGACACCAGCTGATGTACATCTAATTCTGGGAATTGATACCAAGAATGGCACCAGTGATAAGCTACCAAAACCTAAACTTCTTTCTAGGAAGCGTGGCGCTAAATTGAAGCCAAAAGAACGTATGTTTGACAAAAATTTCAACCTTTTGAAGATTGTTATTGACAATTGGCTGAGCGGGGAGTGGGAGGAAGAAGAGGAGGACGGAGAGGAGGAGGAGGACGAGGAGTGCACAGAAGAAAATGCGGATGACATTCTGAAGCAAACTGAGGGTGGTCTGAATGTGAAGGATGATCAGCAGCAAAATGAGAAGAATGATCAGAAACATGGAGAGGAGCAAGATCGGTAGCAGAAGGAGGGTGATCAGAAAGAAGACTGTTCACTAGTATTACAGTTGATGATAACGTTGCAGTTAAAAGAAAACTGTTCACCCCGAAGATTATTCAGATATTGCTTAAACATGCAAAAGATGAAAAGCTGGAGAGGAAACTTGATGACACCATGGCTGTTAGTCTTTTTTAATTGTGCTGTTCAACAGGTTTCTAGTGTTACGAACTAGCAATTTTGCATCCTCAAAGGTGATAAAGGCAGTAGAAGACGTTGAAAAGCTAAAGTCCGTTGACCAGTGCAAGTTAGTCTTCAACTCTTTGAAGGAGGGTATTTTGACCTAGAAGAATAATCCGAAGACACAAATGCGTGGCTGTATATGTCTTCCAATAGTAAGTAGGTTACTAACTTTTTCTCATTTTTGTAGAAAACCATGGTCTTACTGAGTCATGCTCCATGGATTCTTTACTTAGACAGCATCATGAGGCCTGATGACATTGCAGCGAATAACAATCCCTTCATCATCCCAAGAATCTGCAGATATAGCTTCACATTGATTAAGAACTTGATAAGTAATGCTAACGAGGTGTATGCTGACATCGAAGTAAGTACAGATCAACTATCCCTTTTCCATTTATATCCCTGTCCCTTTCTCATAACATAACATATCCCTTTTTAGTTAATAGACTGGAAAGACACATGCTACAGCAATAAGGATAAGGTAAAAGAGGTTGAAGGGCTGGAGGATATCATAGGTGACGTGCAAGAGGGTAGTGTGCTGGTGGATACCATAGGTGATGTGCAAATTGAGCCTAAACAGAGGTAAGGTGGTCTCACTGCAGTTTTAAAATGAACATGTTGCCTCAATTATCTAATTTTCTTAACCTCTAGTCCAAATTTTCAGGGACCTCCAAATTTTTAGGGACCAAAAAGCTGTGTATCAAGAACATGTTTTAAATAGAACAAGGGGCACCATAACATTGGATCTGTTTAACATTACTGTGTCAGAATCAAGATTTGTCAAATGCTTTAAGACACGAGGATATATGGATTCCAACATATTGGATATACAATGCCACTTGTTGGGTCAAAAAAGGGATGACATAATTATCCTTTCTTAGCATGCTGCTGTAACTACTCAGTCAATTTAACACGGTTTTTATGTTGTGATTTCTTTATCCATGATTTTAATTTATTTGATTTTATTTCAGGGACAATTGATGAGTACTGTATCTGAAAGACGATCACTAAAAAGAGAGCTGAGAGAAGAAAAGCTAGAGAAGGCGGCGTGGGTTTGCACTAATTCAGCTTAGCACAGTTTGACAATAGGATTTCTTCCCGGATATTCGTCCCGCTTCTTAATGCCAAACATTGCTTCTTGCTTGTTATTGAGAATGTGAATAACACCATACATTTACTCGACTCATTGCCTAGTCAATCCCGAATTAAGCTGATCTTAGATGTGCTTTCAGTACTGAGGGAAATCATCAAAGAATCAATGCCCATCATCGATATCATCATTTACATGTTCAGAATACCATCAGTTCAAAAACAAATGAACAAGTAATTCTTCAATTTTGCTATGAGTTCTTTGCTGCTAATTCCTCCTCTAATTTTTGGTTGATTTTTGCAGCTTTGATTGTGGTTATCATGTTCTATAATACATAGAGGAATTTGAGAAAGGTGAAATATTGAACTTTGACAAGGTAAATGCTCTTTCAATTACTATAACATTTCTATTCATGTATGCACATCCTATAGAACTACTTATGCACATCCTATAGAATTACTTATACCTTAAAATTGCAGGAAAAGGTGGAAAAGTTTAGGAAAAAAACTTGCAGTGGACCTCTAAATCATGAGTCGCACCAACAGTAATAAAACGGCTGCAAGAGTTGAAGTCAACACTGATGATAATGATTTACACAATCGATGATGGTTTCATGTATCCATTGGAACCTTTCACCAGTGTCTTTCGAGGCAATGTCGAGGTTGTCACTGGTGCTGTTTTCAATGAGGATTTCACATACACATTGGAACATTTCACCAGTGTCTTTCAAGACGATGTCGAGGAAGCTGACAAGGTTGCCACTGGTGCTAGTTCCAAAGCTGACATGATTGATGCTGGTGTTGGTAATGTGAGTATGGAAGGTGATGGTAAAGGTAAGAGGGGAGGGGAAGGCATGGAGGAGAAGGGTGATGGTAAGAGGGGAGGGCAAGGCATAGAGGAGAAGGGTGGTAGCGGTACAGAGAAGTGTGATGATGAGATGGAAGCGGACAGTGATAACGAGGAGGTGGAGGATGTCACCTTGGACAGAATTGAGGAGGAAGACATGATGACTGAGAACAATGGTGAGGATGAGGAAGAGAAGATTGATGCTAACAAGGAGCATGAGAAGAAAGGTGCTGGCAAGGGTAAAAAGCGAAAAAATTCAAAAGATGACAGCGTCTTTGCTTCAGGTTCAAAGAGGCCCCTGAAGACAAACAAATACAATCAAGTGATGAATGAATTGGTAGAGAACTGTGTATATGAAAAGGCAGTTGCAAGGGTCTTTGAAATAGCCATGGACTAGTAAGTTTCTCGAGACTTACATGATGTTTTCTGGAGAGTTGTAGAACTTCCTATACTGACTGACATCATGTTTCCAATTTGAAAAAAAGCAAGCAACAGGTAATATTTAGTTTGGGTGAGGTGTCACTGACTGGCACTCAAATGAAGTAGTCCTTAGAGGGAGGTGAGAATGCCATAAACATTATCAGGGGATTCATGAGATGCTTGAAGCAAGATGCTATGGAGAAGCAAGATGCTATGGAGCAAGAAGCTAAGAAACCCAAGCGCAAGCCAAAGAAACAATCCAAGCCCAAGCTTGATAGTGACAAGATCTTTCTCCCGCCAGTGATTGGGGTAAGTATTCTGTAGAAAACTTTAAGAATGATAGCAAATAACTTGCACTTCAAATAACTTGCACTTATTATTTTACCCTGTGCCTAGGACTATATTGTAGAAGATATTGTAAAGGCACTCCCCCAAAACGCACCAATTTGTCCATGACTAGTATAGGTTGTGCAGCATTTTATTACATGTTTGTTTTAGGGTGTAAGGGTTTAGGGGCAGTGATACAATGTTCATTTTTGCAGATATATTGCAGTGTCTTCTCTAGAAAATGGACTGGGTATTTTTTCCAAGTTGAATAGGCTTAGATCCATGCTCTGTACGACCGTTGTTCGTTAGATGGCAAGAAAATTATATATTTAGGAAAGGCTATTGGGTTCAAAATAAATGAAGCGTGGTGGAGTAGTGCGTCGAGCAATCCTCCTGCATCCAGTAGTCGTGCTCTCCCAGATGTGGACCCGGGTGACGTAGAAGTCGTCTAACGTCAGGTTGGAGATGCGCTGGGTGACATAGAGTGGCTTAATGTTGATGTCAATCTCCTAAAGCACGTCCTGGAGCAGGGAGGGGAAGCAGCCCGACTCGTCCATGGAGAGAGAGTCTCACAAGTCGGCCCTACTACCTGAGGACCACCACCCTGGATCCCTCAAGTGTCGTCGTCGTCCTTGCCGTCACCGTGGTCGTGGCCATCACCCTAGGCGTCATCGCCCTCGTCGTCATCGTCGTCATCGTCATCATCTCCAGGGTCATCTCTGGGGTCGTCCGGAGTGGGAGCAGCTGGTGACGCTGGCGGAGTATCAGCTGCTAGGTCAACCTCCACGTAGTTGCCATCCTCCATCTCCACGTAGTAGTATAGCTCTCCCAGCTCCTCTTCCTCCATGTGTGGAATTGGGGGAGCTGGCGGAGCGAGGGCAATGCGGATCCGTCCTCTAGGGCTCTTGCGGGCGGTCTGCCTGGTCCTAACCATCTGAGAGAGCAAGAATAAAAACTGAGAACAAGGAATAGATTAAGTTTTTAAGAGCAACTAAGATTTTCCAGGAAGCATAAATGACTTGCTAAGAAAATAAGTACTTAATTTCAACCATTTCTATCTAGGCTAGCGTCTTATAGTCAACACAGCTTTGATACCACTTCTGTCATACCCAATTTTGAGGACAAAACTGAATGCATCGCATATGTGTGCCAGGATCTGTTCTCACACATATGTTGACATCATCAATGAAAATATCAAAAGACAGTGTACAAAAGTGTGTAAAAGACAGTATATAACTTTATTACACTCATCGATAATAGACACGAAAGTCTTAACCGTTCACCGACAACTTAACACGAAAACAGTTTCACAACTTCATCCACAGGCACTTGATTGGTTAACGCGCCTAGAAATCATCATAATCGTTGTAGTACTCCACTTCAACATTTTCTTCTGAACAGCAGTTGTTTAGCAAAGGTGAGTACACTTATGGTTGGTACTCAACAAGTGGGGGATAAATGCAAGGCCATCAAAGGGGTTTGAGGCTCAAGAGGTTAGCAATTTTAGTTGGTCATGTTTTAATATTAGCAAGCAGCTATTTACTAGATGTAAGTATATACCAACCCAATTAATCAAGAAAACCATTAATTCCAAAAGAGACCAAGTAACCACAAGTTAATTCATCTTTAAGTTCAATTATCATGTGAGGGTCCAAGCCGCTCTTAACCGTGAGTACGGTTGATGTATCAATTTTACACTTTGTAGAGGTTGTACACATTCCCCACAGCTCATGTTTCCCAAATCACTCAGGTTTGCAAGGCCCTTAAACACTTCCTTTGGTGAGTGGTCGGGGTTCACTATGAAGCCTTTACAAAGACAACTAGCGGCCTACAAGAGTTTAGTAGCGGTGCGAGCTATAACCCTCCCTAATGAGTCTGTACCTTAGCAAAGGCTACTACTCCAAGAGGACCGGGCTATGCCCCATCTCCTTCCCCCTTCTTACCCTTACGGTAAGGCCACTAGTTACCCCCATGTCTAATTAATTAGCTAAGATCAGAGCCATGTGATATTGTGGTTGCACTGTTTTCTTGGGTGATTCTACGTGTTCAAATTAAGTCAAGATGATCTTATAATTAAACTAGCATACAGAAATAAATAAAGTCATGATTCACATTAGCAAGAGCTTAACATAACCATCCCAATTATATGAGCAACTAAGCATTTCTACCCTTTAACAAAACCAGATGATTCAAGGTTCATGGCAAAAGACTAGGAATGTCCTTAATAGGTGACCCATCAAATTAATGCAATAACAAAAACATAAAGGTGATTAGAATGATATTATGGGGACGAAGAAGTTATGAAGAAGGAGGTCACTTGCCTTCCTCAACAAACTGTTGCTGGTCTTCCTCATACTACTGCTCTTGATCTTCCTCGAACGGGACATCTACACGATCACACAAGCAATACAATAAACAAGTAAGAAACAGTACATCAAACAGTTTCAAAAAGCTCAAAACAAACACAAATAACTATAGGTTATGCAGTGATGATCGTGTGGATGTGAAAATAATAAAAAATGGATTTAAAATGGCAAAGATACACTATTTCTAAGGTTGTAGGGACTAAAATGCAAATAACCAAAAGTTTCAGACTTTTTTGATATAAACCCAAGGGCATAAACACAATCACATATACAAACTCAGGGTTTAACTCATAAAAAGGGCAGAAAAGGACGACGAGCTCACCAGGGGGTCTGATGACAGTGGAGGAGGTCCAGAGCGAGACGGTGACGTGCGGCGACGAACAGCAAGCTCCGGTGAGCGACGACGAGCTTGGGCACGCGATTTGGCGAGGGTTTCTAGGGCGGAGAGTGTGCATGCGTGTGCGGGGAGCCTCTGGGTGCTTTATAGCCGACTAGGGGAGGGGGGCGAAAGGGCTCGGGCGAGAGAATTCAAGGAGGGGCGAGCATTTCGACCATTGATGGCTTTGAAGCTTCGGCGACCATTGCAGGAGGGAAAAGAGGGGGAGGGGAGAGTGAAGAGAGGCGAGTGAAGGCAGTCGCATTGACTCGGAGTGAAAGGGGACGGACGTGGGTGATAGCGGCGGGTGCGGGCGGCTTGGGCGAGATTGGTGGCGGGAGGAAGAAGGGGGAGCTGACAAGCGGGCCCCATGGATCAGTGAGAGAGAGGGAGAGAGCGAGCGGGGGAAACGTCGCCGATAGGTGGGCCCTGTCGGGCAGAGAGAGAGCGATAGACACAGACAAAGGGGAGCAGGCGAACGGCCTAGCCGTGGGCCGAATGCAGGCCGGGCGGAGGAGAAAGAGAGAAGGGGAGGCGTGGAGCAGCGAGTTGGGCCAGGACAAGGAGAAAAGGCCGACCGGGCCTGAAATGAAGGAGGGAAAAGAAAGTTTAATCCCTGATTTTGATTAAATTAGCAAACTTCACTCATACAAAAACTCATGCATTCAGAATATGCCATGCATCACACACTTGTTGCTTCTAAGATTAATTATTGTATTGTTCAAACAATTAAAGGCCATAATTTAATTAGAAAATTCATTAAATCCTTAAAAAATTCTAACTAAACACAAAGTTCCTTACATTGTTTTTGTGATGGAATTTTGGATGTTATAATACAGATATAAAAGACAATTTTTACTTAAATGATTCTCCAAATGATAATTTAGAGAGCAGATTTTAAAAATGCTCTTGGAGATGCTCTAACGGTGTTAAATTATCATCCAGCCCATTCTTTTCAACCCCTCAAACCATACAAAAAACTGGGTTGAACCTAACATCTGAAACAACATATGAGATGAGTTCATTCCAACCCATAAAACTGGGTCGAACCTAACCCAACCTACTTGTCTTTCAAACCAAACACATGCTTATGGTACCGATACATTACCACTAGACATGGAAGTTAAATGCCACCAATCACTTCAAATTTACTGATCTTTTTGGCTCAATTGCCCGTTATATGTTTATTAAAAGGTCGACTAAGAATAGGAGCATTATTCCATCATCAACTAAATGGACATTTATACTCTTGAAAATATGCCTACAATTGAAGCCGGGTGTTTATGCACTTTCACATATTCTAAATTAAGCGTGCATCAAATGTTAGAATGTGCAAAAGGACAAAATTTTGCAAACATATGCCCACACTTGCATTTCAAAAAAAAAGAACAAGTCATGTGGTGACAATGTCAATGTCTATTGATTTGGCATGTCAAATATACTACCGTCTTTCGCAAAAAGTAGAAATGAGCAAAATTCTTCATTTTTAATTTTTTTAGAAGTTCGCACATATTAATAATTGTATAGAATAATTTAGGAGAAAAATATACACATAAATAAAGCGCACGGAGCCATCCCAATTTTTCTTCGACCTCGGTTTATTTGTGAATGACAAGTGCCCGCTTGTTCTAGACTCAAGCGCGCAGAGCCAACCCAAGAAAGTGACATGATGAATTCCGTGTGCATTGTAGAAATAGTTCATATTTACCCTTTCCCCAAAACCCACAAATTTTGTAGCGTGTTCTGTGCGTACAAGTTTTAACACGGTGTAAAAGTTCATATTGCTCACAAAGAAACTAAAAAGTTCATTCACACGAGTACACGCATACAATTCTCATCCATCCAATGACCAATACGCAGGATGCAAATCCAACCGTTCATCAACCTTATCCCCTCCCCTGCCGGAGTCCTCTCCACAGCCACAGCCGCGCCTTCTTCTCCGTCCGAGCTCAGCCGCTCTCTTTCCCTCCCCTCTTCCGATTCGAGCTCGTCCAGCTCTGGTGGGTCGTCGTAGACGGCCGGCAACGAGGTGGGTCCCCCTCCTCCTATCTCGGATTATGGCATGGTCGACCCTGGGCTTAGAGGAGCGTCTTGTGGCGGCGGTAGGCACGGCGGCGGTGGCGAGGCGTGGCGGCGTGGGGGCTGCCGTCCGGGCGGTGGATGGCAACTGGCGGGAAGGGCCGACGGCGGGCTGAGCGGCTTCCCCATTTAGCGATTGGTGGGGTGGAGCGTGGAGGGCGGCTTGTAGGCGGCGCCATTGTCGGCGGCAAGGGGCGGCGGCGGCAGGGCAGCCCGGGCTCATTGAACCTTGACTGTATAGTTGTCAGCTCAACTCTTGATTGTGCAGGCGTTAGTAAAGTCGAATTGCTCGTATTGTTGATAAAAATCTTTTCTTTGCTGCCTGTGAACACTGAAATCCAAATGTTTCCGTTGGGAATTGTATGAGGCTGAGGTTTAGTTTTCTGCGTTATAGAGTTGTAAATTTGATTCATTTTCTTAAAGGTGTAGGTATTCTTATATCAAATTTGTAAGTGCCTGTATGGATTTTTTTTATTTGGTTCTTCACTGAATTTGGTTACTGTTTCAATATTTGACCTTTCTGGTGCTGTCTTAGAATTCTGAAGTTTCCAACCAAGGGCTTTAATTTTGGTTCTAATTTTGTTCTAAATTTGATTCTGTATTTGATTCTCCAACAGGTGGCCCTGCTGTCGGAATACCTTGTGTTATCAAGCTTTATGAGTGCGCAGGAGTCTTGCTAAGAGTACATCGCCATGGCATCTCCTGCTTCCGTCACAAACCTCGGAAGCAAAGGGAGGCCTGGCCCGCTTCCTGCGGCTGTTGCAAGGAGGGCGCACCTGGTCACAAGGATCAGTTTCACTGGGTTTGACGGCATTCGGCGCTGGCATTACGCGCCCGGGAGGCTGTGCAGGTGCATGGTCATCACTAATCTGATTGAGGAGAAGGGTGTTCAATTCTCGTCTAAAGGGAATGTTAGTGTGAAAGCTGATGATAGCAATGATCTGTTTCTGAAGCCGCCGCAGAAGGCGGTCCCGCCACAGAAACCAGTCCGGCCGAATGGGCCACCAGAGGGCACGAAAACAGCATCACCGCCTGATCGGAAGCCAGCGGGGGCGACTTTAGACGATAGAGAGAAGGTCAGGGAGTCGTTGGACGCTGTATTGGAGAAGGCAGAAAAGCTGGAGGCCTTGACGTCTAGACATGGAGATGGAGATGCAATGTCCAGGCAGAATGATGTTTCGATGCGCAATGGTCCAGGGGCAACAGCAGTGGAGGAGGGTGGGAATTCGAGGAAGACAAAAACTCTAAAGAGTGTATGGCGAAAGGGGAACCCTGTACCAACTGTACGTAAGGTGATTAGAGAGCAACCGCGAACAGAAAGTAGGAACCAGACGGTACCTGTTGCTAAACCTTCAGTGTCATCTCCAGTGTCATCTGCATCCAAACCAGTGCCACCACTACTATCAAAGCCTTCTGTAGCGCCACCACCTCGTCGACCTGTCACGTCTGATACATCCAAGGACAAAAAAGGACCTATCCTAATAGACAAATTTGCTTCCAAGAGGGCAGCTATTGTTCCAGTAGTTCCTGAGGAATTGTTAGATCCACTAAAGCCAGTACGAGGCCCACCAGCAAAAGTAAGAGTTGATCGTCGCAAAAAACCTGAAACACAAGCTGGTTCCCGCCGACGCATGTCCAATGATGATGGATTAGTTGATGAGGATACTGCTGATGTGCCGATTTCTGGTGTTCCAGTGCGCAAGGGTAGAAGGTGGAGCAAGGCTAAACGTCGGGCTGCAAGGCTTGAGGCTATGCAAGCTGAAGAGCCAGTCAGAGTTGAGATCCTTGAAGTAGGTGAAGAAGGTATGCTGATTGAGGACTTGGCGTATGATTTGGCAGTTAGTGAATCAGAAATTTTGCGCTTCTTATCTGTGAGAGGGGTTATGCTTGATAATGTTCAGAATCTCGATAAAGATTTGGTTAAGATGGTTTGCATGGAATATGATGTTGAAGTACTAGAAAGTGGTCCCATGAAAGTGGAGGAAATGGCAAAGAAAAAGGAATTCCTTGATGAAGAAGATTTAGATAAATTGGAAATGAGACCTCCCATTGTTACTATCATGGGCCATGTTGATCATGGGAAGGTACCAAGTCTGACGCCAAATTTTGGAGCTCCCTTCTTTTCTAAAGTATTGTCTGTATGACACTCTGTTTTTGTTTGCAGACGACTTTGTTAGATTATATACGCAAGAGCAAGGTAAATTAATAACTCCTTCTTTTTCATATGTCCCTTCTATCAGTGATATAGAAGCTTTTGATTTACTCTTGACATAGTGACAGAAATTGCAATTTTCTATGATTTTTTATCCAACCAAAGTTTTGTTACAGGTGGTGGCATCTGAGGCTGGTGGTATAACACAAGGGATTGGAGCATATCAAGTTCTTGTACCAGTTGATGGAAACCCTCAAGCCTGTGTTTTTCTGGATACTCCAGGACATGAGGTATATAAATTCTTTTTGTAGTTCGCGTTTCTGTTCCTAATGCATATAAGGTATGACATTACTGTTCCTAATTCTTTGATATGACAGGCATTTGTGCTATGAGAGCTCGAGGTGCTAAAGTAACTGATATTTGTATCATTGTTGTGGCTGCGGATGATGGCGTTCAGCCACAGACAAGTGAGGCTATTGCACATGCAAGGGCAGCAGGAGTGCCTATTATAATTGCAATAAACAAGGTATATTTTCAAATATTTTCTTTTTTGGTATTCCATTAGTAGAAATTGTTAGGCCCACCCAAATTATAATTTAGTCGTTTCAACCAAGTAGATAGACAAGGAGGGAGCAAATCCAGAACGAGTCATGCAAGAACTTTCGCAAATTGGACTTATGCCAGAGGTGTGGGGTGGTGATACCCCAATGATTGAGGTTGCTGATTATCACAATTTTAAAACAGAAGTTCAACAATATAGAATCTTATTACCTATTTGAACCGTTTTTATTGATATCCGCCAGATAAGTGCTCTTACTGGAGACAATGTTGACGAACTTTTGGAAAATGTGATGCTTGTTGCTGAGGTATATTTCTGTTTGCACAATGTTTTTAATCAATCTATTCAGTTCCCTTTAACCTTAAACTTTTGTGTGCAATTTTGAAGTTGCAAGAATTAAAGGCCAATCCGCATAGAAATGCAAAGGGCACTGTTATTGAAGCATGCCTTGACAAGGCCAAAGGGCCTCTTGCCACCTTAGTTGTTCAGAATGGAACATTAAACAAGGCTGATATTATTGTGTGTGGTGAAGCTTTTGGAAAGGTTGGTTTCCTAATTTCCCATTTATTACATATGATACTATATTGGAAATATAAGATAACTTTAGAAAAGCATACTATAGACATATATAATTGTGGATTAATTGACATATAATATCACACTAATATTGTGACAGATCCGTGCAATGTATGATGACCGTGGGAAGCTTGTTGACAAAGCAGGACCATCCAACGCCGTGCAGGTTTTTGTTTCTCTATTTTCTTCAGTTTTCTCTCCTGTGATTCCTCCTACTTCCTAATTATAAAATATTTGACTAGAAGGATTTGTACTGGAATTGTATTTTTATTATTTTAGGCGAAATATACATTAGCTATTGTGAATTTTTTTATTTACTAGCAGAAAAAAAAGGAAATTCAAGCTTAAGCTACCTTTTGATTTGCTTTTTTCAGCGTTGTGCCCCAATTATTGTGACAAGTAGCTCATAAAATTGTCCTATGAGAATGCATCAAGGCCCTCTCTTTTATTCTAATAAAAATATTAGAGCAACAAAGCTGGATCTTTATTTTGCTGCATTAATTTGTTAGTTATTTGAGAGAAGCTAAGTTTCAGATCAGTAATCGATTACACTGTACTTTGCTTTCAAGCAGTTATGTCTGAACTTTAGTTATTTCGTTTGTGCCAATCATTGGTTGTCCTAAGCAGTATGAAAATGAAAATAACTGTGTGTTCCAAACATGCATTATTCCATCCAAGTATCTTTCCTTTTGCTTTACTAATACCAGTGATTGGGGCTGTCTTGAAACTGCACTGTTATAAGCTTTTCTTAAAAATTATTGACAGGTTATTGGCTTGAATAATGTTCCCCTTGCTGGTGATGAATTTGAGGTTGTTGACGACCTTGATGTTGCACGTGAAAGGGCAAATGAGCGTGCTGAAGCACTACGCATAGAAAGGATATCTGCAAAAGCTGGTGAAGGGAAAGTCACTCTCTCATCGATTGCAGCATCGGTTTCATCTGCAAATCAAGCTGGAATTGATACACATGAGCTAAATGTCATCCTTAAAGTTGATTTCCAGGTAGTGGCGATATTTCAAGCAACGTGGACCTTTGTTTAATACATTGTTCTTTCTTTCTAAACAAAGTAACATTGATTAATAGGGTACGATTGAGGCCATTAGGCAAGCTATCCAGGCGCTACCACAAGAAAATGTTTCTCTGAGGTTCCTACTTCAAGCTCCAGGAGATGTGAGTGTCAGTGATGTTGATCTGGCTGTTGCTTCGGAAGGAATTATTTTTGGCTTCAATGTCAGAGCTCCAGGATCAGTTAAAAACTATGCTAAGAAGAAAGGTGTTGAAATTCGGCTATACAAGGTGATCTATGATTTGATTGATGATTTGCGGAATGCCATGGAAGGTCTTCTTGAACCTGCTGAGGTAAACATTTTTTAACTTTAAACCAGTTGATTGGAACAAGTTGAGGTCAATTGGCTGTGTTATTACAAATTGAGGTCAACATGTTTTATTATTTTCAATGTTAGTATACTTTAGGCAGAACAGTTGATTTGATCCTTCAAATTTTATCTCAGGCTCAAATTTGTCCCGCAACTATCAAATTGGCAATTCTAGTTCTCAAACTTTTTATTTTGAATGAATATTTTTTGTTTTCTCGATTAGGATGCTAGATGGGAGCTTTCCTGTTTTTGTTTAAAGACAGTTATGTTGGTTAACTACTTGTATAGTCATCCTCAACACATTTCTTTTCCAGGAGGAAGTACCGATTGGTACTGCAAAAGTTCGAGCTGTTTTCACCAGCGGGAGTGGCAAGGTGGCAGGTTGCATGATTACTACAGGGAAAGTTGTTCAAGATTGCAATGTTCGGGTCCTTCGTAAAGGGAAAGAAGTTTATGTGGGATCACTTGATTCCTTGAGAAGAGTGAAAGAAACTGTTAAGGAGGTACCAAATCCCCAAAATCATCAAATATTCCTGCTGCACTTCACTTCCTGCACTGCACTTCACCAAAATCATTTCTCATTTCTTTAAACAAAAGATTATAATTTCTTAATTGGGGAAGAAATTATTGCTTTGTTATGTTCGCTTGCATGATGTGTTTTTCATGTTAATAAAAACTTTTGATCACGATGTGACCTAGGTTCTTCCTTTCCACTAGGTTGGTGCAGGGCTAGAGTGTGGTATTGGGGTGGATGACTTTGATGAATGGATGGAAGGCGATGTAGTAGAAGCATTCAACACTGTGAAAAAGGCACGAACCCTTGAGGAGGCCTCTGCAACCGTGACTGCTGCTTTGAAAGATGCAGGCGTCCAGCTGTAGAATTAGCCATGACGATATCAATGAGGGGTTTAACAGCTACAGCAGCCTGTGGCAACAATTTTTTGGCAAGGAATCTTGAGTGCATTGGTTGAGCTGCTGAAGAATGACAAACGTGTACATGTACTGAAGCAAATGTGCGCATTGGTTGAGCTGCTGAAGAATGACAAACGTGTACATGTACTGAAGCAAATGTATTCAGGCAAATTCATGGTGTCTGAGCTCGACCATGTCACACTTCCGAGAGCTGCATCTGCTGCTGAAAGTTGATGTACATAGAAAAGATGGAATCAGCTGGTTTACACTTTTAGTTTGCCTCTAACAGGTAGATAATCGGTGTGCCAAATTTTGCAACTATTGATTTTTGACACAAGATGTAATCTGCAACGGTGGTGCCATCATTGTTCAATCATCATTCATACTCGTCATGGTACGTAAAACATCTATTCTTATAGGATAAAAGATCAATAAGAAAGGAATGAGAAGGGAGGTTGCTCCCTAATGTATAACAATCTGTCTTGAATCCCTTTCAAAAGGTTCACTTCATATTCTTGATTTATTGGAGTCCTATTGTCTGTTTTCTCCCATTTTTAGTTTGATAATGGTTGCATGTTTTATATGAAATAACATGGTTTTAGTTTTGGCTATATACGTGTTATATAAGAATGCAAAAGATGCAGTTTGACTGACTGAAAGTTTGGAAGGGTTAGCAATTTGGACCGGTACTTGCCACCACATGTACTTTCCATGTGCCGCATGGAAAGAGATTACCAGTTTTCTCCTTGCTTTTGTAACTTTACTAAAATAGTGAAGATAGCCGGGTGCATTCTAGAGAAATGTGTAATACGTATAGTTGTATACAGTATAATTTCTCATAAATCACACAAAGGTTCAAAAATTCTCTAATTACTAAAATAACTTGTTACTTTCTTTTTTTACAAAAAAAAATTGATCATGGCACCTAAAGGCATTTGGGTACATCTCAGAAAATGGTTACCAAGATTATGCACAATGCAAACACAAGTTCATAAATTCTCTATTTACTAAAATAACTTGTTACTTTCTTTTTTGCAAAAAAAAAATTGCTCATTGCACCTAAAGGCATTTAGGTACATCTCAGAAAATGGTTACCAAGATTATGCAGAATGTAAACACGTCATTCTAACTTAGCCCTTATGTTGTACACTCGGACTCTACGAAAGATTAGCTAGAATTTTTGTTTGATGCATAAACTTCAACACATGAGAACCCTGATATATAGATGTTTAAAAAGGGGTTGTTTTAACTTCTCAAATCTCTGCAATTTCTATGTGCAGCGCCCCATATGGAACTCCCCCTTTTAACACAAAACAGTGAATTGATCTATCACATACGGTTCGTGACAGGATCGTCCATTCTAATCTTTATGGAGGGGATGACAACATCCCAGTGTCTAGTTATGGACCAGTCCAACCCACTTTACTGCATTAATTTTGGCATAAGCTCGTCCAACACCTAGTTACTCCGTGAAAACCACACCCCATTTCACCTCATTTACCAACCAAATATTCATGGGAAAAAGTGGTCCAAATACACCCTAAGGCCTTGTTTGGGTATAAGAGGATTGGAATAGATTAAAGGGGATTGGAGTGGAGCAATTTCCATTGCGAGTCAAAATCTCACTCAAACCCTTTGAACCCCCCTCAAAATACTCTTAAATACTTCTCTTCCGAAAGAAAGCTTAAGAGTGTGCTAGTGTATAAATATGGAGCAATCTCGTATATGTTGTGTTCTACTACTTTTTTCTTGAACACGCAGGAGAGTTGCACATTATTATATTAAGAAGAGAAGTGTTCTATTACTCACGTGAATAACTGAATTTGAACACCAATCTGCCCTTTGCATTTGAGTGAAAGCATATAGGTGAACAAACTAGACGAAGATTTTGTTATTAGCCTACAATTTATCGCACCAATCTGCACTCGTGTATATGTTCATTTGCCTAAAGACAGTTCTATCAACACTAGTAAAATTCTCTGTTAGCTAATTTCTGAAAGCTTTTGGCCGATCATTTGGGGGCCATATATTAGCCGATTGGTCGTACATGAAAAGAAATACAGAGCACTTATGCTTTAGTACAATGTTATCGAGCCATGTTGTGATACTTAAAGTTTCAAGACATATCCTGCATGGTAAACATTCAAAACATTTGACACAATTTGTGCGGATATCTGTGAGCGTACCAAGGGTAGGCAACATGACAGAAGCTGATGAAATCGGGGCGTAATCCGGTCAGGAAGGAGTTCTGTGGCATTGGTGTCTTGGAGAAGGGGAAGATGGGATACAGAGAGACATGATACAATGTTGGAACTATTTAGTGTCTTCTGGTGTGTCCGCTATGAGGCTGAAGACAAATTGGTGGCTTGTAATCAAATCCGGTATGTTAAAATCTAGCCACATCAATAGGCTATGTAGTCTCACCTTGCACTCCTATGATCACATGCCCTCCTTATAATAAAAAAAACAGAAAAAGTATATGTATGTGAGCAGATTTTCACTAGAATATGCCTTGGTCATTTTTGAGGTTTTCCATGGCATTATGATTTCTTTTTAAGAAATCAAAATAATAAATCTGGAGTGTTTATGGATACTAAACTTTGATTTTTTTAAGAGAGAATAAAATTGAAAGCAAGCTCCACAGACAGGCTTATTTAGCAAAGGTGTCAAAATTTTACAAGCTCATATAAAATTTTACAGACAGGCCCTGTTTGGAATGCGGGATTTTATCCCTATTCCTACGTTTTTCCTATGAAATTGAACTGTTTCCTGTGAAATACCTGCATGATTTCTGCGAAATTCATGCGTTCCAAACAGGGCCTGGCTTAGTGGTCCTGGTGGTTCTTCCGTTCAATTGCTTGATTGTCCCAGCAAATCTGTATCATTCCATGACTAAGGGCAAGCAACAGTGA
This sequence comes from Alloteropsis semialata, assembly GCA_004135705.1. Classification (NCBI taxonomy): domain Eukaryota; kingdom Viridiplantae; phylum Streptophyta; class Magnoliopsida; order Poales; family Poaceae; genus Alloteropsis; species Alloteropsis semialata. The sequence goes on along the minus strand of CM014276.1, from coordinate 26,391,382 downwards.
TGACAGCCGAGGTCCCGTCAAGCAGGCTAGCTACAGAGCCCCGGTGGGTACGACCAGATGGTGATTCACCACAAGAGTACTAGGAGCTCCTCTGCATTGCATCGAATCTGCCGAGCATTCAACATTCCTGACGCCTCACATCACAACCAAAATCTACAAGCGTTTCTGAGCAACAACATTGTGCCATGAACTCTGTGGACATGCAAAGCCCGGCTTGGCTCTATAGACTTTTAGGCGAGACCTCTTTCCTTAGAAAAAACCATGGGAGCATCCGTTTGCATATATAGTGTGTGGCTTTACTTCAGTCCAAATGCATATTTGTGGAGAAAATATATAAACTCTACTAAAGCTCCAAGATTTGGAGCCTCCTCATACATACTGGCCCCATGTGGGACCCACACCCTATACATGTGGGACCCACACACATTCAAGTGGGGCTCGCATCACTGTTTGTGTGGGACCCACGTACAGTTCCAAGTGAAACCCACATGGGTCCATGTACTACTTATGTGGGACCTATGATATATTTTAGAAAAATATCAATGTGGGCCTCATGTCCAACCCATTTCTTCCATCATTAATACTAATGTGGATGATGGGATATTCTTGGAGAAATGTGAGATAGTTAATAGGCATCTCAAATACATCGTCTTAACAAAGTACCATATCCATGAAGTATCTCATATATTTTTCCATTAAATTCTTGAACCTTTTAAATACCTTGATAAATTGAGGCACATCTTTGGTCTTTGTTTTTTTTACTCCACCATGTTGTTATATACTAGACAATGATGAGTATCAAGATCCATACTACAAAGGTTCATGATTCATGCTTGATGGTCTTCAATGGCTGTGTCAATTGACAAGAGTGAGCTTAATTAAAGTCTAGTAACACTTCTCGTCAATTGGCTATTAGTATGTGCGTTGGATGGTGCTTATTTTAGCCCACTAGATAGTGTCGTCCTACTTCAGGTCCATGAAATCGAATTCGTTGTGCATCGGGCAGCAAGCACCTTTGTAGCTCTACAGTGGAAGCAGTTGTCTGAACGTTTATATCAAAACAGATCAAGCTAACTTTGTGTTTTCCTCATGTTGCAGTCTTCGACTCATTTGTTGAGCCACAACTCTGCGATCTTTTGTATGCTCCTCTCCTCTCCTATGCCTCCTTGCTTCTTTTGATCTATTTTTAAGCAGCACTTAAGCAATTGATGAGGCAACGCGACATGAGCTGCCAAATGTCGCTTTAGAATGAGTAAAATTGGAAGAACATGTTCGACAACAAGCTAAGGTTGATTCTGCTGGTTCTTCACCATGTCGTTTCTTTTTTAGAAAAAGGAAATTTCATTCCGGCCTCTGCATGAGTTTTGCACTCAACCATTCATTATTACAGTTACAGCCTCCGGCTGATTAAAGCAAGCTTTGAAAAAGCAACAAAAAGTATGGAGATAAAAGCATATCAAAAGGCCAACTAAGCACTAAGCCTATTAAATGACAGCCATCCATGCTTGGCGAAAATCTCCATAGCCGTCGTCTCCAACATGCGACAAGCCCACTTCATTGTTGGTTTTGTGCTCTTCTTTTGAAGAATCGACCAGTAGCGTGCCCAGTAAGTGGCCCTGAAAATGACCTGCAAATAAGAATATAATCTTTTTTTATCAAAGACCACATCATTTCTGCTCAACCATATAGACCAAAAAATTGCACTCGCTCCCACACAAACTTGAGATCGTGATTTTGGGTCTATTTGTTGTGACCAAACTTGTAGTAAATCTGTTATATTCATTGGCGGTTGTAAACCAAAAGCAACTTGTACTACCCTCCAAACAAATTTTGCCACATGACAATCAAAGAATAAGTGTTGGATGGTTTCCTTGTTGTTACAAAAACAACAATGATCATCACCCTTCCAGTTTCGCTTTAAGAGATTATCTTTTGTTAAAATGACACCCTTTAGTAAGAACCAAACAAAGATCTTAATTTTTAAGGGTAATTTCAACTTCCATAAAGATTTATTTAGAGGCATTGCAGCTTGGTGTACTAATTGTTTATACAAAGATTGCACCGTGAACACTCCATGTTTAGTTAGACTCCATTTGATAGAGTCCCGCTGGTCATCGAGTTGGACAAATACAACTCTCGCAACCAATTCATTCCATTTATTTAATTTGTCCCCTACTAAAGCTCTATGAAAAGTTATATTTAGAGGTGTAGAGCCGAAAACATGAGCAACAGTCGCATGCTTCTTTCTAGCAATATTAAAAAGAGATGGATATTGTTCTTTGAGAGTAAAGTTTCCAAACCACTTGTCCTCCCAAAATCTAATTTGAGTGCAATTGTGGAGATTGAAGGTACCAAAATCTAAAAAATAGTCTTTGGCCTTCATAAGACCTGACCAAAAATGTGAATCTCCCGGCTTCCATTGAGCTTCACCAATGGTTTTGTTTTTTAAGTACTTCTTCCTAAGAAGCTCTTGCCAAACCCCATCTTCATTAATTAATTTGTATAACCATTTACTAAGCAGACAAGTATTCTGCAACTCTAGATTTATAATTCCTAGACCACCTTGGTCTTTTGGCAAACACAAAATCCCCCATTGTGCCAATCTATATTTTTTCTTATGATTATCTCCTTGCCAGAAGAAATTGGATCTGTAAAAGTCTAACTTTTTTAAAATACCTTTCGGCACTTGAAAGAAAGACATCATGTACATGGCAAGGCTGCTCAAAACAGAATTTATCAAAACCAAACGACCACCATAGGACAAAAGTTTTCCTTTCCAACTGCTTAACTTTTTCTGGAAACGATCTTCAACTATTTTCCAATCTTTATTGCAAAGTTTTCTATGATGCATTGGAATCCCAAGATATCTGAAAGGAAAGTGGCCCATATCACATCCAAAGATCTGTGAGTATTGGTCCACAAAGTTTTTTGCTTCCCCATAGCAGAACAACTCACTCTTGTGAAAGTTAATTTTTAATCCTGAAAGTTGTTCGAAAGCGCATAATAAGATTTTCATATTTTTCGCTTGTTCAATGTCATGCTCCATAAAAAGGATTGTGTCATCAGCATATTGTAGGATTGAGAGGCCATCGTCTACCAAATGAGGAATAAGTCCCTGAAATTGACCATCCTCCTTGGCCCTAGCAATGAATGTAGCCAACATATCCACTACCAGATTGAAAAGGATTGGTGACAAAGGGTCACCTTGCCTTAGGCCTTTTTTTGTTTGAAAATAGCGACCCACGTCATTGTTTACTTTTACTGCAACACTACCCCCAGAAACAAATTGGTCTACCCATTGGCACCACAAAGGTGAGAAGCCCTTCATTCTAAGGGTTTGTTGGAGGAAGGACCATTTAACTTTGTCATAGGCCTTTTCAAAATCCACTTTAAAAATGACCCCATTTAACTTCTTTCTATGCAATTCATGTATTGTTTCATGTAGAATTGTGACTCCTTCTAGAATATATCTTCCCGGCAGAAAGGCTGACTGTGAAGGTCGTATAACCTTGTCTGCCACCTTATTGATCCTATTTGTTGCAACCTTTGTAAAAATTTTGAAGCTCACATTTAGGAGGCAGATTGGCCTATATTGTTGGACTCTAACAGCCTCTTGACATTTTGGGAGCAAGGTAAGAATACCAAAGTTGAGGCTGAAAAGTGGCAGTTGTCCTCTATGGAAGTCATAAAACATAGCCATCAAATCAGCTTTTATGACTTCCCAAAACACCTGATAGAATTCGGCTGGGAAACCATCAGGCCCTGGTGCTTTATTGTGCTCCATTTGAAAAATAGCCTCCTTAACTTCCATTTCAGTAAATGTCTCCGTGAGAATAGTATTCTCTAATTCAGATACTTGTGGGATGTCATCAACTCGATTCTCTAGCATAGTAAAATTATTTTCTGTGGGCGGTCCAAACAAAGTTTGGTAGTATGAAGTTATGTGCTCTTTTAACTCCTCCTCATCTTTAATGATCTTATTATTCCCTTCCAACTGGAATATGCGTGTTTTCCTATGCTTACCATTGGCAATCAGCTGGAAATATTTAGTATTGTTGTCACCTTCTAATAGGTTTTTGGTCTTTGACCGCTGAAACCAAGCAATTTCTTCTTCTCTCAGCAAATGAGAGATTTTGTCTTTCAGACAACGAAGCATGTCTTGCTCATTTGGAGAAAGAATGGAATGTTCTGCCTTTCTATCTAGAATGTCGATCATAGTCGTGATTGCTTCTTTCTCTTTCTTATTTTTTCCTTTGATGTTCTTAGCCCATCCTCTCAAATATTGACGGGTGCGCNCAAATGAGAGATTTTGTCTTTCAGACAACGAAGCATGTCTTGCTCATTTGGAGAAAGAATGGAATGTTCTGCCTTTCTATCTAGAATGTCGATCATAGTCGTGATTGCTTCTTTCTCTTTCTTATTTTTTCCTTTGATGTTCTTAGCCCATCCTCTCAAATATTGACGGGTGCGCCTTATTTTATATTGCCATTTTTGCATCGAGTTAGCACCCCTTGTTTCATTATTCCAGACCTGCATTACTTGTTCATAGAACCCTTCTCGTAATAACCAACATAATTCAAATTTAAAAGATTGTTGGTTACCTCGGTGGGCAGGAGTTCCTGAATCTAAAAGCAAAGGTGTATGATCTGAAATGTCTCTTGTTAGTGCCTGAACCGTCGCCAATGGGAATTTTTGTTCCCATTCTGTGCTCATTAAAACTCTGTCTAGCCTTTCGAAAGTCGGCGTATCCAGGGAATTAGCCCAAGTGAAACGACGTCCTGAAAGATCTAATTCTCTCAAATCCAAACTTTCAATGCATGCATTAAAAAGAAAAGGCCACCTATCATTGTATCTATCATTATTCTTTACAGCTGGGCTTCTAATGATATTAAAATCCCCACCTATTAAGATAGGTGTGTTTTCTACATTACACATCTGGACCATTTCAGTGAGGTATGCTTGTTTTAGTTCATCCTGAGCTGCTCCATAAGTAGCAATTAGAATCCATTCGAATCCATCCTCCTTGTTTCTAATATTAAATTTAATATGAAAGTCTCCCAAAGTAATATTACCAATATCAAACAATTGGATGTTGACACCAAGCAAAATGCCACCTGATTGTCCTCTGGGAGAGGTCCAGTGCCAAAAGAAATCTTTGCCACCACAAAAGTGGTTCAAGTCTGCTATCGAATAATCATCTCTACGAGTCTCTAAGACTGCAATGAAATCTAAATTATTATCACAAGAAACGTCACTGAGGAATTTATATTTAGCCAAGTCCCTAAGACCTCTGCTATTCCAAAATAAACCTTTCATTTATACACTTTTTTTTTAATATGAGCCACAGCTGGAATGTTCACTTTCTTTCTCCTTGAAGAGCCTTTATTTTTTGACCCAGTATGCCATTCACCTCGAATATGATTGGCATCCGCGCTCACATTCTCCTCAAATATACCACTACATAAGTGGCCAAGCGTGATGTATTCTATTTCATTATCTTCGTCTTCATCAGAGTTCTCTTCTTTCTCGACTTGAGACCGTTCCCTAACGCTATTTGCATTTAATCTATCCAACTCCCCATATTTAATCTCCGAAACTGAATTAGAAATAGCATTCGTATTTGAACCCATAGAAATCCCAACATTTTGAATATTGGAAGTAAAAGCTGAATCTGGAACTGATAAAATAGAATTATGGAGATGCTTACCACTATTTTTAGGCACTTCCAAATTTTTGATGGCGACCAATCGCTCAGCTCTTTCCATGGAATCTTCATCGGCGGTGGCTTCCCTCCGTTTGCTCCAACGAACTGGGGTTTGTGACGAGGTCCTCTTGGAAGGGGTTAACGAGTGCCTTATAGAAGTGTTGTCATCCTCCTCACTGATCACTTGATCGACTATATTGTCCAATTGCATATCCACTGCTTTGTCCATAATTTCCTCAGCCATCTCCCTTAGGACGTTGTATGAAAGTTTGTTGATCCCGTCGGGCTGCTCTACATCCTGATCTAAGATCAATCTTAGAGAATACACATGCTCCCTTCAGTTGATCAAAGAGATCATCGATCCTTGGCAGTGGGTACTTATTCTTTATAGTTACATCATTGAGCGCGCGGTAATCGATGCACATTCTCTGTGACCCATCTTTCTTCTCAACAAATAATACCGGTGCTCCCCATGGTGAAGAGCTAGGTCGAATATAACCCTTTTCAAGTAGCTCATCTAATTGCTTCTTGAGTTCTTCTAATTCTTTCACACCCATTCTATATGGTCGCTTAGCTATAGGTGCAGTGCCAGGTTTAAGATCAATAAGAAATTCAACTTCGCGTTCTGGTGGCATACCTGGCAATTCCGCAGGAAATACATCGGGGAATTCCTTCACCACATTAATGTCTTCCATGGCCATCTCCTTCACTTGATTGGCCTGGCACACCTCTGAAGCTGTCATAGTTGCTTGATATTCCACTTTTTCTCCAGATTTTGCTGTCAGTTGCACTGTTCTTTTGGCACACTGAATTACTCCATCATGCCTTGCTAGCCATGCCATTCCCAAGATGACATCGATTCCCGTGGAATTCAGAATTATAGGATGGGCTATAAATTCTACCCCCCTTATATTTATTTTAACCTCGGTGCATCTTAGAGTGGCCTTTAACTCCCCACCTGGTGAACTAACTATCATGGTGTTTTTCAATGGTTGTATGGTCATCATATGCTTTTTCACAAACTGAGCAGATATAAATGCATGCGAAGCTCCAGAATCAAATAGTACTGATGCAGGTTGTGAGTTCACTGGGAACGTACCGATCACCACATCTGTTGAGTCCTGAGCAGCTTCCACGTTCATGTGGTTGACCTTCCCACGAGTGTAGTTTTGTTGGCCTCCATTCCTCGGTACCTGCTGCTGATTTCCATTGCGGTATTGTAGTTGGGAATTCTGTCCACCCATCTTCTTCTTAGGACAGTTATTTGCATAATGTCCTGGCTCACCACAATGAAAGCATACTCTCCCAGATTGAGCTACAGGTGTTTTGTTAGCCTGTGTGAGAGGGGGAGCTTGGATTCTCATCTGGGGATTTTGAGGCTTAAACTGCTGTTGTTGTTGCTGTTGCTGATACTGGGGACGCTGCTGCTGTTTCTGGAAGCGCTGTTGGTATTGAGGATGACCCATTTGCTGTGAAGAGCCTTGGAAGCGAGATTGATTCCCCATTGGCTGATTATAGCGAGGACGTGAGTTGCTTCCAGACTGTTGGCCCATGAATTTCCTCTTCTTTTCTTCCATTTCCTTGCGCTTATGTTCAAGCATTAGAGCCTTGTCTACCAGCTCTTGGAAATTCCCAAATGTATGGGACATAAGCTGATATTGAATGCCATCATTTAGCCCAATTAAAAACAGCCGCTGTTTCTTTTTATCAGTGGCCACCTCTTCTGGAGCATATCTTGATAGTTCGATAAATTTGTCTCGGTATGCCGTGACAGTCATGGCTTCTTGCTTCAATGTCTGAAACTCTTGACGCTTGAGAATCATCAGACCTTCTGGCACGTGATGGTTACGGAAGCTTTCACTGAATTCCAGCCAGGTGATCTGATTAGGATTGGGGTGAGCATATTGGTATGCATCCCACCAATCAAGAGCTGCCCCTTGAAGCTGTCCAGAACCATAGAGAACTTTTTCTCTATCATCACATTGGGCTATATCCAGCTGCCTGCCCACTGCTTTTAGCCAATCCACTGCTTGAAGTGGGTTGCTTGCATGAGAGAAGGTAGGTGGGCGGCCCTTCAAGAATTCCCCACGCTTATCCCTTGGTGGAGCAGGATGTGGTTGATGTGGTGGTTGGTTCTGCTGGTTTTGTTGTATCATTGTCATAGTTTGAGCCAACTGTTGCATGATTTGATTCTGCTGAGCCAGGAGTTGCTCCACAGTTGGTTGGTTACCTCTTCTGCCACTGGCCATCTGCTGAAGACATTAGTATTACTGTTATTCAACCATCCAAGATAACAATAATCTGATTCTTGTCAAAGGTATAGAAATGATAGATGTGCAGAACAAAAACCCACCCAACTATTTACACACTTAACTTAAACCTATAACTAGATGCTTGTGAGTATAGAACCCACAATCATCACAATCATTACAAAAAGCCAACTCATGCATTAATCATAATAACAATTTATTCAAACATCCAAGAGCACTTGTTCAAACATGACAAACTTATTACAAACTCAGAACGCATCTAAGTCGTTTATTACATCATAAAAGGGAAAACATCTAAAGGTCCTCGTCGATGGTGGTGCGGGAGCTGGGAGATCCGTAGCGTGCCCTCTTGCGCGGGGGAGACTCAGCCACAAACTCTGGTGCAGGCTCTGCTGGCTCTCCCTGCTGCTGCCTCAGCTCAGCCACCTGGGCCCTGGACTGTGCAAGGTCCTCACGAAGCTCGGCGATCTCATCCAGAGCAGCATCCAACTCTGTGTTGAGGTTAGCTGCCAATTCCACCGTGGCCACTAACCTCGAACTGGTCTCAAAGTCTGTGGATGCGATCCGGCAGGCAGTCTGACCACTGGCGCAGCGAGGGTAGAACTTCTCTGGAGCGAAGCGGATCTGCGTGTAGTGGTGGTCGCGGTAGACGTACAGAGCGCGACGTGCAGCATCCTCCATAGCTGCCTCCATGGAGCTCCTGTCAGAAATAGAGCGGTGGATGGATCCTACACGAGCTCCCATCTCGCCCTGAGTACTCCTCAAGATCTGCACTGAAGCCTTCCAGAAGGTCTTGTGCTCAGGGTGAGTCCACCGCTCAGTGCGGTACTCCACCGCCACGTCATCCGCTCCATAGCGGTCAGTCAGCAGCTCGTCTAGCTTCTTGCGGAAGAAGCCATTCACATTTATAGCATCAAAGTCTGTGACGGTCCATCCTGCGCTGTCCTCCACCTCCAGTAAAGGATCCGCAGCAAAGTCATCAAACAGATCCTCATCACCATTGCCATGGTTGCCATGGCCATCATCACCTCCTGCTGCTCCTCCAGCTGGCTGACCCTGCTGCTCAGGCACCTCCTCGACCTCCACAGCATCGTCCTCAAGGTGCTCCTGCTCCACAGGCTCCTCCTCGACCTCCACAGCATCGTCCTCAGAGTGCTCCTGCTCCACAGGCACCACTGGCTCGGGCTCCGCCGGTGCTGGCTCCACAGGTACTGGCTCCTGCTGGGGCTCCGGTGCTGGGTGCGCTGCCTGGACAGGTGGGCCAGCGGTGCTCTTGCGGGCAGTCTTCCTAGTGCGAGCCATCTATAAAAAGAAACAAAAGAGAGAGTCAAATTTTTGCAACAGATAAAGATAGAAGTATAAGCAAAGATTTTTAATAAATTAATGACAAGGCAAAACAAGAATAGATTAAATAAACAAAATGAGGTATGTATAATCAATAAATAAAATAAGCAAGGTTAAATCAAAATGAAATAAAGCAAGGAGTTTAAAGCACAAACTCTAAACGACCATTCTAAACTAGGCTGCGCATCCTACAGTCAGCACTGCTTTGATACCACTCTGTCACACCCGGATTTACGAAGGAAATCCGAATGCTACTATATGTGTACCCAGGAAGTTTTACACACATATAGCTCAGAAATGAATATCAAAGAAAGGAAACAGTGCTCGATAACATAAACAGAATAAAGTCATTACATCACAGGCATTACATTATTATCGAGTTTATCAAAGTAGCGGAAGAGTAAGCATCTAAATCCACTGAGCCTCCACAGGGACTCTGACTGGGGGACTGCACTGCCTAGAACTCCGGGAACTCCTCAGGGAAGACAAAAGCATCCATAGGCGGCTCATCTGAGTACCCATCCGGGATTTTGTTGATATGAAGCAAGTGTAAGTAATCCATCTTACTTAGCAAGCATAACATGATTAAATGAGGCTCAAAAGGCTATGCAAGATTTAAACTGCGGTTAACATTTTTAGTTGATTAATTTTAGAATTAACCTGAATTACTACAGTTATATGACAACCCCAGTTGAAACCCACATTATGAAACAGGTGAAGTATAATTAACGAACAACATCATATTTAACCATTTAACCAGAAAACAAGGAACCGTTCGAAAAAGGATCCAGGCCGCTCTTGACCGTGAGCACGGCTGATATATCAGATTATAACACTCTGCAGAGGTTGTACACTTTACCCACAAGTCGCGATTCCCCTTTGTCATAGACAAGTGTACCTCCAAAAACAGGTACGGGGTTTCACTACGAGACCTTTCAAAAGACACCCTAGCAGCTAGTGGCAGTGTGAACCTCTTCTGCTCCCATCAAAAGTAAATATCAGCCCATCCGAGACAAGTGAGGGACCCAAAGGCCCTCCCTGCTCCCACCAAAATAAATGTCAGCCCATCCGAGACAGACCGAGGCCACCGCTTCTGGCCCTCTCCTCCAAGTCAAGCCAGATAGCCACTTAGACAGCTAGAGCCGTACAATTTACTTAGTCAAGACCACAACCATGTGATTCCTGTGGTTGTACGGTTTTCCTGGGTGGCCGCTTTAAGAATCGGAACCTTAAAGAGAGACGCTTAGAGCAATCCAAACACATGCTCAAGCTCCCTAAACCAAGTTGCTAAAAAGCATATTTTAATAAGGTTCCAAGTATAACATTAGTCAATATTAACATTTAACAATGATCGTTAGCGTTTGCAAGCATAGCACAACTTAACAAAACTACCCATATGCATAACCCAGGGTGATCAAGGAATATAGGATTTATAAATCTAGTCATTCTAAAGGTTTAACAAATTTAGACACATGCATGAATGAATAACATGATTAATAGGTGAATAGGTATCAAGGGTAAATCATGTTACACTTGCCTTCCTCAAAGAATTGCTGTTGATCCGGGTCTTCAAAGTCTTGATCAAAACTGGCCTCGAACTGCTCGCTCTCTAAACAAGCATTCCATCACCATACAGACATCCACACATGCCATTACATGAAAACAAATGTAATACTATTAGAACAGTACACCATACAGTAGAAACAGAAGCAAAAATCTATTCTACGCATTTCTACGATCACATGAACGCGAAAATCACTCTAATCGGAGCTAGGATGATTAAACTACACTAGAAACAAGATCGAGGACTAATCTGCGATAAACGGAGGACCTATACGCAATTAACCCTAGACATCAGGGGGTAGCAGATAAGAAAACTCAACACACAGGGAGGATGGCGGGTTGATATGCAGATTCTGCAGGGGCTCTTTAGCAAAAAGCCGAAAGGGTATTCTGCCTTCTAATCTGGGCCGCTGGATCAAGGATGGATGGCCGGATTTTTATGAAACGAAGGGGTATCTTTGTTTTAATCCTGGCCGTTGATAGATGGATGGATGGATCTGCTGCTTGTACTGTGCCGTGAGGAGGAATACTGTGCCGGTTTGATAGATGGATGGATGGATCTGCTGCTTGTACTGTGCCGTGAGGAGGAATACTGTGCCGGTTACTGTGCCGTGAGGGGTACTGTGCCGACTTCTTCCTCGGTTGTTTCCTCGCGGACAGAAAGGGCGACGGCGCCATGGTTTCTGGCCGCCGGCGTTGAGGGGCCCCAGGCCTACGGTCCACGGATTCCTGTGCAACTTGGACTAGAAGCGAGAGGGCGACGACGCGAACTCGCCTTCATGCTCACCTAGGACAGAAACACAGCAGGGGCGACGAATTTCGAAGGGGGGCGGACTGATTGCCGGGCGCCCGTGGAGGACAGGGTTGCGGCCTCGGTTGATGCTTCTGGGCGTCGGGATTAGGGTCCTTCCTGCGTACCAGAGAAACGACAAGGGGAAGGAATGATCAAGGGGCGCCCAAAGAGGAAGAATCAGGGAACCAGAGGGGCGCACCAGAGTCCTTTACCTTTGCTGTTCGCGACGAAAACCGGTCGGGGACAGATGCTTGGTGATGGAATTGGAGAGCAAAAGAGGTAAAGGAGGTTGGGGGAGGACTTGTCCAAGCTTTATAGAAGGGGAAAGGGACTCGGGCAGGCATGGATTGAAGGAGTTCGGTGCTCCACTGTCCATTATGGCCACTGCAAAGGAAATTGAGGTAGAAGGGAGTTTGATTTTTGAGTGGAAGAGGAAGGGGAGGGGCTGCGACGCTTGGGTGGAAAAGAGAAAGGGAGAAGGCGCCGGTTCAGGGGCGGTGTTGGTCCTCCGTTCTGGTGATGCAGGGAAAGAGGAAGGAGACGGGGGCGTTGGCGTCCGATGGCCAGACGCCTACGACGTCCGCGGGTGGGGAGGGCGTGCGTGCAGGGAGGGGAAAGGTGATGGTGGGCCGGGCGGCTGGTCTGGGCCAGGTTGCTTTTGGGCCACGGAAAGAAAAGATAAGGGAGGCCGGACTAGCTGCAGCTTTGGCTGTATTTTTAGGACATGGATCTGGGCCCAAGATGGAAGAGAAAGGAAAGACAGGCCGGGCCGGATTTTGGGTCGGAAGGAGTTTTAGAATTTGACTTGGACTTTGGGTCATGGTGCAAAAAGAAAAGAGGTCGGGTTTGGATTTGGATCGGGTTCTGGGTTTTGGGTTTGGGTAGGGTACTCGGACACTGGAAAAGAAAGAAAACAGAAAATAAAAACGGGCCGAGTTAAGGTTGGGTTTTCCGGACTCTAGGGCTAGCACACAAAACACTCAAACAATAAAACGATGCATCGGCATGAAATGCACAAACAAGTTTCTAAACCTAGGGTTGATTTTAATTACAAAAAAGGTTTTATATTTTTCTAAATTCTGAGTATGCACACACAAGAGCTAGCAAATTAATTACTATATTAAGAAAGAAATTTTTAGGGTGTTACAAGAGGTAGTTCTTATTGCTCACAACATTATTGACCCACCAAACATTATGTGATC
>CM014276.1:26361821-26377506 GCA_004135705.1 Alloteropsis semialata | reverse complement strand
TAAGTCCCTGAAATTGACCATCCTCCTTGGCCCTAGCAATGAATGTAGCCAACATATCCACTACCAGATTGAAAAGGATTGGTGACAAAGGGTCACCTTGCCTTAGGCCTTTTTTTGTTTGAAAATAGCGACCCACGTCATTGTTTACTTTTACTGCAACACTACCCCCAGAAACAAATTGGTCTACCCATTGGCACCACAAAGGTGAGAAGCCCTTCATTCTAAGGGTTTGTTGGAGGAAGGACCATTTAACTTTGTCATAGGCCTTTTCAAAATCCACTTTAAAAATGACCCCATTTAACTTCTTTCTATGCAATTCATGTATTGTTTCATGTAGAATTGTGACTCCTTCTAGAATATATCTTCCCGGCAGAAAGGCTGACTGTGAAGGTCGTATAACCTTGTCTGCCACCTTATTGATCCTATTTGTTGCAACCTTTGTAAAAATTTTGAAGCTCACATTTAGGAGGCAAATTGGCCTATATTGTTGGACTCTAACAGCCTCTTGACATTTTGGGAGCAAGGTAAGAATACCAAAGTTGAGGCTGAAAAGTGGCAGTTGTCCTCTATGGAAGTCATAAAACATAGCCATCAAATCAGCTTTTATGACTTCCCAAAACACCTGATAGAATTCGGCTGGGAAACCATCAGGCCCTGGTGCTTTATTGTGCTCCATTTGAAAAATAGCCTCCTTAACTTCCATTTCAGTAAATGTCTCCGTGAGAATAGTATTCTCTAATTCAGATACTTGTGGGATGTCATCAACTCGATTCTCTAGCATAGTAAAATTATTTTCTGTGGGCGGTCCAAACAAAGTTTGGTAGTATGAAGTTATGTGCTCTTTTAACTCCTCCTCATCTTTAATGATCTTATTATTCCCTTCCAACTGGAATATGCGTGTTTTCCTATGCTTACCATTGGCAATCAGCTGGAAATATTTAGTATTGTTGTCACCTTCTAATAGGTTTTTGGTCTTTGACCGCTGAAACCAAGCAATTTCTTCTTCTCTCAGCAAATGAGAGATTTTGTCTTTCAGACAACGAAGCATGTCTTGCTCATTTGGAGAAAGAATGGAATGTTCTGCCTTTCTATCTAGAATGTCGATCATAGTCGTGATTGCTTCTTTCTCTTTCTTATTTTTTCCTTTGATGTTCTTAGCCCATCCTCTCAAATATTGACGGGTGCGCCTTATTTTATATTGCCATTTTTGCATCGAGTTAGCACCCCTTGTTTCATTATTCCAGACCTGCATTACTTGTTCATAGAACCCTTCTCGTAATAACCAACATAATTCAAATTTAAAAGATTGTTGGTTACCTCGGTGGGCAGGAGTTCCTGAATCTAAAAGCAAAGGTGTATGATCTGAAATGTCTCTTGTTAGTGCCTGAACCGTCGCCAATGGGAATTTTTGTTCCCATTCTGTGCTCATTAAAACTCTGTCTAGCCTTTCGAAAGTCGGCGTATCCAGGGAATTAGCCCAAGTGAAACGACGTCCTGAAAGATCTAATTCTCTCAAATCCAAACTTTCAATGCATGCATTAAAAAGAAAAGGCCACCTATCATTGTATCTATCATTATTCTTTTCAGCTGGGCTTCTAATGATATTAAAATCCCCACCTATTAAGATAGGTGTGTTTTTTACATTACACATCTGGACCATTTCAGTGAGGTATGCTTGTTTTAGTTCATCCTGAGCTGCTCCATAAGTAGCAATTAGAATCCATTCGAATCCATCCTCCTTGTTTCTAATATTAAATTTAATATGAAAGTCTCCCAAAGTAATATTACCAATATCAAACAATTGGATGTTGACACCAAGCAAAATGCCACCTGATTGTCCTCTGGGAGAGGTCCAATGCCAAAAGAAATCTTTGCCACCACAAAAGTGGTTCAAGTCTGCTATCGAATAATCATCTCTACGAGTCTCTAAGACTGCAATGAAATCTAAATTATTATCACAAGAAACGTCACTGAGGAATTTATATTTAGCCAAGTCCCTAAGACCTCTGCTATTCCAAAATAAACCTTTCATTTATACACTTTTTTTTTTAATATGAGCCACAGCTGGAATGTTCACTTTCTTTCTCCTTGAAGAGCCTTTATTTTTTGACCCAGTATGCCATTCACCTCGAATATGATTGGCATCCGCGCTCACATTCTCCTCAAATATACCACTACATAAGTGGCCAAGCGTGATGTATTCTATTTCATTATCTTCGTCTTCATCAGAGTTCTCTTCTTTCTCGACTTGAGACCGTTCCCTAACGCTATTTGCATTTAATCTATCCAACTCCCCATATTTAATCTCCGAAACTGAATTAGAAATAGCATTCGTATTTGAACCCATAGAAATCCCAACATTTTGAATATTGGAAGTAAAAGCTGAATCTGGAACTGATAAAATAGAATTATGGAGATGCTTACCACTATTTTTAGGCACTTCCAAATTTTTGATGGCGACCAATCGCTCAGCTCTTTCCATGGAATCTTCATCGGCGGTGGCTTCCCTCCGTTTGCTCCAACGAACTGGGGTTTGTGACGAGGTCCTCTTGGAAGGGGTTTGTGACCATGTCGTTTCTAGCATTGCAAAAAAAAAAAAACATGATTTGAGCTTAATTTTGGGAAAAAAAATGAAACTTTTGTTCGTCGATTAGTGGCAACGAAGTTGTCGTCTGATTAAAGAAACTACTTCACATTACCTGCGTTTGGCAGTGGCCTAAACAATAATTCTGTCTGTCTGTAACTCAAAAAACTCTTTAAACTCTTTGCGTGTTTTTTATACATCCTGTGGTTTTAATAATGACGCACAATGACTTTGACTGCGTGCAAATCGGCAATTGTAAACGATTCAACCTTTTTGCTATACATTTCAACAAATGAATAAGAACCAAATTTAAGACTGGAGTACTTTCGAAAATTGCCAGGTGTTATATTGAAATAACACACTGATTTCCTGTTGAAATTTTTCGAAGAGCCGTGGGCTCAACACATACGGATTAGATGCACCTCTGCAGAAATCTTTGGTTGTTTGCAAAAAATGTTTTTCAAAATAGATATGAGGAATATTTTGTCTAGTAGTGATCTTTAACAAAAAGATTGATAAATGTGAAATTGTAAATCTTGTCCAAATCTATAGTTTATATAAGGTTAATTTGTCTTCATCCAACATCGTATAGAAAGCATATGATTTTCTCTGAAACAAGAGGTGTATAATTTTTACAGGTAGGCCACATAAACAACATGCAGCACAAATCGATTTTTATGGGTGGTTTTCAAGCCATTGAGCCACCCCCCCAATCCATGGTCCTCAAGAGAATTAAAAAGTGAGGTGCAGTACAAATAAATTTGTAGTAGTGTTTGAAGTGGTTCATCCTACATAGCTGTCATTAAATTCAACGTGAAAGAAATTAACAGTCTGATGCTTAATAACTGGAGCTGGGCGTAAATAACTTCACCATGTGCAAAGGCTGCGCAGTGATTTGAATTGAAAGAAAAAGGTATTGCATTCACTAGTGTACGTGTCACGTGTCAAGTCATTCACATTTGAATCTCCCGAAACATGGCACAATAAAAATAAAATGATACATGTTCACTCCTTGGCTATAACTAGCATCGACGAGAGGTTCATCACTTTAGACTATCCAACTGTAGTGATCATGTTCAAGTGTGTTTCGTTGTTCGTCACTTGAGTTCCCTGTCGCATATTTTGTCAACATATAGACTTATAAAAGTGATATATCACATCGGCCATGCATCTGCCTGCCACTTGCTTTGGAATGAGAAGTATCAAGAAAAATGTTTTGCACGAGGGCGTCCGTCTGCATGCCACTGGAGTTGGTGACCAACCTCCAGGTACAACGAGGGCGTTTACGTGAGGTTAGAACAGCAGAAAAAGATGTAAGAAAGGTGTTCACAGAGAGAACCTTACTACATTAGCAATGGTAAGAATTATGCCTCTGGTTCTTACTGTATTCTTCATAAGATTTGACTATTATAAAACTGAAAGAAAAATTGAAAGAACTGGAAATTATTGCATCTGTTCATACGTGATGCTGACTAGGAAATTTTTTTGTCTTCTCAAGCCACATCTTTATTAGTTGTGGAAAGTATATTCAGTGTTATTTTTAATTATTTGACCATACGCAAAGTTCCTTGTTTGTAGAAATGAGCAGAGATACCATTGTAATCATTTGAAGGACCGGTCGAAACCAATTTATAGGGCCTGTTGCAACAAACAATACATAATCGTCTAAGGAAATGAGCTATTCCCAGTGGAGATTAACTTAGGGTCCTGAAAATGCACCTCACTACTACAAAGCACCTCGTCTGCACCGTATCGTAAACCATATCTATGCCCTATGCGGGTTATCATGCCGGCACCACGAAGAGGACGTGGGCACGCGGCCCATATCCATGCCCTCTATGGCAAGTATATGTGCAAGTCACAACCCATGATTTAACTTTCTGTTTTCCTCATGTTGCAGTTCTCAACTCATTTGTTGAACTGCAGCTCTTGCGATCTCTTGTATGCTCTTTTCCACTGCCTCCTCGCTTCTTTTACCAATTTTTATGAAGCAACCAGCCAATTGAGGCAATGTGACACATATGGTGCGAAATGTCACTAGAATGAGTGACATTGGAAGAACATATTCGACAGTAAGGTTAAGGATCTGGTGGTTCTTCACCATGTTGGTGCTCACCTTGCAACATGTTTGAGCTTGAATTTTGCGAAAAAATGAAATGCTTGTTGGTCGATCAGTGCCCACAAAGTTGTGTCTGATTAAAGAAACTCCTTCCCATGACCATTAATTTTGCCAAGAAAAATTATAGTGTTGCTAGGGATGTGTAGATCAGAAGACATCAAAATAAGCATCGTGTGAGTCTGTAACTCAAAAAACTCTCTACATTTTTATGTCCCACGCACAATGACTTCATTTTTTTGTGAAAATACAATGACATCGATTATGTGTATCCGGCAATGGTAAACAATTCATCCTTCATGCTATATTTTTCAACAAATGAAAAAGAACCAAATTGAAGATCAGAGTATTTTGTCAAAATGCCAGCTCTTATAAATGAAATAACACACTAGTTTTCTGCCAGAATTTTTGGAGGAGCCATGGGCACAGCACATAAAGATTACATGCACCTCTGCAGACATCTTATAGGTCTTTTGAAAAATAAAAATGTTGTTAAAATAGATATGAGAAATGTTAATGAATATTTGATCTGATAATGCTCTTTAACGAAATGATTGACACATATAGACTTGTAAATTAGAGCTCGTCAAAGTCCATAATTTTAATATAAATTCTATATTCGTCCGACTTATACAAAAAGCTTAAGATTTTTGTTTCGAAAAGTGGTGTTTCTTTTATACTGGCTGGCCATACGAACAATTTGAAGCACAAATCCATTTCTTCTGAGGGTCCTCAATCCACTGGCCACTGGGCGTTCGCGCTGGCCGTACTCATCAGTCCCGACTGCAAACACAAAAATTTAGCTGCCAATACGAATAATAATTGGAGCCGGGCATAAATAACTAGCTTCCCCATGTGTTGCCCAGTGATTTGAAAGAAACAGGAATTGCTTTCACGTGTACGTGTCACGTGTCATGTCAGGTGTGCACTTCCATTCCAGATATATGTTCACTTCTTCGAGAGGTTTAACTTGTGCTTCGTCGATCTTCACTCGAGTTCCCTTGTGCATATTTTGTCAACATGTAGAGGCGGATGTGATATGTATGTCCATCTGCTTGTCACTTGATTCGGAATGAGCAGTATCAAGGAAATACGTTGCACGAGATATGCATATGCAACGGTGGATAAAGAACCTTAGTAAAGGCATGAGAATAAAGCCTCATCTTCTTAGTGTATTCTTGATAAGATTGGACTACTCTATTATTTTTCTTCGTGCTAGCTATCGTCGAGTGCCAGCACACAGTGGAAACCGATACAAATAAACCGGCCATTACGCATGCTGGTTCGTTTTTTGACCCGTCATCGATGACGTATCTGCGGCACCTTGTTTGTACTTGTCATGGATTAATGCTTGTCTTTGTATTGCATGATTTAACGTTCTAAATGACTTTGAATCAAATGGATGGTTGTCAACGACAGAGTTGTAGATCTTGTCGAGTTCTACAACTTTATCTCTATCCAGGGTCATTTAAAAAAATCGAAGTTGTGAAGTTTCAAATATAAAAAATTATAAAGAATATTTGGGCCCCTCAACAATTTTTAAATGGCAAAGTTGGCAACTACATAACCTTTAGCATCGTTGAGAGTCCATCCAATTTCATACAAAATTACTCAATTTATTTAAGCGGCAACTATTTATAAGGCCGGTCCTCTTATGCGACGACAGCCAGTAAATTTATTTTGAAACGTGGTTGGCATAATAAACATGCAATAAAAATGCACGCATAAGAGAAATAAACCATGCTATAATTAATTTCCCCATGGTGGGCTGGGCCTGGCCCACCTCGTTATTTTACTTTCCTTTATAAGGAATATACTAAACCTATAACTCTCACTCCTCCAAATCTTGCACTAGACGTTTTACCTCGTTGCTCTTTTACCAATGACCTCGTAACTGGAACACAATGGATTCCAATTCATTTTCTGAATCCTCATCACGTTGCTTTCGAATGGGTGGCATCAGAAGGATATATTCCACAATTGGATATGCACCAATAGTTCAATTCCATGGCTGGGGCATGGCATTGGTAAGGTACAGGAGTTACCACAAAGATTAAATTTGGATGACAGATGAGTTCGGCTCTAGAAAGCTAAAGATCATTAGTGCAACTAAACCCTCCTGTTCTAGCCAGTGCTGTTTGAGTTCCAAAGACCAACTTGCGAGGATGTTTGGGCCTTGATTTCAATGTGTTGCTCAAATATTTTCCAAGCGATTAACTACTTCTATTTTAGCAGGCCAAATTGAACACTAAATTCTTTTTTGGCGACCGTGCCTTAGCACATTTTCCATTAAGAGGAAAGCAATTTTACATCGAAACAGCCGAACCCATACAGAAAAAATGGTCTGACTCTACGCTACAAATGACTATACATTTAACAAATCTGTGACCTCTGCAACCTCAAACCCATCCCCGGATACATGAAGAAACGGAGGACAAACCGCTAGGTGACGCCACCCCGCCAAGACCCAGCATCTCCCCTCTGTCCAAATCGTGCCCACCAATTCTGTGACCGAGCGGGAGTGGCGGTTGAAAATCCGATCATTACGTTCCTTCTAAAGAATCCATGAGGTGAGGATGACTATTGAGTTGAACGCCGGTCTTGCCACCTTGTCCACCTGCTTTCTAGCCTCCACCCACCATTCCGAAAAAAGCAGTGCAGCCGATGGGGTGAGGGCCTGCCACCCAACCGCCGATAGGATGAGAAACCAGACCTCCCTCGTGAAGACACACGCCACCAATAAGTGGGAAATAGTCTCGGACTCCTGACAACAGAAGGTGCAACTGTCATCATCCTGAAGCCCATGGCGTTTCCTTCTGTTATTTGTCCAACAACACCCGTGCAAGACCAACCACATGAAGAGCTTGCAATTACCCGGGGCCTTAGCTTTCCAAGCCTCCTTGGCCCCCATGACCGCACTCTGGCCGATGAAGAAAGCATGGTAAGCCGAGGCTGTGGAGAAACGACCATCAGGCGTCCACTTCCACACCCAAGCATCATCAATGTCCGGATTCAATTGGACGTTCCGCAGTCATGGCGCCAAACGCAGATACTCGATGTTTACTTGGACAGTAAGAGCGCCGGTGATGTCCCTCACCCAACGTCGACCGGTGATGGCGTCCCGCACCGAACACCTGTTGCGGACTCGCGTGCTCACGGCGCGGACCAAGCATGGCGCCAGCTCCTCGATAGAGTTAAACTCTAAATTGAAGATGAGGTACTCTAAATCCAAATAAACATTTCAATATTCTGTACAATCAATTCCTAAAATATTGTTATATTAAATAAAGGAGATATAATAACCCATTGGATTATGGTCTAGTTTCTTTTTCGTTAAGTTTATTAACAGACGGGTCGCACGGAAGCGCGAGCACGAGACCCGCTCGTGCCGCCGCCGCTGGCCGGCCGGTTAGGGTTAGGGTTAGGGTTTGGGGTTGGGGAGGGTGGATTTGGTCCAGTGGACCAAGAAG
The DNA here is from genome assembly GCA_004135705.1 of Alloteropsis semialata. Classification (NCBI taxonomy): domain Eukaryota; kingdom Viridiplantae; phylum Streptophyta; class Magnoliopsida; order Poales; family Poaceae; genus Alloteropsis; species Alloteropsis semialata. The sequence goes on along the minus strand of CM014276.1, from coordinate 26,369,336 downwards.
GAGGTGTGCGGGGGGTTGCCGGACCGGCGGTGGGGACGGTTGCCGGGCGGAGGGCCGGGCGGCGATGGCGCCGCCGGCCGGGGCAGTGAGGGATGGTGGCTGGGTGGAGCCGGAGGCGAGGGAGAGGAGCTGCGTGATGTTAGGAAGGGCGGGGCCAGGAGGTGGGCGGAGCGGCGAGGCGCTGCCGGCCGCCGGCGGTGGTGGAGGCAGGCGGGGTGGGCGGCAGGCCATTGAAGAACAAGGAGAGGGAGGAGGCGGAGGCGGGAGTGAAGGAGGAGGAGGACGTACCCGGAGGAGAAGGCCGCTGGAGCCGATGACGATGGCGGCGCCCGCGGCGGGTCGCGCGCTCCCCGTCCGCGCGACTCGTCGCGGGATAACTCGGTCCTTCTTTTTTTTTTACTAGAACAGCTCCAGTGCATCATTTGAGGACGACATGACTACTGGCACTAGATTCAGCTTTAGCTGAACTGCACAAGCACAATGTCAACTATTCAACACCTCCCTGCTGACAGAAGCACAGAGCGAATGCGTGAAGGGCAATGTACAAAAAAGAGCGAACACCATGACTTGTCAGTTGCCACAACACGCACATCAATACTAGAACGTCGTATTATGATATCTCCCGCATCACGTGAGAAACACGCCCACACTTACAAAAATGATATGTCATTTGTATGTAGAAGATGGTGTGTGCCACAATCTGACGCTCAAAATCAAATAAACAACTAACAAAAATAACATTATACTGTACTATTGAGTTGGCGTGCTATATTCGAGTATGTGTTGCATCCGAAGTTCAGCACACTGGGGCTCAACTGCCCCAGCACAAGTAGAGCGAGGCATGCTACATATTTCCTCATTGCCAAGTACACAATATAGTCCAGTGGCACTAGGTTTAGAATGGGCGGCACTAGGAAGGCATTTATTACTGGAAGGACTAAATTAGGTGCAAATTGGTACTGTCAATGAGAGAGCGTATGTATTTATTTCGATTGATGTTATGTATTTATTTCGATTGATGTTAACACGTACTTTTTGGTTATAAACTATATCACTAGACTGTACCTTGATAATGTCCTAAGGTTGTCAAATGTCTTCTTATATGATACTACCTCCATTCATAAATATATGACGTTTAGGACAAGCTATTTAGTTCAAAAATGAACTAATTTGCTTGTCCTAAACGTCATTTATTTGAGAATGGAGGGAGTAGTTATCACATAACTGAAAAAGAAGACAGTGCTCTGGCTGAGTGGCCCTTGCACTTCTTTGTGTGTTCCTTTTCCATCTTGCTGTCTCACCAGTGCCCTCATTGTGTAGTAGTGTCACCAGTAGAGTACGATGCATTCCTATTTGTTCATGCATCCGCATCACGTCGCTTTGGAATGATTGGTATCAGGAGAATTGTTCCACAATTATATGGCCATGAGTGTTTGCCAACACGGTGCTCTGCCTTGGTAAGGTAGACGGCAAATACTGAATTTTGCTGGAGAGAACAGTCACGTGAGAGCCATGTAGATTAGTCAAAGTAAGCTCGTAGATTCTGGTGCTGATGGAATTCAGAGGTTATCTTTCTGATGGGTCTCCATTTCATGGTGTTGATAAAATTATTTCAAGAGATTAACTATTCTTATTACATGAAGTGTTGGGGATCGACAAAGCTAACCTTTGCACGTTTATGGAAATTAGAATTTTTCGATGAGATTGTTTGAAATAAGTTATGGGTGAAATCTAACCTTCGGGTAAAGTACATTGTTGGGTGACAAAAGAATGAGTTGGTCAAATAAATTTCTGGAAAATATTAACCCTCGTTGTAAAAGGTATAATAGAATATCACAGTCGTCGATCTATTTTGTTTCCGATTACTAGAAGAAGCAAGCCCATTTTGTACGGCCGGTCCAGAGCCAGGCATATCTTGAGGGCCAGAGCAAGAGGAAATGAGAGCCAAGGATCGACCTCCGCGAAAGATATGAGTCTTTGGAAAGCCTGATGAGACAAGGCTGAAGGTCAGCTTTGGACCCGACGAGGATGGCGTGATCCTAGCGAGTTTTGAGGCGTGTTTCCAGATGAGGAAAGCAGCAAGGATTTTTCAACTTTGTAATTTTACTTGTGTGCCTTAGTGACATTTTTACATGGGTCATAAGAAACATTCTAGTTTTACTGGGGTCACATACACATCAATAAAAGATGGTTTGTAAAGTTTCATGTGTTGGTTAATCTTGGTGACAAATTTCAAGGCTACAGATAGAAGATCCTCTTTCGGCAGGACGCGAGAAGCTGCTTCCTGATTTGTAATACTTCCAATCCTTAACTTTGCCTTGAGGTTTATAGTCCATGTGTGTACTTAATATATTGGTGTGCTTACCACTATCAGAAAATGGCCTATCGGTCACCCCTCTTTAGTACCCGTTGCTTATGACCCGGTACCAAAGGGGTCATTGGTACCGGGTCTAAATTTGGTAGGCCCCGAGGACCCTTTGGTACCGGGTCGTAACACCACCCGGTACCAAAGACCCCCCTTTGGTACCGGTTGGTGTTACGACCCGGTACCAAAGGCCCCTCCATGGGTTAATTCAAAAGGAAAGTATCTGAGACTTGGTCAGCTGTGGTGTGTAGGTGAGATGGTAAGGAAGCAACGCGCGAAGCCACAGGTCGTGGGTTCGAGCCCCACGCGCCGCACACGCGTATTTTCGCGTGAAAAATCGCGTGACTTGTGACTTGCGCGTGTGTGGGAGCCTCCCCGGGATTTAAATTGTTTTTTTTGCGCATAAAAACCTTTGGTACCGATTGATGTTACCAACCGGTACCAAAGGCCCCTTTTGGTACCGGTAAATACCCGGTACCAAAGGGTCGACCCTTTAGTCACGGATGCTCGGTACTGGTTCCAAAATCCAGTACCAAAGGGGGTTTGGAACCGGTACCGATGGCTCCTTCTCCGATAGTGTACGATTCTAAAGGCAAATGAACATACAAGCTTTGCACCAGATAATGGACTATGTAATTAATAAGCTAAGCATGCATTGGATGGAGAGCAGGTTGGGACTATTCCATCCTAATTTTTAAGGATGGGATAACTACAAATCAGTTTCTGGGTATAAGATACCTCCAACCCACGATTTATGGTCTTAAAGCCTGTCTGTCATCCTGATGTCCTAAATGGGATAGCCTCGTTCTTTAATAATTTTGGATTCAGCTCCTCCAGTATCTAGATGAATATTATTTTGTGACAACCACTCCATCCATCTCATTTACCAGGCAAACACATGAAAAAATGGGATGGGATATATATGGTTCCATCCCACCACATCCCATATACCAACCAGAATGTAGCCATTCCGTATAGCTTGTATTCTACTACTCACATCAACAATGTAGAGTTAATTCCAAATTGAATTTGATCACCAATATGAACTTTGCATCTATGTGAATACACTAGACGATGATTTGTTAGCTTAAAGATCGCTCTTACAACTTAGTAATACTATCAGTTATTTAATTTCTGATTTTTTTGGCCAATGGTTTTGGAGCCATTAGTCGTAATGAAACCAAATCAGGAGCATGCACTAACGCTTTATTGAAACATCGTCGAGGCATGTTATTACACAGAAATTCATAATATGCATTCTCAATGATTACATTCTAAACATTTGGGTCATCCCGGTCCCCGAACTCACAACCTACATATGTGAGTCCCTAAAGTTAGTTTTGGGTGTCATCCTGGTCTTGAACTCACAAATTGCATATTTGGGTCCCTAAAATTAGTTTCGAGTGTCCTACTAGTCCCTCAACATGCAAATTGCAGATGTAGCCCTCAAACTCAACTTTGGCGTCCTCCTAGTCCGGAACTCACAGACATAATTGCACCATATATCAACACATGTGGAGTAAGAGTTGTATACCTACAAAATCTCCCAATATCTATTTCCTTCGCAAAATTAGTACCATTATGACTTGCGATGGAAAAGACAACAATGGATGAAATATTTTAGCTCAGGTATATAGTCTCAATATTCAGAACATTATTTAACATGGGATTAAAAATTAGATAGTTTCTTATCTCCATTCCCTTAGGCACTGTTGTTTTTGAATGGATATTTGAATTCAATTTTCTGGGCAATGCATAATAAGTTTGTTATTATTAATGAAATTAAACAACAAAGTTTTCAAAACTGCATAGCTACGTATTGGAACTTGACAACTTATCACACATTTGGCCTTATCCAGGTAATAAGTATAGAAACAATTACAAAAGTGCTTTCATTAACTTCTATAGGTAAAATATATGTAAATATACTTTGAAAATGCATATTCGTAAGTTCAGGGATCGGGATGACACCCGAAGTTGAGTTGAGGAGCTAAATCTACAATTTGAAAGTTTAGGGACCAAGATGATACCCAAAGCTAATTTTAGAGACCCAAATATGCAATTTGTGAGTTCGGGGACTGGGATGACACAAGGTGACAAGTTCAAGGACCGTTGATGAACTTTACTCTTTACCCAACTCACATGTGCACAAATTTGTGCGGAATTCTGTCAGCATACTATGGGCGAGGACCATGGCAGAAGCTGATGAAGGTGGTTCACAATATTGTTGGGAAGGCAGTATGAGAGACAAGGAATCAACTAAGGCTGAAGCGCCAATCATGAGCCAAGCCGTTGCAGCTCTCAGGCATGGAACGCCAATCCTATGTACGACGACACGGAATGTTTGTTGACATGGATAGACTCAAGCACATGAACTGCTGACATGTGTGAGTTATATATGCAACACTGGTGCCTTCTAAAAGGGAGAAGACAAGATAGAGAGACACATGTAGATTAATGTTGGAACAGGCTGGCATCGTCCAGAACACCTAGGACGAGGTTGGAGTCGAATTGGCGGAGGTAACATGTAATCAAATCTCATATGTTAATCTAGCCACATCAATCATCCTAGTAGTCTTACTAGCCTCGCATTACACTCCTCGCATCAAGTGAAGTGCACAAACCCTTCATATATTGGAAACAGAAGGATACTATATATCTATGAACAGATTTTCACTAGAATATGCCGTGGTCATTTTTCAGGTTTTGCATGGGATTATGTTTTTTCTTAAAAAACCATTATTTGAATAATAAATATGGAAGCAAGCTCCACGAACAGACTTGTTTGCAGCAATGATGACAAAGACTTGATTATAGATGACACAGAGAAACAAAAGCTCATGAATAAGAACCAGAATGGGGTAAGGAAGGGAGATACAGCAACCATCCATTACCGGAATCCGCCGGTTTGCCGTGTGCAGCCCACGGCAAAGCGCACACGGCAGTCAGGGCGACGGCAAAGCCGGCTTCGCCGTGGGCCTTCTGTCGGGCACATAGCAAAGGACATCCTTTGCCGTGTGTCACGGCACACGGCGAAGTTATTTTCAGCTGAACGAAAATAATCCGAAGCAAATAGGAAAAAATTTATTCCAATGTGGGAAGGCCATCAAGTCGCAAGTCGCGGCATTTTTTGCGGAAATTTCGCGTGCTACGCGTTCGGCGTGATTCGAACCTGTGACCTCCCCCTCGCACATGACCTCCTCTACCGCTGCACCACACTCTCACCTGTGACTAGATGCTGTTTTGATTCCTATCATATTATACTATACCGAGTATAAATTGCTTTTTGAGGCCTTAAATGATTTCAAATTCAAAAGTTGTCAACTACAAAGTTTCATAACTTTTTGAAATCTACAAGTTTTATTTTGGTAGTTTTTCCATCCGAGGTTGTTTACGAAATTTGAATTTCAAATTTGAGAATATTCAAACTTAGTTTTCGTTGACAAGATCACTTCAAATAAAAAAGTTGTCAACTACAAAGTTTCATAACTTATTGTGCTCTAAAACTCTTATTTTGACTGTTTCTTCATCCAAAGTCGTTTGAAAAAACTCAAATTTGAAATTTTGAGAACTACAAATGTACTTTTCATTGTCAAAATTAATTCAAATTAAAAAGAGTTCAACTACAAAGTTGTATAACTTCTGAAGATCTACAACTTTTATATATGTCATTTGTTCATCCGACATTATGGTAGTCACATTATTCACGAATCTTATATTTCTCTCATCGGCTTTCAGGAAACTATACGAGACATATGAATTTTATGAACAATTTTAGTATCGTTTTGTCGAACTAGCATAGACGCACGTGCGACACGCACGTGGTGTCCAAATATTTGCTAATCAATTTTAGATTGTGCACGACCAAATACATGCCATGAAGAGGCAAAGCTTTGAGGGCGAGGGCCAGTGCCGGTCCTGAGATTTTGGTGCCTCGAGGCAAAAGAGATAAAAGCCCCATGATATAAATATCAGTATAATAATCAATATATTCCACATATGTATAGATATATTAGAAAACAATGTCAAACATATTTTTTTTTAAAAAAAATGTATGGCACATGAATTAAACATGCGCTCATGATCACTCACATTATTATTACCACAATGATGATGTCAACATTCTCCTTTGAATTAATGCTAGATCCATAATAACTATCAACTCATATGGTTTTCTTTTGAGTGATTGACTCTTAAAAGATCGTGAACTATGCCTCCATATTTATGCTGGAGGTCGCTTATGTCGCCCACACGATTTGTACTGGTGGTCCCTTATGTCGACTGCTAGCACAAATACGAGATATTTGCCAGTTTGCTGTGGCTGAATCCGGCACAAAAAAAAAATGTGCCAGCACAAATCATTCTTGTGCTAGTGTGCCCCTAGTTGCATGAATCTATGCATCAAGCATGTACCTCAGGCTAGCATATATATGCTATTGACTTTTCTGTTTCTGGTACCTTCTTTGCATCCCTAGCAATATGCATAGAAAACCCACACATAATAACGCATGTTCATCCAAATGTAAATATGTGTGACTGGGAGACCTTGTTTCATTCAACAATCTAATATCTTTCCGTGATGCGGCGCTCTTGGAAACTGCAAATAAAACTCCCCACTGGGATTGATCTAAATAATTAAACTTAGGCAAGAACAAAAAACAATCATCATGATTGCAGTATATATCTATTGAAACAAGGTGAGAATCCTTAATTTTTTTTGACGTCATCTAATGGATCGTTGTCGTCCTCATGGTGACCTCTCATGGGGGTGGAGTGGTGGACATGGACGTACGAGGTTAATAATGGAATCAAATAGTTCAGGCAAATAATTTATCATTTTTGTTCCAATGCTGCTCATTTGTATATGGTACTGCATATTAGATATTCATATGGGTATGATTTTTCCATTATTGATCGTCAGATTAATATATCTATTATAAATATGGAGATGCATGCATCGGACCTGCATCTGATGGTGTTGCACACTCGCACGCGGTACTCGCGTCATGCATCGAGGTACCCCACGCATGAGTGCATGATTTCGTGAGATCAATCTCAACTGAGAAAAAATAGAAGAGAAAGCAGAGAAGAATCCAGAACGGGCCTTTCGTACGGGAACACGAAGCTGTGGCTGCAACGATTAACATTGC
>CM014276.1:26330796-26360821 GCA_004135705.1 Alloteropsis semialata | reverse complement strand
GAGTCCTCGGGCTGCCAGGAACGAACGGCTGACGAAATAGTGGAGCCATCTGCTCGTCTGTAGGTTACGTTGTAGAACGAGGACGGCAGGGAGGACTACTTTCCTCACCATAAGTGACATGGTGCAATATCGTACCTCCAAGCTGTAGATCAAAGGTAGCTGCAATCGATTCCCTGGACAGCCGCCAAACCTCGTTGTTAAACATGAACTGAATGAAGGTCCGGTGCATGTCAATGGAGAGTGTGGCAAAGAAGACTCTCACCCACTTCTCTACCCAAAGCCTGTAGTCAGTGACCAAGGCCTCGACCCCTGGCATGTACGTAAAGTGGGTCCGTATAAGTACTCCCCCTGCAGCCCTTCTCAGTGAAGTCCAATCCAGCATCTTGTGCTCGGCGATCGGAAACCGCCCCCTGATGTACGAGGTATAGAAGCTCTCCTGTAACCGTGTCAGGAACCTAGGGTCGGTGTACGCCTGTCTATGCTCAGGGAACCAGTAAAGGATTTGAACAGCCCTGTACTTCTTGACCCTCTTGGCAGAAATCCGTGTCAAGTCAAGAAGCAACTCTCCTGGCTCCGGTGGTGTCTGTGCACGTCTGATCCGGCGTGCAGCTGAGATCTCCATGCCAGGGTCTGAGTCCGTCTGTGCCTCCTCCAGCTGCTCATCCTCCTGCTGCTCCTCCTCTTCCTGCTCTTCCTGCTGCACCACCTCCTGGTGCCGTGAACCCTCCCCTGCACTGCGACTGCGTGGCCTCCGAATGCCACCACCACTAACACGCGGACCCGAGTGCCGAGGTGGTGGTCCCTGTGTCGGTGTCCATGTCTCTGTGCTATGGTGCCGTCCTGAGCGACGCAATGTAGACGGCTGCTCCATCTGTACTGTATTTGTGGCTGCTTCCTCTGGCTGTCCTTGACCTGGCTGTCGCTCTCGAATCCTGATCCCCTGCCGTGGAGTGTCCTTCTGCGCTCGACTCTTCTTCCTCTTCGAAACCTTAATGGTCTTTCCCTTTCTCTTGTCCCCGGCCATCTGCAAGAGATCATATGGCATAAGATTACAAAATGGCAAAGATAAGATATATAAATAATATAGTAAACAAAGTATCTTGGCAAAAGATACGCCTGTAAGCGAAATATGAGCTTGATTAAGGGCCGGCGAAATTTACATTTAATAGATGACATGCTCGAGGACAAAAACATAGAATGCTAGGAGTGTCCTTAGGTGCTCGATAAGAGGTGGAAGTGAACCGAAAACACCTAACATAGGCGACGACCAAGAACTACGGCTCAACAAGCTCGAGTTTGACCTAAACAAATGAGCATTGGGTTGATGACATGATATTCATGAGAAAAACAACCCTACTTATTGAACAAAACATCCTAAACATCAAACACTAAACCCTCTGAATAGTGCAATTCGACCTAAACAAGTGAACATTATGTGATATTCCCGTGAAACATAATCTTAATTCATGAATATATGCTCCTAAACTCGAAATATTGTGCTCTAAACAGTGAAATTTTAACGAATTCCATTCAAATTTTAACGAATTCCCTTCAAATTGAATCACATTTGGGCGGGTTTGAAGTTTCTCACCACTGCAGATGAAATCGACGAGGGAGACGGAGGGGGTTGCTGGCGTCGCGCATGGCCGGGGGACGGCGGCGCAGACCGGCGGTGGCCGGCGAATCGAAGGCGGCGGCGGCGGAAACCCTAGGCTATGGTTCCGCGCGCCCGCGCGCGAAATACGCGTGAGGCAGCGGTGCGGCGGCGTCGAGGAGGTGCGGAGCAGGGACGGGATGGAGTAGCATAGCGGCGGCCGGCGGTGCTTGGCCGGAGACGGCCGGAGGGCGGTGAGGCGAGAGAGAGCGGCGACGGCGTATGGGCGCGGGCGCGGGGAGACCGAGGAAGAAAGAATGACCGACACGCGGGGTCCACCAGTAACGGTCCGTGCGGCAACACATTTATCCGGTACTGTTAAATTTAAGTTGAGCGGATGGATGCTCTTTCATCCCGTGTGTTTAGTAAGATGGGCCGGAGAGGAACATGACCGTTGGAGGTCGACAGTATTATACGGTGACGTCCCAGTGGAAGTCACCGGACGAATAGACATTCATCCGGTCTTACTTGTTTCAGGAATTGGCTCCACGTTTTCGTCCTCTGCGGGGCCACCGGATGATGACACCGTGTTGCTTCGGGCGACTCAGGTTTGACGCGGTTTGACGCCGTGATATGGTTGAGTTTGGTTTGGGGGGGAATTGGTTGGTCGAGGTAAATAGTTTGAATTAGTTTAGTTTATAGCCAAGATAGGTTCGCACCGGTTTGGATTGGGTTTTCATGGTCTTCATGCGTCAAAGTTGGTTCACACCTAAAACTTATAGCAAAATTAACCCTCACTTGTTGGTGTAGACATGGTTCCTTGCATGAGAAACCATTTCTTTCTCTCACCTCTTTAACTCACTTGCCACATCACCAAATTGCTTACATGGCACCTTCATTAATGCTATGGAAACCATCCTAGTAGGAGCTTTGGGATGGCCTAAGTCCAACCATGAGCTACTTTGTTCAAGTTATCTTTACTAGACCTACACATGGGCCCCACGTCGAATGCCGGACCCTAGAATTAAAACCATGCGTTCACACAAGGAAATTTTATCAATATTGACTAAAATTTGTTGGAAATGACTAAGTACGATGATGAATACTTGAACGAGTTTTGTTTGTTCTGGGTGGAAAAAGCCAAATGGTTTAGATTGGTTTTGGTAAACTAGTGAATGGGTTGGTTTAGGTCTGTAAGTGTGCTAACCTCTGAATGGTTTTGGCGTAGTTTGTTTAAGTTTCTCAATCATTGTCAGCATTTGACTCGGTCCACCCTTTTATACGGTATGGCATCCCTGGATCTAATCTTTCGAACGGCCTTTCATCCGGTAGTAAAGGGTTTTTTCACAGAACTTCACGCGCGGCCACAGATTAATCCTGTGGGTGTCGACTGCTCATGACCGGATGAATATGTACCTCTGTATCATCAGATAAGGACGAAATATATTTTCATACTAAATCAATTTGGAGACATAAAAAAATCAATTTGGAGACATAAAGAAATATTTATAAACCGTCGGCGCCCCCGAGCAGACGGTTGCTCTTCCCAATACTTACCCCAATATCTGCGGCGGTTTTAATTTCAAGCTACAGTTGCCATTCTAGTAGTACTAATTTCAGGCCCTCGCGCTCACCCGCCTCCCTCCGCCCAACTCCGGCGAACCGCCCCCGCCCGCTTGCATTCTCGCGCTCGCCCCGCCGCTCGCACTCGCCCCGCCGCTCGCACTCGCCCCGCCGCCTCCGGCCGCCCACCTCCGACGCGCGGGGGATTTCTTGGCTCGCCCCCGCTGACTCGGCGCCCACCTCGCTCTCCGGCCGGCGAGGGTTTTTTCTTGGCTCGCCCGCCTCCGCCGCTCGCGCTCGCCCCGCTGCCTCCGCCCACCTCCGGCCAAGCATTGCCGCCCGCGGCGATGGAGGAGATCAATCGCGCCGGGGCCTCGTCGTCGTCGCGGAGAAGACTGGAGGCGCCGGTTCTTGCGACGTTCTTCGCCCTGATGGACCTGCCGGAAGAGCTGATTGCCCATATCATCCGTCGCTACATCTTTGATGGCGGGGAAGCATGGGCAATCACTCAGTACATCACCCTTCGTCGGGTCTGCCACACCTTCCGCGGCATCTGCCACTCCCCCGAGGTACTCCAGCGCTTGTCGTTCCGTATGCTTCGCGAGACCTGCCGGCGTTTGCCCACCTATGTTAGGTCACCCATCCTGCAGCGGTTCCTCGATGCCGAAAATCCGGGGGCCGTATACTACGATGGGTTGGAGCTTTTGTTGCGCCGCCGGCGGAGCGACGGAATGCAGCAAGTCAAGAAGGCCGCTGGCATTGGGGAATATTGTGCGGCTTACTTCTTGGCGATGCTGCAGTACCGTAGGAACCCGCGGACCCTGATGCACTGGCGGTGCTCCATCGCATCAGCGGCGGCCTGTCGCCCCCGCATGGCCGGTGGGAGAACCGCGGCCTGGCGCGGCTGCGCTACAATGCCAGGCAGGACCTCCACCCCCTTGCATTCGAGTTGTGTCTTCTTCACCGCGACGACGACACGGACCTGATCCCACAGGATCCTCATGTCTGCACATGGTCGCACTGCAGGCGCTGGGCGGATGGGACGCATATCATCCTGTACTGCAGCCCGCAGTGCCGCATCCGTCATGAGTTCGACCTCTGGACGCGGAACTTCAGCAGCGGTGTGAGTTACGCCGTCAGCAAGATGTGAGACATGCCCCTGGCGTTCTCTGGTCATCGAACTTTGTAAATATAACTATGAACTTTGTAAATATAACTATGAACTTGAGTTTCGTGCTATCTCGCTTAAATATGTATGATGTTGCAAGTATGATTCGAAACAGGGCATTATGGGGAGTGTGAATTTCGAATGCTTAAGTTTCCTAACTCACAGTGTTATACTGTGACCCTACAGAAAAGCATCACCATACGAAAGCCCATTCATCCTGTCCGTTGGTGGTTTCACCCTATACCCACGCGCAGCCACCGTTTCATACGTTGATGCAGCTGTGAAGAGCACCGCTCGAACGTTCATTCATCATGTCCGCTCTGGGTTTCCCACGCGTAGACGCAGTTTCATCCCTTGATTCTACTGTGGACAGCACCGCTCTAATTGCTTTGCATCCGGTGGTTGTTCCGCATCAAGATACACAGACGATGTACAGTTTTTTGAAGCCAAACTGCTTGGCCGTAATATTCAGTCCAAGCGCGGATGAATGTGCCGTGTCAAGTTGTGTTGGAATGTATGAAATGAGCCTGTTGGAATGCATCCATGTCAACATTACAATAATGATCTTATCTTACAAATCTTGAGACTTATCTTACAAACCTTGAGACACAACTTATAGTACAATGTATCTTACAATTTTGACACACATGCATCTATGGTCACAAGCAGCAGTTATAGTCAGGCCGCGCACAGTTTGATCCGGTGGTGGTAATATAGTGTCGAGCAGATGATCCTGCGGTCGTCTGGTGGTTAGATCAAAAAGCGCACTGCTTCTTGTTGGCCATTTCCAGGGGCGGGTGACGGTCACCCGCCCCTGGTAATGGACTCCTCTATAGACTGGGGAGTTGGCCTAAATTTTCAGACAGGCTGCCGAAATTTTTCGTGCCTTCCCGCGCTCCGGCCGCGCCGCCGTCGTCCCCCGCCGCGCTCCTCCGGCCGCGGCGCCGTCGTCCCCCGCCGCGCTCCTCCGGCCGGCCCTCCGCACCCCTGCGACCCTCCGCCTCGCGCGCGCCACTGCCTCTCCGCGCTCCGGCCGCCTCCCCCTCCCGCAACATCCACCACCGCCGCCGGAGCGGCCTCTACGCCGGCGCGGCCTCCACCCCGCCGTCCCCCGGGCGTTCCCCGAGTTGGCATCCTCCGCCTTTCGCCCGCCGGGCCGGGCGCGCCCTGCTCCTGCTGCGGCCACACCTCCCCTCCCCGCGCCAGCACGGCCGGCCGTCCTCGCCGGCCGCCGTCCACGACCGCTCGCCACCCCTGTGCCGCTCCAGTCGAAGGTGAGAGGAGGTCCTCCATCATGCAACTAAGTGCTCGATGAAATGCTTAGCAAGTGCTTGATGTATATATATGATACACATGTGTATGCAAAGAACATTTTTTCAATCAATAAATGTGTTTACATTGACCATTTTAGTTTAACATATTTTGTATTTTTCATTGTCACATGTGATTTCATCTAGAGGATGGATGAGCCATCGTCATCCAATCATGATGATCATGAGAATGGGTTCGACTTGGAACTGATTGCCCAGACCCAGTGGGACGGTGATGATGTCTTTGAGGATGACCATGAAGAAGAAGATTTCGGGGATGAGGAGAACCGGGAAGATGCCGAAGATGGAGACGGACCTCAAATAGGACAAGGCGCGTGGGTAGGCGGCGTGTGGATGGACCTTCTTAATCCACACCCCACTGAACCTCGTGTAGGTCATACGGAGACAGAGCTTGGCCCGGATTTCGATCCAGCTAGTGAGGTAACGGCGATCCCTACTGATCCGCTTTCATGTACATTTTGATTGGATAGATGAAATGATATGTACTGATGACTCTTATGATCGCGTTAGGTGCCTCGTTCAGGAAAAGGAGATGCCGCCGACGTGGAGTAAGCCCCCCACAAGTAGAAGAAATTGAGTTGGAGTCATCTGCGCCAGAGGCTGAATGCACCACCACAACCAGTGAACCTAAAAAAAAGGGGGCAACGAGGCAGAAACAAATACCCCACAGGCACCTGGATGGTTGAAGAACTGAGCCCATCAGGAGAGGTTAAGAACCCTCCAAAAGTTCATGCAAAGTTCCGTAGCGCCCTTGGAGCAATAATCAGAACAAAGGTGCATGTGAATCCAACGATCCAAGATTGGTCAAAGGTGCCTGAAGGGAAGAAAGTGGACATGTGGCAGCTCATTGCTAAATCATTCAAGTTTCCTCGCAACACCGACATGGAAAAAGTACGTGCGCGCACCCTGATGAATTTGGGCGAATGTTTCCGCCGCTGGAAGGGTGAACTGAACAAGTTAGTCCAGGATGGCAAGCCGATGCCTGAGGGTTACAATATAACAGATGCATAGTGAGCCGAGTTCATACGGCAAAAGACCTCTCTGGATGCTATAGCCCTAAGTCAGAAGCAAAGAGAACTGGCATTGAGAAACATTCATCGAGTTCGCCTTGGGCCGGGTGGTTACATTGGTAAGGCGGAGTTGTGGGCGAAGGAAAGAGAGGACGCAATAGCCGCTGGGCAACCGGACCCTTTTGTAGGCGTGGACGAGCGTGCCTTCCAGTGGATTAAAGGGAGGGAAGGACGCCCGAAGGGGGAGAAATTGGTCTTCCCACAACCTGAGACCGAGGTAGTGGGAGCGAAGATTCTAGCACTTGCCGAAGCACAGAGGAAAGGCGAGTATATTCTGAATAGGGACAATGATATGCTCAGCGAATCCCTTGGCACAAAAGAGCATGGAGACCGGATCAGAGGCTTGTCAAGACACTTGACCTTTAAGGACGGGTTCAGTAATGATAGGCAGAGGTACAGGCGACACGATCGGTACAAGGATCAAATTAAAGAAGCGGCGGAGAAAGCATTGCAAGCAAGATTTAATGAATATTTCATGGCGGCATTTGCGGAGCACCAGCAACGACAAATGATGAGCCAACCATCATTAAATAATAACTCAATGATGCCGCTGCCGCTGCCGCTGGCGCCGGTGCCGCCGCCCGCTCCCTCAAGCCTTTGTCGGAGTAGTGTTGCCTCTACGTCAGCACAATCATACCTGGTAGATGCTATAACTGTTGACACTCCTTGCTCGTTGCACATTCCGATAGGCAGAAGTGGGAAGACAAAGGAGGCTGCCAAAGGTGTGGCGTTGGTGGTGAGCAATAGTCCTGGGTTAGGGGGACAGCCTATCCCGCCATTATATGCATGGGTAAGAGTGCTCACAATTACGGATCCAAGACATGATGATCACTTCTTAGACTTATCCCTTGATGACGGCATTGAAACCTTGGGACAAGCCGTAGGAAAGAATGCACCGTGGCATAAACGAGATATCATACTGGAACCTCCGCCACCTGAAGATCCTCCCTCACTCACACCTTGCTCCCAGAGGATGCTGACACCGGCACAAGTTCATGCTAAGAACACACAAGAGCATGTGCCACAGCAACCAATTGTGGCCACCACTATCTCCAACCCGTCAACTCCACAGGTACAACAGGAGGCCCAACACCCATCACCACAAGTACAGCTGGAGGAACACCACCAATCAGCACAAGTACAACAGGAGGAAAACCACCCCCAATCACCACAAGTACACCAGGATGAACACCCCCAATCAGCACAAGTACACCAGGAGGAACAACCCCCATCACCAGTGCAGCAATATGAGCCAGAGATGGTCATAAAGTTGCAAGCACGACCGAAGCAGTTAATGGGGTCAGTGCCACGGGTGATAAAGGCATACAAGAATACAGAGCCTGAGGTTGTGAACAGGTGGATGACAGCCAACAAAAGCGCAAACAAGAAGCTGACTCTGACAAAAAAAAGAATAGAAAGGAAGCAGTGGTGCCAACTGGACCGGGGTTTTCCAAGCCTCGTACAGACACTGGTTTCGTTCATAAAGTTGGGGTTCATGAGATACCAGATTTGCCAGATTGCCCACAGAAATTCGTGTATGGCAAAGACTTGCTACCCGGGTGGGCTCTTCATGATTGTCCAGGTGAAATGCAGAAGTTCCATAGTTGGTACCGCAGGGCATGCACCCTAGGTCTCACAACTATATGGGCATGGGTCGATGTGGATGTGTTTGGTTGCAATAGATGGGAAAACCAAAGTACAGGCATAGTCATGGATTTCGATGACTTCCATGCAATGTACCGCTTGCAAATGATGGAGCTAAGCCCCATAAGACTGTGGTGTATGTAAGTGGTTCATCTCCATACACCATGTATATATGCATATGGTACTGGCCTTTGTAGTCTCAAAATGAATTTTTTTGCGATGTGTTGTGCAGGATGCAAGGTCGCCTCGCAATGGATTCAAAGACCAAGGTTGGGCATCTTGACCCTTTTATTATTTGCAAGGCTAGGTGGGACTTCCCCCTCAAGTACCCGGACGACGCCGATGAGCTAAAGGACTATAAGACCAGCAAGGAGAGACAAAAGAAACGAAAGGATCTTTCCATTGATCTTAGGAGGAAGGTGGCAATATACATAGGAACTATGTTGGATCGACATCGTGATGCGAGTTGCATATGGGCGCCCTACCTTTTCGGGTACGTCGTCTAAATTCTAACAATTCTTGCAGTCCCAATATTGCAAATTTCTCTCTCAATCAAATTCTACATATATCGATTAGCCTGATACTTATCATCGCTATATAACACTGTGGCAGTCAACACTGGGTTGCTTTTATGCTATTGCCGAGGGAAGCCAAATATGTGGTCTTTGACTCATTGGATTACCCTCAATCAGAATACAAAGATTTCTGTGCCATCCTGAAGAGGTAACAACCGATAAGATTATCCACACCTTACAAAATATTTGAGGCGATGATTATATACTAACTTGTCCCATTCTTTCAAGTAGTGCTCTTTTTCTCTACATTGACCATTATAAAGGGCCGGCTCCTGAGGGAGTAAAGGATTGGATTCCACGCACACACTACCCATGCCATAAGCAACCAGTCGGTACCTTGTTTTGCGGCTATTATGTGTGTGAATATATTAGGAGCTGCAAGCATTACACACCAAATACTGAACGTGTAAGTGTCTTTACCATATTTCAGTACATTCATTTTACGTCTAACTATCACTCGCTTAAGCCTAACTATCATATTTCAATACTGAATGTGTGTGACTATTCATTTTGCATTCATTTCTCGTAAATTGCAGTTGATTACTGATTTCAGCGCTACTAAACCACTCCAAGCGGAAGATCTTCTCAAGATAGTCAGCGAACTATGTCACTTCACAATGCTTCATGTGCTTTATGAGAAGGGCAAGTACATCGATAAGCAACAAGATTATTTCTATGAAGAAAAATATGATTCTCTTCGTAACTGGCACTTGGAGAAGTATCGCCTAACCATGTGAGGGTGTGGAGTGTGGACACTAAACTTGTGTGATTAATGTAATATACATGTAATATCATTTGGATGACAATCTTGTTTTATGTTGGATTTGCTTTTATAGAATTTACAAAGAGATTAAATTGTGACTGTTTGTGATTACTTTTATATTATTTGCCGGACAAATGGTATTAGAAAATCGAATAATATTAAAACACCAAAAAAACAAATACCAAATTTAAAAACAAAAAAGGATTACCAGGAGCGGGCGATGGAATGACCCGCCCCTGTAAACACCATCTTCAGGGGCGGGCTCCCGAACAAAACATTTTCGGGGGCGGGCCATGCAAATACCCGCCCCTGGAAACACATTAGCAGGGGCCGGCGATGGCGTGGCCCGCCCCTGAAGAAGACATTTTCAGGGGCGGGTGATGGCATAGTCCGCCCCTGGAAACACCATCTTCAGGGGCGGACCATGCCATCATCCGCCCCTGCAAAACATTTGTTGGGGCGGCCTAAATACCCGCCCCTGCAAATGGCCATTTTTAGCAGCCAAAAGCAGGGGCGGATTTCGGCGCCGCCCCTACAAACGCCATTTTACCCGCCCCTACAAACGTTTTTTGTAGTAGTGGTCTTTGGCACATGGTACTTTAACTGAGGTGAGATTGAAGTAACAAAACTCATGCAATAGTGACACGAAATGAAGTTGAAGTACCATGGTTTGCTGTTGATGGACCCTTTTTATTTGAAGTAGTCTATATACTCCGTGCCTGTGTGGACCTCATCAAGTCATGCCGAGAGTACAATCAGAGTAGATTTGGAAGTTCAAGGCTAGCTACTAAATTCCGTCTTAAGTGCTAGCTATACAGTAAGAGTACTTTGACCTTCAACCTTGCAAGCGTAGCTCTCTCTCTGTATATATGGAATAGAAACTGCATTGTTTCGAGGAGTTTTATCATGTATGGATGTTTCTATCAGCTCTAAAAAAAGCAGAGTTTAGGCATGGGAAGTTTGGGGAGTTCTGGTACCACAGCACTTGTTCACATATCTTATAATTTATTTATTATCTGGCATATGTCAATTACACTTGGGACATGGCAGTTAGGATGTAGCACATGAGATCACCAATCATCTGTTGGACTGCTTCTAAGGCCTTGTTTAGTTGCGGCAAGTTTCGCAACTTTTTACTATTTATCCGTCACATCGAATATTTGGATACTAATTAGGAGTATTAAATGTGAATTAATGACAAATCCCATTTCATAACACCCGGTGAAATTTCGAGAGGAATCTAATGAGCCTAATTAGGCCATGATTAGACAACGTCGTGATACAGTAAACAATCTCTAATGATGGATTACTTAGGCTTAATAGATTTGTCTCGCGATTTCCCGTCCATTCATGTAATTAGTTTTATAATTAGACCATGTTTAGTCCTTCTAATCTTTGATTTATAATTGCTACAGTAATTTTGCAACTTTCTCACCGCAACTAAACAAGGCCTAAGGTGTTGATGCAGGCACAGTACATGTGAAGATATATGAAATTTTTGGTGCACATTCGCAAGCGAATGAGGAGTAAATATCAGAGCAAGAAGTGATTTGACAATATTCCTATTTCAGTTTGGAGTTCACTCATAAGCTTGAGGTCTGTTGTCAACACCTTGGTGTCTAAATCAAAAAATCAGTAATAACCTTAAACTTGTTGTTGCCGATGTTGATTTTGATGCTATTAATCCATTTGCAAAAGCATCTACTGCTACGAAACTTCATAAAAGCTGCTGGATTATCATTTAATCTGGGAATTTGAGATAGAAAATTGTGTAATGTGGCGTGGAAAGATTCAATCTTGTTATTCCATTATCTAAGAAAAAAACAGTACCAATTACTTCGTTTACTGATCTGCCACTGGACAACGAGCACCATGTTTCACTGTTCTAGAATCCACTACCATGGTGCTTCATCATAGTATTGTACGTATATATTTGTTTAGGCAGACTGCATATGATAATTTGCTACTATGTTGGAAGTTGGAACTATCAGTATAAATATTTGGCCGTAAAATAACAGTTGCATTAGTTGTCTCCGGAACCCGTGGTCCCATATAGCCATATAAAAGAGGGCCTAGACTCATCCAGTTACAAATTATCATGCCTGACAACAATTGTGAACTCAAACTTGTAGCACATTGTCGGACGCTCCAAAGCAAACATGTCTTAGAATGGGAGGCACAAGGTTAACCAATGTGATCGTTCCCTACGAGTCTCTACCATCAAATCTTTCTAGTTATAAAGTTGCTTTTGCAGCAAAGGCACTACCACAACCAGAGCACTCCAGTTGCTCGTAAGAAGTGGAACCATGCAAGTGGAAACTTGCATGGGGTGTAGTGTAACATTAACATACTCCCCTGCAACAAAATTCATCAAGGAAGCCTTGATTAACATACTCCCTGGAACAAATTCATTCTGCTGTGAATTGTCATCATACTGTAGTCTCACGCTGTGGTCTCTCTGAGCTCTGCATGTCATATTAAAATTCTTGGATCGACCTGAATATAGCATGATCAATTTCATCTCTACCGTAAATAAATCAAGGACATTCCTTTGAGAATTGCAAACTATAGCGGTCAGAGCCAAAAAAAAAACATTTCAGCTTTAGTGTGGACCAATTTGTGTTAGAATTTGTTGGATTGAAATTGTACCTTTCTGAAACAATGCATGTATGATGTCCCTCTCGAACATGGTAAACTTATCCCACCTCACCTCCATCAAGCTATTCCTTCCACATTTTCACACCTAAATGTATAAATCAATGACTGAGCTTTTTTTTTCTTTTTTTTCACCAGGAATATCATGATAGTCTGAAAACCTAGGTACAGAGATATGTTGGCAACATTAGAAGCAGTCTCAGCACTGCTTCTTGGTTCAATTAGTGTACATAAATAATGTATCAATGCCTTGCGTCAGCTGAAACTGTGATGTGATAAATCATGTGGCGGTCACAAGGACAGGATTCTTGCACCAACTGTGCATGTTCGGTGCTCACTATTACCTGTGATGACTGCATGACATCGGTAACCTTCAGTTATAGAAGGCTCAGTAGAGCCTTCAGTTCTTGCTGCGGCAAACTAAGGAGCAACTCTCATTATATATATTGCAACATATAAAGCTCTAGCAACACGCGCCTTCCAACCTTCTCATAACATGCATGGCAGCTCCGCGTGTCTTGATACACATAGAGCTTGGAGATGGGAAGCACCAGGAAACCAGTATAGGGGCTGCTTGCTTGTTCGCCACAAATCGCCAAGCTGCACCTGTGGCTCGCCAAACCTGTAGCGTCAAAATTCCACGCCAAACCTTTTGCGAGAAAAGCTACCGCAAACCTGTTGAGAAGCTGTGGCGGACCTAAAGCTAATAGCCAATCAAGCACAGGCTAAAACTCGCGTGGCGTGCCAAACTTTCGCGTGGCTGGTTCTGGCGGCCAACCAAGCACCCCCATAATCGTCTCCTAAGAGGATTTGTGACATCTGAAAAGGTCAGAATTTGGCCCCAGCTATGTCTCCGAGTTGTATTGAGCACTTATTAGGTGAGTTGTTATTAATATATAAAAATATCTTTCCCTTTGCAAAATAAGATCATCGGACAATTTGTGGGAGGGAGAAATACAAAATATCTTGTCACCAACCAAACAGTAAAACCAGTGTACATTTCTTTTCTATCTTTAAGGAACAACAGCCTAGTATCTGCTAATATACAAGAGTAATACAGCGCGCTGCATCACTCATGACCATAATAAATCCTATATATAAACACCTCCATTGGTCTTTTCTTTCAGTGCACTCACTACTCACAACACAGAGAAGAGATGAGTAGGAAGAGATAATCTCAGTGTGAGGTTTATGCTTATCATTTACAGTTGGGGAAACAAATATCGCAGATCAGTCCATACTTGTCATAGGTTTAAGCCTACAAAAGAGAACCTTGGCTCATCGACTTCAGATTGTCAGTCATTACAATATTGTGAGGCTCAAAGTTGTACCACTTTTTTTTGTGGCCCGAAAACAGTCTTGGAATGGAAGGCACAGGGCAATCCACTGATCATTTCCAAAAAAAACTCTAGCATCTGGTGATGTATCATGTTTCAGGTTCTGTAGTTGCTTAGGCAGCGAAGGCACTGCCACAACTGAGCTTCATGAAGATGCTCCTAAGAAAATGGAACCAAGCAAGGGAAAACAAACATTGGTTGAAACATTAACATTGGTTGAAAATGGAACCAAGCAAGGGAAAACTAACATTGGTTGAAACAGGAGCTCTAATCTTGAATGTCCATGTCGGTGACAAACTGACAATAAGCCTTAAATATTACATAACTTTCTGACAGGAAATTGAGGAAATGAGTTTTAATTTCTCTGAACTCTTGTTGACGCCTTTCGCGGTCAACACACCGAGTTTGCGCTAGAACGCGTGGATCCGCAACGGATCGAGCAACTGCAGCAAGCCCAGGCGAAACCGGTGGAACCGGTTTGTAGATCCGGTGGAACCGGTTCTATGGGATGCTGCGTAGACCTAAGATCGCCGGTCCGGGAGGGACCCCGTCAGGGCAGGCGCGCCTAGGGTTTCTCTGAGATCGGCAGGCCACTCAGAGAGCCGTCAAACGCCGTAGAGACGAAGAACGAACAGAATTAGGGTTGGAAAAGTTAGGGTTTGGAGATGACAAAAAAGTAAAGGTAATAAATGTTTTGATCGATTGGATGATACTCAATCGGCCGTGACCCTTCATATTTATAGGGTGGGGAGGTCGTACCCCGCAAGGAAAGTCCTATTACAACTCGGATCTACAAAAAGAGTCCAAACCTACTAGGATTCGGGGAAAACCGGTTCCACCGGTTCCCAAACCGGTTCCACAGGTTTGCACTGTCAGACGAGCAATAGTGAACAAACCGGTTCCACCGGTTTGAGAATCTGATTCCACCAGTTCTTCCTGCCTTGCTGTCCTTGTGCCAATTTTGATCGCCAACATATGCCCCTCTGTTTTTTGGTAAAGCTTGCGTACCAGAAAGCATTTTAGCACAAGAAAACACTTCTAAGGGCGATGTTTAAACAGAATTCATCGGCCTTTTTATTCTAAGGGCGATATTTAAAACTATCGGCCATATAAATCAAGCTCCTTGCCAAACACTTGGATAAAATCGTTTTAAGTATCTTCCATTAAGTGCTCTTGGCAGTTGCTGACCTTGCAAAGTCTCCACCATATAGGAATTACCGAAGATCACTCTAATCACCTTGTATGGACCTTCCCAACTTGGAGACCATTTACCAAACTTGTTGCTCTTCGATCCTATAGGTAGAATTGTCTTCCAAACCAGATCACCAACTTGAAAAGAATTTTGTTTTACCTTCTTGTTGTAGGCCTTAGCAACCCGCATCTTATCTTTTTCAATTTCCTTCAAGGCATTTAATCGCTTATCGGTCACTTCATCAATATTGTCCATCATCAAATCATGATAATCAACAGCATTAAGATCATTTTGCTTAGCTAACCGATAAGCATTCAAATTCACTTCAATAGGCAAAACAGCTTCTTGACCATACACAAGCTCAAAAGGAGTAACCTTAGTAGCACCATGTCTAGATATACGATGAGCCCATAAAGCTTCAGATAAAACCTCATGCCACCTCATAGGATTCTCCTCTATTTTCTTTTTAATCAACTTGATCAAGATCTTATTACTAGACTCGGCTTGACCATTAGCCTGAGCATAGTATGGAGATGAATTGAGCAATTTAATACCATACATATCAACAAACTCACGAACTTCTTTTGATATAAATGAAGTACCTTGATCAGTAGTCAAAGTTTGTGGAATGCCAAATCTATGGATAATATGTTCAGTAATAAACTCAATTACCTCCCGATGCGTCATATTCTTTAAAGGTACCGCTTCGGTCCACTTTGTAAAATAATCAGTAGCCACTAACACGAAGCGATGTCCCTTTGATGAAGGAGGATGAGTCTGCCCAACAAAGTCTAATCTCCATCCTCGAAAAGGCCAAGGTTTGATAATAGGATGTAATAAAGCTGCTGGAACCATCTGAATATTCCCAAACCTTTGACACTCTTCACATCCTTTGTAATACCGAAAACAATCAGCTATCATATTAGGCCAATAAAAACAAGCTCTCCTCAAAAGCCACTTCATCTTAGGAGCCGATTGATGCGTACCACAAATTCCTTCATGAACTTCACCCATTGCAACCTTAGTTTGATCAGAATCCAAATATTTCAACAATAAATCTTCAGCTGTCCGACGATACAATTGACCATCAACCAAAGTAAATTTAAATGCCCACCGTCGGACTTTTTTGTCAACTTTATGATTAGGATTCTGCAAATACTCAACAATAGGTATTCTCCAATCAGCAACTTCGTCCTTATTAATTTTTGATTGCTCATGGACAGAAGCGCTGCTGTCAGCGGATGAACCGGTTTCACCGGTTCTGGAAATGGTATTACCGGAATTTCTGGAATCCGGTGGAACCGGTTCTTCCTTGGCAGATGTCTCGGCTATGCAAAGTGTCGGCTTTCTTTCATAAAAATTTCTTTTCTGAACATCATAGCCAGACGCTTGCTGAGCCAGAGGATTCGCCCTTGGATTCTCATCTTTTGAAACATGATATATAGAGAATTCATCAAATTGAGCAATCATGTCCAAACACTTATCAAGATATGAATTTAAAAATCCATCAAAGCATTGGTATACTTTATTGACTTGCTGTACAACCAGCAGAGAATCACCAAATGTTTCTATATGTTTTACCGCCATGTCATGCAAAATCTCTAGCCCGAATAATAAAGCTTTATATTCAGCTTGATTATTAGTACAATCATTTCCTAATCGGTTAAGAGCTTCAAATTCACCATCACTTGGTGATATAAAAACAATACCAATGCCACAACCGCTCTTACAAACCGATCTATCAAAGTGCAACTTCCATGGGGTAAAAGTAATATAACCGATATCTAGATCATTATCATTAATACTATGCTCAACAATAAAATCAGCAACAATTTGGCCTTTCATTGATTTTAAAGGTTCACAAGCCAAATCATATTCAATAAGAGCATAAGCCCATTTACCAATTCTACCACTTAAAATTGGTCTATGCAACATGTATTTAATAATATCGGTTTGACAAGCCACTATGCAAGTATTGGATAACAAATAATGCCTCATCTTGGTACAAGCATAATACAAAGATAAGCAAAGCTTTTCAATAAATATATACCTCATTTCGGCATCCAATAATCGACTTGCATAGGTAATAATGTGTTCCTTCCCTTCGGTTTCTTGAGTCAAAACAGCTCCAATTACTTGATCTTCAGCAGCCACATATAATTTAAATGGAATTCCTCTCTTAGGAGCCTTCATGACCGGCGGCGAAGACAAGTAATATTTGATCTTCTCAAAAACTTCTTGCTGTTTTGCCCCTCAAGTAAATTCGGCTTCATCTTTCAACCGAAGAATAGGAGTAAAAGCATTAACCTTCCCAGACAAATTACAAATAAACCTCCTCAAGTAATTTACCTTGCCTAGGAATTTCTGCAAATCTTTCTTGCATGTAGGAGCTTTAATCTTCTTAATAATATCAATCTTCTTAGGATCTATCTCTATGCCATTCTCATGAATAATAAAGCCTAAAAACTTTCCAGCCGACACACCAAAAGCACATTTAAGTGGGTTCATCTTTAATCCATATCGACGCATTCTTTCAAAAGCAAGTCTTAAATCAGCCAAATGAGAATTTAAACCAGCCGATTTAACAACAATATCATCGATATAAACTTCTATGATTAAACCAAGTAAGTCATGAAAAATTAAATTCATTGCCCTTTGGTAAGTAGCACCAGCATTTTTTAAACCAAAGGTCATGACTACCCACTCAAACAAACCAACAAAACCTGGACATATAAAAGCCGTTTTGGAAACATCCTCTTCGGCCATAAATATTTGATTGTAACCAGCATTACCATCAAGAAAACTAATAACTTTATGTCCAGAAGCATCGTTAATAAGCATGTCGGTTATAGGCATAGGATATTCATCTTTAGGAGTAGCTCTATTAAGATTTCTAAAATCAATGCAAACTCTGAGCTTACTAGAATCCTTTTTCTCAACAGGCACAATATTAGATAACCATTCAGCATAACGACAAGGCCTAATAAAATTTGCATCCAACAACCAATTAATTTCTTCTTTAATTCGGTCATACATATTAGGATTGAAACGCCTAGCAGTTTGTTTAAAAGGTCTAAAACCAGGCTTAATAGGTAGCCGATGTTCAACTAACTCGCGGCTTAAACCAGGCATCTCTTGATAATTCCATGCAAAACAATCAACATACTCCTTCAACAGCTCGGTTAATTCAGCTTTATAATCAGCTTTCAAATTTTTATTTACAAACGTCGGCCTAGGTACAGTGCCATCACCAATATCAATCTCCTCTAAAGGATCAGCCGACATAAAGTCTTATCCTAATTTACTCATGTCATCAAAATCTTCAATGGCTTCACACATATCGTTCTTTTGTGCCCGATAGTGCTCAAGTCTCTGCTGCAACCATTCTGAACTATTCATTGATTCACAACAAATGGTTTAGCCGATATTCAACCGGCTTTAGAACAGCAGGCACAAAGCCATCTCTAGTGCAACTGATCATCTCATAATCAGAAATATCTAAACCTGTCAAGCACTTAACATGATCATGCATAGACATGGTAGAACCATCAGCCACTGCAACACAAGCCGATGTGTCCCCATGTACAACCTCAATGTCTTCGTCTACCCATTGAATAAGAAACTGATGCAAACTAGAAGGTACACATCTATTCGCATGAATCCAATCACGACCCAATATTAAATTGAAGTTACCTTGGGTCTCGGCGACGAAGAAAGCGGTAGCCAACGTCTTGCTCCTAACGGTGAGCTCCATAGAAGCGACGCCGTTAGCACTCATAGGCTCGCCTCCTCCCACACCGCTGATAGTCATGTTGGTCTTGATCAGTTCATCATCTAATCCACCAAGCTTCTTGAACACAGAATAAGGCATCAAATTGACAATCGCCCCGGTGTCAACAAGCATCCTTGAAATCGGCTTCCCATTGATATGCCCCTTCATGTACAGCGCCTTCAAGTGATTTTCAGAATCCTTTGGCCTTTTAAATATAGCTTCTTTCGGGCCAAAGTCTAAATGAGCGATCTCATCCTCCGGAATAATGTAATAATCCGAAGATAGGTGCACCACATTAGCATCAACATTCATATGTTCAGGTGATGACCCATAATCAACTAGCTGTTCATCGTCCACATTCTGGGAATCCGATGACAACTTCTGATCAAACGCAGGAGTGACAGAAATTTCAGAAGCAATTCGAGATGAACCTGGAGCAGCAGAAACCGGTTCCTCCGGTTCTGACGCAGCAGTGAACGGCGAAGTGGGAAGAACCGGTTCCACCGGTTTGGAATCTGGTTCCACCGGATTTTGCTCTGGAGCTTCGGTCTTCTTCCACCCCTTGCCCGGAGGAATCATAGGCATGTACTTGTTGAAATGCTCCTCCCTCTGCTTCTCTAGTGCCTTCTCTTTCTGGTCCTGAAAGCGAAGCCACTGCAACTTCCTCTTTTGTGTGCGTGTCAAACCTGGAGGACACCATCTAGGCATAAGGTATTTAGTTTTATCAATTTCAACCTTCTTACCCACATCAGGCTCTGCAGCAATGTTCTCCTGGACCGATGACTTAACTTCATCACCAATTATCATAGGCATCTTGTCACCGTCCTTCAAGTTTACTTGGAAGTCACCAATCTGAATAATATCAGCAGCAGTAGTTCTCTCCTGGTCGACCTCCATCTTCTGGACAACTTCCTCCATCTTCTTAGGCTGATAAACTTGCTTAGGAGGAGAAGATTGTCTTTTCTGGGGAAACCGGTTCCACCGGTTTTGGGAACCGGTTCCACCGGTTTGAGGTGGTACATCCCAACCTGATCGACGAGGAGCCGAACGGTTATCTACCAACCTCTCATGCGCTGGAACTCTATTATTACCCCATCCTGGATGAAAAGGAGCATGCTGCATAGGGTAATAAGGCACATTCATCCCGTTGTGATCCCATGCCGGATATTGATAATTATAATATGGACGCATCCATGGCATGTTCTGATATTGATTCTGTTGGGAATAGGAACCTGCACTATCACCCTTCCATCTGTTATTTGCCCTTGGAGGCGAATTTGGCTTCTCTTGACACATGGGTGACCTTTTCCTCTTTTTTGCCGGCCAATCCTCATCAACTGGCCTTTGATTAGCATATTTGGAAAACAACTGGTCATAGGTCACTTTTGGCTTTGCAACTTTGCCCTGATCCTTGGCCACATTGACTTTCCAGGTTCCAATCGCAGGACGCTTAGGCTTCAACATCTTCGGGCGCCCCTGACTAGAACCGGTTATACCGGTTTCTGGAACCGGTGGAACCAGTTTGTCCTGTACAGGCTCAAACGGTCCTTTTGACGATCCTTGCCCCCCGAGATCCGCGACTCTTGCAGTAATTTTGAAAGTCTCCTTGCCATTGGGGGTCTTCTCACACACCACTTCCCTGGTGATTGATTTTCTCTTCAGATTTTCAGGTTTTGGCTTCTCATCACCCACAACAATATTTTTTTCTTTAGTTGATTCGACTTGATGCGGCCGAATCAGAACTTTAGGAGCTTGCATCTCAAGGGTGTTGACAGGGAAAGGCACTTTATCCACCTGCATCTCATGTAGTGTCAAACGTCCTTCATTCAAGGCCGATTGCACCTGTCGACGGAAAACATTGCAATCATTAGTAGCATGCGAAAAAGAATTATGCAACTTGCAATATGCCCACCTTTTGAGTTCTTCAAGTGGAGGAATAGTATGAGACATTTTAATGTTTCCATTCTTTAACAATTCATCAAAAATACGATCACACTTGGAAACATCAAAAGTAAATCGCACTTCTTCTTTCCGATTCTTTTGAATTGGCTTAAGAGATGGACAAGTGTACAATTTATTCTTAGAAGGCCATATAAGTTCAGCAACATACACATCTTCATCATCGTCCGAACTACTAGAATCATAAGTAACAACATGAACATTAGAACGATGAGTCTTATATGTATCTTTGTTATTTTTAATTCGGTTTTCAGTAGCTAAAGCTCTTACTTGTACTTGATTAACCAAAAAGTGTTCAAAGCCTTCTATCTTTTCTTTAATAGAGGATCTCAAACCATTAAAGGCAACATCAGCAAGATCCCTTTCAGAAAGTGACAAATTAAAACATCGGTTTCTAGTTTCCTTGAATCGTTTAAAATAATCAACAACAGATTCATCTCTTTGTTGCTTAACCGATATCAAATCTGTTAATTTCAACTGAGTGCTCCTACTATAAAAATGATCATGAAATTTTTGCTCTAACTGATTCCATGAATTAATTGAGCCAGGAGTTAATGAAGAAAACCAAGAAAAAGCAGTTTCAGTTAAAGACAATGAAAACAAGCGAACTTTTAAAGCATCATTGGAACTAGCTTCTNTGTGCGTGTCAAACCTGGAGGACACCATCTAGGCATAAGGTATTTAGTTTTATCAATTTCAACCTTCTTACCCACATCAGGCTCTGCAGCAATGTTCTCCTGGACCGATGACTTAACTTCATCACCAATTATCATAGGCATCTTGTCACCGTCCTTCAAGTTTACTTGGAAGTCACCAATCTGAATAATATCAGCAGCAGTAGTTCTCTCCTGGTCGACCTCCATCTTCTGGACAACTTCCTCCATCTTCTTAGGCTGATAAACTTGCTTAGGAGGAGAAGATTGTCTTTTCTGGGGAAACCGGTTCCACCGGTTTTGGGAACCGGTTCCACCGGTTTGAGGTGGTACATCCCAACCTGATCGACGAGGAGCCGAACGGTTATCTACCAACCTCTCATGCGCTGGAACTCTATTATTACCCCATCCTGGATGAAAAGGAGCATGCTGCATAGGGTAATAAGGCACATTCATCCCGTTGTGATCCCATGCCGGATATTGATAATTATAATATGGACGCATCCATGGCATGTTCTGATATTGATTCTGTTGGGAATAGGAACCTGCACTATCACCCTTCCATCTGTTATTTGCCCTTGGAGGCGAATTTGGCTTCTCTTGACACATGGGTGACCTTTTCCTCTTTTTTGCCGGCCAATCCTCATCAACTGGCCTTTGATTAGCATATTTGGAAAACAACTGGTCATAGGTCACTTTTGGCTTTGCAACTTTGCCCTGATCCTTGGCCACATTGACTTTCCAGGTTCCAATCGCAGGACGCTTAGGCTTCAACATCTTCGGGCGCCCCTGACTAGAACCGGTTATACCGGTTTCTGGAACCGGTGGAACCAGTTTGTCCTGTACAGGCTCAAACGGTCCTTTTGACGATCCTTGCCCCCCGAGATCCGCGACTCTTGCAGTAATTTTGAAAGTCTCCTTGCCATTGGGGGTCTTCTCACACACCACTTCCCTGGTGATTGATTTTCTCTTCAGATTTTCAGGTTTTGGCTTCTCATCACCCACAACAATATTTTTTTCTTTAGTTGATTCGACTTGATGCGGCCGAATCAGAACTTTAGGAGCTTGCATCTCAAGGGTGTTGACAGGGAAAGGCACTTTATCCACCTGCATCTCATGTAGTGTCAAACGTCCTTCATTCAAGGCCGATTGCACCTGTCGACGAAAAACATTGCAATCATTAGTAGCATGCGAAAAAGAATTATGCAACTTGCAATATGCCCACCTTTTGAGTTCTTCAAGTGGAGGAATAGTATGAGACATTTTAATGTTTCCATTCTTTAACAATTCATCAAAAATACGATCACACTTGAAAACATCAAAAGTAAATCGCACTTCTTCTTTCCGATTCTTTTGTTGGCTTAAGAGATGGACAAGTGTACGATTTATTCTTAGAAGGCCATATAAGTTCAGCAACATACACATCTTCATCATCGTCCGAACTACTAGAATCATAAGTAACAACATGAACATTAGAACGATGAGTCTTATATGTATCTTTGTTATTTTTAATTCGGTTTTCAGTAGCTAAAGCTCTTACTTGTACTTGATTAACCAAAAAGTGTTCAAAGCCTTCTATCTTTTCTTTAATAGAGGATCTCAAACCATTAAAGGCAACATCAGCAAGATCCCTTTCAGAAAGTGACAAATTAAAACATCGGTTTCTAGTTTCCTTGAATCGTTTAAAATAATCAACAACAGATTCATCTCTTTGTTGCTTAACCGATATCAAATCTGTTAATTTCAACTGAGTGCTCCTACTATAAAAATGATCATGAAATTTTTGCTCTAACTGATTCCATGAATTAATTGAGCCAGGAGTTAATGAAGAAAACCAAGAAAAAGCAGTTTCAGTTAAAGACAATGAAAACAAGCGAACTTTTAAAGCATCATTGGAACTAGCTTCTCCTAGTTGAGCAATATATTGGCTAATGTGTTCCCAAGTGGTTTTGCTATCATCACCATTAAATTTAACGAAATCAGGAACACGCCAATTATTGGGGTAAGCTACAGCATCAAAATTAGCAGAATATGGTTTTTGATATAATCTAGAATTACCCATATCAATGCCAAGCTTATCCTGCATCATAGTAGCTAACTCGTCCTTCATTTTATAAAATTCAGTATATAAATTTGAACGAGCTAGATCAGATTGCCCTGTGGCTGTACTTTGAACTGGAGCAACATGAGGCATGCTAGTAGAACTTTGCCGCAAATATTGGTCATATACATCATTAGGAATCCCGCTAGAACTAGTGTTTTGATTAGGTATAGGAGGCGATGTATAAGCACGTGTTTTAATATAAGCCGATCCATTAGCCACCTCTGGATTTCGGCTAGGGACCACCGAAAGAGAAGGTGTAGTGTGCGGTACAAGCTGCTGTGTGGCCTGAGCAGCAGAACCGGTTCCACCGGTTTCTGGAACCGGTGAAACCGGTTTCGCCGTGGCTGGCGAAACATGTGTAGGCGGCGGCACATGTCCTGGATAAAAATTAGCCGTCATACCATATAAAGGGTTTTCAAGTGTTTTTCCTGGTGTAGCCGACACACTAGCATGTATATTCTCATGTTGTATAGGTTGCATGTTTTGTGAATAGTAAGACGATTCTAACAACCTATCTTTCTCAATCTTATCTATCCTGTCCATAAGAGTGCTTACTACTTCATCGGTATGTAAAAGCGCAGCACCAAGATCATTATCAGGATTAGAAGTAGAAGGTTCAAGTGGATGTGCAGTTACCGGGGGGATTTCTTCCACCTTTTGATCCTTCATCGTAAACGCCGGCATCATGAAGTCTTGAGTTCTTATCACCTTGCCGTGGCGATCCTTCTTGAGCCCCATCAAGAATTGAGTCTTGAAGAATTCTTGGGCCGCTTCAAACTTCAGGCGTTCCTCCTCGCTGATCTCCTCCATGGAAGGAACAACGATGTTCTCCTTGTCAAGATTTGAGATAGATCCCATCTGGCTAGGGTTTGACAAATCGGTTATTAAAACCAAGATTTCCAAATTCCCCAGCGGAGTCGCCAAAAATGTGTTGACGCCTTTCGCGGTCAACACACCGAGTTTGCGCTAGAACGCGCGGATCCGCAACGGATCGAGCAACTGCAGCAGGCCCAGGCAAAACCGGTGGAACCGGTTTGTAGATCCGTGGAACCGGTTCTACGGGGGATGCTGTGTAGACCTAAGATCGCCGGCCCGGGAGGGACCCCGTCAGGGCAGGCGCGCCTAGGGTTTTTCTGAGATCGGCAGGCCACTCAGAGAGCCGTCAAACGCCGTAGAGACGAAGAACGAACAGAATTAGGGTTGGAAAAGCTAGGGTTTGGAGATGACAAAAAAGTAAAGGTAATAAATGTTTTGATCGATTGGATGATACTCAATCGGCCGTGACCCTTCATATTTATAGAGTGGGGAGGTCGTACCCCGCAAGGAAAGTCCTATTACAACTCGGATCTACAAAAGAGTCCAAACCTACTAGGATTCGGGGAAAACCGGTTCCACCGGTTTGCACTGTCACACGAGCAATAGTGAACAAACCGGTTCCACCGGTTTGAGAATCCGATTCCACCGGTTCTTCCTGCCTTGCTGTCCTTGTGCCAATTTTGATCGCCAACAGCTCTACATTACCTCTGGCCTAATTTCATCACTATAGTAAGGTATTGCATGTAAAAATTCTTCTATCAGCCTGAATCTAGTAGGAGCAATATATGTTTTCTGAGAACAAAACAAAAACAGTCCTTCTGCAAATATGGTGCCTAATCCTGTTCTGTTCCATATATTTGACATTAGAGAAATTCCCAATTTTCTAACTGTACAGATCAGAGCCAAGAACATCCAGTGTTAGTGTACATCAATTTTGTATTCAGGAGTCAGGACAGAGATCTTTGAATCCACTTCTGCACAGACTGCGGGCATTGAACAGAATCAATCTATCATGTTGTTTTGATTGCACCATTGCTCACCCTTTTGGTAGTGTATCAAAGAATGATAGGCCCGCCTGTATGATCTCAAGATAACGCACGGGCAGAGGTTAGGAGAGGCAATGCGTATATGGAATTATGGATCAACTTTATAGACATCGTTAAAATAAGGAATCAACTTTAGGGACATCGTTAAAATAAGTTATTGAATTGAAATGGTACATTTCTGAAATAAGTGTATTGCTGGTATGGTGGTACCTCCAAAACATGCTAAATTTATCCCACCTCACCTCTGTCAAGCTATAGCGTTCCCGTATTTATACCTAAATGATAAATCAGTGACGCAATTTTGCTGTTTGTGAACATTAAACCTGTTGATGCCTTTCACGGTCAACACACCGAGTTTGCGCTAGAACGCGCAGATCCGCAACGGATCGAGCAACTGCAGCAGGCCCAGGCGAAACCGGTGAAACCGGTTTGTAGATCCGGTGAAACCGGTTCTACGGGGGATGCTGCGTAGACCTAAGATCGCTGGCCCGGGAGGGACCCCGTCAGGACAGGCGCGCCTAGGGTTTCTCTGAGATCGGCAGGCCACTCAGAGACCGTCAAACGCCGTAGAGACGAAGAACGAACAGAATTAGGGTTGGAAAAGCTAGGGTTTGGAGATGACAAAAAAGTAAAGGTAATAAATATTTTGATCGATTGGATGATACTCAATCGGCCGTGACCCTTCATATTTATAGGGTGGGGAGGTCATACCCCGCAAGGAAAGTCCTATACAACTCGGATCTACAAAAAGAGTCCAAACCTACTAGGACTCGGAGAAAACCGGTTCCACCGGTTCCCTAAACCGGTTCCACCAGTTTGCCCTGTCAGACGGGCAATAGTCAACCAAACCGGTTCCACCGGTTCTTCCTGTCATGTTGTTCTTGTGCCAATTTTGATCGCCAACATATGCCCCCCTGTTTTTTTGGTAAAGCTTGCGTACCAGAAAACACTTTAGCACAAGAAAACACTCCTGAGGGCGATGTATAACAAAATCCATCGGCCTTTTTATTCTAAGGACGATATTTAAGACTATCGGCCATATGAATCAAGTTTCTTGCCAAACACTTGGATAATATCGCTTTAAGTACCTTCCATTAAGTGCCCTTGGCAGCTGCTGACCTTGCAAAGTCTCCACCATATAAGAATTACCGAAGATCGCTCTAATCACCTTGTACGGACCTTCCCAACTTGGAGACCATTTACCAAACTTGTTGCTCTTCGATCCTATTGGTAGAATTGTCTTCCAAACCAGATCACCAACCTGAAAAGACTTTTGTTTTACCTTCTTGCTGTAGGCCTTAGCAACCTGTATCTTATCTTTTTCAATTTCCTTCAAGGCCTTCAATCGCTTATCGGTCACTTCATCAATATTGTCCATCATCAAATCATGATAATCAACAGCATCAAGATCATTCTGTTTAGCTAACCGATAAGCATTCAAATTCACTTCAACAGGCAAAACAGCTTCTTGACCATACACAAGCTCAAAAGGAGTAACCTTAGTAGCACCATGTCTAGATATACGATGAGCCCATAAAGCTTCAGATAAAACCTCATGCCACCTCCTAGGATTCTCCTCTATTTTCTTTTTAATCAACTTGATCAAGATCTTATTACTAGACTCGGCTTGACCATTAGCCTGAGCATAGTATGGAGATGAATTGAGCAATTTAATACCATACATATCAACAAACTCACGAACTTCTTTTGATATAAACGAAGTACCTTGATCAGTAGTCAAAGTTTGTGAAATACCAAATCTATGTATAATATGTTCAGTAATAAACTCAATTACCTCCCGATGTGTCATATTCTTCAAAGGTACCGCTTCGGTCCACTTTGTAAAATAATCAGTAGCCACTAACACGAAGCGATGTCCCTTTGATGAAGGAGGATGAATCTGCCCAACAAAGTCCAATCCCCATCCTCGAAAAGGCCAAGGTTTGATAATAGGATGTAATAAAGCTGCTGGAACCATCTGAATATTCCCAAACCTTTGACACTCTTCACATCCTTTGTAATACCGAAAACAATCAGCTATCATATTAGGCCAATAAAAACAAGCTCTCCTCAAAAGCCACTTCATCTTAGGAGCCGATTGATGTGTACCACAAATTCCTTCATGAACTTCACCCATTGCAACCTTAGCTTGATCAGAATCCAAACATTTCAACAATAAATCTTCAGCTGTCCGACGATATAATTCACCATCAACCAAAGTAAATTTAAATGCCCACTGTCGGACTTTCCAGTCAACTTTTGTGATTAGGATTCTGCAAATACTCAATAATGGGTATTCTCCAATCAGCAACTTCGTCCTTATCAATTTTAGACTGCTCATTGGCCGAAGTGCTACTGTCAGCGGATGAACCGGTTTCACCGGTTCTGGAAGCGGTTTTACCGAAATTTTCGGTGACACCAGTTTCTGAATTCGATGGAACCGGTTCTTCCTGGGCAGACAACTCGGCTATGCAAAATGTCGGCTTTCTTTCATAAAAATTTCTTTTCTGAGCATCATAGCCAGACGCTTGCTGAGCCAGAGCATTCGCCCTTGGATTCTCATCTCTTGAAACATGATATATAGAGAATTCATCAAATTGAGCAATCATGTCCAAGCACTTGTCAAGATATGCATTTAAAAATCCATCAAAGCATTGGTATACTTTATTAACTTGCTGTACAACCAGTAGAGAATCACCAAATGCTTCTACATGTTTTACCCCCATGTCATGCAAAATCTCTAATCCGAATAATAAAGCTTCATATTCGGCTTGATTATTAGTACAATCATTTTCTAATCGGTTAAGAGCTTCAACTTCAGCACCACTTGGTGATATAAAAACAATACCAATGCCGCAACCGCTCTTACAAACCGATCCATCAAAATGCAACTTCCATGGGGTAAAAGTAATATAACCGATATCTAGATCATTATTATTAATGCTATGCTCAACAATAAAATCAGCAACAATTTGGCCTTTCATTGATTTTAAATGTTCACATGCCAAATCTTATTCAATAAGAGCATAAGCCCATTTACCAATTCTATCACTTAAAATTGGTCTATGCAACATGTATTTAATAATATCGGTTTAACAAGCCACTATGCAAGTATTGGATAACAAATAATGCCTCATCTTGGTACAAGCATAATACAAAGATAAGCAAAGCTTTTCAATAAATATATACCTCGTTTCGGCATCCAATAATCGATGACTTGCATAGGTAATAATGTGCTCCTTCCCTTCGGTTTCTTGAGTCAAAACAGCCCCAATTACTTGATCTTCAGCAGCCACATATAATTTAAATAGAATTCCTCTCTTAGGAGCTTTCATGACCGGCGGCGAAGACGAGTAATAATTGATCTTCTCAAAGGCTTCTTGCTGTTTTGGCCCCCAAGTAAATTCGACTTCATCTTTCAACCGAAGAATAGGAGTAAAAGCATTGACCTTCCCAGACAAATTACAAATAAACCTCCTCAAGTAATTTACCTTGCCTAGGAATTTCTGCAAATCTTTCTTATATGTAGGAGCTTTAATCTTCTTAATAATATCAATCTTTTTAGGATCTATCTCTATGCCATTCTCATGAATAATAAAGCCTAAAAACTTTCCAGCCGACACACCAAATGCACATTTAAGTGGATTCATCTTTAATCCATATCGACGCATTCTTTCAAAAGCAAGTCTTAAATCAGCCAAATGAGGATTTAAACCAGCCGATTTAACAACAATATCATCGATATAAACTTCTATGATTAAACCAAGCAAGTCATGAAAAATTAAATTCATTTTCCTTTGATAAGTAGCACCAGTATTTTTTAAACCAAAGGTCATGACTACCCACTCAAATAAACCAACAAAACCTGGACATATAAAAGCCATTTTGGAAATATTCTCTTCGGCCATGAATATTTGATTGTAACCAGCATTACCATTAGGGATGGCAAATGGTAAGCGGACGGATGAAATATCCGAATTCGTATCCGCGAAAAATGATATATGGATATCCGTATCCGCATTCGATTGCAATGTGGTAACTTAAATGGATACATTCGAATTCGAAATAAAACGTGGATATGAATGGATATCCGATTATTATCCGTATTCGTTTAGCATAAGAACTTCTCTAAACCATGCAATAAACATATTATATTAATTTACTTTAAAACCAATACAGTTATTGATTTAATTTACTCAAAATAATTTATTTAATTATTGTAAAATATATTTATATTATTTTATGTATTTATTATCATTTAATTTTTATTTTTTAAAAATATTTATAACAAAAAAATATTTTTAACTAATAATCTTGTGTGCATATGTTGTATTTGATGCATGCTTGTATATTTTACAATGATTTCGTTCTTTCAAAATCATAAAATAAGCAAAAACAACTTGCTAAATGCTATCATTTAAGTTAATTGGATATCCGAATATTATCCGAATTTGAAGTATTCGTTTACCATCCGAATTCGACAACATCCGAATTCGTATTCGAATTCGACTTATTATGTGGTAAAAAGTGCTATCCGAATTCGATACCATCCGAATCCGTCCGATTGCCATCCCTAATTACCATCAAGAAAACTAATAACTTTATGTCCAAAGCATCATTAATAAGCATGTCGGCTATAGGCATAGGATATTCATCTTTAGGAGTAGCTCTATTAAGATTTCTAAAATCAATGCAAACTCTGAGCTTACCAGAATCCTTTTTCTCAACAGGCACAATATTAGATAACCATTCAGCATAACGACAAGGCCTAATAAAATTTGCA
>CM014276.1:26290266-26326994 GCA_004135705.1 Alloteropsis semialata | reverse complement strand
TAATTGATTCCATGAATTAATTGAGCCAGGAGTTAATGAAGAAAACCAAGAAAAAGCAGTTCCAGTTAAAGACAATGAAAACAGGCGAACTTTTAAGGCATCATTAGAACTAGCTTCTCCTAGTTGAGCAATATATTGGCTAATGTGTTCCCAAGTAGTCTTATTATCATCACCATTAAATTTTACGAAATCAGGAACACGCCAATTATTAGGGTAAGCTACAGCATCAAAATTAGCAGAATATGGTTTTTGATATAATCTAGAATTACCCATATCAATGCCAAGCTTATCCTGCATCATACTAGCTAACTCATCCTTCATCTTATAAAATTTAGCATATAAATTTGAACGAGCTAGATCAGATTGCTCTGTGGCTGTACTTTAAACTTGAGCAACATGAGGCATGCAAGTAGAACTTTACCGCAAATACTGGTCATATACATCATTAGGAATCCCGCTAGAACTAATGTTTTGATTAGGTATAGGGGGTGATGTATAAGCATGTGTTTTAATATAAGCAGATCCATTAGCCACCTCTGTATTTCGGCTAGGGACTACCGAAAGGGGAGGTGTAGTGCACGGTACTAGCTGCTGTGTAGCCTGAGCAGCAGAACCGGTTCCACCGGTTTCGCCGGGGCTGGCGAAACATGTGTAGGCGGCGGCACCTGTCCTGGATAAAAATTAGCCGGCATACCATATAAAGGGTTTTCAGGTGTTTTTCCTGGTGTAGCTGACACACTAGCATGTATATTCTCATGTTGCATAGGTTGCATGTTTTGTGAATAGTAAGACGATTCTACCAACCTATCCTTTTCAATTTTTTCTATCCTGTCCATAAGAGAGCTTACTACCTCATCGGTATGTAAAAGCGCAGCACCAAGCTTATCATCAGGATTAGAAGTAGAAGGCTCAAGTGGATGTGTAGTTACCGGAGGGATCTCTTCCACCTTTTGATCCTTCATCATGAACGCCGGCATCATGAAGTCTTGAGTTCTTGTCACCTTGCCATGACGATCCTTCTTCAGCCCCATCAGGAATTGACTCTTGAAGAATTCTTAGGCTGCATTGAACTTCTGGCGTTCCTCCTCGCTGATCTCCTCCATAGAGGGAACAACGATGTTCTCCTTGTCCAAATCTGAGATAGATCCCATCTGGCTAGGGTTTGACAAATCGGTTATTAAAACCAAGATTTCCAAATTCCCCAGCGGAGTCGCCAAAAATGTGTTGACGCCTTTCACGGTCAACACACCGAGTTTGCGCTAGAACGCGCGGATCCGCAACGGATCGATCGACTGCAGCAGGCCCAGGCGAAACCGGTGAAACCGGTTTGTAGATCCGGTGAAACCGGTTCTACAGGGGCTGCTGCATAGACCTAAGATCGCCGGCCCAGGAGAGACCCCGTCAGGGCAGGCGCGCCTAGGGTTTCTCTGAGATTGGCAGGCCACTCAGAGAGCCATCAAACGCCGTGGAGACGAAGAACGAACAAAATTAGGGTTGAAAAAGCTAGGGTTTGGAGATGACAAAAAAGTAAAGGTAGTAAATGTTTTGATCGATTGGATGATACTCAATCGGCTGTGACCCTTCATATTTATAGGGTGGGGAGGTCATACTCCGCAAGGAAAGTCCTATACAACTCGGATCTACAAAAAGAGTCCAAACCTACTAGGACTCGGAGAAAACCGGTTCCACCGGTTCCCTAAACCGGTTCCACCGGTTTGCCCTGCCAGACGGGCAATAGTGAACCAAACCGGTTCCACCGGTTCTTCCTGTCATGTTGTTCTTGTGCCAATTTTGATCGCCAACAAAACCCAACATGTACATTGCTAAATGCCAAGGAGATGGGAGAGAGCGTTCACAGGTTGGAAGAGATGCCAGGAGGAGAGGTTATGCATATAATGAGCAACTGAGCACTAGGTTTCTTTAGGAGGAAATGCCAATCTATCCTCATTTAAGTAAAATATTGGACTTTCGTTTCAGAGCAGTACTACAGGTATCTCCAAAGTCCAAAGGATAATGATTTTTTTCCATCCTCCGCTCTATCATGTCTTGTACAAAATCATTGCCGTGCTATGTAAATATCATAAATTTTTTTTTGGTTCATTAATCATTGGAGCCCTACAAAATAGAGCCTAGTGCCATCCCCAAACGCAATCTTCAGACCGTGCACTACAATGTCAAGCACTACTTCTCGCTTCTCCAGGATTGGGAGGTATTTGGAAATATAGTGTAACCATGTCCTTCAGAGTCTCTTGCCAGAACACACTAGCATTTTCCAATTTTACAGCTTCAGGTGTTGTTAAAACTTCACCAGTACGACAGGACAAGTTGCCTGGCTGCTGCCCACGGGTTCTCCTGAGAACTCCCAACTTAAAAAACCTTCCCTGCAGGAACTTGAACCCTATAACAAGGCAGCACGTTTCTGCAACTTCGTTCAGAGGCTTCTATTCCCATTACCACACTGGTGACAGCAAGTCGCGGTGTGACAGCTTTTCGATCAAGAAGAGAAACACCAACCATGCAGTCTATAAACTGCAGTGCATTTGCATTACTTGGAAGTATTGCCATAACTAACATGTTTCAATTAAATCACATGATGAAATAGTGTAGTTCTTTTCATTTGGTTCCATACAGTTGACATTATGAGAGTCCTGTTTTTCCAAACTGTGCATAACAGAACAACGAAATGATTTGAAAAAGAACAAAGAAGCACAAGTTGTAATTTCAGTTTGAATCCAGAGGATTTGTGCAAATTAAATCACACAATGAGATACTATAGCTATTTTCTTTTAATTCCATACAGTTGATATTATGAGAGTCCGATTTTTCCAAATTGTGCAGTTCAGAACTAAATGTTATGAAAAAAAAATAGAAGCACCAAATGTTGGGTTTTGTGAATGTCAGATTGAATTAAGAGGATTTGTGCCATGGCAAGGTGCATGAACAATCTGCCAAGACAAGGGAGATGGTGGGGAGCAAATGATGTGAAAAGGGATGCAGCCGGACGAGAGAGCACCACATTGTAAGATAATGTAATTGGAATGCTAAACAAGTCAATGTCCTTTGGCGCTGCAATAGCATTCAGGAGATGCTACAAAGTGCAATAGTACAAGTATGATCAGCAGCTTGTTGTCTGCCAGCAGTTGCTCTAGAGACAATCAGATCCTTCTCTCAGAAACTTATACCTGCTGCAACATTTAAACCCATAACCACACACAACATCACCAGCCAACAGGGCTTTACTTCGATGTTCACATCAGTGAAATGTTGTCTTGATTTGGTAAAAGAAAAGAATAATACAACCCGCATATAGTTAAATGCCATAAGAAACCCAGAAAGAAAAGGGCAAATTTGGATATGGTGCACCCTACTACATACATTTGGCTAGTGCACCTATTTTTATTTTTATATTGTATTTGCCAGATTCTCTGTAGCAAAACTTGCCAGTGCAAAATATAGTTACTCTATGTAGAGAAGAGCAATCCAAGAATGATTAAATTGATCTTTTAATGCAAGACCTAGTTGATCTTAAAATCAAAAGGAATAAATTCACTGACTTTAACACATAGGATTATGACAAAGAAAAAATAGATGAAATGAACCAACATGTTATTGGTAATGGTAACTACCAGAAATAAGATTCAAACAGATAGACCTAAAATCATCCATGCAAAAAAACCTATTGGCCTCCAAGATGTTCCGAACTTTAATTCAAAATCATTCTAGATACTAATAATTTAGCATGCATACATTTTCTTTTCCTTCAATGCATCAAACTGAATCCTCATGCTTTTCTTTTCCTCGAACAACCCATCATGGCCTCCAAGATGTTCCGAACTTTAATTCAAAATCATTCTAGATACTAATAATTTAGCATGCATACATTTTCTTTTCCTTCAATGCATCAAACTGAATCCTCATGCTTTTCTTTTCCTCGAACAACCCATCATGGCTTTCAGATAAAACACACTCCCATTCATGACTAACAGAACACGCAGTATTGCCACGTAGTAAACTCAACTTTGACTAAGCATACAAACTAACAAAATGGTCATGATATAGACCCGATACTCCACAAGACTTATTATATCCCATATCTGATATCACAATATCTCAGTACTTCCCTGATACCTGTGAAGCAATATAACTAAGTTACAAATCCCCTTCAACCCCAAAACAGCTAACTCAGGCAACTACAGGTCTACAACCCTAGTTCATAGAGAAGAATGTCATATTTGCACAAACATCAACCATATACACTTCCAAAAAATAATAACAAAATATGAGACATCCAAATTAAAGTACCTGATAAATATAAGGTACAGAACAAATATTTTTTTGATACTTACAGAACACAAAGAAGTTAACATGATTTAGGGCCTGTTTAGTTGCTGAAAAAACTTTGCGAAATTTACTGTAGCAATTATAAACCAAAGATTAGGAGGACTAAACATGATCTAATTATAAAACTAATTACACGAATGGACGCTATTAAGCCTAATTAATCCGTCATTAGAGATTGTTTACTGTAGCACATCATTGTCTAATCATGGCCTAATTAGGCTTAATAGATTCATCCCGCAATTTCACCTGGGGTTATGGAATGAGTTTTTTGTCAGTTATCCACAATTAATACTAATAATTCGTATTCAAACATTTGAATTTACTGTAACGATGAAAAAAGTTCACGAACTAAACAGGGCCTTAGTGTTCTCAGTTCTCCACACATGGAGCACACAATCGTTAAAAAAATATGATTTGACAAGTAGCAGCATATTACTGTATTTCCCTAAAAAAACTAGCCCATCCAAAGCCAGATTACAAAATAACCACATTGATACATGTGTTAAAAACAAGCGCCAAGCTCAAGAAGGTTACCCACATTGCAATTTGTAAGTGAAGACCCCGGCTCTTGAGAAGTTCAACTAATATTTTCGGGAAACAGCAGGACCAGAGGCAGTGCAAACTGGCACAATCATCAATGTTTATCTGTCAATGATTTTGCATAGAAAGGAACATACGGAATACATGACCGTAGAGAGTGTGCACCAAGGTTTTGGATAACATGCACTTCATCACGATCCATGTCATATCCCATTAGTATGTGCTCAACCACACCATTAACATAAAGAATCCAATTGTAATCTGGATGGATTGTGATCACACGGTAGTCGTAGCATCTGGGTGAACTTATCTTTTCCGT
This sequence comes from Alloteropsis semialata, assembly GCA_004135705.1. Lineage (NCBI taxonomy): Eukaryota > Viridiplantae > Streptophyta > Magnoliopsida > Poales > Poaceae > Alloteropsis > Alloteropsis semialata. Next base: position 26,321,794 of record CM014276.1, on the reverse strand, counting down.
CAGGTGTTGAATGGTGACCTCACGCTTCAGTACCCAATTAGCTGCAGCATAATCTTCAAGAACCCAGATGGATAGATCGCATTCATAACAACACGAATTCATATAACACAAGTTCCCTTGGTAGCGACCAAGAGAACCAGTATACCAACTAGCAAACACAACAACTTCCTCAGGATCTTCTGGGATAGGAATCACCCACCAAGATTCCCCCTGCACATCTACGGCCACAACCTCGTACTGTATGGTGAAATGCAGAATTCCGTTGAAAAAGACACTTTCCGAGTTGTCAAATAAGTGAGCCTCAAAATCATAGTCCCCTAGCCCTTCTTCTTCTTTGTAACTCCACGCTCCAGTTTCGGAGGAATAGATCTCCACCCCTGCCAGACTGTTGTAATGACTAACAAACTCGAACACATAGAAGTGTGGGGAAACAGCGGGATCGAAACCCAAAGAGGTAAATACTACAGCATAATCTTCATCATCATCACTGTGGTTGCCTGAGTCAGGCAAGACAACCCAGCTCTTGGTAGACGGATTGCACACAACGTATCGAGACACGTCCTTGGGGGATCTATGAGGATGAGGCTGGAAGAGGAGCAGGCTGTTGCAGGAGTCCACGATTTGGAGATCCTGGTACCCAGGCATGAAGGAGAAGGGATCGTTGCAGAACAGGGGAGGCTGCCGTGTCTCACAGAGATTGGTGAATCGCCACTCCATGCGGCCGTTGATAAACTCGTCGCGGAAGAAGCCGGCGAGGGTCTGCGGAAGCCGCCGGCGGTTGTCGGGGTCGGCGATGAGGTCGCGCCAGTGCGGGGAGACGCACTTGCAGCGGCAGAGCGACTTGACGGGCAGCCGTGACAGGATATCGAGGATGAGGTCGTCGGTGAGGCTTGCCGCCGCCATGTTGGCCATCTTCTCCCTGGGCTGCTCCGCCATCTCGCCGAGAAGCTAACCCTGCCGAGTGCCGAGGATGTCCTATGGCCAATAGAGGAGAGCAAGATTAGAGGACATCACGCGTAGAAACGATATGGGCTCGGATTGGAGGGAGGGTTCTTCGTTCGTACCTTGTTCTGCACCGCCGCCGCGACCGTAGATTCGAAACCGCCGCCGCGACAGTAGATTCGTTAGGCAGCAGCGGGTAGTTTGTGCTCGGAACCGCCGCCGCGACGGTCTGGCCTGCGGTGGGGAAAGCTGGCACTGGGGAGTGGAAGGGCCTCCCTTCAACCGCGTGCCCGCCGCCCGCCGGCGAGTGTGGTGTGGACGTGCGTGGCGTGCGGCGGCGGCGGCGTGGGTAGAGAGCGAGTAGAGAGCTGCTTTTGTGGGCTTGTGGCGTGAGCAATATGGGGGATGGGAACGGGCCGGCCACACACGGTGGGCCGAATAAAATGGAATTTTTTTTAATTTTTTTTTACGATTTTTCAAAAATAACGGTTGGATGACAGAATTTGCAATTCTGTCATCCAACCGCCGTATCATTTGGCTGCCGCCAAATGATACGGCGGTAACAGAAGCTAACCGCCGGATGAAACGGCGGTTAGAGAAACCGCCAAATAAACCGGCGGTTAGGGTTAACCGCCGGTTTATTCGGCGGTTAAATCTAACCGCCATTTTAACCGGCGGTTCCTGTAACCGCCGGCCTGCGGTTGAAGTAACCGCCGTTCCATTTGGCGGTTACACTTGCCGCCAAATGGAACGGCGGTAAGGGGTTTTATTTTTTTTTTCATTTTTGCATTGAAAAAGCGGTGTAATTTGTATGTGCAACCGTAAATTTTTTAAAATGCTTGCGAATGAAGGAAAATTATAATATCAAACGGAATAATATCACAAACAAGAAAGTACTGAACATGAAAAGTATAATACAACATCCAGTACAATACATAATCACTCGAGCGTAAAAAGTAAAAAACTAAATGCGGCATCGCTTGACCACCTTAGGCCTGGCCCTCCTGGCCGCCTGCTGCGCGGCCCTCGTGTGGTGCGCGGAGTACGTGAGGGGGTCAGGTGGCGTGCCTGCCGACTCGGGTGCCCTGCATCCGCAGGAGGCGGTGTCGCGAACGGTGGCTGCTGCGAGAACTGAGTAGCAGGTATAGGGGCGCTACCTAACTGCGAACCACCAACCTCCTCCTGCGACCCCTGCCCCTGTCGGTACCAGGTCTCAATGTCGGAGGGGACCGTCCACTGGGTGGCCGCGGGGTGCTGCTCCTCGACTGGGTCGTCGGGTGTCCCGCCTGAAGCGTACGCTGCATTATACACAATCACGTTAGTACGCAAGTAAAAGTATATAGTAATATCGTTTGGTCAATTACATACCTAAGCTGTGGACAGCTTGCCCTGCCGACGTGGACGCGCCGCCTGTGGTAATCGCTGGTTGCCCGGTCACATAAAACGTTAGTCGAGAACGTAATTACTCAATGATAGGATGTTACGAACAAAACTTGGATACTATAGTGTACCTGTGCTGTAGACAGCTGCTGGCCTCGGCGTGTACGTGGGTATCCCCAAGGGAGCGCTCTGAACCGGGACAGGCGTGCTAAGCGCGGGAGGTACCGTCGACGGACCTGGTCCCATAGGAGTGAAGTGTAGCCGCGAGGAGCTGGACAGCGCTGAGGGTACCGTCGATGGACCTGCTCCCATAGGAGGGAAAGGCGGCTGCGAGGAGCTGGACGGCGCGTGGTACGTACGTCCAGTGGACGCCGAGCTCGAGACGAGGCGGGGTGGCGTGGAATCGCCGGAGCGTCGTCGTGCCGGCACGAAACCGCCCGCCTGAACTTCGTGAGGAGGTGCAGAATGTGGTCGTACGTCGCCACGTGGTCGGCGGGGGTCATGAAGTCCGCCCTCGCTCGGCTAAACGCAGCCGTAGCGTTGATCTCCGTGAGCACGTCGTACTATTCAATTATGTTAATTAAAATGTGTACTGATCGAATGTGTTATAGCAGTAAGGACGTAGTACTTACCCCAATCGCGTAGTTCTGGTCGCGTCGTACCGGGTACGTGCTCGTCACCTGCGCCGGGGGAAAAGTGGGCTGGGGCGGAACGTGGAGGACCCGAACGCGGGTCCTAGGCCAGTACCACCGCAGGTACGCTGCGAAGGCCTCGTCGGAGTGCGGGCGGTGCTCGGCGACGACGTGGTTCAACGCATCTGCCCAACCGACCACGTACTGCGCCACCGCGGGCTGCCACAGTGTGCCAGCTGTGTGTCCCCTCCTCGTCCACTTATTCAAAGATCGACCATGTGAGTTAAGAAATATACAAAACTTGCGGGACGGAAATGCGACACACGTACCTGTGGTGGACCGGGTCGACGGAGTGGACGATCGGGAGCGGTGACTCCTGGTAGAGGTGGAACTGCCTCATCACCCTGTGCACCGCGTACTCCTCCACGTGGACGTCGAAGACCAGGGGCTTCGTCGTCATCCAGTAGTCCTGGTCGCGCTGGCACAAGGACGACAGGCCGTGCGGTGCCCGAGCGTGGATCGCGTCAGGCGTGTAGGGGGTCCAACGCACGTCCGCGTCAACGAGCCCGTCGAACTGGCCGACGAAGTCTGCGTACGACCTCCTCGTCTGCTGGCCCACCCAGCTCGGCTGCACAAGTAATACAAATAATATAGCAAGTCCCAACAACAAAAGGATGTTAAAAATAAAAAATGTTCGAACACATACCTTCCGGAGGCACCACAAAGACCCCATGGTGGGGTAGTCGCGCGGGTCCGTGCCAGGAGCCGGCCCGTCGTACGGCTCGGGGCTCATCGCTGGTCTGCCCACAGGGAACCGCTCGTACGACCACAACTGCAGCAGCAAGGGACACCCGACGAAGATAGGGTCTCCCTTCTTAATCTTGTGCACGCCCGTGCACAGGCCCCTGTACGTGGCGGCTAAAACCGCAGAGCCCCAGCTGATCTGAGGAATCTGCTCGAGCGGGTGCGTCGCGATGGCCGTCACGTAAGGGATCAGGAACCTGTGACACGAGCCCCCTTGTGAGCTGCAGAACATCACCCACCCAAAGAGCCAGCGCAGGTACACCTCCAAGTGACGCTGGACGGTCACTTCGTCAGCGTCTGCCCTCATGTAGTCCGCCTGCAATAAGTGCAATAAGATATATACTCTAATTTAAACTCAAATTTAAACTCTAATATAAGAAGATATAAACTCTAATATAAACTCTAATTTAAAATCTAATTTAAGAAGATATAAACACTTTGATATAAAGTCTAATTTAAACTCTAATATAAACTCTAATTGAAACTCTAACATAAACTCTAATTGAAACTCTAATATAAACTCTAATATAAACTCTAATTTAAACTCTAATTTAAATTGTAATTTGAACTCTAATTTAAACTCTAATTGAAACTCTAATATAAGAATATATAAACTCAAAATTAAACTCTAATTTAAACTCTAATTTAAGAAGATATAAACACTTTGATATAAAGTCTAATTGAAACTCTAATATAAACTCTAATTGAAACTCTAATATAAACTCTAATATAAACTCTAATTTGAACTCTAATTTAAACTCTAATTGAAACTCTAATATAAGAAGATATAAACTCAAAATTAAACTCTAATTTAAACTCTAATTTAAGAAGATATAAACACTTTGATATAAAGTCTAATTTAAACTCTAATATAAACTCTAATTTAAACTCTAATATAAACTCTAATTTAAACTCTAATTTGAACTCAAATTTAAAGTCTAATTTGAACTCTAATTTAAACTCAAACAGAACGGTTTAGGTACTTACGCTGAACTGAAGCAACCACTTCTTGCTGGGGCCGTGCGTGCTGGTGAACTCCTGGTAGCCCTGCGCACGCTCGTTCCGCTGAACGTGCGTGAACCTGTCGAGGAGGTCCTGCCGCCAAGTGGCCGGAGGGTCGGTCGCCCCCATGGCGTCGCCTGCTAGCGGCAGGCCAAGCAGGAAGGCCACGTCCTGCAGAGTGGGCGCCATCTCCCCCACGGTGAGGTGGAAGGTGTGCGTCTCTGGCCGCCACCTGTCGAGGAGAGCCGCCAGCAACGAGTAGTTGAACTGAAACCGCGTCATGCGGCCCGCTGGCTTCACGTGCGACCGATCCATGTCGCCCTCCACCAGATGCGCGAGAGGCAGAAGGCCTGCTGCGCGTAACCTGCAACGCAAAGTAGTGCTCGCATTAGATAAAAATTTGTAACATATCATAAATGTTGACAATTTGAAGTGACGGCTTACCTCGAAAAAAAGAGGGGGTGTAGCGGCATGTAAGTCGTGCCGACACGAGAGCGAAAGCTGCTCCCGACGTCGACCCCCAGCACGGCCGAGTGGTACGAACGGTGCTGCTGGTCGAGTCGCCTGTCGAGCAACTCAGGAGTCACGTACGCTGGGTCCGCCATAGCTGCAGGGAATTTGTGGAAAAAACAGAATAAGATAAACATTGACATAGACAAAACTAATAGTAATAAAATAATATTAAAAACATAACTTGTGTTAAAAACAATAATATTTAAAAAACATTATTCAGAACTTAAATTACATAATAATTCAGAAGTTACATTACATAACTAATATTACACAACTTATTTTACCGAACTTATATCACAGAACTAACATTAAATAACTAATGCGTGAGAACTTACAATACAGAACTTACATTACCGAACTAATAATTCATAACTTACATTACATAACTAATAATACAATAATTACAACAATGGCAAGGTAGTTCTAAATGAGGCCCTCATGGGTGCCACGGCCACGACCAGCGCCCCTTGATGGAGGATTTGAAACCACATTTGATGACCCGCCGGCACCGCTTGGATCATAATACGACGTCGCAGTGCACTTCTTGTATGTGTGCCCAACCTCATTGCACTTAGAGCAGATACGCACGTCTGGACCAGCTTCAGATCGATCCATGTTATTCCTAATGCGCTTCTTCTTTCGTCGGCCACGGCCTTGCTTCATTTCTGGATCTGGATCTGGGATATATGTTGCATATTTCCCCGGGTTGTTGGTGAAGGAGCCTAATATCCCATAGCCATACACTTCAAAACTCCAGGTAGCCATAATGGTTTGCTTGAAGAAGTAGGGAGAGACGTAAATACGGGGCTGCAGTCCCCCAGCTTCATAGCAGGCAGCAATCACATGGGAGCAAGGCTTGTGCAGCAGCTGAGGCTTCTGGCACGTGCAAATGCAACTATCATTCCTGAGAACACACTCTTGTGTAACCCTTTCCCGTCCGGCCACCGTCCTCCCTTTGTCCTTGCAACGAACCTCGAACCGCCGTTCAGCTGAACCCAGCGGATACGCACGGTGCAATAGAGCCTTCTTCTGCTTCTCATCCATATACTCGGTCATCTTGTAGCCGTACATCAATTGGTTGTTTTCCATGGCAGCCGTAGCCTTTCCATACCGGTCATGAAAATATTTAATTGTGCGGTACATGAAAAACTCGATGATTCCCACTAGGGGGAGACCCCTAGCTCCACGAAGCACCCAATTGTAAACCTCGACATAGTTTGTAGTCTTTATACCATGCCGGGCACCTCCTTCATCATAGATCAATGCCCATTTTTCTTTGGGCTCATTCTCAATCCACTGGCTGAAAGTCTTAATTGCACGACCCCTTCTCCTTCTAATCTGCTCAGTGTCCAACCCCACATCCTCAAGAGACTTGGGCTCGTCTGCCGCATTTGTCACGGGTTTCTTTGCCAGCTCTTCTGATTGTTTCTTCGTAAGGTCATCTAGTTTCTTCCAGATTTGGTTGAACTTCCTCTGTTGATTCTGGCTGCATAAGGGCTTGAACAGTTTCATCAGTGCCTTGTTCTTGAACTGGCTATGGAAATTTGCCCCCATGTGACGGATGCACCACCTGCTCATGACGTCGGGCCATCGTGGTAATGTCTGCCGCTCGGTGTTGCCATTCTTCATTTCTTCAATTGCTTGCAGAATACCTTTGTGCCTATTGTGTATGACACACACGTTTGGCACATCCCCCACGACCATACTCTTCAGCCTCTCCAGAAACCAATACCAGGTGTCTCCGCTCTCTTTCTCCACAAAAGCCAAGGCCAAAGGCACTAATTGATTGTTACCATCGCCGGCAACGGCGGTGAGGATTGTGCCTTTGTACCTTCCAGTCAGGAAGGTCCCGTCAATGCAAATGACTGGCCTACAGTGTCTGAAAGCCTTAATGCACGGCCCCAATGCCAGGAATGCCCGCTGCAGCACTTCTTCGTGCACTTCACTGCTGGACCCAGCCTTGTGGAAGGCTCGCACAAGCAACACCAGTGGCATACCATGCTGCGTACATAGTGTTACATATGACCTCCAGTTCTGGGTTCCTTGAAGCGCAACAAGTTCCCAATATGTAGTTGCACTTCTGTTTATCACTGCCATCGCTAACAGGTCATGCTGGGTTTCATCAAGTCCAAATGAATGATAAAGCCACTTTGTTATTGAAACCCAATTTCTCTCTGCTGCTCTAGCTACTTTTCTGGTGGTACAACTAAAATCTGACAGGTCTACCCCTTCAGGACCATATCTAACTTCCCCTGATCCATAGAACAATTGGAACCATAATGGTTCAGACATGCCTAAAACCAAACCAGGACAATAGGAAGAATTAATAAGATTTTCTACTCATAAAAAACTTATGCATAATACACTCGTATATCAATAAAACTCTACCGTAAACTCTACTATAAACTCTAATATAAAGTCTAATATAAACTATAATATAAAGTCATTACCCTAATATAAAGTTTAATATAAACTCTAATATAAAGTCATTACTCTAATACAAAGTCTAATATAAAGGCATTACTCTAATATAAACTCTAATATAAAGTCATTACTCTAATATAAACTCTAATATAATGACATTATTCTAATATAAACTCTAATTTAAATTATTATATAAATTCTAATATGCATAAAACTCTAACAGAAACTCTAATATAAAAAGATATAAACTGTAATGTATACTCTAAAATGCATAATTACAGTATATATAAAATTGTGGGGTAAACTCTAATATCAGTCCATATAATATAAAAAGATATATTAATAAATATCAAATATCACTAAAAGTAATGACTCTAACTATCTCTAATGTCACTAAATATAAGGTAACTCAAACTAATGTCACTAAATCTAATATCAGTAACTGTCTCTAATAGTTATTTCAGTAACTAAGTTTAATATCAGTAACTCAAAAATAATACTACGATTTCATACTGTGTAAACTAAATACTAAAATAATTACAAAGTCATAAATCTACCAAATTGAAGTTACAACTACGAGATCGGATTTTACCTCAAACCGAAGCGCAGATCCGGCAGGGCTTCGCCGCTGATTCTTCCTCTCCCTAACCCTCCTCTCTAACCCTAGTTTTTCTTTTTTCTGATTTAGAATGAATTTTCAAACATGATTTCGGCTTATATAGAGGCCAGCCCCCTAACCGCCGAATCATTCGGCGGTAAGGGGATCCCGCCGTGGATCCGACGGCGGGAGGCTTCCCGCCGGATCGGACGGCGCGGCAAGGGGCGGGATCCCCCTACCGCCAAATGGTTTGGCGGTTAGGATGCCCGGGCCCACGTGCCGACACCTACCGCCAAACCATTCGGCGGTTTGCTTCCTCATACCGTTCAAATTTAAATTTTTAAATTCAAACCGCAAATTCATACGGCGGTGGCTCTAACCGCCGTTTCATTTGGCGGCAGCCAAATGATACGGCGGTTGGATGACAGAATTGCAAATTCTGTCATCCAACCGTTATTTTTGAAAAATCGTGAAAAGAATTAAAAAAATCAATAAAATGCAGTTGGAGCCGAACAACAAGGCAACTCCAGCCCAGGTAAATAAACAATGTGAGCTAAAAAAAAGGTAAATAAACAATGAAATATTTGCTTTGCATAGGTAAATTAAAACCGATGCCTGTGGAGCCTTATTGCACAAGAATCTATTGCAGTACAGATCCCAACTTTGAATGTTAGACGCTAAATGTGTTACCACTACTGGCTACAGTTCCCATTGCAAAACCATATGTATGTGGACACAGTCTTTAGGCATCTATAATAAATAATAAACTCTACTAAAGCTCCAAGATTTAGAGCCTCGTAATGCATCTTGGCCCCACGTGGGACCCACACATGTTCAGTCGCCCCGCGGCACTTTTGTGTAGGCCCACGGTACTATTTGTGTGGGACCCGCGTACGATTTTAGGTGGGACCCACATGGGCCCACTACTTATGTAGGGCCCACGATATATTTTGAAATAATATCAATGTGGGTCCATGTACTATTTATGTGGGTCCTATGATATATTTTAGAATAAATATCAATGGTACTTTTTTCCTGTTGTTTGTAACTACATTCATGATAAAATGTATTTGAATTTTAGAATAGTTTCAGATTAATGAGATAATAAATTTATATATTATTATAATTTTAGATCAATGTCTTTGATAGAGACGCATATGTGCGCCAATCTGAATAGTTATATTCTAAGCGTCAATGGCCTTATCATTCGTGAGATATATATGAAAGGAAAACCCATAATTTTTCTCACCGAAAAATGAGAATAAACGCCATACCCATGGGCAGCACCAGCACGGGGAGTTCTTGAAGCGCAAGCCTCACAATTTGATTTAGTTTTTTTGCCTCAAAGATGCATGTATTATTATGTTAGCACTAACATCAAGAACATCTTTTGTGCTGGATCTGGCTCTTGATATCAACATTTTTATAACAGAATTTTATAAAGGAATGGATGATGGATTGCCTCTCTGTTATGAATTGATCGCTCATTGCATCCCACAAAATATACCTCAGGAAGAAAAACTTAATTTGCTTCTCTGTTATGGATTTAATGCCCATTGCATCTCAAATATCGATCACCACCTCACAATAGAAGTATATTAATCGCATTTACATAGATGCTAAGAGAGAACTGACTGCAGCCCGTCAGTCTGCAATGGCTTCAATTTGTAATGACGAGAGAGAGCCTTGAGCTGGATTCGCGAAGCTCCAAGGCGCCTGCCTCTTTCGCTCATCGTGTACCAAATCGCCATGCTCGCCCACGTTGTGTTGCTTAGAGATAGAGTTATGTTCATTGATGGACAATAACATGTGTGTGTATAAATATTTATCAGTGATCAATACAACAAGTGTGTTGGATCCCTTCCTGTTTCTATAGAAACTCATCGTGCAGGGATGCCTGGCACGTATCTCGTAGCCCTGTTCATGGTCTGGTCTGAACCCGCTGAAACTGCGAAACCAACCCGACGAAAACCAGCTCACGGTGATGTGCGGGTCCGGTTTGGTTTGGGTGATAACCGTCAAAATTGTTACAGTTGTGCATGGCCTCCTTCCTCCGTTCCAAGTCCTGATTACTAGCTGCTGTTTTATTGCAACTGAGACAAGGAGCAAAACTCCGTGCGGATCGAGCCTCACTCCATGCCTTTGTCCAGTCAAACCAAAACCTAAATCAAACTCCATCCTACAGGGACGAGATTCACATGCAGGTTGCCCCCCAATCAAGCTTTATGCCACCATAATTGATGCTCAATTGAGATCCCCATCTCCAGGATTTGACTCACACAAACCTGAAATCGACTGCAAATCGTTTCTGCCATCGCATCCAGATCGAACTCCTTACCGTTGATGGGATATTTAGCAACCTTATTGGGAACTTTACATGGAAGAACTCGGGAGTCAGGAGAGAGAGAAGCAAACGGATCAACCAAAGCTGTGGGGAGAGATCACAAATCGCACAGGGCGGCGCCATGGCCATGCCGTGGGCTTGACAGGGCGAGGCGAAAGGCCAGCAGGATGCAGGAAGCACATGCGTGGGTTATTTATTTTTGAGTAAAATGCATAGGAGGTTCATCAACTTGTAACGGTATGTCATTTGGATCCACGAACTTTCGAAGTGCATTTCTAGGTCTATAAACTTTTTAAGTCGTTCACCGTAGGTCCATATCGCTCCACATATGTATTCGTAGCTGACATGGCACGCTGACTGGGCATCCCTCTCTCATCTCCTTAGGCCATTCCATCGAGTAGATAATACGCACCCAACAGGCTGCAGTCCGGCGAGAGGAAGAACTCGAGCACGCACTCTTCTCGGCTGCCGACATCTATGCACGTGTCGTCGTCATGTGATATGATCCAGCATATGCATGCATGTCCAGCCAGCAGCTGACGCTCTGATCGATTAAGAGCATGCTTTGTAGCCCTGCCCGGCACCGGGATCGATCGATCAGTAGTACCTAGTGGATCGTCGTCGTCGTCTATCAGTAGCAGCAAGCAATCCATGGTTAGTATAGTCAATAGCTGCCGACATTTAATTTGGTCAGCGGCCAACTTTGGTGGCCCGTCATGGAGAAGAAGCTATTGTTGCCGAACGAGGTGGCGCCTAAGTAACATGGTTCAGGGTACGGTCCATCGTCCCGTGAATCGGGAACTTTCATCCCGGACGAGGTACGGGTTCGACGTGGTACATAGCCATGGTTCGTAGAGGGTACATCGTTCCCGTTTCGTCCCATTAGTTGTGATACTCAACTACTTCTCTTCACATATTAGCCTGAGTGAGCATATAATATTAGACTAGATGGTTATATAAATGATATATCAATAGCAAATTTATTTTTATTTCTTTATTTCTTGTTTTTTCTCTCTATTTTTTACTTATATGAGAGCCCAATATCGCATCCTTGTAGATTATCGTCCCGAGAAATAGTTGGTTCACGTCCCGAAGCATCGAACCATCGTTCCAAAGAAGTATACCCCTTCGTACCGGGAACTTAAAATATATCGATCCACGTCCCGTGTACCCGTTCCTCGACCCGGTTGTACCGGGAACTTTGTTACACTGGGTGGCGCACAATGGCACAAGCACACGTACGGCGGGGAGTGGATGTACCCGCTGTTGTGACTGTTGACGACCAAAATTGGCAGATATAGGTTTTGCAGGGAAACCGGTCTAACCGGATTCGGAACCGGTTTAGTTTACTGTGTTGCATCTAACAAGGCCATCCGGTCTAACCGGATTTAGAAACCGGTTTAACCGGTTTTTCCTGAATCTTAGAAGGATTGGACTCTTTAGTAGATCTGAATTGTAATAGGACTCTTTTGCGGGAAATGACCTACCCTCCCTATAAATATAAAGGGATTCGACCGATTGAGAATTATCCAATCGATCAAATACATTTTTTATTTGTCTTTACTTTTTGCATCTACTTTATGTTCTTCAAACCCTAGTCTCTTTCAAACCCTAATTGTTGTTCTTCCTTCGTCTCCACGGCGATTGAGGACGTTCTAGGTGACCTGACCGATCCTATAACAACCCAAGGTGCGCATGTCCTGACGGGGTCCCTCCCGAGCGAGCGCTCTTTGGTTTTCTCGCCGAGCTCCCAGCTGCCCGGTGGGAACCTTTCTGACCGGTCACCGGAACCGGTCTGACCGGTCTGGTCAGAGAAGCTGCAAGGAGCTTTTCTGCGCGCGTTAGTATTGGGCGCGTTTTCGTGTCAACATACTTTTTGGCGACTCCGCTAGGGAATAAGAAAAAATGATCTACTACCATGTCAAATCTACCAAAGTCAGGTGAAGTTGATCCTGACAATATTCAAAGACCGACTGCTAATGAGCTATCGGCTGAGGATCGTCATCTATTTGAGCAACTCCTGCTGCAAGAAAAGGAGGAGATGGAACGAGCCAAGAAGAAGCTTGAAGACAAGGCGCAATGGTTCCTCTCGCACTTCTCCAAGGATCGAAAAGGTGCTATCTCCAAGGACAAGGAGGTGGTTCTTCTTTCAGAAGGAGAAGAAGAAAAAGATGAGGTAACACCCACTGTGAGTACTGCACTAGAGCCTGTTACTCTTGATCAAATTAATAGATTGCTAGTTTCTGGTCAAGAAAAAGTTCTTTCTCTTGTTCAAGGCATGATTGATAAGTCTATAGGACTTAGCAAAATCTTCCAGGACAATCTGGCCAGGCAATTCTGGTCAGACCGGTTTCTGTAACCGGTCAAACCGGTTTGAGCGCTCCTCTGCAGCACGGCCAGATTTCGGTTAGACCGGTTGCTGGAACCGGTCAGACCGGTTCGGGTAATTATGTTGCATATCAAACAACACCCGAACCTATAACTAGTACATCACATGTTCAGGCCAATTCTGGCCGAATCAATGATGTTACTGAAAGTGCATCTAGGCCCCCTAGTGGGTTTTGGTGATAATGACATGAACAATTAAGGAACTAATGATTTATATTGAGAAAAGTGCAGGGATAAAATAAAAAAAAATTAAATGAAAAAGGAAAGGCCCCCCATACTTAAAAAACGCGGTGTTGAAGCAAAATTGAAGAATTTATATTGCTTTTAATTTTGAAATTGAGTATAGGAAACACCGTACTATCAAGGGGGACGTGCTCTATGATCAAGGAGGTCTAAAAGTGCTTATTGAGATGGATTAAACCCTGTGAGAGAAAACCTTTCAAGCCCAGCCAAAAATCCCATCTTGCTGTTTTGGCATTTGTCGGAAGTTCCTACACATTGTCGGAACTCCCGACAAAGGCCATTTCAGCCTTCCAGACTTAGCCTTTTTACGCATAAAGCAGTGTCGTCGGGAGTTCCGACAACTGGTCGGGAGTTCCGACAAATCACGGAACTCTCAGAAGAGTTCCGACGAAGGGTGCTCGGTTTGGAATAAATATTATCCTCGGGAGTTCCGACCCTATGTCGGGAGTTCCGATAAAACCCGTGAATGACTGTAACGGTCATATTTTGGGGGTGGGGTATTTATACCCCTTTACCCCCCCTCCTTCATTGCCTGCCGTTGGAACCCGAAGAAAACACACTCTCAAGCTCTCCAACCCTCTCCCATACCTTCTTGAGCACATCCTTGAGTGATTCCACCAAGGGGAGTGAGGGGAACTCGATTTGAGGTGTGAGATTCAAGCTCTTGAGTGCAAGAACCGAAATCTCCATTCTCAAGAGCACTTGAAGCTTCCAAGGTCATTGATTCGCGTTTATTACTCTTGGAGCCTTGCTTCTAGACGGTTAGGCATCGCCGGTGAGCCGATCGACTTTGTGTGATTGTGCCGCGGACGTTTGTATTACCCTCCTCTTCGTGGGGATCATAGTAAGTGACCTAATCCTCCTTTGTGGTTGATTGGGGTGAGGGAAAGGGTTAAGTGGACAACCCGGCTCTTTGTGAGCACCTCAACGGAGACGTAGCTTCCTTTGTGGGAGTGAACTTCGGAAATCAAATCCTTGTCTCCTTGAGTTCATTGTGTTCATATAGTTCTTATTGAATATCTTGACCTAGAGTCGATTTCGTCCCGATCTATGTGCTTGTGTGTTTTCGGTTGTGGAGATCATACCTGCAGGTACTAGGACGTCAAGACACATCTTTTGGTTCAAGCGGAATTGGTGAAATACTTCTTGTTTTTGAATTTGATTCTAGTTCGTCTGATTTATCGGAAGTTCCTACAAGTTGTCGGAAGTCCCGACCATCGGAACTTCCTACAAGTTGTCGGAACTTCCTACAGATTTAATACCGCTGCGAAAATTTTTCAGGAACGCCTATTCACCCCCCCTCTAGGCCGTGCGCGATCCTTTCAATTGGTATCAGAGCCTAATCTCTTGATTAAGGCTTAACCGCTAAGGGAAACGCATGGCGCATGAAGGGGATGGATCCGCGGAAGCCGCTGCCGCTGCCGCCGCCGCTGCCGCTGCTCAACAACATCCTCCCGAACTTACTCATGGGCGACCAAGGAGTCGCCACTCAAGGTATGACTCAAACTCGGATGATGATCTAAGCTTGAGTGAGGATGAAGGGGAGATTGAAGATGTTGAAAAGAAGAAAAGAAGAAAAGCAAAGATGAGGGCTAAGATCAAGGAGAAGTCCGAACGAGAAGCTCAAAAGCTTTTCAAAATGAAGATGAAGGAAGAGAAGGACAAATCTTCTCCTTACGGGTTACATCATGTTCCTCACACTTATGATCAAACTCCTCATTATTCACCCTTACATTTTCAATCCATTCATTTGGGAAATCCTCCACACTTTGATGGGAAGGATTATGCCAAATGGGCTTATGATATGAAAATACATCTCTACGGGCTTCACCCTTCTCTTTGGGAGATTGTGGTTGTAGGTGTGGATATTACCGAAGGTGGTATCACAACGGCCGAGCAAGCACATGATCTATACCGCAACGCTCAAGCAACAAGGGTGATAACAAGCTCATTGTGTGCTCAAGAATTCAACAAGGTTCGAAGACTTGAAAAGGCCAAACAAATTTGGGACACTCTCAAAGAGTCACATGAAGGGACCGATCAAGTAAGGGAAGGCAAGATGGACTTGATTCATGGAGAGCTAGAGGCATTTGTCATGCTTCCCGATGAGACCGTGAGTCAAATGTATGAAAGGCTCATACTCCTAGTGACCGACATTAGGTCACTTGGAAGTGAAGATTGGGATGAATGCAAAGTAACAAAGAAGATGCTTAGGGCGTTCACCCTAAGGAACCCCATGCTTGCCACCTTGATTAGGAGGGATCCAAGCTTCAAGACAATGACTCCCAATCAACTCCTTGGTGAGATTCTTCATCAAGAATTGGTTGAGAAAGATGTTGCAAAATCAATTGGTCAAAGTAGCTCAAAGGGGATTGCTCTCAATGCAAATCAAATTGTTGAATATGAGTCAAGCAACAAGACATCAAGGTCAAAGAAGAAAGAAGACTCAAGTGATGATGAGAGCACCGATGAGGAAACCGCCTTAATGGTCAAGAACTTCAAGAGATTCATGAAGAAGAAAAGTCACAAGAGAGGTGGTAATGACAAGAAGGGTAGCTCACAAAGAAGATGCTATGAATGCAAAGAAGTTGGTCACTATATTGCGGAGTGCCCAAACAAGAAGGACAAGGAAAAAGATAAGAAGAGATACAAGGAGAAGAGCAAAGAATACAAGAAGAAATATCAAGGTCAAGCTCATATAGGACAAGAATGGGACTCAAGTGATGAAGAATCCGACAAGGAGTGTGTGGCAACTCTAGCCATGCACACATCTTCACCACAACCAAGACTCTTCAACAACCTATCCGATGATGATGATATTCCCATGTGCCTCATGGGTAAAGGGATGAAGGTACAACACAATCCTATGTTCTCCTCAACTACCTCCTCCACTTCTTCTAGTGATAAAGATATAAATTTGGAGGATGAAGAGGAAGCCCATAAGCAAAACATGATAAATAAATTTGGAAACAAAGGCTATAAGGAGATTAAAAAGCTAGTAGAGAAATTGGAAAGAAAGAAGGAGTTGATCGACGAGCAAGAGGACTTGCTCATCCTTGAGAAGGAGAGAAACCTTGCTCTAGAGAATGCTCTTGCCGAGGAAAAGGCTAAGGTTGAAAAGTTAGCTATAGACTTGTCTCTAGCTAATGATTCTTATGAGAGGATGTCAAAGGATTACTCTTTGGCAAATGATTCACTAGCTAGCCTAAAGAGTAAACATAGTGAACTTCAAGAAAGCTTATCATGCTTAGAGATCAAATACAAGGACCTTGAAGTTAACTATGGGGCTCTTTGGGAAAGTACCAAAACCGATTCCAAAGCATCTCTTGATTCCAATGTCTCTACTAGTGAAGGTTGCTCAAGATGTTATAAATTTGATATCAATGCTTGTAATGCTAACATTTTCAAGCTAGAGAACATAATCAAGGCAAAGGACAATCAAATTCATAGAATGAACATGATTGTCAAAGAAGGTTATGAAGGCAACAACAAACCCAAGCCTAAGGTAATGTACAAGGAGGGGAGACGCCCTCACATCCATGATGGTCTTGGACACATCAAAGGGATCAAGCCAAATGGTAGGAAGATGATGAATGGTGCGGAGTATGTCATGTTCAACAAGGGAACCAACCTTGGTGACTTGATGAACATAGCACATCATGTCTCCAAGAGCAACACAAGTCAAGCCAAGCCGATGGTTGAGAGTTCTACCAAGACATATGTTAAGAGCTCAACCAAAGCAAATATCAAGAACGAGAATGTTGCTCATAAGCCATCATCAAGCTACACCGCCGATTATATGGTGACAATGGACCACAATGGTAAAATAGTGGTCAAATATGTTGGTGCCTACACTAAGAGATCAATTCTAAGGAGTGTGTGGGTACCAAAATTTATTGCTCCTAACGCTCAAGGACCCAAATCGTTTTGGGTACCTAAATCTCGAGCCTAAATTGTTTTGTAGGCCTACTCCTCCGGTTGCACCTCATGGTTGCTTGATAGTGGATGCTCAAATCATATGACCGGGGAGAAGGAGATGTTCACATCCCTTGATGTTCATGACAAACCAAGTGAAAGTATTGTCTTTGGAGACAATAGCAAAGGGGATGTGATTGGTATAGGTAAAATTGCAATCTCAAATGATTCATCTCTTTCAAATGTTTACTTGGTTAAATCTTTGGGATACAATTTGTTGTCGGTCTCACAACTTTGTGAGAAAGGCTACAATTGTCTCTTTACTAATGAGGGTGTGACCATCTTTAGAAGGGAGGATTCCTCTATTGCTTTTATGGGTCGTTTGAAGGGCAAACTTTATTTGGTTGATTTCACAACAAATAAGGTGACGCCCGAGACTTGTTTAGTGGCAAAAACCAACTTGGGTTGGCTTTGGCATCGCCGACTAGCCCATGTTGGGATGAGGAACTTGGCCAAACTTCAAAAGGGCGAGCACATCCTAGGACTAACAAATGTTGTGTTTGAGAAAAATAGGTTGTGTAGTGCATGCCAAGCCGGGAAGCAAGTTGGTGCACCCCATCCCGCAACAAATATCATGACTACCTCAAGACCGTTGAAGCTCCTACACATGGATTTATTTGGACCAATTGCCTACATTAGTATTGGTGGTAACAAATATGGTCTTGTTATTGTTGATGATTTTTCCCGTTTCACTTGTGTATTCTTTTTGCATGATAAAAGTGAAGCTCAAGGAATAATCAAGAAATTCATAAGAAGAGCCCAAAATGAATTTGAGTTGAAGATCAAGAAAATGAGAAGTGACAATGGGTCGGAATTTAAGAACACAAATGTAGAAGAATTTCTTGATGAAGAAGGTATCAAGCATGAGTTCTCCGCTCCCTACACTCCACAACAAAATGGCATAGTGGAGAGGAAGAACCGGACCTTAATTGAAGCCGCAAGAACAATGCTTGATGAATACAAGACCCCGGATATATTTTGGGCCGAAGCCATCAATACGGCGTGTCATGCCANGACTTGATTCATGGAGAGCTAGAGACATTTGTCATGCTTCCCGATGAGACCGTGAGTCAAATGTATGAAAGGCTCATACTCCTAGTGACCGACATTAGGTCACTTGGAAGTGAAGATTGGGATGAATGCAAAGTAACAAAGAAGATGCTTAGGGCGTTCACCCCAAGGAACCCCATGCTTGCCACCTTGATTAGGAGGGATCCAAGCTTCAAGACAATGACTCCCAATCAACTCCTTGGTGAGATTCTTCATCAAGAATTGGTTGAGAAAGATGTTGCAAAATCAATTGGTCAAAGTAGCTCAAAGGGGATTGCTCTCAATGCAAATCAAATTGTTGAATATGAGTCAAGCAACAAGACATCAAGGTCAAAGAAGAAAGAAGACTCAAGTGATGATGAGAGCACCGATGAGGAAACCGCCTTAATGGTCAAGAACTTCAAGAGATTCATGAAGAAGAAAAGTCACAAGAGAGGTGGTAATGACAAGAAGGGTAGCTCACAAAGAAGATGCTATGAATGCAAAGAAGTTGGTCACTATATTGCGGAGTGCCCAAACAAGAAGGACAAAGAAAAAGATGAGAAGAGATACAAGGAGAAGAGCAAAGAATACAAGAAGAAATATCAAGGTCAAGCTCATATAGGACAAGAATGGGACTCAAGTGATGAAGACTCCGACAAGGAGTGTGTGGCAACTCTAGCCATGCACACATCTTCACCACAACCAAGACTCTTCAACAACCTATCCGATGATGATGATATTCCCATGTGCCTCATGGGTAAAGGGATTAAGGTACAACACAATCCTATGTTCTCCTCAACTACCTCCTCCACTTCTTCTAGTGATAAAGATATAAATTTGGAGGATGAAGAGGAAGCCCATAAGCAAAACATGATAAATAAATTTGGAAACAAAGGCTATAAGGAGATTAAAAAGCTAGTAGAGAAATTGGAAAGAAAGAAGGAGTTGATCGACGAGCAAGAGGACTTGCTCATCCTTGAGAAGGAGAGAAACCTTGCTCTAGAGAATGCTCTTGCCGAGGAAAAGGCTAAGGTTGAAAAGTTAGCTATAGACTTGTCTCTAGCTAATGATTCTTATGAGAGGATGTCAAAGGATTACTCTTTGGCAAATGATTCACTAGCTAGCCTAAAGAGCAAACATAGTGAACTTCAAGAAAGCTTATCATGCTTAGAGATCAAATACAAGGACCTTGAAGTTAACTATGGGGCTCTTTGGGAAAGTACCAAAACCGATTCCAAAGCATCTCTTGATTCCAATGTCTCTACTAGTGAAGGTTGCTCAAGATGTTATAAATTTGATATCAATGCTTGTAATGCTAACATTTTCAAGCTAGAGAACATAATCAAGGCAAAGGACAATCAAATTCATAGAATGAACATGATTGTCAAAGAAGGTTATGAAGGCAACAACAAACCCAAGCCTAAGGTAATGTACAAGGAGGGGAGACGCCCTCACATCCATGATGGTCTTGGACACATCAAAGGGATCAAGCCAAATAGTAGGAAGATGATGAATGGTGCGGAGTATGTCATGTTCAACAAGGGAACCAACCTTGGTGACTTGATGAACATAGCACATCATGTCTCCAAGAGCAACACAAGTCAAGCCAAGCCGATGGTTGAGAGTTCTACCAAGACATATGTTAAGAGCTCAACCAAAGCAAATATCAAGAACGAGAATGTTGCTCATAAGCCATCATCAAGCTACACCGCCGATTATATGGTGACAATGG
Organism: Alloteropsis semialata; assembly: GCA_004135705.1. Lineage (NCBI taxonomy): Eukaryota > Viridiplantae > Streptophyta > Magnoliopsida > Poales > Poaceae > Alloteropsis > Alloteropsis semialata. The sequence goes on along the minus strand of CM014276.1, from coordinate 26,301,785 downwards.
ACCACAATGGTAAAATAGTGGTCAAATATGTTGGTGCCTACACTAAGAGATCAATTCTAAGGAGTGTGTGGGTACCAAAATTTATTGCTCCTAACGCTCAAGGACCCAAATCTTTTTGGGTACCTAAATCTCGAGCCTAAATTGTTTTGTAGGCCTACTCCTCCGGTGGCACCTCATGGTTGCTTGATAGTGGATGCTCAAATCATATGACCGGGGAGAAGGAGATGTTCACATCCCTTGATGTTCATGACAAACCAAGTGAAAGTATTGTCTTTGGAGACAATAGCAAAGGGGATGTGATTGGTATAGGTAAAATTGCAATCTCAAATGATTCATCTCTTTCAAATGTTTACTTGGTTAAATCTTTGGGATACAATTTGTTGTCGGTCTCACAACTTTGTGAGAAAGGCTACAATTGTCTCTTTACTAATGAGGGTGTGACCATCTTTAGAAGGGAGGATTCCTCTATTGCTTTTACGGGTCGTTTGAAGGGCAAACTTTATTTGGTTGATTTCACAACAAATAAGGTGACTAGCCCATGTTGGGATGAGGAACTTGGCCAAACTTCAAAAGGGCGAGCACATCCTAGGACTAACAAATGTTGTGTTTGAGAAAAATAGGTTGTGTAGTGCATGCCAAGCCGGGAAGCAAGTTGGTGCACCCCATCCCGCAACAAATATCATGACTACCTCAAGACCGTTGAAGCTCCTACACATGGATTTATTTGGACCAATTGCCTACATTAGTATTGGTGGTAACAAATATGGTCTTGTTATTGTTGATGATTTTTCCCGTTTCACTTGGGTATTCTTTTTGCATGATAAAAGTGAAGCTCAAGGAATAATCAAGAAATTCATAAGAAGAGCCCAAAATGAATTTGAGTTGAAGATCAAGAAAATGAGAAGTGACAATGGGTCGGAATTTAAGAACACAAATGTAGAAGAATTTCTTGATGAAGAAGGTATCAAGCATGAGTTCTCCGCTCCCTACACTCCACAACAAAATGGCATAGTGGAGAGGAAGAACCGGACCTTAATTGAAGCCGCAAGAACAATGCTTGATGAATACAAGACCCCGGATATATTTTGGGCCGAAGCCATCAATACGGCGTGTCATGCCATCAACCGGTTATATCTCTACAAGTACTTGAACAAGACTCCATATGAGATTATCACCGATAACAAACCAAAGGTTCATTATTTTAGAGTCTTTGGGAGGAAATGTTACATTCTCAACAAGAAACCCAAAAGCTCAAAGTTTGCACCCAAGGTTGATGAAGGTTTCCTACTTGGTTATGGTACTAATGAACATGCCTACCGTGTTTTCAACAAAACCTCCGGTGGTGTTGAGGTCACGGTGGATGTGAAATTTGATGAAACTAATGGCTCTCAAGTAGAGCAAGTTGATAATGACCTTGTAGGAAATGAAGAACCACCAAGTCAATCCATTATGAGAATGGGTCTAGGTGAAGTCCTTCCACGTGAGGTTCAAGATCAAACTCTAGATGGCAACATTGACAATGATCCATCATCATCAACAAGAGTTGAACCACCAAGCTCTCTTCAAGATCAAGAACCAACTCAAAGTCATGATGATCAAGATCGTGGCATGAATCAAGGGGGAGCTATTGGTGATGAGCCTCAAGCTGAAATTGATGATGATGAACCTATTCAACGCCAATCTCAAGTTACTCATCCAAGAGTTCATCAAAGTATCCAAAGAGGGGTAACCACTCGTTCACGTTTAGCAAATTTTTGTGAATTTTACTCGTTTGTTTCCTCTTTGGAGCCTCTCAAGGTTGAGGAGGCACTTGGAGATCCGGATTGGGTGATTGCCATGCAAGAAGAGTTAAACAACTTCACAAGAAATGAGGTATGGTCATTGGTGGAAAGGCCCAAGACTAATGTAATTGGCACCAAGTGGGTCTTTCGCAACAAGCAAGATGAGCATGGCATGGTGACAAGAAACAAGGCAAGATTGGTTGCTCAAGGATTCACACAAATAGAAGGTTTGGATTTTGGTGAAACTTATGCTCCCGTAGCTAGGCTTGAATCAATTCGCATATTACTTGCCTATGCTACTCACCATGATTTCAAGCTTTATCAAATGGATGTGAAAAGTGCATTCTTGAATGGCCCCCTCTCCGAGTTGGTGTATGTGGAGCAACCACCGGGCTTTGAAGACCCAAAATATCCTAATCATGTGTACAAACTCCATAAGGCACTCTATGGGCTTAAACAAGCACCAAGAGCATGGTATGAATGCCTTAAGGATTTTCTTCTCAAAAATGACTTTGTGATGGGCAAAGCGGATTCTACTCTCTTTACTCACAAAGTTGATAAGGATATCTTTATTTGTCAAATTTATGTTGATGATATAATATTTGGTTCAACTAATGAGAAATTTTGCGAGGAATTTAGTAAAATCATGACCAAGAGGTTTGAGATGTCCATGATGGGTGAATTAAAGTTCTTTCTTGGATTTCAAATCAAGCAATTGAAGGAAGGGACTTTCATATGTCAAACTAAGTATGTGAATGATATGCTCAAGAAGTTTGACATGGTTGATGCGAAGCCTATCAAGACTCCCATGGCCGTTAATGGACATCTTGATCTAAATGAAGATGGAAAATCCGTGGATCAAAAGGTATATCGCTCCATGATTGGTTCTTTACTTTACCTTTGTGCATCTAGGCCGGATATTATGCTTAGTGTGTGCATGTGTGCAAGATTTCAAGCTAATCCTAAAGAATGTCATCTAATTGCCGTTAAGAGAATCTTGAGATATTTGGTGCATACTCCACACCTTGGCTTATGGTATCCCAAGGGCTCCACTTTTGATCTACTTGGCTATTCCGATTCGGATTATGCCGGTTGCAAAGTAGATCGAAAGAGTACTACCGGGACTTGTCAATTTCTTGGCCGGTCTTTGGTATCTTGGAGTTCTAAGAAACAAAATTCCGTTGCCCTATCCACCGCCGAGGCCGAGTACGTTGCAGCCGGTGCTTGTTGTGCTCAACTACTTTGGATGAGGCAAACCTTGAATGACTTTGGTTGTGAGTACAAAAATATCCCTCTCCTGTGTGACAATGAGAGTGCCATAAAATTAGCCAACAACCCAGTTCAACACTCAAGAACCAAACATATTGACATAAGACATCATTTCTTGAGAGACCATGAAGCCAAAGGAGATATCGCTTTAAGCCATGTGAGTACCGAAAAACAACTAGCCGATATCTTCACCAAGCCTCTTGATGAGCAAAGGTTTTGTGCTTTGAGGAATGAGCTAAATATCTTGGATTCTCGTAACGTGGTTTGAACTCTTATACACACATAATTGAATGTTGCCTAGATAGGAAAAATGTTTTCTTGAGTGAGTTTCACAAAATATTTGATTCTTGATCTTTGGATCGGATTTTGGCTCATATGATCATAGTTATGTATTATTGATTGCTGGCTGATCATATTGGGTCAAAATGTCTTATATGTCCATCTCAAATATCTATCAAAAATCTGATCCGAATCTCATCTTGAAAAATCTTCTTTTGCATAATTATGGTTTCTATCGGAAGTCCCGACACACGGTCGGAACTCCCGATAATCTTCGGATCTGTCACAGGAGTCCCGACCGGACCTGCTCGGGAGTTTTATTTAATTCCATCGGGAGTCCCGACACAAGGTCGGAACTCCCGACGTTTCTCGGAACTGTCCCAGGAGTCCCGGTGCGACCCTCTCGGGAGGTATTTTCCACTGCCGTCGGAACACCCGACACAAGGTCGGGAGTCCCGACAAATTTGCTGAGACTATATATATGGCCAGCGGGGACCCTTTCAACCCTAACTTCCTTTCATTTTCTTCCACCGCCGCCGCCCACTCTCCACTGTCGCCCCCAAGGGCGATTTTGAGTTTCGACCGTGGGATTTCACGTCCGTTGATCTTGGAGTACTTCCCCCCATCGGAGCTTCCGATCCCCCTCAGTTTTTCCCTCGATTCGCGCGGGAAATCGTCTCAAGGTACTATTTCAAATCCCCGCGCCCCGATCTATCAATGTGGATGATTTTAGAGGATTTCTTTTGGGGGAATAGCTTCATCTGGTAGTACTCATGCTATGCCTATGATCTTGTAACTTTTGGTGGGCCAAATCCGTCGTTCCCCCCCGCACCCGACTGTCTCAGGGGGCGTCGGGAGTCCCGACACATTGTCGGGAGTTCCGACACCTCCTGATTCAGTCGGCCTGCCCTCTGTTCTGCTTCTTTTCAAATCGATCTGAGTTTCTTTAATCCATCTAAACCATCAATGCTCTATTTTGTCAGATGGGTCGTACCAAAAGAGCAGGCTCTCCTCCTCGTGAGTCGGATTCCGAGGACGATGTCCCTATCGCTCAAAGGAAGGGCAAGAGAAAGGCAAAGCAAAAGGTGCCCACACGGGCTCAAGGCCGAGGCAAGCCTACTGCTCCCGCTGCACAAGGCACTAGTCGAGCTCGTGTCAAGCGTGCATCACGTGGATCGGAGGTGGACAGTGATGAGGAGCCGGATTTGGAATATCTTGAGAGGATGATTCTTAGGATGGAGCCACCTGTTCAGAGAATGGATTCTCAATATCTTGGTGTGAGAAGGGTGGATTATACCAAGGGGACCCATGATGTGTACAAGCTTCGAAAGGAAAACCCCTATGGCTATGAAAAAGAATTTCAAGGTGATCCCCGCTTTTGGCTTAACTTCCAAGCCGACTGGTATGAATCTGTAATCATGGCTAAATCCTCTCCTACTACTGCTATGAAGTATATCAATTGGGAGTATTTGAGGAACATTGACTTGAACATCATTGAGGAAGTCTATCAAGCTTGCAAGGATCAAAATCTGCTGGATATTATGTCTTTTGGTTGTGATTGGAATGAGGAAGTAGTGGCTCAATTCTATGCCACTCTATATGTTGATAGGCCAGGAAAGGTTATGCATTGGATGCTCCAAGGGAGAAAATACTCAGTCAAGTACAATGACTTTGCCTTGATGCTTGGTTTTGATATTCGGGATGATGACAAGTTTAAGCTGCATGATGAGAATATACTCTCTGATGGGGACATTGCTTTCATGTATGATGATGCCTATGGTAGAGTTGTTTTTGGACAAACATCTGGATTGACCCCATATTACAAGCTTCTCAATCAGCTCTTCAGGTACACTCTTGCTCCTAAGAGTGGTGACTCGGATAATGTGTCAAATATGTCCAAGAACTTGTTGGCTGCAATGGTTCCTGGAAAAGGAGGTTTTAGTGTGTTTGACTTCATTTGGGAGGAGATACTTGTCTGTTCCTATACACCCAAGAGAGGCTGTCACTATGCTCCATACATCTTCCACATGATCAAGAGAGTGACTGGTTTGGAGATTTTGACTGACAAAGAGCACACTATGTACAAGGCACAGAAAGGAGGTCTCCAACGCCTTCTCAAGTTGGGTTCACATGCTGCTAGGCCTCCTCGAGCTCATGATGCTGGACCTTCTCATTCACAAGGTCCTTCTTCTTCTCAAGGTCGAGCCACTTCTCCATATATTCCATCTCCTCCTAGGGATCGTCGCTCTAAGAAGAGTGCTTGGGGCTTTCTATCTAGAGGTTTATTTGCTTGCTTCAATGTTGGCCGCCACAATGCTAGAGAGATTCATGCACACCAAAAGCATGTGGATGAGCAGCTCCTGAAGATTGAAAAGAGGCAAAAGGTGTTAATGGCTAAGAATGATATACCTCACTCTCCCGTCCGTGATCCCTATGACTTTCCACCACTTCCGGATTTCTCTAATCCATGGGAAGATAGGGCTCAACCCTCCGGCGCATATCACTTTGAAGATGAAGAAATAGAAGAGGAGCATGTGTTTGGTCCCGGTGCTCAAGGTGAAGCGGAAGATGAAGAAGAAGAAGGGGATGACGACGGCGACGACGACACTGAGAGTGATGAGTAGTCACTATGGAAGGGCCTTCCTTTTTGGTGCTTGATGCCAAAGGGGGAGTGAGCTCACCATGGTGGCATATGTTGATGTCATGTCGCTTTTATCTATCTATCTATCTATCTATCTATCGTTCTCTATGTGTTTGGTGATGGACATGTAAGACTACTTTGTGATGAACTTGTGTTATGTGTGGTGTGCCATGTGAGACTTTTAAATTTGTAAGACTTTTTATGCTCTATTAGTGTGACTTTAGTGGTTGTGGATGATTTTTGGTTTGCGATGATGATGCTGTGATGAAATGTTGTTTTCCACTTTGTTGTTGTGATATATCTTGTCATATGCATCACGGTTTATTTGTCACACTTGTTTTGCACCCCACGTATGCAAAGATATAGGGGGAGCTCTTGCAAAAATATGTGCAAATGGCATTTGAGGCCATCTCTATCTCATATTGAAAGATGCACATATCTAGGGGGAGCTCTCTATATATATTTGGATACAAAAGCGATTATTCTTTCATTTGTGAGCCTTAATTGTATTGTCATCAATCACCAAAAAGGGGGAGATTGAAAGTGCATCTAGGCCCCCTAGTGGGTTTTGGTGATAATGACATGAACAATTAAGAAACTAATGATTTATATTGAGAAAAGTGCAGGGATAAAATAAAAGAAAATTCAATGAAAAAGGAAAGGCCCCCCATACTTAAAAAACGCGGTGTTGAAGCAAAATTGAAGAATTTATATTGCTTTTAATTTTGAAATTGAGTATAGGAAACACCGTACTATCAAGGGGGACGTGCTCTATGATCAAGGAGGTCTAAAAGTGCTTATTGAGATGGATTAAACCCTGTGAGAGAAAACCTTTCAAGCCCAGCCAAAAATCCCATCTTGCTGTTTTGGCATTTGTCAGAAGTTCCTACACATTGTCGGAACTCCCGACAAAGGCCATTTCAGCCTTCCAGACTTAGCCTTTTTACGCATAAAGCAGTGTCGTCGGGAGTTCCGACAACTGGTCGGGAGTTCCGACAAATCACGGAACTCTCAGAAGAGTTCCGACGAAGGGTGCTCGGTTTGGAATAAATATTATCCTCGGGAGTTCCGACCCTATGTCGGGAGTTCCGATAAAACCCGTGAATGACTGTAATGGTCATATTTTGGGGGTGGGGTATTTATACCCTTTTACCCTCTCCTTCATTGCCTGCCGTTGGAACCCGAAGAAAACACACTCTCAAGCTCTCCAACCCTCTCCCATACCTTCTTGAGCACATCCTTGAGTGATTCCACCAAGGGGAGTGAGGGGAACTCGATTTGAGGTGTGAGATTCAAGCTCTTGAGTGCAAGAACCGAAATCCCCATTCTCAAGAGCACTTGAAGCTTCCAAGGTCATTGATTCGCGTTTATTACTCTTGGAGCCTTGCTTCTAGACGGTTAGGCGTCGCCGGTGAGCCAATCGACTTTGTGTAATTGTGCCGCGGACGTTTGTATTACCCTCCTCTTCGTGGGGATCATAGTAAGTGACCTAATCCTCCTTTGTGGTTGATTGGGGTGAGGGAAAGGGTTAAGTGGACAACCCGGCTCTTTGTGAGCACCTCAACGGAGACGTAGCTTCCTTTGTGGGAGTGAACTTCGGAAATCAAATCCTTGTCTCCTTGAGTTCATTGTGTTCATATAGTTCTTATTGAATATCTTGACCTAGAGTCGATTTCGTCCCGATCTATGTGCTTGTGTGTTTTCGGTTGTGGAGATCATACCTGCAGGTACTAGGACGTCAAGACACATCTTTTGGTTCAAGCGGAATTGGTGAAATACTTCTTGTTTTTGAATTTGATTCTAGTTCGTCTGATTTATCGGAAGTTCCTACAAGTTGTCGGAAGTCCCGACCATCGGAACTTCCTACAAGTTGTCGGAACTTCCTACAGATTTAATACCGCTACGAGAATTTTTCAGGAACGCCTATTCACCCCCCCTCTAGGCCGTGCGCGATCCTTTCAGTTACTACATGTACTCCAATGACACATACTATAAATCCTATGTCTTCCCAAAGTTCGGGCTATTTACAGCAATTATTGCATTCACAGCCGAAACATATGCCTCAACATGTGCCAAATGTTAACGATCAGCAAGGCTCAAATGACCTTTATATTCAAAGCTTGCTTGAAGAATACAAAAAGGATTTGGCTATTATGATTAAAGATACTTTTGGCGTGGAGGTTAAAGATAAAACTTTGGCATGTCAAAAACCTTATCCTGCAAATTTTGATGCTATACCCTATCCTCAAGGTTTTAAAGTGCCAGAGTTTGTTAAATTTACCGGGGAAGACAGTTTAACGCACAATTGGGTATTCATGGTAGTATTGATCACTTGAAAATCAGATTATTCCTTTTGTCATTATCTGGTATTGCTTTTTCATGGTTTTCGGCATTATCTCCTAATTCTATTTATACATGGTCTCAATTAGAGCATAAATTTCATGAGCACTTTTATAGTGGAGATAATGAATTGAGACTATCTCACTTGACATCGGTTAGGCAAAAGAATGATGAATCTGTTGCTGAATATATTAGAAGATTTAGAGATATAAGAAACCGATGTTATAATTTGAGTATTTCTGAAAAGGATCTTGCCGAATTGTCTTTTAATGGTTTGAAATCTCATATCAAAGAAAAATTAGAAGGCTACGAGTTTTTTACTATTAATGAAGTATTACAAAAAGCTTTGGCTCAAGAAAACCGAAGTAAAGATGCTCGCTCAAAATTTGATCGTCCCAACATGCATATGCTAAGCAATGATTCACTGGACGACGAGAATGGAGAGATATGTGCTGCTGAATTTACATGGCCGCGCAATTCTCAATCATATAGTTTCCCTTCTCTTAAACCGATTCACAAAAATTGGCAAGAAGAAGTGAAATTTACTTTTGATGTTTCCAAGTGTGATAGAATATTTGATGAGTTGCATAAAAATGGATACATCAAGACCACGTATACTATACCATCGCTTGATGAGTTGAAGCGTCGTGCGTATTGTAAATTTCACAATTCTTTTTCACATGCAACTAATGATTGTAATGTGTTCCGTAGGCGAATTCAATCGGCCCTTAATGAAGGCCATTTAACTTTGGTTGGAATGCAAGTTGATTCTGATCCTTTTCCTAAGAATTTCTCTGTCAATACCATTGAATTGCAGAATCCTAAGGTGTTGATCAGGCCGAGTCAAGCCGATACAACAAAAGGGAAAAATGTAATCATTGGTGAAGCACGATCAGAACAGAAAAGGAGCAAGAAGATGTGGTTGAAAAAGACCCTCAAGTTGCAAAAAAGAATTCGACACTCAGGGGGCAAGCTAAAAGCAAAGGCACTGGTCCGGACAGGACCGGTCAGACCGGTTCTGGTAACCGGTCAGACCGGTTGACGCCGGAAGTATCTGATAAATCGAAGAAAAAATCAAGGCTGACCTTTGAGGAACTTCTGGAGAAATACAAGAAGCTTGGTGCTACTCAAAAGCTTAGAAATCGGCCAGAAAAAATAAAAGCCTCATCAAAGCACCAAGAATCTTTCTCAACTCAAGGCAATAGTAATGCTACATTGTATCCATCTTTTAGACCGACTACACCATGGTCCTGGTCATATCCTTACTATTATTTGCCTTGGGATTACAGTAGTATGAATATGCAGCCATATTTTGTTCCATATCCTATTTCATACTACAATCATGAGCCATTACAAAGACCGATTATTTCTAGTGACAATCTGGTTAAGGAAAGTGTATCCACTGATTTTGAGGCAAATGAGAAGGGTAACAAGCAAGAATCAATATATATGCGACCATGGTGGTGTCCTCCAGGCTTGTCCCGTACTCAAAAGAGAAAATTGCAGCGGATGCGCAAGAAGTCAATGGAGCAACAAGTTGAAGAGAAGCCAGTAGAAGCAATGAAGACAAAGATGGTGTGGAAACCGAAGAAAGTTGCTTCAACTTCAACTTGAGCAAGACATCAAGACATGGCCAATGTATAAACATTGTCCTTAGAGCAATTTTGGTTGCTAAATGTTTTCTGATTCGCAAGCTTCACCAGAAAACAGGGGGGTATATGTTGACGACCAAAATTGGCAGATATAGGTTTTGCAGGGAAACCGGTCTAACCGGATTCGGAACCGGTTTAACCGGTTTAGTTTACTGTGTTGCATCTGACAAGGCCATCCGGTCTAATCGGATTTAGAAACCGGTTTAACCGGTTTTCCCTGAATCTTAGTAGGATTGGACTCTTTTGTAGATTTGAGTTGTAATAGGACTCTTTTGCGGGAAATGACCTACCCTCCCTATAAATATAAAGGGATTCGGCCGATTGAGAATTATCCAATCGATCAAATACAATTTACCTTTTATTTGTCTTTACTTTTTGCATCTACTTTATGTTCTTCAAACCCTAGTCTCTTCCAAACCCTAATTGCTGTTCTTCCTTCGTCTCCACGGCGATTGAGGACGTTCTAGGTGGCCTGACTGATCCTAGAACAACCCAAGGTGCGCACGTCCTGACGGGGTCCCTCCCGGACGAGCGCTCGTTGGTTTTCTCGCCGAGCTCCCAGCTGCCCGGCGGGAACCGGTCTGACCGGTCACCGGAACCGGTCTGACCGGTCTGGTCAGAGAAGCTGCAAGGAGCTTTTCTGCGCGTGTTAGTATTTGGCGCGTTTTCATGTCAACAGTGACGTTGGGCCAAGGCGTCCTTCTTCCTCTCCACCATGCTCGTGCAGCAGATCGGGGACACGCGCCGGGACCACGGCCGGCCAGGAGGCCATGCTCACTCTCCCTATCGCTCGCCGTCGTGCCTCAGCCGAGAGGAGAAGGGGAAGCTGGCTGTATGGAATAACTGGGTGGCCGGTGGCCAGACGTTTAGTTTGTATCCAATTACCTGCAACATGATTCCTAAGAAAGCCCAGAACTTGAGTATGTGGCAGGGAACAGCAACACATAGCTGGTGTAAGATTGTAAGAAATTGTATCACAATTTGCTTAAAAGAAGTTGGACCATGAAATACACTGGATGGTACAAAGAGCAAGCTTCATCCAAGCAATCTACAGCTTGTAAGTTCAGAACAAAAGCACGTTTACCTCATGGAGTGCAGCAGAAACAAAGAATGATATAAAAACAGCAACTTCCTGCAACAAAATTAACAGAAATGACCCTTTCAACAGCAACAAGAATAACAGCACAAAAGATCAGACTTAACAGAATACAAGGCACCTCCAACATAGTAGCTAGTCTTTCAGTAGAGGATAGTAGATCCATACAAAAAGTTAACACAACCTTCTTGCTCAATAAATTCAAATAATTCTTTTGTTACTGGAATCTTTACAGGTTTAATAGTACTTGAACTTTAGTTTCACTGAAAATTCATGTGGTTACTTAGGAAATATAAATAACTTTGAACAAACATTGAGGGGTTAGGGGATCTACAAGGCACACATTGTAGAAGCTATGATTTAATCTAATGTACACTGGAAGCAACCCTGAGTAAAACATCCATACAAATAATATTTTACCTTTGAGATACCATTCCGCATGCAAGGGAAGTATACATGAC
>CM014276.1:26254561-26289276 GCA_004135705.1 Alloteropsis semialata | reverse complement strand
CACATACTGACTCCCGTGCGGCCTGGGTTTGGTGGGTCCCACATGTCGGGGACAAAAGGGTTTCCGCTTTTGGATGGAAATAACTGTCGGCCCCCCACCATCTATCTTCCTAAAGAAGCCGAACCGGTATCCCTGCCTCTCTTTCCTTCTCCCCTTCCTCCGGTTCTCACCCAAAACGTCCCATCAAAGACTAGGGTTTTCTTCTTCTTCCTCCCATCCCCAGCCGCCGCATCGCCTTCCTCCCCTCCAACCACCCTCTAATCGCACGTCGAGGATGCCCCGCCGCAACAACCACATCTCCCGGAGCCAGCCCGCGATAAATGTGGTCGCTTTGAGCGATTCCCTGCTTCGTCTAGGCCCTCGTCGTCGAGGCGCGGCCCCCCCGCCGCCCACGGTGGACTTCAACAACGACGTTAAGCCCGACGTCGGTGACGTGACACTGGGCTTTCAAGCAAGCCCCACCGGCCCCCCTGGATCCAGGGGAACAATCTGGGTGCATCTGCAACTCCCAGAACTCCTGTGAGCCAAACCCTTCCAACATCTCCATTGTCTTAGATGATTTTGACTATAGTACATGAGGATTAATGTCGCCACAACCAGGCCCGGAGTACGGAGGAGTGTTCTGTTTTTATGTTCACCTGTGATGTCTTAACTAAGATATAGTGAGTTGTTTGCATTAGTTCGTCATTGTGATGTTTTGACTCAATGGTAGTCTCACTATCATATGTGATGCATGCAGTAATAATTAGATAATGATTTACATATGCTCTAAGTACTTGAGGAGTAATGTCACCAAAAGGTAGCATGTATTTTGTACTTGGCTTGTTAATTAGTAGCATGTTTTTTTAATATAAATCCATCTCTTAATTTTTTTATGCAATCACAATCTAAATATAGAAGGTACATTAATCATGGTAGCCCGATTTAATCATTTCGGCCTATCAACAGATGACAGCTGCAAAGCCGCCAGGGCCGCAGTATTTTGTAGATAGGTACCACGCAGAGAAGGCCAAGGCGAAGGTAACCGGAGCGTCATCCGCGCCTATCTTTGAGGTGAGTCAGATGTAGTTGATAGGAGAGTCGGATTATATTTTCGCATACATTTGTCTGTAGTTAACATATGTCTTGTGCATGCATGTAAAACTGAAGGATGGAAAGGGATATATGTTCGACTTCGGTAAAACAACCTTCACACTGCATTTCTCTGAGGACAGCGATGATGAGGGCCATGGATCGGCTCCGAGCAGCAAGCAGGTGATGGTCCTCCTTTAAGCTTAGCAACATCTTTCATTTGCATATGCTAATATAACTGATTCCTTTGTAAAATGTCAGATCAAAGTTATGGCGGAGAAGCTTCGGCTTGCTGTCAAGGCCAAGAAGAGGCAAGGACTGTTCAACTTTACGCCCGATGACGACTGAAGATTGGTGCAACTAGGTTTAGGTGGCTGTTGCTCGTTTTAAGTTGGTTCAAACTAGTAGTCATTGATGTATCAAACTGGAGGCACATGTTCTGGATGTTTGAAACTATATGCACTTGTAATGTATGCTTATCTGTGAATCATAATGGTTGCCTTTAATTATTAATTGTTGTCCTTGTATATGCATGCTTGTTAATTTTTTAACATGGTTCATGGCGTCTTTTCCATGTTTTCGAAAGACATATTTTGGCATGGTATGAGTTTGAAGTTGACCAAACAAGCTAGCTGTATATGTTTTCGATTGATATATTTTGGAATGGTAGGAGTTTCAACTTGACCAAACAGTCTGTATGCTTTCGAATCATTAATTAAACAAAAGAGGCAATATGTTTTTCATTAATACTTAATAGTGAAACTGCTGCTGACAAAAGCAATTTTATAAACAACAAAAGATCAAGAGTCTAACACATTTGCCTAAAGAACATCGTGCACTCGGCACGAGTCCTACACTCCTCACTACAGAACCTAGCCCATCGGTCCCATCTTTCCAGTTTCCTTTCGTCCCTCTTCCCGCAGGTACCGCCTGCGCACTGATGATCATCGTCATGGCGCTGCACCGGTTTCGCCATGGCATGCAGTTCACCAACCAGGGCATCTAGTAGCACCTCCTGCAACACCAGATGTACTCGTTGGCGGAACCGGACACATCTCTGGTTCCGGAACGTCGCCGGCGCTGGCGCACCCGCTTGTTCCACCTCGACCTTCCTCAGCAGCCGCTTTGCCATGTCGTCATCGCCGGCGCCACTATTGCGCCTAGCACATAAGCTGCCAAATCATGCCCTACCGCGACGGCTCGATGGAGCATGTCGAGGGACAGTGAGAGCGCGGTGCGGTTCTCACACATCCCGATGAGAAAGCAGGCCTCTAGGTTGCCGATGCTGGCCAGGCTGGCGGTAAGGATGCCGTGAAATTCTTCGTTGTAGTAGGGTTCTTGGTGCCAGTAAGCAGCTCGCTGCAGAACATGCCGTTGTGCTAGTCGCCGGCTAACGTGCGCGGCGCGGCAAGCACTGCGCTTGTGTGAGCAGGTCAGCCACAGGCTGCTGAGGTCGCTCACGGGGTGCGATGACCGTGCCGCAACGATGCCGGCGATCTTTTCGGCCACCTCCATCGGGAGCGACTCCATTCTCATCGAATCGGGGCACGAGATGGCCGGGGACCTGGATGCTGGATGAGGCGCTAGTGGATGGTGTGGACGGGGGCGGCGGCGGCACACGAGGACAGGGGGGAGCATAGCAGCACGCTGGTGGAAGGCAAGGTTTTATTGGGGGGCAAATCGGCGCGCTGGTGGAGTCGATCGGGCGGAGGGCGCGAGGTAGTTCCTCTGGGATGTGATGCGTCGTCCTCTCGTTCCGCGTGAATCTCTTATACGCGAAGGAATCCCGCATGTCACAGTAACTACTCGTTTGGGGGAAGACGCCTCATCGCCCGAGCGTCGCGTCATCGGCGGCACCCAAATTTTCCACTATTCACTAGTGGGTCCACATGTCGGCGACCCCGGAGAATTCGTTTTCATATAGAGAAGACGAAACCATCTGCCACCGCAAAAATGCCCCGCCTCTCTTTCCTTCTCCCCTTCCTCCAGGCATGGTTGTTCAATTTGGAGAAATTGCAGGAACACCAAAAAAATTTACAAAATGCTCACAACATTCTCCACGCACACCAAAACATTCTGCCAAAAAAATTTACAAAATGCTCACAACATTACAGAATGCCACCTATCTGCCAAGCAGATAGCAAAATGCTGACAACACAACCACAAAATTTAACAAACAATGATGACAAAGTAAAATTTAGCAAAGCTAATATATCATATATCATTAAGGTACCCCAATAAGACATTAACTTGTGTTCATGGTACCACAGTTCTGCCAACTTCCATTCAACTTCACATTAAACTAAAACAAAAGCAAATTGGAGAAGCTAAAGAAGTAGACATCCTATACATCTCTACTTCTTCTGGACAGATACATTGAGCCTCCACCTTCGGTCCTCAACTGAATCGATGGTGTAGAACTCACTCCTCAGCAGCTTCCGCTTGATCTCAATGCGAAGCTTCTCTGCCATCTCTCGAATCTGACATTTTTAAACATGGTTAGTAAGCATTTGGACATTCAAGTCAATTGCAAAATAAAATTTCAGAAAATATAATCAGCTAAGATTAAACTAACACTGAATTCAATTAGCTACACGGTACATTGTATCATACTCATGGTTAACTTAAAGGGCACGAACATTGTACCTCTCTACCAGACTTGGTAGGTCCATCATATTCGTCCTCGTCACTGTTCTCATCTAGCATCGTCCTGCATTTGATCTTGGGGAAGCAGATTTTATACTTCTTTCCTTTTGTCTGCATTACAAGGAAAATAAGGGTCAGAAAATATAAATCATCAATCCCCAACCTGCTGCATTCACAAGTTATACATGGTCCTAAATTTGTAATCCTACTCATTAATTAGCAAAATTTTTATGAAACAGATTCGAGAATGCAAAATAATGTTGAACAATTAACTCACATGCCACTAGTATTTGAGCACAAAACTCGCATGCCCCTAAAGCTCACAAATTTGAGTAAGCTAAATGCTAGTTGTATCCAGATAGACAACCAATCATCAGAATGCAAAATATAGGTGCAAAATAATGTTAATTACCTCAATCAAGGTTCCAGGGAAATCCACCGTGTCATAAAACATCACGTCTGACTCTTCCTGGGACCAAGCTTCGGTGTAAATGTGCCTCTAGCGAAAATGAATCTATCATTAGTGAATCTTAATCGAGTGAATCTACCAAAATTGAATCTACCAAATGTGAATCTACCAAATGTGAATCTACCAAAAGTGAATCTACCAAAAGTGACTCCACCAGAAGTGAATCTAGCGAAAATGAATCTATGAGTAGCAAATCTTGATCTAATGCATGCATCAGATTGGAAAAAACACAACATAATACTCCCTCAAACTCAATTATGCCGCCATCACCAAAATCTTAAAGTGCTCACAGAGATGGAGGGAAGTGTCTGGCTAACCTTCTTCTTATGCAACGATGAGGCTTCGGCTTGTCCTTTGTTTCGTCGGGCGGCGGCGCTTGACTCTAGTCCCAGTCCGACATCGGGGACTTTCGGCTGTACATTCTGGTTGGAGGCCTCCTCGGACGACGCCTCCACGACACGCTAGCCGGTCCATCGCGGGGTTGATTCAGTGCGGCGGCGCCTCGTGGGAGGCACTGAGGTGCTTGCCGCCGGACTGCGGGCCAAGCGCCAACCAGCGTTGCGCGGCTGCCTGCAGGAGCTCTCGTTGCTGCATGCCATCGGGGAGGGGTGGAAGCTAGGCGAGACGTCCGGCGAGCAGTGAGGGATGACGGTGCAAGGAAGGCGATGCGGGCGGCGAGCGGCGAGGAGGACAAGAAAACCCCAATGGTGATCGGATGTATAGGGGGAGAAGGCAAAAAGGCAACTGGTGGAGGGCGGTTGGGCTTCTATTAATAGATTCTGGGGATACGGCAGTTTTTTTCATCCTAGTCACTGACAATAGGGGCAACAACTTGGGGCCCACAAGCAAGGGACACACGCGCTGTTGACGCCACACCGCTTGGGTTGCGACGCGCTGACCAGTAGGAGTCTTCCTCGCGTGCGGTTGACTTGTGGGTCCCACCTGTCGGTGCGAGGATCTTGGTCACTTGTTCATCAGTTGTTCATATTTTTATGTATTTTGATTCTTAATCAAAACTTTAAACATGTTTAGATTACACAATTATTGTCCAAATCAGGTGATTTTTTTCTACGTTCTTAGAACAACATAAGCTGCCTAATGGATTCCATTGCGTTGACTTTCACGAGTTTACTTGGTACTTCATTACGAAAACCGACTTAGCATGTCATACACTAATGTCAAACACTCCAATGAAGTTGCATTTTGCAATTAATGTGCTTTTGTGGCTATGCACACCTCACAGACATTTGGTCATAGAAATATATGATGAAATATTTAGAAGGACAATACACTTTGACACATCCCACTCACCTTCACTTTGAAGTGTTTAGTACCATATGGTCACTTTTGATATTATGTACCCAATTCATGTGACTCTCAATTGATTATGTACATGGGGATGATATTTCCTTTGAAGTGATATAATGTACCTTTTCTATGAAATTTAGGAAAAAAACCACTTTATTTGGCCCAAATTTGTGAATTCTATACATGTTCAAAGTTTCAAAAAAAATCAAAATAAAAAAATCACAAAAAGGGTGGATGGGAAAGATCGAACATGAATCTTTAGCAACATAAAGCATAGCGCTAACCACTGAACTACTTGTTGTTTGTTTCTCTACCTCGTCTACATTTTTTTTAAGTATTTGGTTCCGACCTGTTGTCAATCATTTTTTATTGTCAAAATAAATCCAAAATAGATCTAGATTTGGCCAAGTTGATGTATAATGGTATTTCTTTTTTGTTTGCTGCAAAAGACAAAAGAGACAAAAGATTAGAGGGGGAGACCCATTTACTGTTTGCTCCAAAGATGGGAGGGGTGAGAGACCCATTTACTGTCACCGGTTTGACGGGTGGGTGAGTGTATGACGGATGGGCCTCAATGCCAAGGGGGCCCGACTGTCAGTGTGTCTGTGGTGGAGAGTGTACATTGTGAACCGAAGGTCAAAACTCTCTGACCCCCACGTCCCGTTGTCTTTGTGTCGCTCATCGGTTCCCAACGTCCCATCCCGTCGGCTCCACACGCTCGTCCCTGAGTCTGCTAGCATTAGTCCATGACGGATAGGTCCCAATGCCAAGAGGGCCCGGCCATCAGTGAGTTTGGGATGGACGAGAGTCCGTTGGTCTTCAGTTCGTAGGAGGCTATAAACAAGAAAACAGTGCACATTCATCCTTCCACACACCTTCTCCTCGCTCGTTGCGCTCCGCCTTTTCGCCTTCTCGCCGCGCCTCTTGACGTCGATGGCTCCCACCGCTGTGACACCATCTTCGGTAAGTCCATACATCTTAGGGGCAAGGTGCTGCTGCTGGCAGGATCATCGGGTTCATTAGTGTTTTTGTACTGTTCATTAGGGTTTTTTGTACTGTGTTCATCACTTACAGGGTGCTGCTGCTGGCGGGCCGTTGGGGGCGCGTCGCCGTGGCCGGTCTCCCGCCTCGCGCTCGCCGCCGTCGTCTCCCGTCTCACGCTCGCCGTCTCTCAAGAGGGCTCGGGGTGCAGCCGACCCGGTGGAGGAGTCAGGCCCAGAGTTGCCGCCATCGTAGGCGGCATGCCTAGAGTTGCCACCGTCGTCGTCCAAGGCTCCATAGGAGGACAGCGACGACGACTATGATGATCATTCGCTGGAGCTCGTCAAGGCGGAGCCGGCAGCGGTCGATGACAATGACGATGATGAC
Source organism: Alloteropsis semialata (assembly GCA_004135705.1). Lineage (NCBI taxonomy): Eukaryota > Viridiplantae > Streptophyta > Magnoliopsida > Poales > Poaceae > Alloteropsis > Alloteropsis semialata. The sequence continues at coordinate 26,282,414 of CM014276.1, read as the reverse complement.
GACAAGGACTGGTTCCACTACCCCGTCTACCTGTTCGAGACCGACAGCTTCCCCAAGGCAAAGATCCATGTCCTAGACATCGCCTTGAACGGGAGGCCACCTGGCTTCGATGCCCAAGCGGACATGGACCGCCAGTTTGCCAGTCAGGAGGGCTGGATTAATTAGTTAGTTTGTTTAGTTTTCTTGTGCTTACTTTCTGTGTCTGTGAACAATGTGCTTAATTTTCATGTGTTTTGTTTCTGTGTTCATCTATTGTTGTATCTGCTAGAACGGTTGCAAGGAACACTCCCACGAACGCGCGCGCAAACGGTTCCAATGCAAAAAGTGGAACCCATTAGGTAGATCAAAATGTTTTGCGAAGTTAGCAAATCGGACAACAAATGATAAATCTATACACATTTAAAGTTTTCATTATCAATCAAATTGTGAAATATGAAGATCCATGAAGAACTGATGATGAACTGATGAAGCCCGGCGTCGATAAGTGTGGCCTGTTTGTCAGTCGCACATATGATAGCGCACGCGAGGAATACGCCTCTTGGTAGTGCGTGTGGGCTGGGATCGGTGGGCCTTTGCATGTGGGCCCTATGCTTCTATGCCCCATATGTCAGTGGCCTTGGGATGGAAACAACTGCCGTAACGAAGCGAAACTGCGCCTTGCCGCCTATTGCCTTTTTGCCATCTCCTTCTTCCCCCAAAACATCACATCAAAGGCTGGGGTTTTCTTTTTCCCTCTCCCCACACCAGTCGCATCGCCTTCTCCCCCTCCCAAAGGCAATCGCATCCTTGTCGCCCCCGCCGCCACCTCCCCCTGCAGTGCGACAATGGTTCGCCGCAAGAGCACCACCATCGCCCGGCAGTTGCGCAACAAGCCGGTGATGCGGGTGGCCGCCGCCGGGAAGAGGCCTCTCCGAGGCTCCGGCATCAGCGAGGACAAGACTCCGGACATGCTCGCCCCCTCAGCGAAGAGGGCCCATAGCGGATCCATCTCATCCAATGGTGGCGCATCCAAGAGGCCCCAACGCTCAAAGGTGGAGGCGCACAACTCCGGCGACTACTCCGGCTCCAACGATGAGGCAAGTATCTATGTGTAGAATCATTGATTTTGTAGTATCTATGTACAATCATTGATTTTGTTGTATCTGTGTAGAATCCTATGTACAATCAATGAATTTGTTCTAATTTTAGTATGTAGTATCTGTGATGGTGCACAAGTGATATCTCTATGTAGAAGAAGTGCATGTAGGAATCTCTGTATACTAACTCATCAATTTCTGGATGTAGAAGGTGCGGCAGCTGGAAGATGATCTTGTACAAGTGATCTCCAAGGTGGGAGATATTGAAGATATATTGATAGGCTTTGAGTCAACTAAAGACAACAACAATCAGATGTAGGAATTGATGATGAAGAATATGAAGGAGCTGGAAGAAGAACAGAAGATCTTCAGGAAGCATATCCAGGATCTAGCTGCAGAATAGAAGAACTGCAGATAGCTAGCAGCAAACTTGGAGAAAAAGACAAGAGAGCTTGAAGAAAGGCAGAACAAGCTCTCCAAATGAACTCTGCAGCCTGCTGTGTTCTGTTCTGTAATAGCTACATCCTTTCTTCTTTTGGTACTGTGAAGTTGTGATGGCCATATGTGGCCCTGAAAAAACTATTGCATATGTGTGTACATATGCAATGTGTGTTATCTTTTGGTGGTATGCTGTGAACCTTTGAATGCTACATATGATATGTATATATTTCTGGTGTCACGAAAGGATTATCACATTTCATCTTACATATTTCACAGATATTTCTGTGTACAAAATTGTATTTAAGTAGCCTGAGTCACAAAAGTGTTGTAGTAATCCTAATTGAGATATTGAACCCAATTTACACAAAAAAACATCGTCGTCTTCAAGTGAATTGACGGGAGCAACGACTCCATCACCTAAGTATGTGTCATCATCTTCATCGTTGTCTTCTGGTATGTCCGTATGATCCGGTTCAGGCATGTGTTCAGCAAGCGCCTTTGCAAGTACAGAAGTATCACCACTTACCCCTTCCACGTCTGTCCTACTCCAATTTGTCAATTCCTCATCTCCGTCGTCAACAGTAATATTTTCCACTCCAATGACAACCGAGTCCACATCAGCATCACCAACATTATTATCAGTGTCCTCTCGTTCAGGCATGGCAAATAGGGTCCTAGGTTTCATTCTGAGGACACTGCTCCAATTAGCTTTCTTTCCACATTTCAAATAACACATTTGCTCCGCTTGAATCGCCATCTGAATAGCAAAACCAAGAGGTATCAATATCGATGATCCCAAATTTATCTTTGTTGTACCCTCTAGATTGGTTCAAAGTTAGTGCCGTAACATCATATCAGTCACACTGGAACAACGTTACTTCCTGTGCGTTAGGAAAATCAAGGATGATGATTTTTTTAACCACTCCATACCATTCAATGTCATTGCCCTGGACAACAACACCACTGTTCTGTGTTGTTAGATTTTTCTCTATATGCGATGTCCGAAAGAAAAATCCATTGATGGAGCATCTGTTAATCACAGTAACTCGATGATCTAGACCATGAGATAGAGCATAGATCATATCATTTGCAGTTCCCTCAGCATGTTCCTTCCCGATCTACACTCATATATGTTCTCGACAAATTACAGCAATATTCAACCGTGATGCATTAAACTCAACGTAAATATAAATGACTCACCTTACGCTCGAACCACTCCACAAATTCTTTCTTGTGCCTTGTTTCGACATTCTGCGGGTTCTTTTTCCTCAATTCATCCATATGCTCACTTCAATGAAACGACAACGTAACAAAAACTTATCTCAGTTAGATAGTGAACACATTATTAGAGATAAACTCATAAACATGTAGCTTACTTTATCCATGGAATGGCCTCATCATAGTTGGTTAATATGTAGTGCCTCATCCTCTGCAGTTCATCATAAGATGCTCTCTGTATTATGCCTAGAAGATTTCTTTCTATCACAGTCCATGCTTGCAAATACACTTAGACCAGCAGGTGGTTCACTAACAGTGCTCCTTTCTTGATGCTTTGGCCGATTCAGCTTTGTAGCAATGCCTTCAAAGAATCAAGAACAGAATGTAAGGCACTCCTCCGAGATGTATCCCTCAGCTATTGAACCCTCCGGGGAAGCTTTCTTCCTCACATAACCCTTGAGGGTACGTAGGTACCTCTCAATTGGATACATCCATCTATAGTTAATAGGGCCTCCGAGTTTAGCCTCCCGAGCAATATGAACTGGCAAGTGCACCATAATATTAAAAAATGCTAGAGGGAATACCATCTCAAGCCGACAAAGGGTCTCTCCAATCGAATTGTTAAGTTGTTCCATCTCAGTATCGTCAAGCTCCTTTGAACAAATGGGGTTAAAAAACCTGCTGAGCTGGATCAATGGGATCACAACATCATCAGGCAATATGTGGTGCACCACCAAGGGTAAAAATTTTTGTAATATAACATGATAGTCATGACTTTTCAGTCCAACAACCTTGCAACCACTGACATCAACACATCTTCTTAAATTTGAGGCATAACCATCTTTCATCTTAACACCTTGAAGAAATTCGCACAGAATGTTCATTTCAGAATCACCTAACGTGTACAACGCTGGTGGCAAAGTGTATTTTCCTTTCTCAATGAACGGATGCTGATCCTTCCTTATACCCTGTTCTTGCATATCAAGTCTAGCCTTCTCACTGTCCTTACATTTAACTGCCAAACCAAGCAAAGTCCCTAGCAAGCTCTCACATATATTCTTCTCAATATGCATGACATCTAGATTATGGCATATAAGCAAGGAATCCTAGTACGGAAGATCAAAGAAAATACTCTTCTTGCTCCAGTTGTGCCATCTATTATCTTCATCACGCTGCTTCTTCTTCTTAGAAATAGTCGCTCCAAAAGTGACCTACTCGAAACTCCAGACTGCTCCAGTACTTGTGCGCCATTGAGCGGCTCTGGAGGGACTGCACCACTTTGAGAGAAATGACACATCCTGATGGGGCACATGGAGAGCGACACAAGGAGCTCTCCACATGGAGTAGTCCCCGAGGATTGGGTTGATTAGTAGAATCGGGCCAATGGTAAAAAAAGAACTCCAAGCTTCGGGGCAGGCAGGCCGCCCAAAGGATAAAAACGCCACGGCTGTCTGTACAGGCGGAGACAAAACAATATTCCCATGAGTGTGCATGGCACACCTGTGGCAGGAAAGCTGCTAAAAACATGTAGGGTGTTCTGGCACCTTGAAGGAAGGAGCTATGCAGCGCAGGGCTCACGCGCCGAATAGTGCAACTAGAATCACATGTCAATAATACGGCACCGTGCTATAAATAAGAGGCCATGCCATGAACCATTGCATCACCAAAAGAAATAAGTAGGAATTCGCTGAAGGAAATGTCGAGAGCATGGTACTGGATCCATCCTCTGGTTGAGAATCTGAGGGACTTGAAATTTTGGTCCTAGAAGAGTGCTTGCGAGCGACTTGGGAGTTGATAAGCGTTTGCATGCTTTTCCTCTCACACAGGGCATCCCCTTTGATCAGGATGCTGTCAAAGGGGAAGTGCCTCGGTGTCGGGGGAAACATGAAGGCCATCTCAAGCAGCCCTCATGTTCGGCATAGTCGTTGCTGGTCACCATGGTGCTACAATAGAGCTTGCGACGAGCTCATGTGGATCAAGCTTGCTGCGGATGCAGCAATTAGCGCATCGACAACTTCCCATAGCTGCCATCCTAGCAGTCAATACCTTTGTTCTTGTAAACAACTCAGAGCCGACTTTCATTTGTAATTGTATATCTTATATTTAATGAATAAACCTTGTTTTAATTCAGACTTCGTAGGGCTGGTGAAGTTGCTTTGATAGGGCCTCGCAGCTTAGAGCTGGTGAGGCCATAAGTAAGCCCAGTACCCGAGTGTGGGGGCTGGCTGAGTCAAGGAGACCCACCGACCGGAGTCGCAGTGCCGAGTCCCCAAGCGTGGGGGCTGGCCGAGTCACGAAGACCCGCTGACCGGAGTTGTAGTGCCGAGTCAAGCGTGGGGACCGGCTGAGTCACGGAGACCCGTCGACCAGAGTGGTAGTGCCGACTCCCCGAGCGTGGGGGCTGGCCAAGTCACGGAGACCCACTGACCGGAGTCGTAGTGCTGAGTCCCCAAGCGTGGGGGCTCGCCGAGTTATGGAGACCCATCGACCGGAGTCGTAATGTCGAGTCCCCGAGCATGGGGGCCAGGGGAGTGACGGAGACCCGCCGATCAGAGTCGTAGTGCCAAGACCCCGAGCATGGGGGTTGGCCAAGTCACGGAGACCCACCGACCGGAGTCATAGTGCCGAGTCGCCGAGCGTGAGGGCTGGCCGAGTCATGGATACCCTCCGACCAGGATCGTAGTGCCCAATCCCTGAGCATGGAGGCTGGCCGAGTCATGGAGACCCGCCGACCGGAGTCGTAGGGCCGAGTCGTTGAGCGTGGGGGCTGGCCGAGTCATGGAGACCCGCCGACTGGAGTCGTAGTGCTGAGTCCCCAAGCGTGGGGGGCTGGTCGAGTCATGGAGGCCCATCGACCGGAGTCGTAGTACCGAGTCCCTGAGCTTGGGGGCTGGCTGAGTACGGAGACCCGCTGACCAGGGTCATCCCTATCTTGTTCGCATTTTCCACCCGAAAAATAGCCGTTGAGTTAGGGTTAACGGGCAGGCTGTCGATTCTGTCCAGTTTTCACGGCGCCGTTAGGGTAAATTCCCCAAAGTAAAAAAGGGGAAGGTCATCGTGTTAGGTTTTCACCCTGCAGTAATTTTCGGATCTACAGTCGTCAAATCATTTCCATCCGCGCGCTACCGCCGTAGTAGCGCAAGCATCGCCACCACTCACCCACTGCGCCGCCGTCGCATAAGCGCGAGCAGCAGCGTCAGTCATCTACATCATCATCGCCCGCAGCCAAGCTCAAGGAGAGCGCCACCACCGCGATGTGAATGTGAGTGAAGACCCGCGCCTTCATCCGATCGTCAACCAAGCCTCGCTCGACCGTGCATATGGCGGGGACAACAACGACAATGGAGTCGACGAGGAGCGGCGCCGTGATTTCCGCGTCGGAGGAGGAAGAAGTTCTACGGCAAGAGCCGTTCGGAGGAGGAGAAGCTGCAGGCGATGGTGGAGCGCGGCCTCATGGGCGAGTATGGGCGCCCATGGGAGCAGAATGAAGAGGAGATGGCGGTCTATGCGCTGTACTTCGAGTGCGGGTTTGGTGTGCCCACTAGGGCTTTCTTCCACGGGCTGCTGCATTACTACAAGATTGAGGTGACTCATTTGAATCCAACCTCAATTCTAAGCATTTCTATCTTCATCCACCTCTTTGAGGCGTTCTTGGGGATCTCTCCACACTTCAATTTGTGGAGACGGTTGTACCGCCTAAATATTATCGGAGAAGGTTCTGGGGTACCGGGTGGCCCGAGTTACTGGCGGTGTCGGGTTTGCGTTGAGGCCGGGCGTGTCCAGGAGGTACTTCTCCATAGACATGAATGACTCCAACAAGGGCTGGCGGAGTGAGTGGTTCTCCATCGGGAATCACCCTCCTGCTTTTCAAACTCGCACTGGTCGACGGCTAGTCAAAAATGCCAAATGGGAGCTGCTTCCGACCGGCGAGGAGATGGATCGAAGAGGTGGATGAGTTGTTCGGAATTCTGGAGCAGCAGAAAACCAAGGGCTTGACCGCAGTGGCGGTGATGATCTCATTCGTCCGATGTCTGACCCAACCAATCAAGGACTGGGTCCATCCAGGGTATGAGTTTAGCGGCACCAATGACTCAACTCGAGAGCAGAACCACTCGGTGTCAATCGCGGAGACGACCGAGAGGGTTTCTAGGTTCATGAAGGGCGCAGTCTTCAACGAGGGCGCCCACGTGGTGTACCCATTGCAGAATCTGGCCGACCCGATGAGTACTTAAATCTTTTGTGATGCTTCCTTGACTTGATTACTCCTGCCTAGCATCTTATTTGTCTACTCGACTGTTATTATAGGAGCGTGCAGCCAAGTTTTTATGCCCCACACTGCTACGAGGTGGCGGCGCGAGGGTGGAAAAGATTATGTCTGCCGAGGAGGTGGCCAGGGCACCCCGGATAGTAGAAGAGTTACCGATCGCCTGGGAGTCGGACGAGGGCATCCTTGCTCCCTAGGACGAAGGTGTCGAGGCTGACACTGAAGCCATTGCAGGCAGCAGTGCGGAGAGGCGGGCACGCGTAGTCGTGCGCAAGGCGCCAACGTCGTGGGCGACTCGGTCAGCCGCTCAAGGGTCAGTGACGAGGAACGTGCCCAAGCGCGGGCAAGCGGTGAAAGCCGAGTCTCACACGAAGACGAAGAGGATGGCGACAACCTTGGCCCATGACGCTGAAGACGACGCTGGTGGTTCCTTACCTCGCTTAGAGTTGGAGGAGGAGCCCACCACTGGTGCCGATGATGGTCATGGCACGCTTGTTGCCCAGTCGCGGTCGCTGGTCCCCTCCACCGCCCTCTCCCCCCCTGACAGTGCCAGGACCTCGGCCACCTGCTATCTTGTGGGGTTTGTGCTTTAAGTGCTTTAAGAGTACCAAGTAAGTATCTCATGATGTCCTTTTACTTCTGGAGGTGAATGGTATTAATCTTGTTGTATCCCTGTGCTATTGTAGACCGGCGGCTCAAGAACCTAGCGCCGATCCTGTGCCTCCGCTGATTGGGAAGGGCACGGCTGGTGACGATGCAGCCCCTCGAGCCCGAACGACATCAGCTGCTGTTGCTGCAGCCGCCTCAGTTGCCCCATGAGTGAATGCCCCCTAGCATAACGCAGGAGGCCAATCAGCTGACGCGCTAAGGCTGAGGGAAGATGACTCCACGGGGACTGCGGGTGGTAACGTCACGACTGGTGGCGAGGAAAGCGACCCCATGGAGGCCGCGGGTGCTGATGCCAAGGTCTGCAATCAAGGGGATGGCTCGGCCAGCGTCGAATTGCCTAAGTTTTATGGGCCTCCCCAACCTAATAGACGATGACGACGATCTGCTTAGGGTCAGTTTGTCGGCCGAAGTGCAGGTGGCACCCGAGCTCCCCGCCAGTGCATCTGCTCGAGGGACCCTACGAGAACGCAGCTAGCCTTCTATGTGGAAGACCACAATGCTGAGCTCTGGAAGCTCCAGAACGTGAGCGGTGTTTCGGCTCGCGTCGTTCAGGTAACGGCTCCCTGAACTGTCGTCTAATTTGTGTCCCGGTTCTACATTAACTGACTACCATAATTTGTGTGATAGGGCTTTATTGCCCGTGCTGCCAAAGATATTGCTTTCAAGCAGCAGGCAAGGTAGGACCTTCAATAGTTGGCAGATGCCTGAAGTCAGCTCCAGTCGGTGGTGACCGACACGAAAAAGGTGTTGACCCAAAAGGACAAGGAAATTGAACATACGACCAAGCTCAACCGGGAGCTAACCGTAGACATGGAACACCTCATGGAGGGTGACTATTCTATTAAGCTTGGGTTAGGCCCATGGTCTTGTAGTGATAGTTTTCTTGATGCCTTATAGATGCGGGCAAGAAGTAAAAGTGCCTTCAGGATAAGGTCAAAAAGCTCACGGAGGCCAAGCAACGCCTCGAGGGAGAAGTCGGAGACCTAAAGGAAGCCATGAAGTGTTATTTCATTAGAGTTATTTTATCATTTTAGGAAATTCTTAGACAATTCTTGCAAATTGTATATGATGGTAGGAAATTCATAGAAAACAATTACAAATGTTTATTAGTTACCTTATTTCATTATCAGTGTTATAGGAAAATGCTTATGTGTCTCAATCAAAGAATTAAATTCTATGGGCAAGTCTGAGAGAGCGCTTCATAGTGCCTCAAGGTTCGGAGTAGTGTTGACGGTCCATAGACGCGCCAATTGTGAACTGCAAGCGCATGGATCATCGTAGCTTTTCCCTTAGAGTATTCCATACAAGGTTTATCAATCCGTGGATCGACAATGGACTACCTAGGGTTTCCCATCTAATCTAATGGATCTATTCCTAGCATTAAGCGTTGATAGCATATAGAGGTAACCCTTTAAGATATGAGTGAAGTCTAGGGTTGATCTCATCCATAAACATAGGCAAAGGTAAAGGGCAACCAAAGGATAAATAGGCCTATCGTCTTCTAGTTGTAGTTCTAGCCAAATAGAGCAAGCACATCATGCATCTCATCCAAAGCCGTCTTTAAACTACTATCCTCCGGCCAAACCCTCGAAAGCCCCACCTTACATGGGATCACACCCTGTCACAATGCTCCCTATCGGCGTGGATAAATTAAGAGCACGTTTGCGAAGAACGTGTTGAACCTCTTAGTAGATTCGGTATGAACCTCTAGCCACCATGGCTACAAGATCACCCCAAGCAATCTATATGCGTAATAGATTGAAAGCAAAGCAAACCCAAGAAAAGCGTAAGATCGTAGAAGGAGGAATCGAGTCGCTAAGAGATCGGATGACATGAAGAACATTACTCACATAATAGATATATTTGGATCATCACCACTGAGTACATACCATAGATGATTCCAACTAGCTCTTGAACTCCGCCATGGCACAACCACTCAGGGAGGCCATGGCGGCTAGGTTTGGCCTAAGCCATCCCCTAGACAACTTGGAGGACTTGCGGCGGCCGTCGTCTCCTTTTGGTGTATGCCCTAGGTTTCACCGAGTTCTGGTGCATGGATTGCCGTACCTTCGGGTATCGAGGCTATAAATAGTCTGAGGATGCTTCACGTGGAAGGGGAGGCCGAGGCGGCGTAGAAAAACCCTAGGCCGGCGGGCCTAGGGGAATTGGGCTGGCCGTCCCACCCCCTAGGGGCCTGAAATGCCTGAGTGCTCCATACAAAAGTTGTAGATCTTTTCGAGCCATGCAATTTTCTTATATAACTTGCCCCCATCGGACTTAAGATGAAGAAGATATGGCCCATATAAGCTCAGCATCTCTTGCGGGCCTATAGTTCAAAGTTGGTGATTGTAGCTTCCATCATCCAAAGTCTGGGCCTTTGCACATTCTTGGAGGTTGGTTCACCATTGATGAGCATGAACAAGATCCAAGTCACATTATGTCTGGCCTTCATATTCCTTCATGCTACGCACGATCTTGGTCTTCGTCCAAAAGTGCTCATTTATAGCTCAAAAACCTGCGTAAACCAAAATCCTCCAAAAATACATGCATATGCGAAAATGGGGTTGTTTCACATGCCAAGTGGCGGGTTAGTATATAAATTAGTCCAAAATCACCACCTAAATAGCACTAAAAGTGTACGTTTAACGAGCATCAACAATCCCCCCATGCTTAAACCTTGCTCGTCCTCGAGTAAGTCCAGGATCTTTGCTTGACTAAGAAATCAGCGTTTCCCTTCAATGTCTTCCCTGCACTTAGTTATACACAACAAGAAACATTGCTCTCAAGTGTTTAGCATTTAAAGTTCAAGTTGTGACCGGCTACTTTTCATTATGGAAGATAGGCTAGCAATAAAGAATAAGCCACAATAATAATAAATGCAATGCTCTTGAACTTAAGCGAACTTTAGACCTTTACCTTGTTCCATCGTGAATAGTTTTCAAAAAGATGCATATCCAACATAAGTGAGATTCTCTTGCAAAAGCTCATGGGAATACTCATCTCATCAAGTCGCTCAAGCCTATACTAGATTATTTTCAACCTATTCTACTCATATATGATAGTAGAAGGCTTATGTGGAGCTTGGTAGGTAAAAACAATCCTAGCAAAATATTATATCTCAAATATTATCAAATTAAGAGAGAGATCTATTGGAATTACCGAGACTAATCAAAAAGGCCATGGAGAATAAATATTGGAAAGAGAGAGGGATGGAACACACACATTTAGATAGGTGGACATATGCAAATGGCAAGTGGATGATCCCAACGCACAAATGAAGTCCTCGTTATTGGATTGCACATGGTTGGAAAATTGTGTATGAAATTGTCTTCTAAGCACTTGGAATTTGATGAAGCTAAAAGAACTAAGGAGCATTTTCTCTTTTTTTCTTCTTTCTTTCTTTCATTTTTTTCTTTTTTCACATTTTTCTTTCTTTTTGCTCCTTAGAACCTTTGGCAACATAGTATTTATTCAGCATCCTCCCCCCATGCTTAAACGATTGCTCATCCTCGAGCATAGAAGTGAGGATGGATAATTGTAGAAGTAAGTACACAAAGTCCATCTTGATCTTCTAGAAAAGCACTTGAATCTTCAGGGAGTTTCTTCGATGCCTCCCAAATTGATGTTCTCTAAATTAAGCTCTCGATTCTTGTGGATTTTTCGCCAAGAAAATGATCCAAACTCAATTGTAGGTTGTGGTCAAGGAGGTAATCACAAAAAGATATTTGGCTTTAAGGTGGATATCCAGCGAAGTTTGCGAAGTTTCTAGTGTAGAAACTCACAATGCATGGATAGAAAGGCTAGCAAAAAGAGGGTACACAAAATGGAATGGCCAGCTTCTTAGTCTCGAACCATAGAAATCAATCTTAATCCAACTCATCAAAATATAAGTTTGCAAATCTAAAGGTTTCATCATGAAATATCATGTACATGTAAAGGCTTTGGTAGGTAGAACTTTGCAAGAGATTCATGAATGTAGATAGCATAAGAATCAAGTTTTAAATAAAACAATACAAGGTGTAAGGTCATCGGTAAACTTAGATCAAAGAGCAACATAAGGAATATATGGGTCTAGAATTCAGTCATTTAATCTCCACAAATAAAAGAGCCGGTATTTAATCAATTTTAAGATCATTTAATAGAGAGCAAATGGTCAAGTCATATACAACATGGTGTAGGTAAAACAAGGTGGTATGGTCAAGTCATATACAACATGGTGTAGGTAAAACAAGGCAATAACTTTCATCACTTTTCCATAAGCAAAGACATTCAAAATATTGCATAGTGGCGAGCACAAAGTGATGGTGATCATTATTTATTGAAAACAAATATAAAACTAGGTTGTCCTCCTAGTAACCATGTTATTAACAAGAGAGATATACAAAGGTTTCTAAACTATGGTCGATGGCATACATATATACAAGCATTAAGAAATAGATGAACAAAGAGAAGGTTGAGGAAGAGTTACCACTCTCTTCGATGCTTGCAATAAAGTGTAGCGCGGCTTCCCCCATGCTTAAGCATTGTGCTTAGCATGGAAAAAGAGTAATGAGCATCTTGTGGTGAACACGATCATTGTACTCCATATGGCCTTTTTCTTTTTGTCCAACAAGTCCTCCTCCATGCTTAGCATGTTGCTAAGCGTGGAAAAAGATGGTGAACCGTCATATGATTCTTGAAGTCCTTCCGCCACGTGTTTGCAGATTATCTTTATGCTCCTTCACCTTTGTTGCCTTATTTTTCCTTCAACCACTTCCCATTGTCACTAAGCCATGGTCCCAATTATTCCTCCCAATCATTCCTCGTACCGTTATCATCTCCTTGCGTGTTGTCTTCATTGCTGCTTCATCTTCCATGAATTTTTTCTTTATTTCCAGAACAGAACATGTACTGAACCATTGCTCCATTGCAAAGTGTGCAAACTTTTCTTTCCAACAAGTCATTATTTGTCCAAAACGGATTCCGAACATAAGAGTTATGCTCATTTTATTCCAGCACTGCAAACTGTCCCGAGCTGATTTCAGAACATGCAGCACCCAATGTTTTTGTCGTATCTCCTTGTATAGGTCTTCAAATTCATTGATCTTGGATGCGTTGGAATGAGAATTTGATGGAGCCTCTGAATATTAATTTTTTATTCCTTGTACATCTCTGAACATATGCAAATTTTTGATGAAAACAGCAGCACCCCTTTCAATCTTTGGAGATGTTGACGATCTTGGTTTGAAACTTTGATCACGAATTCATGGGATTCCTTCGTCATGCTTGTTAAACAATTGAGATGCACACACTACTCCTGGGGTGATGATCGAGAGTATAAGCAGATTCCAACAATCAATGACATCCCTAAGACCTTAACTTGTGGCATAATCAACCTAGTAAAAGAGAAAAATAAAAATCTAATGGGTGTGCGTGTGTGCAAAGTGAGTATGTAAATGAGAGGAAAGCATATAAACAAAGACAATGTTTACACCTAGTTCTAAACACCATGTTTGCAACTAGATTGCCGAATTTCTCCATAGTCATAAAGATCTATTAACCAAGGTTAAAATACCATGTCTATCCCAAGGTTAATATTTCCGTATAGCACAAGAAAAATAAAGCACATTGCAAAGCTTATAAACCAACCAATGCAATGCAAATGCTAACAAGGTTCTCAAAACTAAATAATGATGGTCCGTGATCATGTCTAAACACCATGTTTACAAAAGATTGCAAAGGGAAAATGCCTTACAAGCACTAACATGGATGTGAAAGCATTCAACATGAAGTCTTGTGAGAGAACCGAGCTAACAAATGCATGATGGAACGATGGAATGGATGCAAAATGCAAATGCAAAGAGTTAGCAAAAACAAGAGTTAGTAAGGTTCGAAAGGTCTTTCAATATTGTTCCGCAATCAATTCATTCAAAAAGTAATTGCTCGCTTCATAAGAAATGAAGCATTGTCGACAAAAAAAATCATTCATCGAAAAGAACCGAACAACCTAGCTAACGAAGTTTAGGGGAAGGTTCATGGGTATCCTATATTTTTGGCTTAAAACAAAATTTTGAAGAGAGAAGTCAAGTTTAGAAAACCTACCTAAGGTAGTTGAAAACTAAAAGAAAAACAAAGGTTGTTTCATTTGGTGGAAAACAAAACCTATAGTTTTAGGATGGCTATAGGTATGAGAGATTTTTCTAAAGGTTTAGGAACTCATAGGGAGGCTAGTCAAAGTTTTCAGTTAGGACAAGAAATAGAGATAAACTTGGCTAATCCGAATGGTGCAGCAAGATGATCAACACAAGTCGAACCTATCCTTATTAGCTCCGGTTTTTGGCCAGGGTGATAGGAAGGCTTAGGTGGTTTTAACAAAAAGTTAGGTCAAAACATGCGATGCAATGCAAGAGTGAGAACAACATGGCATGAAGCGCAACTTTAGGTGGATGAACAAAATGATATGACATGATGTGGTGGTCTAAAAACAAAACAAAAGTTAGCCTAAGTCAACTAGCCACAAGTTTAGAATCAAAGGGTGGTGTCATACCTCATATTTCTCTCTAAAAGACTAAAAAGAAAAAGACTATAACACTAATAGCAATAGGCACACAAAAGGGTCTACAAGTTTTCTAAGATCAAATAACAAAGTGCTCTCTCAGTAATATTTAGATCATACAACATAAATTTGTGGCATTTATTAGAGCAATGGTACAATGTTACTTGATGATTCGATTAAAGAGCACAATATAGACCGCCATCTTATATAGATAATAAACAAAAAGATCGGGTTGCCTCTCACAAAGCGCTTCATTTAAAGTCATAGAGCTAGACTTTCTCACGTATCTTCTCATTATTATGAAGCCATGGTCCTTTGTGCGAGAATCCAAAGTATCCATGCAGCTTGATGTTGCCTTTTTGTAATCCATCGTGGTTTGCTTTAAACATCTTCATGTAGTGAATGTCACCGGCATGTGTCTTCATATGCCAATGCTCTTGGGGGTCTTCATTTTGTTCTAAGCTTCTGAATTTGATCACATATGCTCGATAAAAGCATTGCCCAAGTTTCTCTTCATTGTTGTCATCATTATCTCCTCTACCTTATTCTCATCAAGTTGCTCCTGCCTCTTCTTCGTGGATTTTCCCCTGTGTCCAGAATAGAACATATACCAAAATATAGCTCTATTGAAAAGTTTATGAAATTACTTTTCCAAGGAGTGGTCACATCTTAAACAGAGTTCAAACGAGAGAGTTATGCCCATTTTACTTCAGCGCTGCGTGCTGTCCAGAAAATTTCAAAATGTACGATCTTCGATCTTTTGATCATAACCGCTTGTAGGAATCTCCGATTGACTTGATTCTTGATTCATTGGAACCAAAACTTCTCAGGGCTTTTAAATATCAAAAAATATTCTATTATTTTAATCAGAGGTTATGCAGAATTGATGTGAACATTACCATCTCATGAATTGATCCTGAGATGTTGATGAACTTGATCTTGTGGTCTTTAGAGCGTCATGTTGTGCATCCCTAGGCTTCAAGGTCATTACCATTGATTCACGCGAGTACCATGGTTTCAATGATGTATCTTTTCCATAGTTCTTGCTTTACCCAGGATGTCGGGATCATAGGGGGCTCTCGCGCTTTATGTCGATGATCTGAGCGGTTTCCTTAGTTGGTAGCATCACTCAATTAGAAACTTCTTGAGCATCCTACTGGAGAAGATTGGTGGTGTCATGGTGCATCTAATCTTGTTGCCTCTAGTTTTGATCAACTTCAAATCATCATCTTCTATGCTCAAGGCCCTCCAATCTTCCCTCGAGTTCATTATCAGCTCCTCTGTTGTTTGCTGTTGCCTATTCTTCATTAAATTCCTCTTCATACAGTACAGAACATGCACCAATCTTCTACTCCATTGTGATGTGCATCAAATTTCCTTTCCAGCGAGTACTCAATCACTTCAAACGGACTCCAGATGAAAGAGTTACGCTTGTTTTACTCTGGCACTACGTCATGTCCCGAGCAGATTTCAGAACGCGTAGTGTTGAAAGATTCTACCATAACTCGTTGCACCGATCTCCAAAATTTACGATTCTTGATGCATTGGAAAGAAGACTTGATGGAGCTTCATATTTTCTAATTTTCCTCAATGGTACCTCTCTGAGCATGGGCAAAAAACTAGTCTCAACAGCAACTTTCTAGAGATGTTGACGATTGGATCTCACGACTTCTTTGGGGCATGATTCATCACCTATAGCTTGGACAAACAAAGCTCCAAGAGAAATTAGTCTTTAAAAATTAATTGACACGGCAACATACCTTGTTCATCTTCACTTGTTTTGGGTGTGGGCTCGATAGCGGATGATAGGCCACTGACAAAAGTTAGCACCTACCACTAAAGAGAGGATCTTCACGTAGCCATCAACTTGTTTAAGCGAGATTTGGACTTGTCAAAGTCCGGATGTTGAAAATTTCTCAATCGTCTTGTGCCTAGGGTTTTACCTGCATTTATTAGACACAAACAAGAAATATAGGGTATATGCAATAATAAAATTAGGGTTAGTCTAAAAAATTAGATAGATCACCCTAGGGTTCGAGTAGCCGATCCCCGGCAACGTCGCCAGAAAAACTTGTTGACGGTCCATAGACGCGCCAATTGTGAACCGCAAGCGCACTGATCATTGTAGCTTTCCCTTAGAGTATTCTATCCAAGGTTTATCAATCCATGGATTGACAATGAACTACCTAGGGTTTCCCATCTAATCTAACGGATCTATTCCTAGCATTAAGCGTTGATTGCATATAGAGGTAAACCTTTAAGATATGAGTGAAGTCTAGGGTTGATCTCATCCATAAACATAGGCAAAGGTAAAGAGCAACCAAAGGATAAATGGGCCTATCATATTCTAGTTGTAGTTCTAGCCAAATAGAGCAAGCACATCATGCATCTCATCAAAAGACGTCTTTAAACTACTATCCTCTGGTCAAACCCTCAAAAGCCCTACCTTACACGGGATCACACCCTGTCACGATGCTCACTATCGGCGTGGGTAACTTAAGAGCACGTTCGCGAAGAACGTGTTGAACCTCTTGGTAGATCCGGTATGAACCTCTAGCCACCATGGCTACAAGATCACCCCAAACAATCTATATGCGTAATAGATTGAAAGCAAAGCAAATCCAAGAAAAGCACAAGATCGTAGAAGGAGGAATCGAGTCGCTAAGAGATCGGATGACATGAAGAACATTACTCATATAATAGATGTATTTGGATCATCACCACTGAGTACATACCATAGATGATTCCAACTAGCTCTTAAACTCCACCATGGCACAACCACGCAGGGAGGCCATAGCAGCTAGATTTGGCCTAAGCCATCCCCTAGACAACTTCAAGGACTTGCGGTGGCCGTCGTCTCCTTTTGGTGTATGCCCTAGGTTTCACCGAGTTCTGTTGCATGGATCGCCGTACCTTCGGGTATCGAGGCTATAAATAGTCCGAGGATGCTTCACGTCGAAGGGGAGGCCGAGACGGCGCAGAAAAACCCTAGGCTGGCCGAGGGGCCTTGGGCTGGCCGTCCCACCCCCTAGGGGCCCGAAATGCCTGAGTGCTCCATACAAAAGTTGTAGATCTTTTCGAGCCATGCAATTTTCTTATATAATTTGCCCCCATCGGACTTAATATGAAGAAGACAAGGCCCATATAAGCTCAGCATCTCTTATGGGCCTATAGTTCAAAGTTGGTGATTGTAGCTTCCATCATCCAAAGTCTAGGCCTTTGCACATTCTTGGAGGTTGGTTCACCATTGATGAGCATGAACAAGATCCAAGTCACATTATGTTTGGCCTTCATATTCCTTCATGCTACGCACGATCTTGGTCTTCGTCCAAAAGTGCTCATTTATAGCTCAAAAACATGCGTAAACCAAAATCCTCCAAAAATACTTGCTTATGCGAAAATGGGGTTGTTTCACGTGCCAAGTGGCGGGTTGGTATATGAATTAGTCCAAAATAACCACCCAAATAGCACTAAAAGTGTACGTATAACAAGCGTCAACAAGTAGAGAGTGAAGAATTGGGCTCTAAAGACAATGGCTACTTCTTTTCAAACATGGAAGAAGAACTTGTACAGGAAATTTGGTGAGAAGAACCTTACATCCAACTACGACAATAACCTGCAGCTAAAGGATCATTAGGAATCGTTTGTGCAGCTCAAGCGGTAGGAAATAGGTGAAAAGAACTCACGTCTACCAAGGATCAATGTCGTGAAGAAATGGTACTTCCACTCACTTGGACCGACAGGGTAGAAGAAGAAAATACCAATCTGGGACAAGATGGAAGAAGAGTTCCTTGCTGGAGAAATCACGCTAGCAGCAATCAATTGGCCCAAGCGATCAAGGCACTAGTATTATGCTCATGGGGGCACTCTAGATCTCAACGATGGGTCGCCATTCTATAATGATGAGATAGAGAGGTGGCCGCTGCTATCGTTGTAGTACTTAGATAGAAAGCAGAGGGGACATTCATTCCCAACAGAGAAAACGATGAGATAACTAGGTCTCTGGGGAATCCGGAACATCTCAGACGAGCTAGAGGTGTTGGCATGGTCCCGTGGAAGGTCGCTTTTGCAGCGGACAGTGACTCCTACCAAGGCCGCACAAGAGAGAAGGGTAGAAAATTTAGAAAGAGGGCTTCATCAGACAAAGGTTCTTCATGGTAAAACATACACTGCATTATTTACAAATGGGAACTATTTTAATCTTTAGTTATGGAAAAACATTAGATTATTCACATTAAATAATAATCATATGCAACTACAAAAATAATGGTTCAATTACGTACTATGAGTTCGACGTGGTGCAAGAGAGAAGGGTAGAAGGACACATCCTCAAGGTCCAGCGTCCGGTGTATTTCATCAGCGAGTCACTTAGCGACACAAAAACACGGTACCCGCAGATCCAGAAGCTGATATACACCGTCCTGATCACCAAGAGGAAACTGCACCATTACTTCGACTCACATCCGGTTGCGGTTGTGAGCTCGTTCCCCCTTGGAGAGATCATCAACAACCCCAACTCCACAGGTCGGATTGAGAAATGGGCACTCGAATTGATGGGTCAGGGGATCATGTACTCCCCTAGAACAGCCATCAAGTCTCAGGTCCTGGCCGACTTCATCGCCAAATGGATGGAGACCCAACTGCTGCTGGAGCTGGTCAATCAGGAGTACTGGATCATGTACTTCGATGGGTCACTGGTCAGGATAGGAGCAGGGGCCGAGCTAGTCTTCGTCTCCCCACAAGGAGTCCGAATGAGGTACATAGTCCGCCTTCATTTCTCGGCATCAAATAATGTGGCCGAGTACAAAGCACTCATCAATGGCTTGAAAATCGCAATCGAGCTGGGAATCCGGCGCTTGGAGTTAAGAGGTGATTCCCAGCTTGTAGTTGACCAAGTCATGAAAGAGTCAAGCTGCGAAAGTGAGACTATGGCCGCATACTGCCAAGAAGTCTGAAAGCTCGAGGACAAAATTGACGGCCTCGAGCTTAGGCACATCAAACGGCGATTCAACGAAGCCGCCGATGAGTTGGCGAAAAAGGCATCGGGACGGGAACCAGTCCCAACGGGTGTCTTTGCTAGCTACCAGCAAAACTCATCAGTTAGCATCCCGAGCCCAAAACCGACGAACGCGGCGCAGCCCACCCAGGACTTGACGCCCACCCAGGGCTTGGGGGCTAGCTGCACCCCGACCCCGATTACCACCGAGGTAATGGAGACCAGCAGCTCGGCGCACGCCACCGACCCGCCAGACCAAGCCTTAGCCAACTTGTTGACCCTGGCTATAGCCACTCTGACCCAGGACGAAGCCGCCGATGCCGACCCCATGGATTGGAGACGACCCTTTCTTGATTACCTCATAAGGGATGAGCTCCCAGAGAACAAAGCCGAGGCCCGACACATCGCGCGACGTGCCAAATCCTACGCAATCGTGGACGGAGAGCTTTATAGAAAAAGCCGCACAAAAGTTTCTCTAGTGTTGTATCCCTTTCGAGCAAGAGAAAGAGCTAGTCGTAGACATACATGGCGGTACATGTGGTCATCACGCGGCTCCACGAAACTTAGTCGAAACGCATTCCGCCAAGGTTTCTACTGGCCTACGCACCTGCGAAGGATGCCAGTTCTATGGAAGACAAACCCACCTCCTGGCTCTGGCCCTCCAAACCATCCCCATCACATGGCCATTCGTGGTCTGGGGGCTGGATATGGTTGGGCCCCTCAAGAAGGTGCCCGGGGGCTTCACCCACTTGCTGGTCGCCATCGACAAATTTAGCAAGTGGATTGAAGTTCGCCCGATCACACAAATCAAGTCTGAGAAAGCAGTCAAGTTCTTCCCCGACATCATCCACTATTTCGGAGTTCCAAATTCCATCATCACGGATAATGGTACGCAATTCAGGGAAAGAAATTTCTTCAATTTTGCAACGAATACCATATCCGAGTCGACTGGATGGCCGTATCCCACCCCCGTACGAACGGGCTAGTCGAACGCACGAACAGCATGATCCTTCAAGGCCTCAAGCCTCGAATCTTTGAACGACTGAAGAAATTTGGCGGACAGTGGGTCATGGAACTGCCTGCGGTGGTCTGGAGTTTGAGAACAACGCCCAGCTGGGCAACAGGGTTCACTTCGTTTCTCATGGTATACGGCTCAGAAGCCATTCTTCCGACCGACCTTGACTATGGCTCACCAAGAGTTCGTGCCTACAACGAGCTCGGCAATCAATCCTCGCTGGAGGATGCGGCCGACCAGCTAGAAGAGGCTCGTGAATTCGCACTGGCTCATTCTGCCAAATACCAACAGGCGCTACAGCAGTCCGAAGGGCGTCGTGCTCCTCGACCTCTAGCTTCAGTGCAGCCTCGAGCTGCTGTCGCTCGGACTGAAGGCGAGCGATCGTCGCCTGACTCTCCACAGCCGCGGTGTACAGATCGGCGGTAACACCTTCAGCCTCAATCCAGGCGTCCCTTTCAACCTCCAAGGCCACGCGAGCACCCGCTATGTCCCGCTCCCAGGCGCCAACGAGGCAAAGGGCATCATCACGACTCATTCGGGCCTCTGCGAGTTCCTCACGCACTTGTTGCAAGGCATTGGCGGCTTGGTCCCACTCGGCGCGAAGGCGGTCACGCTCGTCCTGCAGCTGACGGCGCTCCGCAACTCGAGTGGCCGACTCGGCGGCCCACGATGCAAGTACATCCTTCTTCTTCCCCTCAGCATCCTCAACGTGATCGCGCACCTCTTGGGCACGTGCTCGGGCAGCGTCGGCTTCGTGACAAGCGGTGGCCAGCTGCGCCACTAGTGCCTCCTGGGCACACGTGCGAATGGCATTAACTTCCTGCCGAATGGCCTCAAGCTGCTCCTCAGACACAGCCCGAGCTTGAGCGCGCGCCTCCTCTGCCTCACGACGAGCGGCGGCCAACTGGGCCACCAGGGCTTCGCGCTCCGCCCTCTCGACGGCCTACCAGTCCCAGACGTCCTTTTCCTGCCGAAGGAAGATGGACTTCTCACGGCTATGGTTCATCAGAGACAGCGAAAGAATAAAGAGGATCAGGACCTGATTCATCTCAAGGAAAGGCTGAAGATACGGAGGACGAGGAAGAACTCACCTCGCCGGAGGGGATGACCACGTTCTGGAGCGTGTTCAGCGCGGCATGCAGGGCTCCGACCACAGAGCTGACCCCGGCCTCAATTTGCCGGCAGTCGTTCTGCTCCACGCCATCGTCCAGCGTGAAGACCGTGGCATCAGGGTCCCGCCGGTCAGCCCATCGGAGGGGACGGCCCCAAAAGGCGGGTGCATCCCTTCCCAGGCACATCACCTGCCGACCCTCGACGGTCCCTGCACCCGGAGATGGGGTCCGGACAGAGTTTGTTCCAGGGAACTTGCCCCATTCCTCTAGGATCGCCCGCATCACCTCAGAAGCGCCCCCCATCAATGGCAGGCGAGGGCACAGAGTCCCCCCTCCCCCGCCAGGGCACCGGGCAAAACCAGAGCTGCCTCAGCACGGTCAGCCTCCACGAGCCTGTCCCCAGACGCGCCGCGCAAAGCAGCGTCCTCCTGTCGGACGGGGAGCCCTTGGTCGCCTAGGCCATCTAGTGCCGGGGTGGCCGACTCGGGGATGGATGGCTGGGAGGACGGGAGCCCAGCGTCTGGAGCATCGGGGTTGGGTGCGGTAGTGCCCTCTACGCTCGAGGCGAGAAGGCCAGACCCCGCCACAGGACTGGGCGACCCCGGCGGCGTAACCCCCACGACAACCGAGCCGCCAAACTCGCCACCCACGCTCGCCGACCCAAGCACCGCCCGTAGCACGGGGTCGGCGAAGCTGAGCCCCATCCCCAGTGCGGCATCCACCGTCTGCCTCGCGAGCACCTTCCTCGGTGCCAAGGCAAAGGGGACAGCCCGCCTTCCGGACCTGCACCACGAAGAAACTGAGAATTCGATGATGACAAAAGAAGGGGAATAGTACTAAGGACTAAGAGTAATGCACCTGGACGCCGATGGGAACGCTGAGCCTCTCTTCTGGGGTGGCTCTTCCGACCCCGCATCCTCGGCCCTTGGGCGCTTGCCCCTGTCGGCCCTCGGGAACACCTGGGACCGACCCTCCCGGCGGAGTCTCCAAGAGTCGTCCTCCCGCCGACTTGAGCTCCGGGTGGGGAGGCAAGCGCGGATGCGACACTCGAGTCTCTGGAGGGCTATGCTCCTCATGGCTGGCACCCTCGACGGTCAGCGCGTCGCGGCTTGGAGGGTCGTCCTCACGCGCTGCCTCCTCCCAGTTCACAGGAGACCCGTCGCCGCCACCGTCGGCGCCTCCCCCAGATCCCTCGGCTTCCTCCACCTCCTCGGTCTCCAGATCGGAGAATCCCGACAGGCTATCCTCGTCATCACCCTCGTCGGCGGCCTCTTTGTCGACGAAGGGAACCATACTCAGCTTCCATAACCCATCGAGGAGGGCCAGGCTACGGCGGTGGCGATACTCCTTTTGTTTCTTGTCCTTGGCCCGCACTCAGGCCGCCTTCTTCTTCCGGGCAGCTTCGGCCCTCCTCCGCTCCTCCTCTATGCGCTCGCGGTTCTCCGCCCTCCACTGGATGTCCTCGGGCAAAGGTGGGCGCGACGGGATGTAATTGAGGATTCCTTGCGATGAAAACCTTCATCAAAAGGATATTCACGGCAACGAAAGAGAAAATTCGAAGAGGCTTACCACGGTGATGGACCCGTTGGCGAGCTTCATGGGTGGATGGCCTCGGACGGGGTAGTCTGCTTCCACGCGGATCACGGTGTCGTGAAGGCACCGGTGGATCTCGTTCTCAGACAACGGCTCGCGAGTCATTGCCTACCCGGCCCAATCCGACCCGGGCGTCATCTGGTACATCTGCAGCCGGCGCGCCATGAGCGGGAGAACGCGGCGAGCATGGTACGCCGCGATCATGCCTGTGCCGGTCACCTTCCACTTCACCAGATGCTCAACTCCCGTCAGGAGGTCGGGAACCGACCGCTTCTCATCCTTGGCTGGGCATCACGCCCACTCCTCAGGACGCTCGAGGATCACGCGCCCGGTGTAGAACGGGAAGGGGGCGTCGGGATCGTTCCTCAGGTAGAACCACTGGGAGTGCCACCCCTTGTTGGAGTCGATGAGGTGAAGCCGAAGATACCCGGATGCCCCCTTCCCGCCGTGAAGGCGAATGCCAGCGCATCCCATGGGCCGCACCTCTTCCTCCTTCTGCATGATGTCAAGGAAGAAGAACCACTTCCAGAGGGCGAAGTGGGGCTCGATGCCGAGGAAGCCTTCACACATGGCGATGAACACCGCCATGTGCTGGATCCCATATGGGTTAGGTGCTACAACTCTAACTTGTAATGGTGCAGGACCCCGCGAAGGAACCAGTGGGGAGGGAGCCCCAACCCCCACTCATGGAAGGGGACGAAGGAGATGATGTAGCCCGGGCGGGATGTCCTCGGAGCCGGGAATAATCCACTCCGCCGCCTCCGTCCTCGGGCACAGGAGGCCCCTCCGCCAAGCGGTCGAGGTGAGCTTCCACTACCGATGAACGAGTCCATGACCCCATTGCAGGTGCGAGCTTGGGGGCGAAGCGCTGCGGCGGCGGCGGCAACGATGGGGCAAAAGGCTGCGGCGGCTAGGGCAAGCGAAGAGGGCATCGCGCACGAATAGATGGGAAGCGAGGCGAAGAAGGAAGCGTAGAAGAGAAGGAAGCTGGCCCGTCCCCCATATTTATGAGGGCAGGGATGGGACGTGCCCGAGGAATGCACTGCGTCTCCCTGCCCACGACTCCCTGTCTCCTCGTTCTTTGCACCACGACCCGACACCATAAACTCCCACGTCGGCCCATTTTTGGACGACCGAGTGGGCCCAAAAGGTAAGGAACCCGGCTAGGGCGGCCCGACCGAGGCCCACAACAGCCCAGGAGTTCAAAGGCCTGCCCGCGAAGGGTTCAAAGGCCGCTCCCGAGAATCACCCGAGTGAGGGCTGGGAACGGGTGGGCCCATTAGCGGCCAGTACCCTGGTGCATGAGCACCGAGGGCACCCCGACCCGTGTTCGAGCCCAAAAGCACCCGAACCCATGTATCTTATCGCAAAGAGGCAACGAGCCCTCGTGGCCTGTCAGACGGCCGCGAGAACTAAGGGGGGTTGGCCGCCAGGGATTTGTTGAGGTCCATCACATGCTGATCCGATGACTCCCCCTCGAAGGGACGTTGAGCCTCACTCGAACCAACCCATTTGGAGCTCAATGTGAGCCGTACTTCGGCCTGTGTGGCAAAGTGCGAGGCATCTCTTACCCTCCATCCTATCGCAAGGAGAGCGTGAGGGGAAAACGCAAACAAGTCGAAACGATCCCCCGCCCGGACACAGGTCTCGGGACACACGCGGGTGACGGAATCGCAAAAAAGACACCGACGGCGTGGTCGCAGAACACGCAAACAAAAAAGCACTTTCATTCGTAACAGAAACGAAATACACATGGCACGCGGCCGTAAAGAGATACAAACGTGAATCGCCACTTTTACATGGCGATTGTGGGCGTCTAAGGGGAGGAGCCCTCCTAAACCAAGCAAAAGGCCATGCATTCCAAGGTCGCTGGCCTTCTTTTGGCTTCTTCTCCCCCGAAGACGCCATGAAGGGTGAAGGTGCACAGGCAGGGCTCCCGGCAACGAGCCGATCACCGCGGCATGCTCCGAGCCGTCCCTGCCCCTGGCGGCGAGCAGCGCCGACAACGGTTACCCCTAGAAAAGCGGGCAGAGAGCCGCTGGGGGGCTGCGCAGGCGATGTTTACTAAAAAGGAACGACGATTTTGGGCAACGACGCGACCACTCGGACCAGTCTCAGCACCTAAGCGAACGCCAAAGTTCGCCCAGCTGCTCGGGGGCTACACCCACCGGGTGCGCTCGCGCGCTCCCGGCGAGGGAAACGACAAAATCTCAAGAGTTCACCCTCCAAACGAGTCCATAACTCGTCCGAAGGCTCTGGGGCTACGTTGCGCTCGTGCGCACCCACGGCAGAGCTCAAAGGGATTCCAACGTTGAGCCCCTTCACATGTCGTGACGACCGTTGTAGGGACTCGGGGCTTACTGTCGGGTACAAATATCTGGGGCATCTAAACCACAAGGCTAAGACTCCCAATTTAAGAAGGGCCGATCCCTAAGTAGCCCACGAAGTGACCAAGTCTCGCTAACGGCCCAGCTACGGCCCGGCTATGGCTCGGTCATGGTCTGGCTCTGGCCACAACTTGACATGCCGCTCTCCGTGTCGCTCGACCCCCGAAGGTGGGATGACTAGAGTCGAACGAACATCTCCGCCTCACCTTACCCTGCGGGGGTCGAACGAGGGAACCATTGCAGGCGGGGGCATCTGTCTTGCCCGACCCACGTTGGGTAAGGATCCACCAGCCCTCCTTTCGCCTCGCCTGACCCCCTCCGGGTCAACCAACCATCATGACCCAGGGGCTAGGCCTGTCAGACGTGGCAGGCTCGCGATGTGATCGGACGCTGCCGGTGTTAAACGCTAAGGTGGGCGCCGCAAGCCTAATGCACCAACCTACCTGGCCTAAAACTAATGATGGCGGGTTGGCGTGCTCAGCGCCTGCCTCATCATAAACAAGTGACGGGATATTGCCTAGCACGCGTCCAGCCCTAAGCAAGGGCCAGAACACTGACGGCTCTAGCTTACACCCCATACTAGCTCAATCATCATTTCCCCTGAGCAAGTGATGGAGGCCTGATGAACGGTGTAGAAATGTCAAATATCACTGACGACACCTACAGGATGCTCATCATGAGTGCTCTCCACGATCCCCAAGGCAGGACACGATGACAAGCGGAAAAGCAGAGGCTTGCCCGACCCCTTGGCCTTTTCCTTTCTCCCCCTTGGGATATTTTTCCTTTCTATCCGATTATGTATCCGACCCGGCCCTTTCCCTTAGACTATAAAAGGGAAAGGAGGGCCATCTTTGCGGGAGGCGGAAGACAATCAATCACAACCCGCACAATCCACCCAACACATGTAGACACACACACGCTCACAGAGACTTGGGAGCCCCTCCCTCTCTCGATCGCTTGTAACCCCTACTACGAGCAACGCGAGTAACACGAGCAGCATTGAACTGGACGTAGGGCATTAGTGCCCGAACCAGTATAATCCCTTGTGTCCTCTCGCGAACCATCCGGGCCTTAACACGCAATCCACGAAATTTACTAGTCGGCCGTTTCCGACGCTGACAGTCGATGACTAAAAAAACAAAAGCTATCACTGACTAACTATTTGGATTTATAATGGACCAAGTTGTAAATCCAAATGGAGAGTACAACCATGACGAACACGATATTTCAATATATCGCTCCCTAACCGCGTTTGCCTCTCATTCTACTCGTTCTGCTTCTCATTCTGTTCGTTAAGTATAAGCAACTTGTAAATTAACTTTATGTAATATATATATATATATACACATACATATAAACATATATTGCTATCATAATTGCAATTGCGGCCACTACAGTTTTGTTGTGTGAAAGATCACGTAAGACATATAAGGTGCACACACGTATGCTAATAGTTGCCAATAAACAAAAATAGCCTATGTTTAAGAAAAAGAAAAAAAATTATCTTTTGGTATCGGGTGGTAACAACAACCGCTACCAAAGGGTCCTCCATGAAGCCTATGTGGCTGCACTCTTTCGTACTGGTTGGTGTTACCACCAGGTACCAAAGAAATAACAACAACCGCTACCAAAGGGTCCTCCACGAAGCCTACGTGGTTGCACCCTTTCATACCGGTTGGTGTTACTAACTGGTACCAAAGACCCTTTTTGGTACCGGTTCTGGACCCGGTACTAAAGATCAAGGCCTTTAGTATCGATAGGGCAGTACCGGTTCATAAACCGGTTTCTATAGGGTTATGATCCGGTACTGATAGCCTTTTCTCCAGTAGTGAGCGAAAATTATTTTGTAGTAGTGACCACATCTTGGTCCGGTCGCACCATCCGCCTTGTCGGTGTCGAATAGTGCGTAGTTGTTGCAGTGGTAGATTGCTGGCAGGTCAAAGGTACAGGGGTACATGAGCATCTACATATAAGTATTCATCAACTAGATTATCGGGCCATGTTTGTTTACCATCTAGATTATATAATCTAGCTTAAGAGTCAAGGGCACTATGGTAAAATATTAATCTAGGTGGGAAACAAACACCCCCTAACTTGCGTTGTTAGCTTGCAGTAGGGGTGACACATCAGTACGTTGATGCATGTTTCACACCGCACCAAGCTAGTAACGCCGCCGCCAGAACTTCGTGCAGGCCTTTATATTCTCTTTGTAACTTGCTAGCTTTTGTGAACGCGCATGCAAGACTACGTATACAGGAGTCTGCACGTTATTACTAGCTGCTTGTGACTTGAACCCGACATTCGTCGCCATGATGACGCGACATTTTCAGGTGGTCGATCATTGCGTCGCAGCCAAAAAGTGCTTGTGGGAACGTACAGATCGTGATGCATATCGAGTTGTAGCGAGAGCGTGCACGGATGCATGCCTGATGGCTGGATCGGGACTGTATGCAATGCGGCACATGGGGTGGAGGCCGTGAGAAGCGAGCTCGGCCGGAGTCTCTGTCTGTACCTGCCGCAAGAAACGTGTCTTGTCTGTCAGACAGC
>CM014276.1:26209961-26253561 GCA_004135705.1 Alloteropsis semialata | reverse complement strand
TCTATAGTGAAGGTGGCATTGAGATCTTCAAAAAGCTGTCTGGCAAACAAGACTTGATGACTAGGAGTGCATTTTTTGTGTAGCTCCATCATGGAATAGGCTTGTCTTAGTGCCAACTGAACCACGTGATTTAAACTTCTTGTGCCAAGTTTGTATCCTCCAAATTCACCACTTTATGTTTCAACATTTCATACTGTGAACTTATGTGCCTTATCTTTTATAGACTAGTATTTTGTTGTTATTGGCTCTAGTTTGCAAAACTCTATGTATTTACATGTATACATGTGCGTATACATACTGCATATAGCTGGGAAAGTAGGCCTGTTCACTACCGGAATAATCCCCTATTTTGCCATGTGCCGGGGACACACGGCAAAGGCCAAAAAATCGACTGCGAAGGCTTTGCCGTGCGTGGCTGCGCACGGCAAATGGGCCTGACGGCGAAGCCGAGTTTGCCGCGTGCCTTTTGTCGGGCACACGGCAAACCTCTTTGCCTTTTGTCGGGCACACGACGAAGTCGAATGAAGAAATCACCAAACTAAAAGTTGTACATCTTGAGAAGTTAAGCAACTTTGTAGTTCAAAACTTTTTTATTTGAATTGATTTACTACTTCAAAATATGATTTGAATTATGACTTTGCCGTGTGCCTCAAAAAAACACACGGCAAAGACATACTTTGCTGTGTGCCAAGAAAAAACACACAGCAAAGTCATGACTTTGCCGTGTGCCAAAAAAAGCACACGGCAAAGCCATACTTTGCCGTGTGCCAAAAAAACACACGGTAAAGTATGGCTTTGTCGTGTGCCAAAGAAAAAGCACACGGCAGACAAAGTCGTACTTTGCCATGTGGTAAACCTTTGCCGTGTGCTAAAAAAAACATACGGCAAATAGGCTTTGCCGTGTGTCTGATAAAAAACACACGGTAAACAACCGGGCACACGGCAAACTTCGATTTTTCGGTAGTGGTTGAGCGAATGAAACAATCGTGTAACTCCCCGCGCCTCGCAGACTCCGCAGGACTTGCGCCGTGCGATGCCATACACTTATTCAACGCGATCACGCGGTTACCTCATTGATTAGCAGCCGTGCCATCAATCACGCAGTCCATATACAGACCCTACTGCTCCTGACCTCCCCGCGCAACACAAGGAACAATCATCAATCATGCTGCGCCGCCGCCGCCGCCGCCGCCGCCGCCGCGTTTCCATGAGCGTGCTCTGCGTGTACTTGTGCCTGACTCCCATCAACGTCCAGTAGGCCAGCACCGACATCCTGCTGCCGTGTCTGGCGAGG
This sequence comes from Alloteropsis semialata, assembly GCA_004135705.1. Classification (NCBI taxonomy): domain Eukaryota; kingdom Viridiplantae; phylum Streptophyta; class Magnoliopsida; order Poales; family Poaceae; genus Alloteropsis; species Alloteropsis semialata. Next base: position 26,252,267 of record CM014276.1, on the reverse strand, counting down.
CGGCATCACGATTCAGCACTACTACAAAAACCATATATAGTCGCAGTTAGTAACGGCTTTAGTCCCGATTAGTCCCGAATTTCCAAGCGGGACTACTTTGGGCATTTATCCAGAATTAAAAGGGCTCTTTAGTTCCGGTTGCCGGTTGGTATCACCAGCCAGGACTAAAGAGGCTGTAAAGTTCTCTTTTTTATTTTTTGTTTTCTTTTTCTTTTCTTTTCTGTTTTCTTCTATACAGGGATACATATTATAATACATATTATATCTGTATATGTTCATATACGCATAATAATATATGTATATGTTCATATACGTATTATACGTTACAAAATGCATTAAACTAATAATACTAACATTTATATATACATTATTAATATTAAACTTAAATATATATTTACAACAAGTTTTGAAAGTGCGTATTAATATTTACACCAAGATTTGAAAAGGGAATATGTATGTATATTTACAAAATGCCTAATATTTGCTGCTTTTATCAAACTCATGTTCTTCCCACCAGAACGTCCCATGCTTGTTCATGACCTCATCGAATATAAATTCGCAGAGTGCCTTTTGAACTGCCACGACTCGTTGGGACCGTAAGATAGCATCTTTCATTTCTATAACCTGAAGGTGTGGTTAATCCATTAATATGAATAATATTATTATGACTCACAAACAGATATAAATATAGATACCGATGGAAAATTAAACATACCATTCGTTCCCATGTAGTGGTGGTCTGGCTCTCGGCAACAAGAGCACGCATGAACTCGCAGACATAGTAACCACATAAATTGGTGCCTTCGTTCTTCCTATAACACTTTATAGGAGAAATGGTCAAGTCATTACATGCATATTCATGATAATAAAATAAAAAAATGAGATGTGCCTGCGTATAATAGTATTTATCGGAAAGTCTCCCTTGACATAAAGTTCCTCCGTGAATGACCTCTCTGCGGTGCACAAAACGTTTTCCAACACCTGCACACCATAGCAAATAAATTGAATTCTCGGATGATATAAAGTTCCTCCATGAGGACGAAAATTGCTTTTGCAGGATGTCAATCATTGGTTGGTAGTCTTCCCGTGTCCCCTCATTGAGTCCATAACGACCAGCATGATTCTGTCTGGAATTATAACAAATAATAATATCCAATAGAACCTATTTACATGCATGTTTTATACGAAGGGTCACGTCAATTGAAATAACATGGTGTTAGGAAAAATAAAAATGCACAAGACAATAAAAGTACTCACCCATAGTTGTAAGAAAATAGAATCATTGTCTTGTAATGTTGTACCCGTAAGAACCTATCAATGTTATTCACTGTGATAATGATTTTGTAACATATGCTGGTTTACAACTTTTGCGTCAATTAAGCCGAAGTGGGAGTATGAGTTTTTTCTGCATTCTTCAATATCTATTCTACATGATACAATTTAAATGAAAGAAATGTTTAATAAATCTATTGAGGATATATAGGATACATTAAATATAGAAATAAACGAAGCATTTACACCAACCAGTAGCTAAGGATAGACACGTCAAGGGCATCCTTATGATATATCTCCTATATTTCTGAGAATTCCAGATATGTCACGTCATCGCCACAGAAGTAGTCATCAACTCTATTCTTCATTCCCACCATGGCCTGGCCTCTGGCAGACGCCTCAAGGTACCATTCATCTAAGGTGTACATTTTTGTTGATAGCGTGTGGTACGTTTCTGGATCTATTAGAGGTAAGCCAAGCTGAAATGGCCACCTTGGAGGAGTAGGAGTCGCTTTCGCCAGAGAGCTCTCCTTAGGGAGCCCCTTGTCACTTATAATTTCAAAGGGCATGAATGCTATCTCTTTGCAAAACTGAAGCATGTTGAGCTGATCAAGTCTTGAATTCACTATAAGTGGATCAATTGTTTGCTTCTCTTGCTCACCGAGCTGAGCAACTGTTTGTTTCCTTTGTTTCTTGACACTATTTTGGATGTTAGCACTCTCTTGGCTCTGTTGCTTCCGTTACTCCTTCTGCTCCCTTTTCTAATTCTCATAGGATTTTTAATAAAGCGGTCATAGTCTGACAACAATTTCTTCTGAGTTTCTTTAGCCATGCCAATAAAGAAAGCAGACTTAGCAAAATCAACTACTTCTTTTTTCTCGGGCTCCTTCTTTTTGAAGAACTCTTTAACCTTATCCAGACTATGCTGCTTGCACTCCTCATCAGTTTTTTTCCATGGTAGCTTGGCAGGTTCCTTGGCTTGCTTTGCTGGCTTCTTTGCAGGTGGCTTTGTTGGTGTCTTGGCTTTCTGTTGCTTAGCTTTCTTTGCCGGCGGAGGTGCAGGCGGCGGAGATTGCTTAGCTGGAGGTGACGGAGATTTTTGAGTTGTTGGCGACGGAGACCTTTGTTCAAGAAGAACAGGCGAATATTGCTGCGGCGGGGACTGCGGAGCTGGAGGCGGCGGAGATGCCCTTGAGCTTTGGGGTGACGACGAAGGCCCCTCAGGAGTTAAGACGATGTAACGCTTCTCCCATAGGATAACACCATGAACTGCCTCTTCTAGTGTCGTCTCCCCGTCACCTCCAGGAATGTCAAGCTGGAGTGATTCGTACCCGGCCAAGACCTGCTCCACCCCAACTCTAGCATAGCCAGCAGGTATTTGCCCTCCATGGTAGAGATCTCCTTCTTGACTCGGCAAAGCAGTACCGTACGCCACCTTGAACGTTAAATTCTTAAATGGACTGTGCAGCTCACAGGTCGTCCGCCTGGTTATATCGTCCACGGGGTAGCGTTGGACTTGAGCATCATTTGGGACGTCAGTGGACGCGCAACTGCTTCGATGATGCTGGATAGGGCTAACTGCGTCTACTGGAGCACCGGCGGATCCATGGCTTTGTTGCTGAGAGCTAAGTGCTATCTCCAGTTGCCGCTGAACCTCCCCAGTTCTTTGTTTGTTCTGCAGTATCCTTTCCTCGAGTCGTCACATCTTCTCTTGCTCCTCGTTTTTTCTTCTGCTGTGACTTCTGTAGGACTCAATGCAGTCGGCAAACCCGTACTTCCATGGAACCCCTCCTTTGCCTCGCGTCCGTCCAGGATGCTCGGGATTCTGCAGAGCAAACGTGAGCTCATCCTTTTCTCTGTCCGGGCGGAACTCTCCCTTGGCAACTGCTTCTATGGCATGCATAAGTCTCCGTGCGGCTTCTTGTATCTTCTGTCCAAAGATGCATTTCCCGGTATCGGGCTCCAATGTTCCGCCATGGGCATAATACCAATATCGTGCACAGTCAGTCCAAGTTGATGTCTGTGGTGTGATACCTATATCACGTAGATCTTGTTCCATCTTTTCCCATTTTGGAATAGCTGCAGCGTATCCACCTTGGCCGAGACGGTGATGGTATTCTTTCTGGGCGGCATTAGCTTTGTTCATCTCCATAAGCTTCTTTCCTAGTTCCAAATGCTTGTACTGCACAAATGCAGCCTAGTGGGGTCTTAGCTTCTCATATGCTCCTGTGAAAGTAGGCATGCGATTCTTTTCAACAAAATTTTTGTACAGTTTCTTCTTAAAGTTCTGGAATTGTTCTCCCATCTTTGAAAGAGCCCAAGCTTTGACTCTATCCTCAGTTCCTGCTGGCACTGTGAAATGTTCTTGTAGCTGCTGCCAGAGCATATCTTTCTCTCCTTGAGGGACAAAGTTTATATCCTCGCGTTTCAGAGGTTTCCATCTTTGAATGCTGATTGGGATGTGATCTCTGACAAGAACCCCGCATTGATTTGTCATCTTCCTTGCAACGTCAGCTGGGGCAATTGGTTTGCCTGCATGGTCCACTTGTGTGACAATGAAACGACCCTCCAGCTTTTTTGTAGGTCCTCTTTTCCCCGAATTCGACGTCGTTGCGGAGGGCTAAAAGTTAAGAGAAGATACTTATACATTAATGTATGTACCTCTTAAATCATCGTGGCATTATTACTAAATGTGCTAATGTTTATGTACCTCATCAGCATCGGTGCCTTGTTGATCATCGTCACCATCTGACTGCTCAATTCCCTCCCCGGACATGTTGAGGTACTGATCGGTGTTGCTGCCATCATCGGCTTCAGGGACGGGGACGGCACCACTGCCTTCAACAATTATTTCATTGAGAAGGTTGTTGGTTTCCTCTTCGTTAAGTCCCAAATCCATCTAATATGAAAAACTAAACTAAGTTTAATTTGATCTCCCATTTAGAAAATGACATATAATTGAAATTTAACACATAGAAACTAAACTAAGTTTAATATCCAACTAATACACCAAGATTCATTCTTATATATCGTTATAATAACAAAAATTCATTCTTATATACCGTTATATCATTATAACAAAAATTCATTCTTATAATAACAAAAATTCATTCTTATATCCGGTTATATCGTTATAACAAAAATTCATTCTTATGATAACAAAATTTCATTCTTATAATAACAAAAATTCATTCTTTTACTAATAACATATAATTGACATTTAAAACATAGAAACTAAACTAAGTATAATATCCAACTAGTTTCTAAAAATTGATATAAACTAATATCAAAAATTCGAGATAATTGAGATAATTGATATAAAATGAGATAATTGATCTCACAATTGATATAAACTAATATCCAACTATTATCAAAAAAAATGAGATAATTGATCTCAAAAAAATGAGGTAATTATCAACTAAAATCACACTAATATAAAAAAAAAAAGACTAATATCCAACTAGAATCCAACTAATTGATCTCATAATTATATTATAGTATATAAACTAAACTAAGTTTTTTGATCTCCTATTTAGAAAATGACATATAATTGACATATAAAACATAGAAACTAAACTAATTAAGTTTAATATCCAACTAGTTTCTAAAAATTGATATAAATGATAAAATAATTGATATATTATGACATGTAATTGACACTAATATCCAGCTAGAATCTAACTAATTGATCTCACAATTATAGTATATAAACTAAACTAAGTTTAATTTGATCTCCCATTTAGAAAATGACATATAATTGACATTTAAAACATAGAAACTAAACTAAGTATAATATCCAACTAGTTTCTAAAAATTGATATAAACTAATATAAAAAATTCGAGATAATTGAGATAATTGATATAAAATGAGATAATTGATCTCACAATTGATATAAACTAATATCCAACTATTATAAAAAATGAGATAATTGATCTCAAAAAAATGAGGTAATTATCAACTAAAATCACACTAATATAAAAACGAAAAAAGACTAATATCCAACTAGAATCCAACTAATTGATCTCACAATTATATTATAGTATATAAACTAAACTTAGTTTTTTGATCTCCTATTTAGAAAATGACATATAATTGACATATAAAACATAGAAACTAAACTAATTAAGTTTAATATCCAACTAGTTTCTAAAAATTGATATAAATGATAAAACAATTGATATATTATGACATGTAATTGACACTAATATCCAACTAGAATCTAACTAATTGATCTCACAATTATAGTATATAAACTAAACTAAGTTTAATTTGATCTCCCATTTAGAAAATGACATATAATTGACATTTAAAACATAGAAACTAAACTAAGTATAATATCCAACTAGCTTCTAAAAATTGATATAAACTAATTTCAAAAATTTGAGATAATTGAGATAATTGATATAAAATGAGATAATTGATCTCACAATTGATATAAACTAATATCCAACTATTATAAAAAAATGAGATAATTGATCTAAAAAAATGAGATAATTATCAACTAAAATCACACTAATATAAAAACAAAAATGATATTAAGAGAATGTATATAAAAATGATATATATAATCACACAATTCATATAAAAATTGAAAAGAAATGAAAAAAAACACCAGGGGCCGTGGCGCGGTGGGCGGCGGGCACGGTGGCGGCGGGGGCGCGGTGGGCGGCGGGGNGGGGCGCGGTGGTGGCTTGGGGGCGCGGGGAGTCGGGCGCCGGCGGTCGACCAGAGCCGAAGGCGGGGGGCGGCCGGGGGCGTCGGAGACGGAGGCCGGAGTGACGACGGGGCGGCGGCGGGGGGCGAAACTGAAACGAGGCTAAGTGCCAGCCCCGCGCGCCCTTAAGGCACCTTTAGTCCCGGGCCGTATTACGACCCGGGACTAAAGGGGGTCCTTTAGTCCGGGGTGGTAACATGACCCGGGACTAAAGGGTAATTTCGCGCGGGAAAACACCTTTAGTCCCGGGTCGTGTTACGACCCGGGACTAAAGGGGCTGCGTTTTTGCTTCCCGCGCAAATCTAGCCCCCTTTTATTTTAGTTCTATTTCTTTTACTAATACACCAAGATTCATTCTTATATATCATTATCACCAGAAAATTTGCCAAAAAATTAAAAAATAACGGCTGCTTATATTAGAGCTTACAAAATTTAATAAACATGCTAATATGAGTTATATAATGTTTATTTGTCAAATATTAGCAAAAAAATCTATAATTAAACTAGTTGATGTGATGTACACATATTTTCATAATATTCGACACAATGCTCACAAGTATTGTCCCATACCTATTATGCATATGTATATGATGTTCATACATTGGCAAGGTTAACCTCCACCTAGGTAAAGACAGTCTGTAGCCATGAAACTCATGTCTTCCATAACCATGTAAAACAATTGTTGATGGAGTTTCTATTTCTCGATGGTTTTAGTGTGAGCCTGAAAGATTATAATGTCCCAAGGATCACATTAAAACCATCGAGAGAAGTACAAACTCCATCAACTATTGCTTAATACATGGTTATGGAAGACATGAGCCTCATGGCTACAGACTGTCACTACCTAGCTGCAGATACACCTTGCCACTGTATGATCATCATGTACACACGCAAAAAAAGCATGGAGACAACGCTTGTGAGCATAGAGTGGTCTATTAAGAAAATCTATGCATCCCATCAACTATTTCAATTATCAATTTTTGGCTAATATTTAATAAACAAAATAATACCACTCACATTATCATATTTAATAATTTATGAAAGCACCAATATATGCAAATGTTATTTATTAAAGTTTTGTAGTTTTGTTGGTAATAATGCTATATATGAATAGATATTGGTCTATTTAGTAAAAGAACTAAAACTAAACCAAAAGAGGGCTGGATTTGCACGGGAAACAAAAACGCGCTTAATAAAAATTAGTGTTATTACAACATGATAAAAATTAGTCCAACAAATTTAATAATAATTCTTATTACAACATGATGCACGCCACTAAATTAATCTCCGTTGACACCATTTTTTTCATGAGATAAAAAGGATAGTTTATGTCAACAATCTCAACACCTAGATATCTGTCAATGTAATCAAGTGCCCATATGAACGCACTATCAACCGCCTTATAGGGTTTATCCAAAACTTCGCCATAAATTTTTGTCTGCCTAGTCGTTCCACTTGCGTCCACATGTGTCAGGGTTGTGTCCGCTTGAAATCCACCATTAACGCGATATGAATATGGCTTAGTGAATGTGAACCGTAGGTAATCAAGTACCTGTTTTAGTATTGGTTGTAACCCAGAGTATACATGCATGTATCCACAGTACAGGTCGTCCTATAAAAAAATAACAAAACCACGTTATTTCATAACATTCATAATGGAATTCAAAAAAAGAATCATAGTTAACTTACATAGATAGATTCGTATTCAGGGGTAACTAATTTAGGCATTTGTGTCACGGGGAGGCCACCCGCCTCAAGAGCTTTTATCTTGAAGTAGCTATAGTCTGGTAAAACGTGCCCACCCAGTAATTGGATTCGATAGAGTGCTTGCCTTACAGCGTCACAAGCCGCAACATGCTCCTGTTGCCAGGCACCCGATTCAACGTCGATATGCACAACTTGGCCCTCACTGGGGTCACGTAAGGCATTTTGCCTAATCTCAACAGAAATGAGAACCCTCCTGGTGTTCTCATTCACCTCTCTGTAAACCAATGGGCATCGAAGAGCGATGTGCATTACTGCATCTTTAAACCATTTGATTGGCGAAATAATCTGCTATGGGTAAGTCACATTAATAAATTGCATGAAATAATCAATACATTGACATGTATATATTGAAGCACTAGATAACTAATTTACCTGATTGAAACGAGCTTCGTTAGGCGCGGGCACTGCAATGTTGTTTCCCGTAAAAACGAGGCCAGGAGCGTGTGCTTCTCGTGGCGGGTTTATTTGTGGCATCAACACAGGATTACCCGACCCTCCACCACGACGAGGTACCTGACGTTGTCTCCTCGGCATTGTTCCAACTAGAATCTATATATTACTCAAAAAAAAACTATATACTGAATACAAAAACAAAACTAAATAATTAAATTCTAAAAAACTAAATAACTAAATTCTAAACAAAACTAAATAACTAAATTCTAAGCAACATCTTAAAACTAAATAACTAAATTCTAAACAAAACTAAATAACTAAATTCTAAGCAAAATCTTAAAAACTAAGTAACTGATTTCTAAACAAAACTAAATAACTAAATTCTAAGCAACATCTTAAAAACTAAATAACTAAATTCTAATCAACACTAAATAACTAAATTCTAAACAAATCTAAATAACTAAATTCTAATCAAAACTAGATAACTAAATTCGAAACAAAAGTAAACCATAAATGAATAAAAATTACTAACCGGAGAAGACTAGAGAATGAACAAGAAATACTAAACCGTAAAAAACCTCGGCGCACCTCGCTCCCGGAGAATGAACAAGAAAGACAGAGCTGCGGTCGGCCGGCCATTTTAGACAGAGCTGCGGTCGGCCGGCCATTTTATAGAGGAGGGAAGCTTTTAGTCCCGGTTGTGGCCCGAACCGGGACTAAAGGTCGGGCACCGACACCTTTAGTCCCGGTTCGGGCTACGAACCGGGACTAAAACTTTCTTTTAGTCCCGGTTGGAGCCTCCAACCGGGACTAAAAGCCAGTCATATTTCAATTTGTTTTTTGTTTCAATTTCTTTCTTATTTCATTTACTAAAAAATATATTTCAATTAGTTTTTTCATTTACTATATGTGATAATAATATGATTGATGTTACGATTATTATTCTCAGACAAATATATATATTAGTATTTTAGTTCATGTGTGTTGAGAACATTTGTGCTAATATAAACATTTTATTTCATTTACTAGCTAGATGTGCTAATATGAACATGTGTGTTGAGAACAATTTGAATACAACTCCATCACAAAAGCATAAATTAATAATATAAGAGTGCATGCTCAATATCTTACATAATGGTTATAACAATACATTAAACATCACGATCTAGAACGGCAATAGTCTTCTTTTTCATGAATGTGCCTTGCTTATAATCACTACGTGCGTAAGGAGCATCCTCTTTAGCTAATAGAATGGAGGAATCTCGTCGAACTTATCATAATCTTCCGACATGTCTGTTTTGCCCTCGATGCCGACGATGTTTCTTTTTCCGGAAAGGACTATGTGTCTCTTGGGCCCATTATTTGACTTCTCTGTTTGCTTTTTCGGTTTACTAGACATGTCCTTCACATAGAAAACCTGAGCCACATCCTTGGCTAGGACGAATGGTTCGTCTCTGTAACCAAGATTATCGAGGTCCACTGTTGTTATTCCATAATTGTCTTTTGACACCCCTCCTCCACTGAGCTTCACCCATTTGCACCGAAACAGCGGAACTTTCAATAACGGGCTATAGTCCAGTTCCCATATCTCCTCTATGTAACCATAATATGTGTCCTTGTTCCCATCGCTGTCCAGGGCATCTACACGGACCCCACTATTTTGGTTGGTGCTCTTTTTATCTTGGGATACCGTGTAGTATGTATTCCCATTAATCTCATATCCTTGGAATGTCAAGACCGTAAAGGAGGGACCCCTGGCCAACCATGCTAGCTGTTCATGTATGTCCATATTGCGCATTAGATGTTTCCGCAACCAACCGGCGAAAGTATCAATGTGTTGACGTGTAAGCCAGACCTCAGACTTCCCCGGGAATTCAGTGCGTAAAAGCTCCTTGTGTTCATCTATATAAGGACTAACCAAGGATGATTGTTGTAGAACAGTGTAGTGTGCTTTGTTAAAAGAATCATCATCCCAAGTACTGACAACCTTCTTTCCTATTGTTCCTTTTCCACCGACTCTCCCCTCATGCCGTGATTCAGGGACACCAATCGGTTTTAGATCATCGATGAAGTCAACACAAAACTCGATGACCTCCTCTGTTCCGTAGCCCTTTGATATGCATGCTTCTGGTCGAGCACGGTTACGAACATATTTCTTTAGCGCTCCCATTAACCTCTCAAAAGGGAACATATTGTGCAAGAAGACAGGACCCAGAATTTCAATCTCTTTGACAAGATGAACTAGTAGATGTGTCATAATATTGAAGAATGACGGTGGAAAAACCAATTCGAAGCTCACCAGGCATTGGGCCACATCAACCTGCAACTTCAGTAGATTGTCTGGATCGATTACCTTCTGAGAAATTGCGTTGAGGAATGCACATAGCTTTACGATAGCTAATCGTAGATTCTCTGGCAGAACTCCCCTCAATGCCACTGGAAGTAGCTGTGTCATGAGCACGTGGCAGTCGTGGGACTTTAGGTTTGTAAATTTCTTCTCTGGCACATTTATTATTCCCTTAATGTTCGAAGAGTATCCAGAGGGCACCTTGATATTATTGAGACATTCGAACATGCTTTCCTTTTCTTCCTTGCTTAGAGTGAAGCTGGCAGGACTCAAGTAATTTCGCCCATTGTCCCTCTCTTCAGGATGTAGTGCATGTCGTTCTTCCATATCTTGCAGATCCTGGCGTGATTCCAGTGTATCTTTTGTCTTACCATAGGTGCCTAGAAAGGCTATCAAGTTGACGCAAAGATTCTTCATCAGGTGCATGACATCAATTGCGTTGCGGACCTCCAAGACTTCCCAATATGGTAGCTCACAAAATATACTCATCTTCTTAAACATGGGTGCCATCCCATTATTATCATTTGGAACAGCAACGCTACCTGTCCCCTTTCCAAAAATAACTTTTAGATCTTTTACCATAGCAAATATGTACTTTCCATCACGATGCATAGGCTTGGGACGACGATCTGCCTCCCCTTTGAAATGCTTGCCTTTCTTTCTTACCGGATGATTCATTGGAAGCCATCGACGATGGCCCATGTACACAACCTTGTGACAATGTTTCAAATAAATGCTTTCAGTATCATTTAAACAATGCGTGCATGCCCTATATCCCTTGTTCGTCTGTCCTGATAGGTTACTAAGAGCCGGCCAGTCATTGACGGTTACAAACAGCAATGCTCGTAGGTCAAATTCCTCTTGTTTGTGCTCATCCCACATACGTACACCGTTTTCGCCCCACAACTGTAAAAGTTCCTCAACCAATGGCCTTAGATACACGTCAATGTCGTTGCCCGGTTGCTTCGGGCCTTGTATGAGAATAGGCATCATCATGAATTTTCTCTTCATGCAGAGCCATGGAGGAAGATTGTACATACACAAAGTCACGGGCCAAGTGCTATGGCTACTGCTCATTTCACCAAAAGGATTCATGCCGTCTGTACTCAAAGCAAACCTTATGTTTCTTGGATCTTCAGCGAAGTCTTTGAATGTTCGGTCAATTTTTCTCCCCTGGGACCCATCGGCAGGGTGCCTCAACTTTGAGTCTGGCTTGTGCCCTTCTTTATGCCATCGTATCATCTGAGCATGCTCTTTATTTCTGAAAAAACGCCTCAAGCGTGGTATTATAGGGGAATACCACATGACCTTCGCAGGAATTCTCTTTTTGATAGACTCTCCCTCTATATCACCAGGGTCGTCTTTTCTGATCTTGTACCGCAACGCGCCGCAAACCGGACACGCGTCCATTTTCTCGTACTCGGGACCACGATACAGGATGCAGTCATTTGGACATGCGTGTATCTTCTGCACCTCCAACCCCAGCGGGCAAACGAGCTTTTTTGCTTCGTATGTTGTCGAGGGCAATTCGTTGTTCCTAGGAAGCATCTTCTTCACTATTTTTAGTAACTCACCAAAGCTCTTGTCCGATACACCATTTTTGGCCTTCCATTGCAGCAAATCCAATGTGCTCCCGAGTTTTTTGAGTCCCTCTTCGCAACCCGGGTACAAAGGTTTGCGATGGTCCTCTAACATGCGCTGGAACTTCAACCTCTCCTTCTCAGTTTCGCTTGTATCCTTTGCATTTTGCAACATCTGACCAAGATCATCTGCAGGCGCATCTTCTCCATCCTCTTCCTCAGCATCACCCATTGTAGTATCAGCAAAAGCAGGGTATTCAGCAAATCCGAGAATGTTGTCATCAATCTCATCTTCTCCGTCTTCCAATATAACACCTCTTTCTCCGTGGCTGGTCCAACAACTGTAGCCAGGCATGAAACCGTGTCTAATCAAGTGGCTGTGAATGACCTTTCTTGAACTGTGCTCCTTCAGGTTCTTGCAGACCCCGCAGGGGCAACTCATGAATCCGTTTTTCTTGTTTTGCTCTGCCACATCTAGAAAATGATGCATGCCTTGAAAGAAGTCACCTGAACGTCTGTCGGCGTTATACATCCATTGCCGGTCCATCTGCAAGATTAGACAATGTTTAATTAGTACAAATAGTAAGTTTATTTTTGAAATAATGAAAATTACCATCCTAATTCATTAAGCAATAAATTATAATCATAGTGAGTAAAATAACTAAAGTACAAATATGAACTAAGTAAAGTATAAATATAAATTAACTAAAGTATAAATATGAATTAACTAAAGTATAAATATGAACTAAGTAAAGTATAAATATGAATTTACTAAAGTATAAATATGAATTAACTAAAGTATAAATATGAACTAAGTAAAGTATAAATATGAATTAACTAAAGTATAAATATGAACTAAGTAAAGTATAAATATGATTCATTAAGCAATAAATTATAATCAAAGTGTGTAAAATAACTAAAGTATAAATATGAACTAAGTAAAGTATAAATATGAATTAACTAAAGTATAAATATGAACTAAGTAAGTATAAATATGAATTTACTAAAGTATAAATATGAATTAACTAAAGTATAAATATGAACTAAGTAAAGTATAAATATGAACTAAGTAAAGTATAAATATGAATTAACTAAAGTATAAATATGAACTAAGTAAAGTATAAATATGAACTAAGTAAAATATAAATATGAATTAACTAAAGTATAAATATGAATTAACTCAAATATAAATATGAACTAAGTAAAGTATAAATATGAATTAACTAAATTATAAATTTCAATTAAATAAAGTATAAATATGAATTAACTAAAGTATCAATATGACTTAACTAAATTATAAATATGAATTAACTAATTAACTAAAGTACAAATATAAATTAATAAAGTAAAAAATGAATTAGGATAAATAACTAAACTATAAATATAAATTAAAACTAAATTGTGCTAAAAAACAAAACTTTCCCATTTCTCCATTCCACTAAAACTCAAATTTCTCTATGTATAAAGGATGAAACAAGAAATACTAACCGTAAAAGATGAGAGGATGAAGATATGCTTCTTTTAGACCACTTGGAGGAGCTAAATCTTCAAAATCCGAGAAAAATGGGCATGACCTCCCCTATGCTCTGGCCGGCGCCATGAACGAGCTCTGTGTTCATGGCTCGGCCGGGCTGGGGGAGGAAGATGATATTTGTAGGACCTTTTAGTCCCGGTTGGTGGCTCCAACCCGGACTAAAAGGTCCCCTTTAGTCCCAGCTGGAGCCACCAGCCGGGACTAAAGGGCGCGCCACCCTTTAGTCCCGGCTGGTGGCTCCAGCCGGGACTAAAAGGTACCCTTTAGTCCCGGTTGGAGCCACCAACCGAGACTAAAGGCCCCCCAGGCGCCCCCCCAATTGGACCCGGGACTAATGCTCCCTTTAGTCCCGGTGCCAAATATGGCCGGGACTAAAGGGGGGGAACCAAATGTGGTTTCTCCAGTAGTGTCCCTACCGAGTTTGTGTCCGGGACTAATAAGTCACTAGTCCCAGGTTTAAAGGTCAGAGATGCACGAGAGATTTAATCTCGGTTAAAAAACTTTTAGTCCTGGGTCTAGCCACCAACTGGGACTAATTGTCGGTTTTTTATACCGGCTAGCCTACCGTGGGGGTCCCAAGGTAGTCGAGTAGTCTGCAAGGGCCTCGCCATAACTAGAAGCACGGTGGTCATAGACATCCTATCCAGCGACTTGCCGAAATCGTGTATCGAGATTTTGTGGAGCTAGTGCAGCGGCAGCTTGTCGGCATCGTTGCTCGTGAGCAGCGTTTCTTTGTCTGTGCATGTCCCGATCTTCTGCGGCCTCATTGGTCACAGATGGCTCATCGTTGGAGACTGGATCTTCATTTCGGACGATCACCATGGCTTGGCGTGCTGGTGAGAAGCTTCTTGTGCTTGAAGATGCGGGGAGAGTGGAGCCTTGTTCATTAGAGCAGTCCAGCGTCTCTCCGTGCCGAAAAGGCAGTGGATCAATGCACGCGATGATGTGAGATATGTCCAAGTCTTCTTGTGGAGTTGCTCCAAGTTTTGGCTTGCGTCCCGGCCAGGGGCAGTTCATCGAACTGGGCCAGAGATCGGAGTTGCTTTGATGCTGCCTCCTGGTAAACAGTGCTGTTTCCCACGAGACCAGGAGGAAGTTGGCTCAGGGTATTGACCTTCCGCTTAGCAATGGCTGAGCTCCTCCTTTTCTTGGCTTTAGGTGGATTGGGTTTCGGCACGACCGATGGTTTAGAAACCAACTCCAACTGCCTAGTCTGCTTTGAAAATTTTTCAGCCCGAGTTGAATTTGAACTAAGAACTGGGGTTTCCCGAGTCCGAGTTGAAGTTGGACCCGGGAGCGCGATCTCGTCGAGTTTGTCGGCGAGTTGCTCCGAAGTCGGCGGCTTGAGGATGCGATTGAAGTTGCCCACGCCGTCCGCCATGCAGACCCAGGAGCCAAAGACGAAAGTGGCGTCTTTCTCGAACACCATGTCTCCGTTGCTCGTGAAGATGACTGGTGCCATCGAGCTTTCTTGGCGATTCTTGACGAGAGCCTCTACCTGGCTTGCCAGCTGTCGGTTTTTTATACCAGCTAGCATACCATTGGGGTCCCAAGGTAGTCAAGTTGTTCGCAAGGGTCTTGCCGAAACCAGAAGTACGATGGTGAACACGAGACGATTTAGACAGGTTCAGGCCGCCTCAATGGAGAGCGTAATACCCTACGTCTTGTACGAGGTGGATCGCTTCATATTGTTGGTTATGATTTTACAAGGGGTCCCTGCCTCACTTTATATACTCAGGATACAGGGTCTATAAAGTCGAATAATACAGATTCCTAGTCGGATACTAAACATAGAGTCCTAACAGGAGTAGGCCAATTTGTCTCTTAGTAGGTGACTAGTTTCTTTAACCTGCACGTCTATTCCTTGTATCTGTCAGAGTTGTCGGCCCAATCTCCTCATGGGCCTACGGCCCGTAAGGACTCCTATGGATCTTGGTCTGTCACTAATGTGGATGACCCTTTTTCAATCTAGGTGGTTGCTGGATCTTGGACTAAAAGAAACACTTTAATCCCGGGCTGACAAGCCACCTGGGAAGAACATGTTTTTTTTCTCAGCTCTCTCAATTTTTATCTCCTCCGAACCCCCTCTACACTGCATGCCTGTCCTTTCCCCAACCTTATCTCTTAGCTCTTCCTCATCCTCCCCTCCCTCTCCTCCCCTCTTCCACTCACGCACTGGCGAGTGGTAGGCCCACTATGCCCAGCGGCGCGGCGCGGCCCAGCGGTCGGGTGTGTGGTCTCGCGGTGGCCCCACGGCCAAGGCCGGGTGGCCGGCCGTGCAAGGAGGCCGGTCAGCGTGTCCACAACCGGCTGGGCGGGCGGCCAGGCAGTGTGGAGCTCGGCAGCCGAGTTGCTCCGGTTCACGAAGATTTTGTTTGTGTTTAATTTGTACTCCCTCCGTTCTTAAATATGACACCATTGACTTTTTTCTTCGTTTGACTACTCGTCTTTTCTATAAATATCTATGCAAATTGATAAACCTAAGAGTTAAATCCAAAGTATTATTGATAATAGATGTAGCGGTACCCATTTTACTCTATTTAACAAACTAACTAATAAAATATTGTTGGTTAAAGATGAAGTAAAAAGTGAACAGTGTCATATATTTAAGAACGGAGGTAGCATGACGTATAGTTCGATGTAGGGCCCTCGGCTTCTGAAGAAGACCTAATTGTCTGCTCTTTTCTCTCCAATCCACTGCATGTCCAACAGACTTTGTCTCTTTCTACGGCCAAACTTAACGCCGCCCCATTGTTCAACACCCCCGGCCTACCACTGAAAATCCAAATCCTTACAATTACCATAGTTATAGGCCACTAATAAACAAAGGTACAAATTGAATTTTGACCTCGTAA
Organism: Alloteropsis semialata; assembly: GCA_004135705.1. NCBI lineage: Eukaryota > Viridiplantae > Streptophyta > Magnoliopsida > Poales > Poaceae > Alloteropsis > Alloteropsis semialata. The sequence goes on along the minus strand of CM014276.1, from coordinate 26,235,804 downwards.
GACTCCAAAAGGCGCTTACGGAGACGTGATCGTGCTGTAAAGGCTCCCGTAAGAAATATTCAGCAATCATTGGCGCCACATGCTGCCGAGGCATAATGCCCATTGGTACATAAATAAATTAATTAACGTCGCTGCACATACAACCATACGTGATCCATGACCATGTTAGGTGTGTGCTGTGCTTGGACCTTTTTGCCGCCGGACTTTGTACAGCTCCCGCATGACGCACGGAGGTCGTATCACAGATCAAATCGCCAGAAATATTGTGACATGGACGGCTGCTGATGTCTCGCGCCATAAACAATTGGGCATACACATGTCACTCACCCAAGGAAAGATTCGCGCGGCGGCAGGGGTCAACATACGCTACATGCATCCGTAACGCAATTATTGCTATGGCTTATAATAAATATTCTCTTTTGAATATTGTGATTGTTGCCATTATTAGTTAGGGGATTTATTTTCTCTATGAAGATAGTGTCTAGCTCGCTTCTTTGCCAGCTTTGAGTGAGTGTGACTACTCGATCTTACTGTCCATAACTCACAGAAGAGGGGGGAAGACTTTGTACTCCAAATCGATAAGCGATCAAACCTTTTATGTAACCTACCCTAAGCTTGCACCGGTTAGTTAGGTGCTTTGCCAATCTATATATACTAACAACCATGTGGTGAGATAGTTCAACAATTAATATAATGTGATCACTAACTACTACATGCACAAGATTTGCATCTTTGCAGACTTGCGATTTATGGAATGAGTGACAAATGCTATCCACTAGCCATGGACTATATAAAAGATTATTTTGATACAAAACATTTTTTTACTATTACTAATGGGAGCCTGCACGTTAATACTAAAGAGATGTGCTAGAAAATGGTAAATCATAGAAATTCCAATAAATAATACAAATATCTAGCCATAGATCCTGTAAACTCTAAGCATTTATAGTCATTACATCTATTATGTTTTTCAAAAACTTACCCATCTCTTCTATTATTCAAATAGAGCAAAGTAACCCATTAAATTCATATCTAAATTACACACCTATGTCATTATGACAAATAAATTAAGGTAACTTCTAATCTTCATCTAAATTGTCCACACCATATAAAAATAACTAAAAGTAACCCCTAAATTTGCATATAAATTTCCCACATATCTAGTTACTAAAAGTAACATAAATTAAAATCTCAATATGAATATAAATTACTTATGTATGTTATATTTAAAAATATCTCAAAGAACACCAATATATGATTTTTATATTCCTTACTGTGTCACATTGTAGATCATATATATTGAAGAAGCGATGTCAATACTGATTTTCATATTAAATATATCAAATACATATGTTGGTGCGAGGCAAAGTGGAAAAACTAGTAGTGTGAATAAAGAAACCAAAGAGTAACTATTAACTAAACTTATCACAAGATAAATAAATATCCATATGAGTTGTGTTAGAGTACCGAACAAGTAAGAAGAGCGCAAGATAAATAATTTTGATTATTGGCTATTATATAGATTCTTTTAAGTCTTTAATACTGATGTCTTTCATAATTATTAATCCTGAACAAACTTATTATATCCAGAAATAACAAATCCTTCTAAGTGGAAAAAAACTAACCGGCTGCACAGGATGTAGGCCGGACATATTTAACAGTGCTAGCAATACCTAGAGTTCAGATGTATGTACGTGTCTAAGTTCACGATGAAGCCAAAAGTTGGACTGCATGATGTTGAACCTACATAGCGTGCCTCATAGGGCTTGCCAATGTCTAACTGGATGCAGCAGATACATGAACCCAGTCCATCCCTTTCGCTGGACCTGCATGAAACTGCGCTGCAACTGCAATTTTCAGAGATGTTTTTAGAAGCGTAACCATATGTCTTGCGTTTAGTTGTTGAAAGGGCTTTACTCGGCCGTCCATGGAAGAAAAGTATACGTGAGGAGGGCAGGGGTTTCAGGGCCTGCTACCTACCTACCTGCCTGCCTGCCCACTAATATACACCGGCCAGTTAGAGAGTTTTGGCGTAAGAAGCTTCCGACCATTGAAATCAGACCGCCTTGAGTTTCAGTTGAGCCACTGCATGCCTTTAGAGGAAAACACCACCAATGGATAAATTGCGTGTAAAATGATAAAAGATGCCTAACAAAAATTAACTTGACTTAATACAGATTCCACACCGATTTACAATATCTAGAAAAAGAATAATGTTCCAAACTTTTGTATCATCGTTTGAGAACTGAGATCCATATAATATCTTTAGATCAACATTGGACGACCTTTTATCCTGAATTAGTATATCTAGCGGTTTTTATCGTACATTGATCTTAATTTCAACAGGGATCCTGTGGTGTTTCCTTGTTCCAACAGGTCCTCAAATGTGAATAGGACATCTATATTTCCCCAAAAGTTAGACGGCGATGAGGCACTATCGACCACACATCGCCTTTTTGCATCTTCATATATATATATATATATATATATGATCCAGCCTGTACATAACTAAATTGCTATCCAACCACACATTGCATTTTTGAATATATACGATCCAGCTTGTACTCTTTTTTAACTGCTATGTAACAAATCATATAAAAAAACTCTTCTACTATAAAACTATATCAATCATGTGGCATGTATATATCTACTTTCTAATCTCTCCAAACAAGTATGAAATAATTCTTGTGCGTGGGAGAGACCATATTTAGCCGAAGTACGTACTGACTTCAGCGATTTACTATACGGATGCCAGGCTACCTGCAAACAAACACGCGCCTTGGGCGATTCCATGTGCAAGTGTACTTTGTTTACAGAAAGACAGGGCTGTAGTGTGGTAAGGCTCTCTTATTATGAAGCAGTGAACCTTTTTCTCTGATGCTGAGATTTGAAGGGGCCATCCATATCAAGCAGGAGGTGATTGCAACAATCAAAACAATACAGTACAATCCTACATATTGACTTCTTACCCCTCCCACCCCCGGGTCTCTGTCTCTCTCCAACCCATATCCTGACTGTCTGTCTCTCTCATTGGTCTTATAAATTTTTTGTCCGCTCATGTTGCCTTGTGCTCTCTCATCTTTTTCTCCTTGCTTTCTGTGCCTCTGAAGAGCATGCAGGGTTTCTATGTCATCTAGCTAGACAACACTAAGCAAGCTGCCTGCCCAGGCAGCTAGAAAATTAGCGAAAAGGTTTGGATCAGTGGGATTTGGTGGCTAGGTGTTGCTTTTAGCTTCGTTTGTGGCGGCATATCGCGTGGTTGCTTTGCTACCTCATGGGGAGGGCTCCATGCTGCGACAAGAACAATGTGAAGAAAGGGCCATGGTCTCCCGAGGAGGATGCCAAGCTCAAGGAGTTCATCGAGAAGCACGGCACCGGTGGGAATTGGATTGCTCTCCCTCAAAAAGCAGGTGCATGATTTGTTAACTTACATATTAATATATCTTTACCTTATTTGGGAATTTAACGCTGTTATGAGTTGAGTACAGTACTCTTTGGTTCTTGATACTACTAATGTCTTCTTTGTAAAAATTATTTGCTGTGTTCTTTCTTTGATCTGTTTGGAGTCACTTCAGATTGGGATTTGAAACATCTTGTTCAAAAAAAGTCAAAAAAACTGAGATTCTTATTCCTCTCTCGCATGAATTCAGAACAATAGTATCTACAAAGGAGGAAAAGCTTTGCTCTTTCTTCCCCACATCTCCCTCTCTCTATAGTTAGCTTGAATTCCACTAATCCTCTTGATTCGTTTGCTATATTATTTCCAACTCCGGGTGTTCTTTTAGTCACTTCTTTCCTGATGTGTTTAGGATCAACGGTATCTCTGCTAATCCTTTACTAGTAGTTTAAATCTTTCCCAGTCTGCTGATATAGGGAGATGTGAGGCAAAGTCTATGCTTCGGTACTGTCTTGTTTCTGTTTTTGACTCATTTGCTTTGTGTTTTCGTTTTCTTTGATGTGGAGTGTTCCAATAATATAAGGATTGTTGAACTCTCTTTATAGTACTTTTCGAACCAGTCGTGTCCCTAGCTAGTCATGCAGTTAGGTATCAAGCGACTGTATAGGACTCTTACAAAGGCCTTTCCGTGCCGATAATTTCGTATCATGCATACAATGTCCATAGTTGCATGCTTCTTTCTATCGTCTTGTGTTCAATCAGTAAATCTAAAGTTGGACCTAAGTTTGTAATGCCTTTTATTCTTGTGATTATAGGTTTACGCAGATGTGGCAAGAGCTGTAGGCTTAGATGGTTAAACTACCTGAGGCCTAACATCAAGCATGGGGAGTTCACTGAGCACGAAGACAGGGTCATCTGCAGCATGTATGCAAGCATAGGAAGCAGGTGGAAAATCTAGAATGCCCATCTAATCTTGACTAGCTCTCTTCCTTTCCCCTTTATATTTTTCCATCATATATAACCCCGAGAAGTACGTCCACAGACATCACATCCGTGATCTTTTTTTCTCTTACATGTAACCTAGCTATATTTTCAGAATGGAAGATTAACTTTTTCCAGGTAGTTTGAAAGAGAAATACTGATATTCTTGAAAACGATATAACCTTTGGTCATTACACAACTCCCTTGATCATGTGAAAAATAAGAACAAGAGGAATAGAATCTAAAAAAAATGATGCAACATGTATGACTCATCAGCAATATATGCATTGCACATTTTCAGGTGGTCGATCATTGCGTCGCAGCTTCCAGGTCGCACGGACAATGACATCAAGAACTACTGGAACACCAAGCTGAAGAAGAAGCTCCTAGGCTCTACAGCCACTACTCCACCCCCTCACCGCGCGCCGCGGCAGCATCATCAGCGGCCCCTCAATCTCTTGCTCCAACACACGTCGCCGGCGTTACCCCAACCCACCTACAACAGCTTCTTCTCCGGCGCCGGAGCCCTCCACGAACCCACCATCTCTGCATTGATACCTCCTCCCCATGAGTACATGCTGAACTCCGGTCTTGCCATTCCAAATGTACACGGCACTACACCGCATCAGTTTCATCATCACCATGTGGTGAAGGAGGAGAGCGGCAGCATGATCGTATTCGGCACCGACCAGCAGAGCTGCAGCTCGTCAGACAGCAACAGTTGGGGCATGGCAAGGAGCTGAGCTTCGACGGCTACTTCGGCTACAACAATGGCAGCATGGAGCATGACCACAGGCTGCTTCAACTCCATGATCATCATCACCAGGCCCAGGTGCCGGTCGAGTACAACTACGAAGAGATCAAGCAGCTGCTCATGAGCTCAACCACCACCGGTAATTTGCATGGCCATGGCCAGGACGGCGGCATGGAAGGGTTCGGCTCGCAAGGGAAGGTAACGATGATGTAAATTGACTGAGTGACATGGGAAAGCGATTGATCAAGGTGTGCGTTTTACTGCTGTATTTTTTCATTTTTACCGTAGTAGCGTACTAGTGTTCGTGCGCTCGTGTGTGCGTGTGTGTACGCATCCTGTGTCATGGCTGCATACACGTGCCAGAGTTGGCGTGCGTACGTTACAGCCTGCTGGTGTATGTGACCGTGACATGGGATCGAGATTCAATTCTCTCTCTCTCCTCCTCCTCTTACTGTTGTACTTCTCTCTCTTTTTCTCACAAAAGGTACTATAGTGTCATGAGCATGAGATACTATACGCTGTGGAAACTTGCTGTATTTGGATGGACTGGCATGCATTCACTTGGTTGTGCTGGACTGTACATGCAGCCCCATGCTATATTATAGCCCTGGCCTTGAACCTAAAATTCAATGGCTCATTAGATCAGAAGTAGTAAAATGTTGAAGATATCTAGAAATTAGACATGTAATAGCTAATTCAGCCTGGGGTCTCAGCTGTTCCCGGCTCCGCCCCCGGCCCATATTTGCGGTGGCTGGTCACTTCTTCCTCCGACTGTGTGTGAAATGTGATAGTAGACGATCCAGACTACCCCTTGCTTTCTATCTCTCAACCTTGAACTCTGGGCATAGATTTCTTGCAGCTTTGCACAGGAGAAGACAGCCAAAAGTGCTTGTGGGAAAGTTACAGCTTGTGATGCATATCGAGTTGCAGCGAGTGCGTGCACGGATGCATCGCTGGATCGGGACGGCATGCAATGGGGCACATGGGGTGGAGGCCCTGAGAGGCGAGCCCGGCCGGAGTCTCTGTCTGTACCTGCCGCAAGAAACTGTCTTGTCTGTCAGACATCCGCATTGTTTTTTGCACTCGCGATGCCAAGATTCGATCGGAGAGGGAGGGAAAGATTCCCCGGTTTTCTGTGTGTAATTTATAGCGCGCGATGGACAGACATGCATTGTCCAACAGTGTGAGGGATATCCGTCTCCTTGACGTCGACTTAGTTTCTTGCACCGAAGTTTTTAACAATTTTTACTCTCGCTATGACTAAATGGGTGCCTATTGGTCCCATTGGCACATCTTAGCTCCGGTTGAAACCACTAATGTCCTCTTCCTCCCCTTAACTGTTGGATCTAGAACTAATGCATCAATTAGTCCCGGACGTCAACCTAGCCGGGACTAATGCTCCGGACCGAAAGTGGTTAATCTAGCCGGGATTAATGCTCCGGAACGAAAGTGGTTTTTTCCACTAGTGAAATAATATCTAACCTTGTGTTGGAGCTACAGAATGGAATCTTGTTATTGATTGTTACAACATAAACTAAGGTACATAAAGGATATGAGAAAATTGAGTAAATTCAAAATATTACTATGCATTTGTGCTCTTCGAGACACCATCCGTATTAGTATACGGCTATTTCACAGTATTAAACTAGTGCTAGTACAATTGTTGCAGGCTTCGAGTGAGATATGCTGGCCCTGACCATAGTTAATTTCCCGAAGCCGAAGGGATCACTCCTTGTCCCGGTACAGGACGAATGGACTGCCAACTTGCAGGTCCGCACTGTCACATCATAAATTTTGTATGGCTGGTCTTGTCGTGCATCATCCTACGGATTAGCAGTCGCAAATTGGTCAACTTGCACATAATATTGTATCTTATCTGTCTGCTGAAAGGTCTCACACTGAAAACTGATTACGGGTTCGGGCCGGCGTTGGCGCCATTTGTAGCTGGCAAACGTGGCGTCCTTCGTGTACAGGCCAGAAAAAGGGAAACGCATCCGGCACCGGTTTCTGGCGTTGATGACTGTATACTTTATGATACTCTTTTCTCCACGCGTCCTTCTATTTACAAGCATAATCTTGATTATGAATTGATTATTACTTTCCAAGATATTAACATCATACCAAAGATTCCACACAATAGATGGTGAAAGTGTGAAACTACATGTCAGATATATGTATCAGGTAGTCCACACTTGGTAGCCGACGTGGTTGATTTGTTGAGTGACAGATCGTGGATCTGAAGATAATGGTCACACAAGACACAGAGATTTGAACATGTTCGGGCCGTCAAGGTGACATAATGCCGTACATCCTATCTAGAACATGCATGTTCAGGCCGTCAAGGTGACATAATGCCCTACATCCTATCTGGGATGTATAGTTTGTATTTAATTGTAAGAGTATCCGGGTTGGTTCTAGTTTTGGAGGGGTCCCAATCCGTCTAATACATATAGTCCGGCTACCTTGGTTTACAAGTCGTATCCTATCCGGATTATAAGGATTTGATTCTTTAACGATTACAGAGATTTTTTTCCTAAATATCCAACTAGTTTATGCTGAGCTTCATGGCGATCACGTTGTTTTGTTTCGTATCTCACGCGCCAATTTCCGATATTGGGCCGGTAGTTCATACATACTGTCCACAAAATCGCTTATTTCTAGGACCAGTCATGTTATCTCTGACTGACGAAAACCGAGAATTCTCCGTGCTTTCATACGGCCACATCGTCCATTTTTTCCTAGCCGTTGGATCTCAAGCAGCAATTCCTAGCTATTGATCGCTGGCCTCTTTTCTCGAACCTTCGTGACAGCGGCGCGGAGGCGTAGCAGCAGGTGACGCCTCATCCCCATGCCTCCACCTCGCGCCCGCAACCTGCATCCTCCTAGGCTCCGTCCACGCCGCTTCAACAACCACGAGCGTGGCCCGCTCGTCCCCGCTGTGGTCAGCAGCCCCGCTTGCTGCTTGGCCGCTCAAAAAAAAATTCCCTGCACTACAACTCCGGCCACCATGAGGCCCCCAGCTCCTCGCATTTGGCCCGCTCGCTGCCACTGTGGTCCACACCTCCGCTCGCCTACTCCCTGCGCTCCATGCCTGCTCGCCCGCACCATGTCCCGTTGTAGCCCTATGGTCGCGCCGCCCCGCAACGTGGCATGACGCAGAGGCGAGCTCGCCCACCACCCCGCTAGGCAATCGCGCAGCCGCAGCTGACCCTGCTTGCTGCCGGGGCTGCTGCGCCGCCGCACCGCCGGGGTTGGGGGCCTGGAGCTTCACGCCCGTGCCGCTTCTGTATAAACAATTGCATACAGTAGATGAAAGTGTGAAACTACATGTCAGATATTTGTATCGGGTAGTCCACACATATGGTAGCCGACCTGTTTGATTTGTTGAGTGGCAGATCGTGGAACTGAAGACAACGGTCACACAAGACGCAGAGATTTGAACATGATCGAGCCGTCAAGGTGACATAATGCCCTATGTCCTATATCTGGGACATGTAGTTTGTATTTGATTGTAAGAGTATCTGGGTTAGTTCTAGTTTTGGAGGGATCCCAATCCGTCTAATATAGTCTAGCTGCCTTGGTTTACATGTCGTATCCTATCCGGATTATAAGGATTTGATTCTATAACGATTACAAAGATTTTTTTTCCTAAATATCCAGCTAGTTCATGGAGATCACGCTATCTTGTTTCGTATCTCATGCACCAATTTCTGATATTGGGCCAGTACTTCATACATACTGTCCTAAAAATCGCTTATTTCTAGGATCAGACATGTTATCTCTGACTAATGAAAGCCAGGGAATTCTCTGTGCTCTCATACGGCCACGTCGTCTGTTTTTTTCCTAACCGTTGGATCTCAAGTAGCACTTCCTAGCTTTTGATCTCAGGCCTCTCTTCTCGAACCTTCGCGACAGCGGCGTAGAGGCGTAGCAGCGGCAGACGCCTCGTCCCCGACGCCTCGTCCTCGTGCCCGCAACCTGCATCCGCCTAGGCTCCGTCCATGCCGCTTCAACAACCATGAGCATGGCCCGCTCGCCCTCGCCGTGGTCAGCTGCCCCGCTTGCTACTTGGCTGCTCAAAAAAAAAATCTCCTTGCACCGCAATTCCGCCCACCATGAGGCCACCCGTTCCTCGCAATTGGCCCACTCGCTTCCACCATGGTCCACAGCTCCGCTCGCCTACTCGCTGTGCTCCGTGCCCGCTCGCCCACACCGTGTCCCGCAGCCCTCGTCACACCGCCCCGCAAGGTGGCATGATGCCGAGAGGCGAGCTCGGCCGCCACCTTGCTAGGCCGTCGTGCAGCCGCGGCTGACACTGCTTGTTGCCGGGGCTGAGCCGCCGCAGTGCCGGGGTTGGGGGCCTGGAGCTTCGCGCCCGTGCCGCTTTTGTAGCCAGTGCCGACCAGCAACAGGACATCACAAAGGCGGGCGGCATGGTCTGAGAAAGCAGCGGGGCGTCCTCGTGGCGTGTGGGCAGCGGCTGCGCTCTGGCTTCGGAAATCGAAAGGCGATAGGTGCCGGCCGAGGCGCGGTGTAGGAGGGTGAAGGGGCGCCGGCTAGGGCGGACAATGATAGGGAGGAGACGCTGGGCTGCAGGTAGGCGGCGCGGGGTTGGAGGTAGTGGTCAACTTACCGGAAAGAAAAGAAAATTGGAGGGGGTGAATAAAACCGGTTTTCGGCCGAAATTTGGGCCGGTATTTTTGAAATTTTGACAAAACTTAATTGAAAGTTGAACTGAATTCTGACCGAAAAATCTTTAGTGTATTACCGGCAGCACTATTTACCGATCCCGGCCGGTAGAACCGAAATTCACCGAAAACCATGAATTTCAGCCGAAATTCTGAACACTAGATGGAGGCCAGATGGAGGCCACTCTGCCTTGCATCTCATACAGGAAAAGTTCTTCCCTCTATCTGGTTGAGGGAAAATTGGACAGGGCAGAGAGAGGAAAGAGAGGAGAAAAGCAAGCTGAAGAGGCATTCTTGGATTTGAGGCTGAGGCTGCTGTGAACTGCTATTATCGGTGGAGAGAGAAGCAAGGGAAGGAAGCTGAGAGAAAAAAGGAGATTGATGTTGAGACTGTGGAGCTCGATGGAGACGAATACTCGGTGAAAAAGAGGGGTGAGCTGGACCGATACGTGTCATAAGTCGTAACAGGCTCAGGCAGCGGCGCTTGAGCAGCGGGGCCGGGGCGACAGGCAAGCAAGCAGCTGCTGTGGCAATGTTAAGAGCTGACAACACAGCTGAACCAAGAACCTTCTTTGTGAATTTTTGGTCGAACTCAAAACTCCCAAAGCACCTGAAGTCTGTAAAAACTGAAGCTGATATATAGGCTTGCAATTCACCATGGATCTGGGGCATACTAAGCTCTGAACTTTGGCAAAATTCAAAACATTCAGCACAAAAAACACACCTCTGAACCTTTGTACGAACTCAGTTTCAGAGTGATTCTTTAGATTTATAGCAGTGCAAAGTTTTAACTTGAGCCTCCAAAATAAATCCCATGAAAATTGCTTCCGAACATGGATAGGTTCAGAGCTATGCAGGCATTGTTGAAAACATCGTGAACTTCAAACTTTGTCCTTGTAAACCTTCAACCAGATCTAAACCATTAGTGAAAGGAATCGATGCTCGTGATAGCCTAAGAGGGAGAGGGGGTGAATTAGGCTTTCTAAAAACTTATCCTACCACATGCCTTCTAATTGCACAATATGAAACTAAGACAAGCTATATAGACGTGCAACTAAGGTTTTCTTCTAGTGTTTGCACCCACCCAAAGAGTTTTGCAACCTAGAGCAAATTCTATCAAAGATACAACTCTAGAAAGGTAATGGCACACAAGTTGCAAGTATGACATGCGGAAGCTTAAGAGGGTTAGAAGATGCAAAATTGACACGGAGATTTATCCCGTGGTTCGGCTAATGCCTACTCCACGTTGGAGCTGCACAAAGGATGTGCTCCCGGTAACCAAGAGGGATGATGAGCAAGTCAAGGCCTTGAGCTCACCACAAAGGCTCCTCAAGAGGGATGATGAGCAAGTCACCAAGACCTTGCTCTCATCAACCTACTCTCCCGGAGATCTTGACTCCGCCTCCACTACGAAACTTCTCCACCAAGGAAGGGGGTCTCCTCTTCCCACGCACAACGTCATCGTCGCCGCTCCACACCAAGCCAGAGGGTCGAAGACTTACCGGCGAGTCACCAAGACTACAAGGGGCCGGCACACCGAGATTACAAGAGGTGGCTCACTCTAGAACCAAGCACAAGGCTCAAACATCTTGCAACTCACTCATTAGAGCTATCCTAGCTCTCTCCCTTACTAAGGATGAAGAATGTAGTTCAAATGGTGGCTTGGATGTCTTGTGGTTGTAGATGAACTTCTCTGGACTCCAGCAACTCCAAATGACCGAATGGGGGTGGTATATATAGCCCAAGGGCTTGAACTAGCCATTACCCAAAAGGTGCATAGATTCTGCGAACGTCATATAATCCGCCGTGCACCAAACCCCCATCGGCGGATCATACGTCGTGTGCCTTTCCAACGGTTGAATCCACTTTTCCAACGGCTACTTGCACACGCCGTATGCTTCTGCAAATGTGCGCCGATGGCCGGCGGATCATACGCTATGCCTTTTCTTCCACCTTCACTTGACACTGTCCTTGTGTAACTTGTACGCCGTTAGTCCGCCGAGGGTCGGCGTATGATACGCTGTGTAGGGTATTGCTGAACCTAACTTGAACTTATCCATGCCTTGAACGCCCTATGATCTGCCCTTCATGCGCATAGTAACACCGGATCATACGCCGATGCACTTCATCTGAATTCTTCGAGCGCCGTACAACTTGTACGTTGTACATCACCAGATCATACGCCATGTAGAATATTCTTGCTTTGCCTGATCAGCCTCTACACGCCATATACCTATGGTTTGTACGCCGTGCCTCGACGTTTAATACGCCGTGTACAAACTCTGCGGACTTATCCAATTCAATCAACTTATATCCTTTCCATGGTTTCGTATGCCAATACCATGTCATGAAATACTCAAAAATAAGACTCTCTGGTTATTTGCTATGCTTTGGAATCATTCTTGGGACGTAATTTTCTATGTAAATCACTTAACAAACATGTTAGCCCTAAAGACTATGTTATCATTCAATCACCAAAATCACAATATAATGGCACCTAGAGCCATTTTCCTTACAATTAGTTCAGTACATCATCCATAGGCTATAACTTCTACATTGGCCAAACCCAATCTGCATGTTATTACGTGAAACAGCTTGGAATTAACCTCTAAATTTTAGGCAAAACCACAGCTCTTCGACTTAAACATTCAGTTGACAGGGTTAAAAACAGTTTGATGTTCAATCTTGATCTCCTTTTTTAGATGTCTGAAGCTTCGAGTCATGCAAGTCGCATTAGCCCAAATGAACGTACTCTAATCTAGACCTATTATTTTTCCATTGTTCCCATGTCAAATTCTCTCAAAACTGACCCCAAACATGGTTGTTTGGCAAACTCGTCGACAGCCAGACCAACGTGTTGTAGTCCACGCCAAGCGGCCCCAGGCAGATGCATAGGGGTGGCACAACACCGTGGCACAGGCACGAGCGCACCGCCACTTTTCGAACATATATTTTTGCCGATGAGTATAATAAGGGTTCTACAGACGATAAGCTCGCGAAGAAAAACTACATTAGCAACCAGGGATAGAATACCTACTCCCTCGGTCCCATAAAGAGTGCAATCCTAACTTTTTAGGATAGATTAGTGGTGGGGTGAAAAGACCCCGTGCCTCTGTTTGTTGGCCGTATGCAAGGCTTCCTAGAATCATGGTATGCTAATTTTGCCGTGCAATTCAAATCTGACCTCTTAATTAGGAAGTAGTTGTGTTTCTATTTCTAGGATTGCATTTTTTTGTGATACTTTTTTCAAATGCTAGGATCGTACTTTTCATGAGACGGAGGGAGTACATACAAGGCATAAACAAAGCCAAGACAATGGTCCGAGTGCGGCAACGCTACAAGTTGTTTCTAGTGTTGACTAACCCTGGAATAATACATATACGAAGAAATGGAGCCATGCGTTTTAAAAAAACCGTTTAGTGGCGCTCTCTGCTCTACTCGAGATGCTGGAATTTCAGAGCATCTTTGTGAGGTAGCAACGGAAAATGGTTTACTATAAGCCAGCGCAACGGTTCGAGCCTCCATAATTGACGAGGATGTCGTTGACTTGTGGACGACTCACCTCCACGGCAGCAGCTGCACACATCCACAGAATAAAACATTTATAAAAGGTATAGTGTTTTTAGTATTGAGATGCATGCCCCGTCGCCCTATTCTGACCCAGGTCGTTGGTACGACGTAGGCAGTTTGTTACAGTGTCTACTTGAAGGGCTTTTCTTTATGCGTGTTTACGATTCCACTAGTAGCAAAATTAGCAAAAGGGGTTTCAGTCCCGTAACTTTAGTCCAGGCTGAGTTTGTGCCCGGGACAAATATATCATTAGTTCGGAGTCTAGATGTTAGAGGTGCACGAGAAATTTAGTTTCGAGACTAAAACAAGTTTCTGACCGGGACTAAAAGCAATTTTTGTAGTAGTGTCCAATCGGACACAAAGAATCTTACACGGAGACTTAATGCCCCGCCATTGTTCAACACCCCCGTCCTACCACTGAAAATCCACATCCTTATAATTACCAAAGTTATAGGCCACTAATAAACATAGGTACAATTTGAATTTTGACCTCGTAGACTCCAAAAGGCGCTTAAGGAGAGAAGGAAGACATGATCGAGAGCTGTAAAGGCCCCGGAGGAAATATTCAGCAATCATTGGCGCCACATGCTGCGGAGGCCCCATTAACCAACGTCCGTCGCCACGCATAATGCCCACCGGCTGGTACATATAGATTATCGTCGCTGCACATACAGTCATATGTGCTGCCTCGAGGCTGGTCGGCGCGCCCCGCGGCCGGGCGGCCGGGAGTGCGAGGGCCGAGGAGGCCGGCCGGCACGGCGAGGGCCGGGCTGGCGGGCGGGCAGGCGGCAGGCAGCGTGGAGGCCGGTGGCCGAGCTACTTCAGTTCACACAGATTTTGTTTGTGTTTGATTTTTTGATTTATACTTCGAAGTGAATAATACGTTGCGTGGTTTGTGAGATTAAACTTGCATGTGTTCCATTTATAATTGCTAATGAATTTTCGAAACTCGGAGTTTTGGAAGAAACCGGAGAAGGGATAGGAACTAGTGGAACCATACGAGACCCGAAGACTTCTTTGCGGCGCCAGCCCCCGAGGGCGAGGGCACATTGATTCGAGCTATGAGAAAAACGCTGACTTCTTTGCGGCACCAGCCCCTGAACATGAGGACGGGTCGAGCCATTCGAGGCATGCCGACTTTCTTGCGGTGCCAGCCCCCGAACACGAGGGCCGATTGAGCCATGCCAGACACACCGACTTTGTTGCGGTGCCAGCCCGTCCATGCCCTCGGTCCCACCTAGTTCTATTGCTACTTATGACCTCGCCATCTCCATGGAGGATGGGTATCAGATAGGACAAACCAGCATGCATCAATTGTCAAAAGCTGAAACAAAGAGAAGTAGAGAATCATGTGTGCAGGGTAGATACTAAAGTTAAAGGTTAGATGCGCGGATAAACTGGGGAAAAGACCATCCCCTTGAGAGGTTTAGTAGAAGGTTGAAGTACCACACATCCCCTAGCGAGTGCAAGTGATGTAGCGTAGAAAGGAGCGACCATTGCTTCAGGTTCGGACCTCCCAGAGACAACATTATTTTTCTGAAATATTTGTATGATATGAGGGTGAGGCCTTGTTACTATGTTTTTGCTTTCAGTACATGGCATTGTGCTCTGTTATCACAAACAGAAGCAGTGAACCATGTGCAAAGGTGTAATACGGAGTAAAACCATGGTACTTCTAGATATCAAAGTTAAAGGTTAGATGGTAACTTCTGACTGCAGTGCTAGCTATATATGAGTAACCGAGCAGTGTATGGTTTAAAGGTTGTTACTTTGTCGGATTTGATAATTGATCCTGAATGAGGCGGACAGAAAAAAAAGGAGATAGGAATTCGAAGCATTGGGAATTTCTGTATCACTACTCTGGATTGGTAGTGCTCAAGTTAGAAACCTCTCTCGTGTCCGCCGCTCAAGCGTAGTGATATGTCCTCCTGTTCAGAAGCTTCTGTTCACTTCACTTCATGACAGGAAATCTTGATGCGATCAGTGAACCGACCAAGCTGTCTCACTTGTGTTACTAGTTGAAAATCGAGAAGATTCTGTCCACGCTTCGTGACAGGAAATCTTGATGCCATGAGTGAACTGACCTAGCTGTCTCATTTGTGCTACTGGATCAAAATCGAGAGGTTTTTACAGTGCAGCATATAGCATAGAGGGGATCTAACCATTAATTGCTAAGAACAATTTAGTAATTATTACCTAGTTATTGATTGACTCGCTTGGCTAATAGACTACAGTAACTTTAAAAAAAATATTACTATTCTGCCATTTGTATTTTTTCTCATAACACCCTATATACTACCCAGTGGCAGACCCAGGATTTGAACCTAGGGTAGTCCTCTGGCAAAATTTTCAGACACAATTCAGTACAATCTAAACTCAAATTGGTAACAAAAAGGTAAAATTTTGTATAGTCTAAAATTAAATCGATAACCAAACGGTAAAAAGTAACCAAAAGTACAATAACATATCTGAAAAGGTCTCATGGTAGTGTCAATTTAACAAATTAAAATTTAGAGATTCCAACATCAATAAAAGTCATACATGAATAGAAGATTACATTAGTCTAGATTAAGGCTTTTGCTTTACGCTTCCTGATAACCATGAAAGTGTGAACTATGTTATCCTCGTTTACAACACTCATATTTTTCCCTAGATTCAGTGCCTCAACTATATGATAGCACACAGCAAAAATAATTCCAATTGGATTTGGAAACACCAATTAATCAACTGAATGTATGAATCTCAATTCAATTTTCAATTCAGAAGCATAGGGTAATGCATTGTGGACCTGGCACGGAGGCCGGCCACATGGGCTATGGGGGCACGGCCGGCCTTGGGGGAGCAGCTGTGCAGCAGGCCCGCAGTGTTTGAATGAGTCCTTGAGCATCTAATTATAGAAGGTAGAGGCGCCTAACGCCATTAGAGGCAGGCCACAGATTGCGGCATGACCTAGGTGGTTGGGATGGCAACCATTGATCACGATTATGCCGGGATTAGCAGGTCCTTTCATTTCCTTGTAACACAGCATGTAATTCCTTTATATAGTGAATGCAATCAATAGAAAACGCTGCCGCTTTGCAGCACCAAACTCTCGGTGTTCGTGTGTGTTGATCCTCATCGGATTTGTGTCAATTGGTATTAGAGCCTGGTTTCTCCATCGTCGCCATGTCGTCCCAGTCGCCATCCCAGAAGCCGACGGACAATGGTGACGGTGAGAAGAAGGTCAAGCCCTCGCGATCGCCGCCGCGACGTCGTGGCCGTTCACACAGCCGCCGCCGCTCCAGCTCACGCGTCGTCGAGCGCGTCATCGAGCGCTCGTCCGCGAACGTCGCCTGGCCGATGCTCACGCGGACGAACTACCCGGAGTGGGCGCTGGTGATGGAGGTCAACTTCCAGACTCTTCGGGTCTGGGACGCCGTCGAGTTCGGGATTGACGAGGACGCCGACGAAGATGAGTACCAGCACGATCAACAGGCCATGGCGGGCCTCCTGCGCTCGGTTCCCTCCGAGATGTGGGGAACGCTCGCTCGCAAGCGTACCGTCAAGGAAGCGTGGGACGCCGTCAAGGTGCTCCGTATCGGCGACGACCGCGCGCGCGACGCCAGCGCGCAGCAGCTTCGCCGCGAGTTCGCGGCGCTCGTCTTCAAGGATGGCGAGACCGTCTCCGAGTTCGGGATCCGCATCACGTCGCTCGCCACCAACCTCCGCATCCTCGGCGACAATATCACGGACGCCGAGGTGGTAAAGAAACTTCTGCAGGTGGTTCCCGATCGCCTGTCTCAAGCCGCCGTCTCCCTCGAGATGTTTCTCGATCTGAACAACACGTCAATCGAGGACGTCATCGGGCGGCTGCGCGTGTTCGAGGAACGCGGCAAGCCGAAGGAGATCACGGACGGCATGGGGCGACTCCTGCTCTGCGAGGAGGACTGGGAGGCGCGTCGCAAGAGCCGTCGCGAGCAGGAGAGCTCCGGTGGCAGCGGCGGCTCCAACGGTCGCGGGAAGAACAATGGCCGCGGCCGCGGTCGTGGCGGTCAAGGCGCGACGCGCGACGACCACGATGGTCACGGCGCGGGCGCTGGCAACGCTGGTGGTGGAAAGCCGCCGCCTGGCACGGCCTGCAAGAATTACGGCAAGAAGGGCCATTGGGCCCGAGACTGCCGTGGCAAGAAAAAGAAGGCCGCGGCCCATGTGGCCCAGGCCGAGGAGGAGGAGGAACGGGCCTTGATGTACATCGCCGCTGAGACGGAGGTAATCGCGTCACCTGTTTCCTCTCCCCAATCCACGCCGCCGCCGCCGCCCGCCGTCGATGCACGCGCGCGCGTCCACCTCGCCGAGCCCAAGGTCCTCCTTCATCTCAGGGAGGATGAGAAGGAGGCGGAGGGGCCCTGCCGCTGGGTCCTCGACACCGGAGCGACGAACCACATGTCGGGATCGCGGTCGGTCTTCGCCGAGCTGAACTCGGGCATCACCGGCACCGTCCGATTCGGCGACGGGTCGGTGGTGAACATCGAGGGCAAGGGCACCGTCCTCTTCGCCTGCAAGAACGGCGAGCACCGCCGGCTGGAGGGCGTGTACTACATCCCGCGGCTCACCACCAACATCGTGAGCATCGGGCAGATGGATGAGGACGGCTTCAAGGTCCTCATCGAGTCCGGCATCCTGCGCCTCTTCGACCTGCAACGCCAACTGCTCGCCAAGGTGGAGCGTTCCTCGAGCCGGCTCTACTTCCTCGACATGAACGTCGTCGCCCCGGTGTGTCTCACCGCGTGCGCCGGCGATGTCGCCTGGAGGTGGCATGAGCGGTTCGGGCACATCAACTTCCAGTCGCTCAGGAAGTTGGGGCGCAAGGATATGGTGCGCGGACTGCCCTCCATCGACCACGTCGAACAGGTCTGTGAAGACTGTGTATTGGCGAAGCAGAAGCGAACGCCGTTCCCCAAGGCGGCCAAGTTCCGGGCCGCAGAACAGCTTGAGCTGGTCCACGGCGACCTCTGCGGGCCCATCACGCCAGCGACACCGGCCGGGAACGTCTACTTCCTTCTACTCGTCGACGACATGAGCCGTTACATGTGGCTCACTCTCCTGCGTTCCAAGGCGGACGCACCGGCGGCGATCATGTCGTTCCAAGCCCGCGTCGAGCGCGAGACGGGGAAGAAGTTGAAGGTGCTACGCACTGACAACGGTGGTGAGTTCACCTCGGTTACGTTCGGTGAATATTGTGCAGGAGAGGGGATACAACGCCACCACTCGGCTCCATACACGCCACAACAGAACGGCGTGGTGGAACGCCGAAATCAGACGGTCGTAGCGACGGCGAGGAGCATCTTGCGCGCACGGGGAGTGCCCGGCCACTTCTGGGGAGAGGCAGTGCACACCGCTATCTTTCTCCTGAACCGGGCGCCCACGAGTGCGCTCACCGACGAGACGCCGTACCAGGCCTGGTACGGGAAGAAGCCCCCAGTGCACTTCCTCCGTGTGTTCGGCTGCGTGGCGTACATCAAGAACGTGCGCCCACACCTCGGGAAGCTTGATGATCGCGGGCGCAAGGTGGTCTTCATCGGGTACCAAGATGGCTCCAAAGCCTACCGCTTCTACGACCCGGAGGCCGAGCGCGTTCACGTCTCGCGCGATGCTGTCTTCGACGAAGGAGCGCGCTGGGAATGGGGAGCAGCCTCGGACGTCACCGAGCCCCAACCTTTCACCATCGCGGAGGAGTACGAGCTGCGGCGCCATCAGCTTGAGGGACCGGCCCCTGAGCCTGTCTCTCCCGAGCCGCGCACGCCGGCTACAACAGCGTCGACATCCTCCGGTCCGCGCACGACGTCGCCAGGCGCCCAGAGCGCGCCGGCGGCCTTGGGAGCGCTCTCAACACCGCAAGGGGCTGGAGCTCACGTCGAGTTCGCGACGCCGCTCACCACCGACCCGAACCTGGACGATGACGACGATGAGGTGGTACACAGGTACCGCACCCTCGACAACATCCTCGGTACGGACGCGTCACCCGGGCTGGAGCACCGCGACGCTGTTGAGGCCGAGCTCCACACCGTCAGCCACGCGGTGAGTGTGGAGGAGCCCAGGTCGATCAAAGAAGCCGAGGGCGATCCCAACTGGGTCGGCGCGATGGAGGAGGAGATGAAGTCGATCCGCGACAACCAGACATGGTCGCTGGTCGAGCTTCCTCAGGGACACCGCGCCATCGGCTTGAAGTGGGTGTACAAGGTCAAGCGCGATGAAAAGGGCAACATCGCCAAGTACAAGGCACGCCTCGTCGCCAAAGGCTATGTGCAGCGGCCCGGCGTCGACTTTCAAGAAGTGTTCGCCCCAGTTGCACGACTCGAGTCGGTGCGGCTGGTGCTCGCCATCGCTGCCCACTTCGGCTGGGGCGTCCACCACATGGATGTCAAGTCGGCATTCTTGAACGGCGAGCTCCAAGAGGAGGTCTACGTCCATCAACCCCCCGGCTTCATCGACGACAAGCACAAGCACAAGGTGCTGCGCCTTCACAAGGCGCTCTACGGACTCCGCCAAGCGCCGAGAGCATGGAACCAGAAGCTCGACGCCGAGCTGCTGGCGCTCGGGTTCACGCGCTGCGTCGACGAGCACGGGATGTATACCCGGGGCAGAGGTGCCGAGCGCCTGATCGTGGGAGTCTACGTCGATGACCTCATCATCACGGGTGGTGATGCCGACGCCGTCAAGAAGTTCAAGGCACAGATGCTGCGCACATTCCGCATGAGTGACCTCGGGCTCCTGTCCTACTATCTTGGACTCGAGGTCACCCAGGGCGCTCATGGCATCACGCTGCGACAGAGTGCCTACGCCGCCAAGATCCTTGAGAAGGGCGGACTGACAGGGTGCAACGCAAGTGCCACACCCATGGAGATGAAATTGAAGCTCCTAAAAGAGGGCACGACGCCGGCTGTTGACGCCACCGAGTATCGCAGTCTCATCGGCAGCCTCAGGTACCTATGTAACTCAAGGCCGGACCTAGCATATGCTGTTGGGTACCTCAGCAGGTTCATGGAAGCGCCACGACAGGAGCACCTCGCGGCAGTCAAGCGAGTCCTCCGGTATGTGGCAGGCACGGTGCACTGGGGAGTGCACTACCGTCCGGCAGGAAGAAGAGGAACAGCGCCCCAGCTGACAGGCTACTCCGACAGCGATTTAGCTGGGGACGTGAACGATCGCAAGAGCACGGGCGGTCTCATCTTCTTCATGGCTGGTGGACCGGTTGCTTGGCAATCGTCAAAGCAGAAAGTGATCGCCCTATCGTCCTGCGAGGCAGAGTACATAGCGGCGGCCGGAGCAGCGTGCGAAGGAGTCTGGCTAGCACGTCTGCTGGCAGAGCTCATCGGAGGAGCTGTCCGCGCACCAAAGCTCATGGTGGACAACAAGTCCGCCATCGCACTGATGAAGAACCCTGTTCATCACGACCGGAGTAAGCACATTGATGTAAAATACCACTTCATCCGGGAGTGCTGGGACAGAAGGCTGATTGACATAGAGTTCGTCGGCACTGAGCATCAGCTGGGCGACATTCTCACAAAAGCGCTCGGTCGTTCTCGGTTTCAAGAGCTCCGTGGTGAGATCGGCATGAAGAAGTTAGGCTAGTGGCTCCAGGACTTAGGAGGAGAATGTTTGAATGAGTCCTTGAGCATCTAATTATAGAAGGTAGAGGCGCCTAACGCCATTAGAGGCAGGCCACAGATTGCGGCATGACCCAGGTGGTTGGGATGGCAACCATTGATCACGATTATGCCGGGATTAGCAGGTCCTTTCATTTCCTTGTAACACAGCATGTAATTCCTTTATATAGTGAATACAATCAATAGAAAATGCTGCCGCTTTGCAGCACCAAACTCTCGGTGTTCGTGTGTGTTGATCCTCATCGGATTTGTGTCAGGTCGTTGGGGGCGTGTCCGATTATTATTATCTCCGTGGTTAGGGTAGAAAATACTAGTGCTTTGACCAATTAGGCGAAATCGTGAAGGTTTAGTGCCAAATATCTTTAATTTTCTCGAAAATATAGCCGGCTATAGCTTTGCTATCTCCCAGTATAGCTGATTTTAAAGAGGTGCCCCTGTTTGTTTCTATGTGCAATTTAACCACTATTTGGCACTATATATATAGCTCCATTTAGCCCGCTATTAGCTGTTTTTGAGACCTCGCGCTAAATATCTTAGCTAGCTATTTTGTACCTTGGCTGGAACATTTATTTGTTGGAACTATTATTTTCACCAATATGCTAAATCTTTTTCCTGGTACTATTCATGTAATAGTACTGTAATAGCGTGAAAAATATAAACAGCCCTAAAATAAAAACAACAAAAAAACATAAAATGACTTCGTACCAAATTCTACAACTACTAAAGCTGGAGTCAAGTCGGTAGCCAAACAGGTTTTTTCTAGAATTACTGGAGTGGAGGTACAGAAAAGTGGAGTTGGTAGAGTGGAGCTATATTTTTGGAGCGGAGTGCTCCAAAACAAGCCCTTTAAAACATTGTTTATGTGTTCTTTTTGGCGATTAAAATTTCAGGTTGTTGAGAATTGGCTTGTGCTGCCAGTCCGTTTAGTTCGACCGCCATACCACACGTTATTTGTCTTGGCACTAGTTTACGAGCGAGTGCCCCAACCGTTTGGACAATCTGTTCTGATTGCCTGCAACAAATATATATCCTCATTGCAGCATTGGGAGCAAGACTTCAAGACGTGTAAATGCATGTACACACTAATATGATCACGCAAAGGGCAGAAAAGAAAAGATTTTCAAAGACGAGCTAGGGGAGACGCATTAGAAAGACAGGAGCATCCGTTTTTGCTTATACAACAGGGAAGCTGACAAAGACAAGCTGGAAACACATAATTCTAGCCCGTACTTTTCTTTCTCAGATCTCACGTTCTTACTGCATACTTCTCCATTCAAAATTATATATAGTCCACATTAGATTTAAACTAAGTCAAATCTCTCTCATTTTGATCAAGATTATTGAAAAGTATAATAATAGCTACAATACCAAGTAAATGCACAATCAAGACATATACTACGGGAGAAATCGCTATGGGTCCCCTATATTGTTACAGGCCAGCACAAGGCCTAGTACTAATGCTAGCAATAGCACCAGGTTTAAAGGAGGTCGCTGGTGAGGTTGTTTGGTACTACCAGCTAGCTAGTAACACCAACAGTACTAATGTGTAAGATAGCATGGGTGAATTCAAAGAAAAGTATCTCTTATCTGAATCATATTTGTCGTGTATCTGAAATACTCCCTCCGTTTTAAATTGTAAGTCATTCCAACATTTTTTGAAAGTCAAAGCATCTTAAGTTTGACCAAGTTTTTACGATAAAATACTAAAATTTATTATATCAAAAAGATATCATTAGATTCTTCATTAAATATGTTTTCATAGTTATATCTATTTGGTGCCATAAATTTTTGTAATATTTTCTAAATTTTTGGTCAAGGGTAAAATGGTTTGACTCTCCAAGAATGTTGGAATGACTTACATTTTGGAACGGATGGAGCAGTAAGAAAGCCAATGCAAGCACAAAGCAAGATGTCTTAAGTTTGAATCCCGGCGGAGCCTGGAACAAGAAAAAACCGGTGCTAAACTTCAGCATAATTTGATATATCAGTGTTGGTTGGAAGACAGATGCAGCAATGTATGAATTGAACGCACTATTTTTTCCAAAAGATGGAAAGAAGTATATAGCTTTTTTTTTTATCTCAGGACCGGTGCTGCGGCCCCGGCAGCATGCTCTCCCTGCCTCTGCCTGTATAGCAGGCCCGTAGATGGCACGGCGCAAGTGGGCCGACCGTGCCGGGCCCCCAAAATTCTGGGGCCCCCTCGCAACCTGCCGTGGACACGTCCGCCTTCCTCCGTGGCTCCCTATCCCTCACGAATACATTGAACAGGGTCTGGCTTTCAGTCTTGGAGTCGAAAGTACGCCGCCGCTGCGCCGCGCAATGCTCATCGGCCCAAGGATGATGCCATGATGGTGAGCAAGGACCAAGACAAAGAAATCAAGTCGCCGCGATCCAACTTCTCTCCGACTCTCCGTGAAACGGCCGCCGCCAAGCAGCAGCGCTGCAACTCGATGCGTGCAGCACAACAGCAGGTTTCAGGTTTGCCATCTGCACACTCAGGTATTTGCACTAAAGTACTAAACTTCAATAGTTTATTTGCTGATACTCTGCAGGTCCTGCCAGGTGCTGATCAGATCATCAGAATTTAGAAGGGGTGTGTTACTCTATTTCTTGGTCTTTCGCCTCTCTATTAACAGAAAATCTAGAATTAAGATGTTTGGGTTTTGAATCTTTGATTCTATTGACTGCACATCGACCCATCAAGGTTCGCTCATGAGAAACTTATTCTCCTTTCTTTGGTCATCATCAACTTCATCTTCAATTCTTCATGTCACCGGTATTTTCTTTATTTAGTTTTTGTTTTGTTTGTAATTCTCCTTTACTCCTTTATGGGAATTCTTAGTATTGCAAAATACATGATGTTATATAATGTTATACAATAAAATTCATATGTATCTTAAATACGGGCCCCATTTTCATGTTTCGCACTGGGCCTCGAAAACTTTGGTACGGCCCTGCTGTATAGTATGCGCTAATCGTTATCGGTATTAAAAGCAGTTCCGAACAGTACTAAAAACAGAGACATTTAGTCTCCATTACTTGGTACTCACCAACCGGATCGAGAAACACTCATTTGTGTCGGCTCATACCTGCGGGTGCAAAGTACACGGGCAAGTTTGGAGCATTCCTGTGGGTGCAAAGTACACGGGCATGTTTGGAGCATTTGCACCGGTGCTTCTACCGGCTGAGCAACTGTAGCAAAATAGCCGGTTGTATAAATATACCGGCGCATATTTGTGCCGGTACATTTAACTAAACGAATCAGTCCGAACTTGCACCGATTTATTTGATGGATATATTTCAAGCTGTTTGTAATTTCACCAACTGATTTGAAATTTAGCAGTTTGATTATGATCTGATTTGGATAAGTGTGTACTCGCGTGCGGAAGTTGAAATGCTCCATCTTGGTGCACACGAGCGTTCAAGAATGGCGTGGAAGCTAAAGCGCTATGTATTCTGCATTTTCATGTAATTAAGTTGGATAGTTTTGATACATGTTCAAACTTATGACTTGAGTTGCCAGTTGGTGCACTGTATATATATATATAGATCAATCATCAAGAGCTCTGATCTGCATCTCGACCGAGCTCTCTTCTCGTGCTCTGCGTCTCGATCTCTCTCTTTTTGCGCTTCACATCTTGGTCTTCTCTTCTCTGTTTGCATCTCGGTCTTCTCCAGCTCTCGAAGGCAAGACAGGCTCCTCCTAGTTTCATTTTGAATGTGAATTTTTAGTTGTTAACTCTCACTACCAGAGAACTCTCTATCCATCCTCCCTAATCGGTCACGGTTGGATTGGACCCGGTACCAATGGAAGCATTGGTACCGGGTCCAATCCCCAATAATTCTGCGCGCTCATTGGTACCGGGTGGTGGCACCACCCGGTACCAATGAGCCTCGGGGCCTTTGGTACCGGTTGGTGACACCAACCGGTACCAAAGGGACCCCCTTTGGTACCGGGTGGTGCCACCACCCGGTACCAAAGGGGCCCTGCGTATAAAGGGGCCTTCTTCCTCCCTCAGCCCGAGCCATGGCTCATTTCTTCATCCTCCATTGACCTCGGGTTGGGGGAGCTCATGCCCGATTTTTCCATAACTTTTGGAGATTTTGCAAGCCAAGTCCGCTAGAAGGTTAGCAACTTTATCCTCTCTCTTTTGACGTTTAGTATGGTCTATTTCATGCTCTATGTTTTGAGTAATTTGTGTTTTGTGGAATGGATTGAAATAAGAGATTTTAGATTGAATCTTCATTTTTATTATGAATTTGTAATAGAGAATCAATATATAGTTAGTTGTTGCATGTGTGGAGATGATGCACAAATTTTTAGACATTGTTTAGATTTTTGGATTATTTGTAGAAACTTTAAATGATTTTCATATTTATGCTTATTATGATTTTTTGATATTAGAAATGATATTCATATTTAGGGTTATTAGGATTTTTAGAGATTATAAATGAAATTCATATTTAGGCTTATTACGAAATTTAGAATTACATCTTTTAGAGGCTTCAAATGACGTTGATATTTAGGGTTATTAGGATTTTTGAGATTATAAATGATATTCTTATTTAGTTAGATTTTAAATTCAATTTTACTTCTCATGGTTGTCAATATCTTGAACTAAAACAATCCAACTCTTGGCATGCTTATGATGATATCAAATTTTACCTAGTTTTCTAGCTGGGTAACATATGATGACCTTGAGCTTGAGCTTGTATTGTATAGTTATGCTTCTCATGGTTGTCATCAAACCGTGAGATACATCCATGCCCAAGCAACGAATCGGTTGTGATGGTTGGGCTGGGTGTG
>CM014276.1:26178174-26208961 GCA_004135705.1 Alloteropsis semialata | reverse complement strand
CCAGACCCTTTGGTACCGGGTGGTAACATCACCCGGTACCAAAGGTCATCCTTCGGTACCGGGTGGTGTTACGACCCGGTATCGAAGAGTCCTCGGGGGCTATCAAGTTTAGACCCGGTACCAATGACCCTTTTGGTACCGGGTCTTAAAAAAGGGGTACCAAAGGGGGTGACCGATGGAGAGTTCTCTGGTAGTGCAGGAAATCTTGATGCGATCAATGAACCGACCAAGCTGTCTCACTTGTGTTACTAGTTGAAAATCGAGAAGATTCTATCCACGCTTCGTGACAGGAAATCTTGATGCCATGAGTGAACTGACCTAGCTGTCTCATTTGTGCTACTGGATCAAAATCGAGAGGTCTTTTACAGTGCACTATACTACTACTACTTCATGGCATATAGCATAGAGGGGATCTAACCATTAATTGCTAAGAACAATTTAGTAATTATTACCTAGTTATTGATTGACTCGCTTGGCTAATAGACTACAGTAACTTTAAAAAAAATATTACTATTCTGCCATTTGTATTTTTTCTCATAACACCCTATATACTACCCAGTGGCGGACCCAGGATTTGAACCTAGGGTAGTCCTCTGGCAAAATTTTCAGACACAATTCAGTACAATCTAAACTCAAATTGGTAACAAAAAGGTAAAATTTTGTATAGTCTAAAATTAAATCGATAACCAAACGGTAAAAAGTAACCAAAAGTACAATAACATATCTGAAAAGGTCTCATGGTAGTGTCAATTTAACAAATTAAAATTTAGAGATTCCAACATCAATAAAAGTCATACATGAATAGAAGATTACATTAGTCTAGATTAAGGCTTTTGCTTTACGCTTCCTGATAACCATGAAAGTGTGAACTATGTTATCCTCGTTTACAACACTCATATTTTTCCCTAGATTCAGTGCCTCAACTATATGATAGCACACAGCAAAAATAATTCCAATTGGATTTGGAAACACCAATTAATCAACTGAATGTGTGAATCTCAATTCAATTTTCAATTCAGAAGCATAGGGTAATGCATTGTGGACCTGGCACGGAGGCCGGCCACATGGGCTATGGGGGCACGGCCGGCCTTGGGGGAGCAGCTGTGCAGCAGGCCCGCAGCTTGCAGCCGGTCAACCGCCGGACGCCGAATCCGGCAAAGGGGAGACGCAGCACGCATCGCGCAGGCCGGAGGCCGCAGGCCCAGCCGCCGAGGACTGAGCTGAGCAGCCGCGGTCAGGGGCGGGCGCGAGCGCGCCGGGCCTGGGCGGCCGGCCACCGGCAGGAGGCACCGTTGAGCAAGGTCGGAGACTTGGACGGCGATGCGGGACGCGGCGAGACAGCCGGACGGCGGACAACGGGACAGGGACGACGGACGGCGGAACAACGGGATGACCGGAGGACGGCGAAGTGGCGGACTAGGAGTCAGGGGTGGCCAGTCGACAGAACGGGTGGCCGAGTGGACGCCGGACACGGACGGGGATTGGACAAGATCGAGACATGGTGAGCGTGAGGGGTTCTAACTGGGCTGTTTTTCTTATTTGTGCCAGGAATTCTAGATACTAAAAACTTTTTTGGTCCAAAATCTAAGGTAGTCCTGGGCCTACCTGGACTACCCTCTGGGTCCACCCCTGATACTACCTATACTATCACATATAGTACTCATACATGTCAAATTCTATTATATTAGTGTACAGTTAATCTTAACCATCGAATGTTTTTATCCTTGTCTTTTCAAAACTAGTATAGTCTAGCATAGTGCATCGTAAAATAGCTCAAATATCCTCTAATATCCTTATGGATTGGTGGTCCCCAAGTTGCCATATGGATTTGATCTGTGATTTCCTCTAATATACTTCTACTCCATCAGAGAACCCCTATTTAGCATTTTTGCACATCTCCTATGTTTATTGTTGGATTTGGTTTCATGAAAATTATCGAGAATCCAGGAACAATGCAGATGATCATACATCCAATCATCCAGGAACGTTGCCTTTTGAGCATTCACTAGTACAATAATAGAGTGCTTCTTACGCATTGTACAGTATCACCTTTTTTTCAAAAAAAATAATCCAATGTACAGTTTCTGTTGCTGCTAAAAGATATATTGTATTGTTATGGAAATTTAAGTGCCTCTCACCAGAAAGGGGAACCACAAACGATGAAGCATCTTCATTGCATAGGTAAAAACTCATGCTTGTGGCACATTATTGCACATGATTCTGTTGCAGTACATGATTCTACAACAGTGTCAATGGCCTTACCATTGCCCACGTATGAAACGAAAACCCTCAATTTTCTCACAAAGCAAAGAGAAAAGAAATGGCCATGGGAAGCATGGAGAGTTCTCGAAGTGCAAACGGTCCACGACTCTCATAACTTGTTTTTGTTTGCTTCCTCAAAGATGCATAGATTAGATCAGCACCAGCATCAAGGACATCTTTTATTTGGGATCTGTCTAATGATATCAACATTCTTATAACCTCTTGTTAATAAATAGTGGATGATGAATTCCCTCTCTGCTATGGAATCAATGTTCATTGCATCCCACAAAAATATGCTTATTTTGCCTCTCTGTTATGGCTATTGTGCTTATTGCATCTACAATAAAAGTATATTCATCGCCACTGTTTTTATTTTACTTTAGCGAGCTAGTGTTTTACTTAGATGTTAATTATTGGATTGACTCTGCAATCTGCATGCACCAATAAACCGCCGGCCTACAAGGATGTTGCCAAGTCTTGCTCTTCGTTCGCCAAGCCAGTATCAGATAGCATGTTGCCATGCTCGTGCACACGGCGATACTTACAGAGAGCATTATGTTCATTGACAGACTATACCTACACGTATGTATATGCATCAGTGATCAGTACAACAAGTGTGCTGGATCCCTTTTTGTGTTAATAGAACCTCATCGTACAGGGGATGCGTGGTATGATGTTTTATGTACTACTAAGCTTCATCCTCAGAGCTAAGTGTCTTAAATAAAAGCTCATCACTTTCTTTCCTTAACAAATATTACTAGTTTTTAATTCATAAATGCTCTGCTTCTGCTGGAATTCTGTTGTCATGATTCATGTCATGGCCGGTTGGACAGGGTAGCAACAATGTGCATGTTCTCTCTGTGTTTATTGCCCATGGTCACCAAATCATACCAATACCATCAATATATAAACGGCAGAGTGAGGTCTCAGTTGTCTTGTATGGACTATAGAACAGCAACCACTATACATATATCAGATCATATAAAGCTCTGGCAATATCCACTCTCCAGCCTTCATATATCATGGAAGATAGCTTGTGTGTTTGTAGTTCGGGACTGGGAAGTACCAGGAAACCAATGCGATCAATTTTTCATTATTCGCCATTGGTGGCGAGGACCATGATGTCACGGGATAGCGCCAACTTCAGAGCTGAATGTATTGGTAGGTAGTTGATCATCTAGCTCATCCTAGTTACAAATGCACTTCTCACAGATATAATCTGTACACCTGTCCCATGGAAGCGATCTCTATCTTTTTTGAGCTCGGCAATCTCCTCGTGGATCTCCGCAAGTGGCAACGAAGCATCACAAGTCTGTGTTACTCCATTATTGGACTCCTATTGTATATAAATGAATAGGAGAGAACAACAGAAAAGAGGGCTGGGTTTGTGCATGACGTTGCAGGTTGCTGTATTGGGCTCCGCGAGGTGGGGATTATGTATTGGTTGGGCTACATAGATCATGGCTGGATTCCCAGCCATTGGCACCTTCCCTGGCATTTCCCATCCTCCTCTCAAGCCTTCTTCATCATCTGCCGCCGGACCCGCTGCAGAACCTGTGTAAACCATTCCATGTGGATTCCATTTGATCGTTTCTACCAGCACTATAGGTCACTTTGTAGTATATCCTGGCCATTGTTTTACAAATGAAATGAAGTTTTTGAACTTTACCTGGGTCTTTAGGTACAAGCAGGAACCTGGGCAAACTTTTTGAGCTTTGTGTTGCTTGTCTGGGAAAAAATTCTCCATCAATCGTCTTCTCCTTCTGGATAGTAACATGTCAAGTCGACGCTTACCAAACATGTGTGGTTGCATGTTAGACTGTTAATTAGTGGACTGTACATACGTCTGCACGCCAACGTTGAATAAATAAAAACTA
This sequence comes from Alloteropsis semialata, assembly GCA_004135705.1. Classification (NCBI taxonomy): domain Eukaryota; kingdom Viridiplantae; phylum Streptophyta; class Magnoliopsida; order Poales; family Poaceae; genus Alloteropsis; species Alloteropsis semialata. The sequence continues at coordinate 26,204,822 of CM014276.1, read as the reverse complement.
CTGTGAATTTCAAACGAGCATTATTTGAATGAGTAAACACGATATGATGAAAAGAAATTCGTTTTGTAACTATAGCACTTTGCTAGTAGAATGAATGAGAAATTGATGTATTACATAAGTGTGGCATAGAGGCAACTTTAGCTCATATTGTTGTTCACAGTTCAGTTAAGTTACTTCTTTTTGGGGCATAAGCTTTCAACTGCTAGTGCTTGGAGAAGCATTGTGAGAGATGGTTTACCGTTCCAGCTGTGGAGAAACATATGAAGTTTACAAATTTTGGTACACAGAGATGGTTTACTACTCCTATAAAAGAGATCCTACACTCATCAGCTTAAAAATTGCCATGCATTACAACATTTGTGAGACTCAAACTAGTTGCACTTTGTCGGACGCCCCACAACAAACATGTGTTTGAATGGGAGGCACAAGGTAATCCAATGTGACTGTTTCAGATAAATCAAACTCCTGAGAACGTAGAACCATGCAAGCGTAAACTTACATAGGTTATAACATTAGCATAATCCCCTGCAACAAAAAACTTTCAACGGGCTCCAATATTGACATCCACGTCACGTCGGTGAGAGGAAGCGCTGATTATATTACTCGATTATCATGATACATGAGTCTCTGATCTCTTTCAATACCTCCGGCCTAATTTCATCACTAGATCAGCAAGGAATATCATGTTAAAATTCTCCAACCAGCCTGAATATAGTAGGATTAATATACCTTTTTCTGAGAACAAAGCAAGAACAGTTGTTTAGAGAATTCCATATTTGCAAATTTAGTGGTCAGAGCCAAAAAAACAATTCAGCTTTAGTGTGCATCTTGTATTCAGGACAGACCATTGAAACCATAATAACTTAACTACATGATTATATATGGGAATCGGAAGACAGTGTCCTATGTCCATGTTTGTAGTTTAGACTGATTTCTTCTTTGGTCCCATCCAACACTAGCAGCCAAGATGAAGGGTAACTTGTTTTGATTGCACCTTTGCTCTTCACCTTGTATACAACTGGAAAGAACACATTGGACGATATGCCCTTGCTGATCTCAAAGATGCATAAAACGAGAGAAATGGATAGGAGAGATGATGCACATATCATACCACGTTTCTCTTATGGGATTTTGATCGTACCCTCATTACAATAAATTATTTGATTTAAATGGGTCATTTCTGAAACAAGAGATACTGCAGGTACGATGGTACCTCCTGAACATGGTATATTTATCCCTCCTCACCTCGGTCAAGCTATTATATTCACAATTCCATACCTAAATGCAGAAATCGATGACCTAGTTTTGTAGTTTGTGAATACTAAACTTGTAGATGCCCGATGGCTAAGCCACTAAACATGTCATCATATTCGTCATTATTAGTCATGATTATTGTAGTTAACATTTAAGCATTTTCATAAACTGTTCATAAATGTTTCACCTCAGGAGTGAAATATAAAATTGTTGAACATGTTTACTATATGGACCCGACCAAACAGGACCACATGTTAATTTACAAAAACGTAGATGATCGTTGTTTGCAAACATGATGGAGGCCCATGTGTTCAGTGCGGAGAGGCGAGGAAACATGTTTAGATTTTAAGCAAGCTCATAAGTCAAAATACTGTAGAAGAATAATACGCTATTAGCTTGCTGCATTAGGCCAGTCTCAATGGAGAGTTTCATTGCACAGTTACCTAGACTGAGAACCAGGTAACTGTGACAGATGAGTTTCATGGGGATGAAACTCCTCTCTCATCTCATAAAACTCACCCTATTAATTATCTTGCCAAGTCAGGAATTTTGCCGATGTGGCATTGTATTTAATGCCATGAAACTCTCATGAAATTTTCCATTGAGACTGGCCTTAGAGAAATTAACAGTATGTTATCCAAACTGCCTATTATTTCTGAAACAAACTAAATATTTATATGCATCATTATACTTGGTGGTTGACAGCAAGAGAAAAGCAGGGATCTACAGCATTACTTGGCTAAATGTATACATAGCATAGTCGCTTAATAATCTAAGAGGAAGAAGAGATGATAATTAACTTCGATATGAATCAAATAAGTAGCATTATTGCTATAAAAGTGACAATTTTTTTTTGTTGGACCATCTGGGTGTTATTAATCAACAAGCATTAAATATTTGGAATATCACCCTAAGAAAATGGCCGTCCCAATCAAAAACTTAGTTCTGATGCTAGCCATTGCCTTGCCTACTCTAGAAACGATAGGCATCTCATACGAGCAAAGAAACCTAAATTAGCCTAGTATACATTTTCTAGTAGGACATCATGACAGCACCTAACATTTGTAAGACCAACATGGCAGCATGAGGACTTGTTATACTCTGTTTTTTCTTAAGTTAGTGGCCACTGTACGCTGTTAAGCAAAAGGAATCAGTGAACCATGTGCACAGGTGTAACTTCCCTATATCACGTTATTGTACAGAGTAAAATCATGGTACTAGTCGATATCAAAGGTTATATTGCAAATTTCTGACTGCCCAGCAAGCTATATATATGAGTACTTCAAGCAGAGCAGTCTAACTCTAAGGTTTGAGGTTTCGAGGCTGTTCACTATGGGATATTTGTGTTTCTGATAGATAGAAAAACCATAACATAGGAATGGAAAGCATGGGGAATTTCACTCTGAGGTGATCCCCATCAAATTGCGCACCTGTCTGCTGTGCATTACTGAAACATATAGTGACCAGTCATGTATGTCAGCAAACAAATGTTTTGTTTGAGTCAAATCTTGTAAATCGCTGATACCCATGGTTGGTTTGTTGCCTTGTAGTGTAGATAAATATTTAGTTTGTTGATCAATCTAGTACAAGTTATTCTAGGTTAGCACCTTCCTGTGATATAAACAAAGGTGTGACCTGAGAATGTTTCAACGCTTCCTAATCTTCAGAATTTGTTCTAACTTAAACTGATGGATTATTGCAGGAAGCCTTGATGGTGCTTACCAGAATATAAATGCAACTAATTTAATAAAATAAATACGGTTACTCAAGAATAGTTGAAGTTGAAAACCTTCGCCAAAAGATGACCAACAATTTGATTATGAAAACAGATGTAAAGATTACATTTTCTTTTCAGAAGAACGTTTATATCCTTCAAAGGCAACACTATCTAGACAAATCTTACGTGCCCTGTGTTTACTTGAAATTAGAAGTAAAGGCGATACCGAGTAACTTAAAACACAAATCGTGGCATTGAGTGTGTAATATGAATTTACCTTGGCGTGCGAATAATTATAATCTCATTGAGGCCATTTACCTAATATCTGTCGTAATGAAGCTAGGGACAACTGAATGGTTTTATTGGGATAATTTGCCCCCTGATGAAAGGCTTCTATTTCCATTACCTTGTTGGTGACAGGAAATCTTGACGAGATCACTTTTTGTTATCAAGAAGTGATCCCACCATGAAATCTCGTTTACTTGGGCCACTACTCTAATGTACAGGGGCACCTCTGGACCAGGTGCCTTCCTGTTAGAAAAGCATGCAGCATGCATAGGCATAGAGGCATACCGGCCATTTCTGCATTTTTTTTAATAAGGCACAATGTTTCTTCATTATAGTAATAAATGCACAAACAACACAAGTTTTGGATATGATTGGACCATGATCATCTGAATTGTTGCTGGATTCTACTTGTCGATTTTCATCAAAACCAAATCAGACAGAAAACATGGAAGAACCGGAGAAGTGCACGCAAAAATGTACACATAGGTAGTACGATAAGAAGTTTTTGCCTTAACCCTCGTCCCATAAGACGGTGCAGGAAATGGCCAATAGCCCAGATGTTTTTTCGGCTCCCTCTCTGAATTAAATCTCGGTTTAGCCACTCTGAGAATCGATTCTCCTGACTGCTAAGTGCCCAAAGGCCTGGGGTTGTGGGACCTTGTGGTCAGTGATCACCGGGTTGTTGCAACACCGCAGAAATATAAATACTGAGGCTGTGTTTGGAAGAACCGGCCAAAATTTTGGCTGCCAAACCTTTGATGAGTTCGGACAAATCTTTGGCCAAAGTGGGACCGCTGCGGGGCCCACGTCCCGGGGTCACGGGCGACCGCGTTAGGCGTCCCCGTGAGCCTTCCCAGAGCGCGACGATGCGCCCGTCTCCGCGCTCTCCCTTCCGGCTTAGAGGTTCTCGCCGCCGTCCGCCGACGCTGCGCCCGGCTCCCCGCTCTCCCTCCCGGGTGAGCGTTTCTGCCCGCACCGGCCGGCCGGCCGCCGTCCAACTCCTCCTCATCTCCATCCATCCCCTCCTCCACCCAGCAGCAGCCGACCGGCCTCTGCTAGATCTCGCCGGCCGCCTCCGATTGGCTTCCCGCTCGGTCTTTCTCTGGGCCTGCAGATCTGTGCTGCCTGCACCTCGTGGAAATCTCCGCTCCTTGTTTTGGGATCGATGGATCCTCCGGTCGCTGGTTCCCCTCCGTCCCACACGACTCCTGCAAAGGAATCGGAAATCCCAGCCGGCCCGGCACGGAGATTTCAGACTTGTTTATCAAGTGGAGAGCTCCTCTGGCTGGGTTGAGGTTCCGTAGGAGGGCGGTGCTCTGATCGGAACAGGATGAGGGGTCCGGCGTGGTGGGCCCTGCTGCTGCTGCTGGCGCTGGCCTTGGCGGACGCGGCGGCGGCGAGGTTCGTGGTGGAGAAGAACAGCATCCAGGTGACATTCCCCGACGAGCTCAAGGGCAAGTACGAGGCGCCATCGAAAACTTCGGGGTGCGGCAGTACGGGGGCACGCTGCACGGCTGGGACGACTACCCCAACTAATTGCTTTGGTTTGCAGTTGTGGAGTAGATAATTTGACTACTTGTGCAATACAGAATTGGCAATGCAGTAATTTGATGCTTATTGAACAGAAATTAAGACTATGTCAATTTGTTTTAGGTCGTTTGAGCATTTAACTTAATTTTGGTATATTTTTGTTTGTGACAAATTTGAAGCCATGCTTGATTTATATGATTATTACAAATTCTCTGCAAATACCTAACTTGTAATTACTTATCCAGATAGCGTGATGCGTTGATATTATGTGAACCTTGGTTCCTAACTCTGAACCAGAATCTGCTCAACACCAAAATTGTATACAAAGCACGACTTGAAACTGGTGTGATGCAGAAGTACATTAGCAAAATAAGGTTCTTATTATACGTTTAATTTCAGAAAATATAACTGCATATAATTCATGGGTTGTCACATGATAGTACAGACTTTTCTGTTGTACAGCCTATTCATCCTTTTAGGAGGGCTCCATGATATGGCACAAGGCAGAATTGATTCAGACAAATCATTATATTCTCCTTTTTTGTTATATAACAATGTCCTCATATTGCACTTGCTGCAAAACATTGAAGTATTGACAGACTTTGCTGCTAAAAATTTCTTTGCTACACATTGACTGGGATTTCAATCATGACTGCAAAAGCTTCTTCTAATCTCTAGTCTATTCTGCTTTGAACAGAATGCTTTTCCAGTGTCAAGGCATGGAATGCACAAATTGTTGGAGCGGCCGCAGTTCTTGTTGTGGATGACAAGCCAGAACCTTTACTCACAATGCACAACCCAGAAGAAGGCAAACATCTAATAACAAATAAGGTGGGGACTTGAGGGAATCTGTACCCCACCCCGATGAGCGTGTCTAGTATGAATTCTGGACAAACAGTAGTGATGAATGTGGTCGTAAATGTCATATGCAAATGGACTTCATGTAGAGCTTCAGAAGAAACACTTCGGTTAGTGGCTGCGTCGTGCCAACACATAGGATCAGATTTGTGCTCAGAATTCTTGTCAACTTCGATTGTTGTCATTTGTGATTCGATAACTGCTTGATTTTAAGAATCTGAATTGTATATCCGGTTTGTTCTGGACTGTGCACGGGCATGTAATTGGATCTGACATACTGTTGCTGTTGGAGAAAACATTCCACAAGAATATTAGATTGAACTGAAATTTGAACGGATACCGAACTTGTGCAATGTTTTTTTATCTAGAAGCAGTAGTCAATGCTTGCAAATTTGCAAGCATATTTGACAAGGCATCCGATATTTGACAAGGGGGCAATACCTGTCGGCCAACAGTATTATAAGGTATAACGTTGGACAAAGATCACATAGAAAACACCAAAAATGATAAGAACACCACCAGGCACCGTATCTGTTACTTCAAAAACAGTACCGATCATACACATTATCATGCCCATTTTTCATGATGTTCACATTATCAAGAAAATATAACATAATGTAACCTCGACATATTGCAGTTACCAAGTATTCCATTCCAATCAACAAAAGAGAAAACAAGCCTAAGTGTGTAAAATTCATATCACAAGGATGAAAGATCATGGAAGTGAGAAATGGTCATACAGAAGTGCACCATATCACCAAACTGACAAATCACATTTCAGTTTTGAACCTTACATTTCCGCACACATCGTACAAGCTAACCATGGTCATCAAATTCGCCATACACACAACAACTCGCAAATAGAAAACTAGTTGTATCCTTTCATTGACTCCGGTGTGCCAAATAGTAAGCATGTGCTACACTCTTTTGCAGCCTCTCTAATGCTTCCAGTGCCTGAAATGGGTTTACACAAGTCATATGTCAACTAAAGAAAAGGTCATAAACAAGTATATGTAAAAGGAAATTGTGGTTGTTTGGCCACAAACCATTCACAGGAATTCATAAGACCGAACAGCAAAACGAATTCACATTAGCGGAAATCTTAATAAAGTAACTATTTTGTCATACTTTAACCATGCAAATATCACCCCACACGCCACCGAGATAATTGAAAGTACTTTTGTGCATCCCCTTTATATATGATCTGCAACTTCATATATAAAGGTTGGAACTAGAAATGATGAGACAAACTACAGGTAATGCTATATGTGACCTCCGGTTCATATATGCTCATCAAGAAATGCAGTAAATTATCATTGTTACTACGTCCAATAATTTGAATTCAGGAGGGAGAGGGGATCTCAGACACTTGCCTGTAGAGAGCGCTTACGAGTTCAATCTTTTCAATGCCTCCGGTGTGCCATATAGTAAGCACGTGCTATTTCATCGCGGACAGCATTCATGTTTATATCATCATCAACTTCATCGGCCTCACGGCGCTGCTGTGCTTGCTCAACATCTGGTTCGCCCATTGCAACACGTGGGACAGCTGCAGCGACACTAAAGTCGACATCCTCGCCATCATTTTCCAATATAAAATTATGCAGCGCACAACACGCAAGAATTATTTTGGTTTGTGTACGCTCAGGATAGCTTGGAACTGCCAACAGGATTCTCCACTTCATCTTTAAGACCCCAAACGACTGCTCTATCACCGAGCGAAGAGATGAATGAGCTTTGTTAAATACCTCTCTTTCACCGGATGGTCCAGGTCCATGTCGCCACTGTTGTTGATGGTACTTACACCCCTTGTATGGTGCTAGATATCCAGGGCGGTTCGGATACCCCGCATCAACCAGATAAAACTTCCCTGCAAGTTCATAGCACCAATCGCATAAAGCAGTCGTCATCCGAATTTGACAAATGCAATAAATCAGAAATAGCAATTGCGTACCTTCTGGAGGATGGGGGAAATGTGGGCCATACTTCATAATGGCCTCCTGCAGGACGGTCCAATCATGTGCTGAGCCAGGCACCCCCGCAGCAACAAATGTGAACCGACGATCAAAGTCACAGATGGCCAGTATATTCTGAGTTTTCTCATTCTTCCTATTGACATATTGCACAACTTTACTAAATGGAACCACCACTTTCACATGTGTGCCATCTATTGCCCCAATTGCATTGTTGAAGAAAGGAGCAGACCTATGGTTCCCGACCTTAGGGTGAATAGAACTGAATGTGGGGTCCTTGGGTGCAATTATATGTTTGGCAAGCTTGGTCACACAAGATAAGACATGGTTGAACTTTTGGCTAACAGTCCCCATGGACCTCCCAAACCTATTCTCAACTTGCCGAACTGGTTGTGGAGGGCCAACCATGTACAAGAACAACACTAAGGCCTCTCTAGATGACATCTTTGAAGTTGACTTCAACCCATATTGCTGAACCGACTGGTGATGTAACAACTCAAATACATGACCATGCATCCTGAACATGTTATAGCAAGCAGTTGAATCTTGCAATGTCCTCTCGACCCATTCAATTCCATTCTCCCCAGGTTGTCGTCTAGGTTGTTTGCATAAGAAAGTGTCCTCGTACATACCTACAAGGATGGCTTTCTGCATCCATTTAGTTGTCTTCCTCGTACCGTCCCAGAGAATTTTCATCCCCTTGGAAACAGGATTTTCTTTTCCAAACAAATTATCCCAATCCTTGTACAGCTCTTCATCCTCCTCACTGTCTGACGAACCATCAATTGACCAACATGAGGCTTCTTCGGAACCGGTCCCGTAAGCTTCGGCTGACGAGGTGTCCCCTACATTGGGTGCCTGCAAAACAACAATAACATAATTTGTGAGCACCAACCAGCAATTGAAATCTGAAAACCATGTCTACAAATAAGATTCATCAGCTATAACCCCCTAGCAGCAATGGAGAAGTTCAACACATTAGTGAATTAGCGCGAACCAGCAATTCAAATCCGAAAAGCATGTGTACACATAACATATGTAATCTGAAAATGCACATAACCACAAATAGATTCAATAGCTCTAACCTCCTAGCAGCAATGGAGAAGTACAACACATAAGGTAATTAATCAGCAAAAGACATAAACACCAATAGCATGCATACAACACTTTATTATGGTTCTTTCCAACAGGTTCCACATCATTACAATAAAATTGATAAAACTCATCTAGCTCCGCTCTACATCGATACAACACATCTAGCTCCGCTCAACATCCTCCCAATGCAGCAGGCATACAAATTGACACTAGATGGTCCGGACACAGGCTAACCACGCTGCCGGCTGTGCTCGACAGCCCGCTGGATCCAGTTGGATCTAGCTGCTGCTGTTTCCAAAAGGAGGAATGCCACTCTGCGTGACGGGCTCTCGAACTCCTGACTAAGGAAGAAGTAGTCCTCACCGGCGGGATCGATCCCGGATTCTAAAGCCAATTTCAAGCAGCGAACATATTCCTCCTGTTCCTCTTGTTTGCGCTTCATGTGGTCCGCTGTTACTTCTTTGAAAGCCCTTCTAGTATGCTCCTGTTGTTCGGACACCTTCGCAAGGAACCTACTCAGCAAATTTTTCTTCTTTTTTGGCGCAATGCTGCTGGATGGTGACATTGGCACTTCTTGCTTCTTCCTAGGACTGTCAGCAGTCGATTTCGTAGCCCCACTACTGCCGCGCTTGTGGCTACCAGATGTTGTAGTTGGAGAAGTGGGGTCGTTGCCCGGGGTGTCCTGGGACTGCATGTGTTCTGTGCTTGGTTCGTCCACTGATGCAAACATTGCCGAGTAGTCAATGGTAACATCCCTAAACATATCGTCCAGCATGCAAAGCCAACTGGGCTCTTCATTCTTCAAGCGCTCCACATCCGATAGCTTCTGGTTATGAGAAAAGGGTTGACAAAAAGTGAGCATTAATACAACTGTGGAAAAACCCAACTTAATCAACTAAAATGTGACATTGTGAAGCAGTTGCTAACCTTTTTCAATTTTGTCCAAACATGTTTCTGTCACACCCGGTTTCAAAACAAAACCAAGTGCTACCTATATGTATGCCAGGACCTAGTTTCATACATATAGTGACATCATAAGTGAATAACAGTAACAGTATCACGTAAATAAAGAGAGATTATCAGAGATATACGCTTAATCCTGGAAACGAAGGCTCCAAACTCGCAGGCAATCGACTGGGGGTTGCGTACGCCTAGAACTTCAACTTCAAAGCAACCTCTTCTTCTGAGCAACATTGGTTATAGCAAGGGTGAGTACATGTCGTACTCAGCAAGTGTAGAGCAAAAGCAAATGACATGCAAGGCTAAATCAAGGATAGGCTGGCAAATAATTGCATTAAGCATTTTAGTTGGTCAAATTTTAATTAGCAGCACAATTACTAAGTATAAGTATATACCAACCCAATTATAGAACTAAAATAAATAAATGCTCATAAAGTAACCACAATTTATTTCAACTTCAAGTTCAATTATCATGAGAGGGTCCAAGCCGCTCTTAACCGTGAGCACGGCTGATATATCAGTTTTACACTCTGCAGAGGTTGTACACTTTCCCCACAAACAATGTTTCTCATATAGCCTGAGGTAGCTAGCCTCTTCAACACTTCCTTAGGTGAGGGGCCAGAGAACCATTACATGACCTTTACAAAGAATTATTAACATGAAACAACCCGCTAAGGTTTCAAGCCACAGCAGAGCATAACCTTTTCTAATCGCCGAGTTACTTACCAAAGCATACTCCCAAGAGATCCGGCTATACCCCGTCTATGCTTCCCCTCTTGCCCTTTCGGTAAGGTTATTACAAGTTAACTCTTCTAATTAATTAGTCACAACCAGAGCCCATTAGCTATGTGGTTGCACTGTTTTCTTGGGTGGTCACTCCATGTTCCAATTAAAATAATGATCTTATTTATCGTCCAATGAGCATAACACAAGTTCATATAGTTCAGCATTAATGATATCCATAACCCAAAGTTAAGCAACTAAGCAATGCTACCCAACAGTAATTAAATAACCTGGTTATGCAAGGGAAAAGGTAATCAAAACTAGTCAAGTCCTTAACATGGGTCCCATCATAATTATAAAAGCATGCAAGCATAGCATAACTATAAAGTGAGCATGTCATATGGTTATTAGGACTGAAAATATGATCAAGAATACACTTGCCTTAAATCCAGAGAATAATTGCTCAGATTAACCTTCAACTTTTGTTCTTCAATCTCTCGAACAACAATCCTTCTATTCGTAGCAATCAACGAGCACAAGCACACACTAACAAAGAGACAACAAGCACAACTAAGAACAATACACCAAACGAACAGAAAACAATAAAAGAACGCACAAAAAGGCGGGGCTTGATGCTAAGGTCACGAGGGCTCAGGAAACGACGATAGCGATGATAAAGACGAAAAGACAACTATCGTAACATTTATGTTATGAGAGCACAAGAGACTATATGCTTGGTTTATTTTAGCTTAATAAAATAATGTAAAGGATATTTCAGAAAATACCCTAAATTAGAATTATGTCATATTAGAGTTTATTTTACAAAACCGAGATAAGACTAAGTCAACTTTTATACATCTAAATGTTCATGTAGGAATTAGACCAATTAAACACTTAATTAGAAATAAAAACATGTGTGAACATCTAATCGTATAACTTCATGATTTGTGTTGAACTAACCATATTATTATTGGAAAGACATTAACGTTGAGATTAATCATATTAACAACAATTATAGAAAACTGATGGTTAACCCTAAATAGCTTTTAATTAGTTACATAGCAATTAATCAAATTAACTTGCCAAGACACAGCCTAATTAACTTTTAATTAGGAAACTGGTGAATAAGTGATTAATCACATTAACATTTAATAGAAACTAAAAACAACAAAAGAAGGTTATCATTGTTGCTAACGCATAACTTTGACCGATATGAACCTAACGCAACAAAGACGACTCGGAACAGAGCTAAAACAAATGACGGTAAAGGTCTAAAGGTTGCAACTAGAACTTAGAGATGGCTAACTGGTAAAGTTCTCGAGAGAGACAAAGAATAGAATATTTGAGCATCAAGGTCACTTCCCGGAATTATGCGTGAAAGTGATGGAATAGGAGCATAAGGAATATTAACGTGCTACTTGCAGATTAATATATTACTTTAATGGCTCTCACTTATGCAATAATGCAACGGTATAGAATAATTAGATGCTACACCATTGTTACAACATAATGTTAACCATTAAGTAATATAACTAATCTGTAGTGGTCAACATATTATTTCTCGTATAGGCTACTAAGAAGTAACAGATGATGAGAGGCTAAGGGAAAGATGGAAACATTAACATATGATCTTTACAAGCTTATACATTATTTAATAATGCAAACTTATGGTGCAATGAAATTGGAACCAGTAATTAAGATCCTAGGTATCACTGCAGCAACATAAATTTAATTATTAAATAGATGCTAACTTGCAAGGATTTATTGTCAACTATCAAAGTTTTACTAGGTCTGGATCAGAAAGGACGGGCTAGCGTAATAACATTTGCAAGACACTATACATAGAGCCCGCAAGAGAACACGATGGCTAATAAGGTTTGGTTTGGTGAAAGATATATATAGATTGAGAAAGAATTCTGCTAAAGCGGATTGAAAAACCTATAACTATTGCTGATGATGTAAGCATGATGGCATCATCATGTCATTACCTGCATGGTTGATTTGCTTATGTACGAGAGCTAGCTGAATGCTGATCATGACATGGTCGGCTCAGTTTCTTAATAGGTGGTTGATCTGGGGAACGTACGTAAGCATGCAAGGAGCATTCTAGTTTGCTGCAGGTTTACGTACAGGAAGTTAGCACAGACTTGCATGGCATGCAAACATGATGGCGCTCGGTGGAAAAGGTACTGGCTCGGCAGGTTGCATGGCCGGATCGGCAGCTCAGCATGGCTGCCTTCGTCGGCTTTAATTTCTCACTGCGATGACACAACTAGATTGAGCAGAGGCAGAAGCCACCGTGTGTTTACAGGAACACAGATATGGAAACGAGAGAGACATCGTCGCATCGATCAGGACCGGTGGCGCTATGGGATACGACGGGCACGGCTAAGATGCAAAACGGAAAGAGACTACAGGAAGGTGACGAGGTACTCACCGAGGACGGATGGCCAGGGACGACGACAACAGGAATTGGCCGGATTGAAGATGGCCGGCGGCGTCTCCGTGCTTCACTGGGCGGAGGTCTCCCGGCGGCTGGTTGACGACAGGTTCCGGCAGCGGAGATGCTTCACGAAGTGTAGTTCGTCCCACGGTGGAGATGAGTTCGATGGAGAGGACCAGAAACGGTCCGACGCGTAGTGACTCGCCGCGGGTCTGAGCTTCAAGCGAGGGGCTCATCCAGCGATGAATTGATGACGGAACGAGGCGAAGAAGATGTACTGGGACTTGACGAAGTTTTTGGAGATGACAGCTCGCTCCTGCCGTCCTGCGTCCACCGAGGGCGCCGGAAACGTCGCTCGAACTTCACCATGGATGGGGAGCTCCGATGGCGGTTGGACGTCGGGACGAGGCGTTGGGTTGCGGCTCGACCCCACGAAGCTGTTGGTGGCGCCGGATTTCGCTGGTGGTGCTCGTGCGCGGCGAATCGGAGAGCAAGGCGCTCATCTTCTTCATGAGCGGCGGTGGCTTCTTGTGGGCTCGACGGGCGGCGGCGCTGTGGGGCGAAGGACGGCAAAAGCAGCTAGGGTTTGCAAAGGAGCTCAGGTTGCAGGCTTTATAGGGGCCCGGCGAAGCCCTAGCGTGGCGCGCACGCCGAGAACGGCAGCGGCGGTGCGTCGTGCGCAGCCGGAAGACCGAAGGTTGGGCTAGATCGTAATGGGCCTGAACTGGGTCTTATGGGCTCGGCCCGAATCTAACTGGGTGAAGTTCAGGGAGCAAAACTAAACTAAACTGGTTTTATTTAGGACGGGCTCGGCCTAGTAGAACAGATGAGGTTTTATGATTTTCGGGAATAAATTATCAGTTTAAAAATAAATCTAGAGAAACCTAGAGAAATTGTTTAAACTGGGAAAAATATTCCAAAACATCAAGGATTCCGAGAAAAATCTCAGAGATAGATTTGGACAAGCTCAAATAAAATTTTTGGAGCTCATGGAAAGATTTCTAGATGCTTTGATGGAAAGAGAATTTAGCTCTAGGAAAAGAATAGGAATAAATTCCAGAGAAGTCTGGAAGATTCCCAGGGAAACCTATTTGATATCTGAGAGGACTTGGAACGCTAAACGCTAAAGACACACCACAACAAGAACACAACAACCGCGCTTAAAGCCTATGTTGTTTTAATTTATTCTAGAAAAACAATATTTCTAATACTAAATTCCCTGTAATAAAATATAAATGTTGGAAAATTTTAGAAATTCACAAATCCTATTTGATTATTTAGTGTAATCTATTCACATCCCAAAATATGAAATTTTGGGGTGTGACAGTTTCCCGGCCTTGTACCCGCCATGTGATGTTCGGCCACCTCCTGTGCCACCTCTCAATAATTTCAAAGCGCCGTAGAACACCTTTAGCTGCGACAACCGTGCTTTGAGCTGCCGCTTATTATATGACCTCCCAGTTCGTTCTTTGAATCCTTTAACCATGTTTGCCCAACCTAATGCACTTAGTTGACCCTGGGGACAGTTCCCATTTTGTTGTTCGTGCAGCCACAAATGACATAAAGTTTCCGTACGAAAATCATCCCATTTCGCTCTATGGGCGCCCTACTCAGACATGACAGTAATAACAAAAAATTTACATAAGCACATACACGGATGCAGACAGCAATGTATGAGGAATGTATGAATTTCCAGTGATACTGCATATGAGCAGTCCTCACAAAGAAGGAACTGCAATTTTGTAAAGCAAACAGTGCAGTACATAAATGGAAAGCTAACAGTGCAAATGAGGACTCACTGAGGATAAGTCATCGTCGCCAACATCATCGCCAACATTGGCCGCCATGACATCGTCGTTGCTGGAAACATCAGCAACGGGTGACTGCGCCTGCCGGCGTGAAAGGCTGCGAGTGCGCGGCCTACCAGGTACAGATGAAGAAGCCGGATCATCGGCCATAGACGCCGAACGAGCAGGTACCGGTGGCATATCGAAACGGGGCGGCCGACTACTGGGATCGCCATAACCATCTGTGAATGATGAAGTGCGCACCAAATGGTCGAACAATGAGATGTCGCAACAAATCTTAAGTGTAGGTGTCCAACATATATGAGCAGGTACAAACAAATATCTTATGTAGGCATGAAAGCAAAGCTGAGCAGAAAATAATTTCATGATGTACACAGCAATTGTGACCAACATGATATGTTATACTAGTGCCTTGCGCGCCCCTGCGCGAGTACAGTGTGTTGTGATTCGGTCTTGGTAGTACTCATGCATTTGCATTATTTGACTAAGCTTGATGAGTTAATGTATCACTGCAAAAGTTCTGTAAAATGTTTCCGAAATTGGGAGAAGCAGTGTCCTGCTTAAGTGCAGTGGTAGCTCAAGTTGGTCAAGTAATTGTTTCATACAGGACACATTGTTGTAACACTAGCATCTATAAAGATGGGGACTTTAAAAAAACACAAGTACTTCTAGGGTTTAACATGTCAAACTTAATCTGGTTAATCAAGGCAACAAAAGCTGAAAAAACTACCAAACTGATAACTGCTCATTTTATGTAGCATGGCTTAAAAAATATGGAGCATGACAAGGGTGTCACCAGTTATGTGCTAATGTTGGCAACGATATGAAAAGTATCCCCAACTGAAATAGTTCAGTCATGGATAACGAAAATTGAGAAGTAATTATTTGTCATATAGATTACTACTATTGTGTGTAAGTTTTGTAATTAAACCGGTGGACTGCTATCTGAAGGTCCACAATAGTACTGCTGCTACATGAATTTTGGAACTGGAAACAAGGTTAATTGCAACATGGACTCACCGTAGCACGGTGGAAATCCCACCGGAGGAAGGGAAGCATATGGGCCACCTTGCCATGGTGGTACGGACGACGTCGAATGCCTTGCAGGCTCTGCAATGGGGCGTAGCTCCGAGGAAAGGTGCATGTGGAAGTACCCCGATGGGACACCATAGCCTGGGTAACCTTGTGCAGGGCCGGCCATGCCTCCGGCGGCACCCGGAGCGCTTGGGCACGACGCGTAGAACGGCGATGGGTTACTGCCCGAGGAGAAGTAGGGGTTCAAGTGGTAACTAGCAAAGGCATGAGGCGACGCTTGGCTGGCCCCGGCGGTGACCGGAACGGTTGAAGACGATGTCAGCAGGGGGTAGTACCCGGGCACAAACGGGGGGTCCGGATGTGAGTAGGGACGGAAAGCCTCATCCCCTCCTCCGGCCATGCTACGGCCATGCACGAGCTGGGGAACGGCGGGGTGCGAATGGGCGGTGCCGGGCCGAGAATAGGCAGCTGTTGGGGGAAGGGGTGAGCAAAGCGGGCGCACCGGCGGAGGGGGTGGAAGGGCGAAGGGGAGACGGGTGGGGACGGCTGGCCGACGGCAGTGCAAATCGGAAGGGGAGCGGAAGGAGAGGGTACCCACGGCTGGAGGCCGAAGAAGGGTTGCGGACGCCAGCCGACGATCGGCCCCGGTTGCCCCCCCCCCGCTCGAACGCAGTCCCAGGGGAGTGGGAGGACTCCGGATCTGTTGGCCGGGGCGCCGACCTCGCTGCCGAGCACCTCGCGCCGCTCGCCGTTGAGCTCCCAAGACCGAGGCCCCCGATGCGCCCGCGCCCGATCTGCATCGTGTCTCTACCGGCGGCGGCAACGCTCCGAGATCTGCAGTGGGCGGCAGCGGAATATGGCGCGTGCGGCACTGGATGGGCGGCGGAGCGTCGGAGGGGGCCGGCGGCGCGGCGGTGAGAACCTCTAAGCCTGAAGGGAGAGCGCGGAGCCGGGCGCATCGTCGCGCTCTGGGAAGGCTCACGGGGACGCCTAACGCGGTCGCCCGTGACCCCGGGACGTGGGCCCCGCAGCGGTCCCACTTTGGCCAAAGATTTGTCCGAACTCATCAAAGGTTTGGCAGACAAATTTTTGGCCGGTTCTTCCAAACACAGCCTGAGTTCAATTGTTGTAACGGGCATATAAAGGTCAAGCAACATCCATTTTTCTATATTCAGATTCAATTCATGAGTAGCGTAGGGTATCTTGATATATAGAGCTTGGGCCTAGGATGCAACACGAAACAGAGTTTGGCGACCTTGTAGTGATGCCCTACTAAGGTGTTAGCATCTCGGGCAAGTTGTCAGCTGATGTCCCTGAAGCAACAAAATCAGGTTGTCAGGCTGAACCAAGTCGGCACAAGAGAAGCCCCAGATCTTACCGCTCCCAACTCTCCATGCACTAGGGGTGTGTGAAGGATTGGACTGTTGTGTAATGCTATAGCTGAGCGTGCGTGAGGAGGGGCAACTATTGTACAAGCACAGTTTTAGTCTTTCAATTTAATCACTCCTCTATCCCCAATTCTTCTTTTCCAAGCAAATTCCCTTGCTTCGCTGGATCGAGATCTCCGTTCCGCTTAGATTGTGATATAGTATATAACCTATGTGTCATGTGGCCAACAAGTAGGAATGGGGTGTCACCAAGGAAAGATCTCCAGTTGCCCACAAAAAGGACTAAGCAATTGAAGGATACCTATAGAAATAGCAGGAGAAATACCAACTTCAAAAAAAATGACCAAGCAAAAGAAGGAAAGCTAAATGCCTATATGATCCCGCCTAGTATTCATTTCTACCCTGTGCAGGACATCATGACCGCATCTAACATTTGTAAGACAGACACAAGGCCATGTTACTCCCTTTTCCTTTCAATAGTAGGCATTGTACACTGTTAATACAAAGAGAAGCAGTGAACTATATGCGCATGTGAATTTCCTTGTACCACGTTATTGCATTGAGTAAAATCACAGTACTTGTAGATATCAATGCTAAAGGCTAGTTTCGTAATTTCTGACTGCAGTGCTAGCTATATATGAGTACTTCAAGAAGAGCAGTGTAAGGTTCCGAGGCTGATCACTTTGATGGATTCAGTTTTATTTCTTCTATGGAAAATTCAAGAAAGAGGAAATTGGGCATCGAAATAAGGAATGTGAAGCATGGGAAATTTAGTATCACTTTTTTGGGTTAATGGTCTGCAAGTTGGCCACCTCTCTGTTCAGGGACGAAGCCAGGAATTTTACATTGGGGGGGCCAGTTCTAATCATTCATTCAGCCACATAGGCACATAGTAAAAAGAACTGTATGCTAGATTCCACTTAGTTTCTAGAAATAAAGAACAACAAAAAATGATAAGAATACTAGCAGAATTAGCAAAAAAAACAAACTCTACAATCCGTGCAACATACGATTCTCCCCTTGAAAATAAGTTTTGGCATAAGGCAAGACGACGTACCTACCAGTAAGTAAGTACAGTGGCAGACTTACGACCAGGGCTGCCCAGGCTGCAGCCCGAGTCCAAGGCCAAAACTCCAATGGTGATTTAGGAAAAAATAGCTAAATATCAAAGGAGAAACACATATAAGCTTCTCTACTAAGCTAGGATCAGCCCTGGTCCAAACCGGTTTCTGGGTCCGCCTCTGAGTAAGTACCATCTTCAAGCAGATCATATAATCTCAATATCACTGGAATCTTGAAGCTTCTTTGACCTTGAGAGCTATGGCCGGCCTTGGAGAAAAGAATTAGAGAAGAAGGAGAAAGAGGAGTGAAACATGTGCCACTTGGCTTCTCGGTGAGAGAACTCAAAACGAATGTTATGTTTTTGTTGGAAACACAACTACATGTGTTAACATTCTTCACATACATCTTTGTGTTTTATATAGGAGAAATAAAATATCTGGAGCCATAAAATATGACTACATGAATAAGTTCCATATAAGATGTAGGGGGTTTAGAAATTTTTTTGGATTCATAGGGGGGGCCATGGCCCCCGCTGGCCCCTAGCTGTCTCCGTCCCTGTCTCTGTTATCCACTTCCGAAGCATTATTGACAAGGTCATTTGTTCTGACTTAAACTGTGATGGCTTGTTGCATGAAGCCAAGATACACCAGTAGAGAAACCGTCTTTAGTCCCGGTTGGGAACGGCTTTAGTCCCGGGTCCCCAACCAGGACTACGGCACCGGGACTAAAGGTCGAAGCCTTTAGTCCCCGGTATTTACCCAGGACTAAAAGGGGACTTTAGTCCAGATTGGTGTTACCACCCGAGACTAAAGCTCCCGAAAAAATTTAAAAAAATGCTGCCCACCACGGTTCTGCTCTCTGCAGAACCGTCTCGAGCACAATTTTTTTTTTCTCCAACTTCATCTCGAGCACCATAGAGGGGCAATCAAATCGAAAGCAAGATCCAATCGAATGATTCACATCATATGAGTTCAATTTGATTCAATGTACAACAACTGATTCACAACACATGAGTTCGATTTGATTCACAGTACAACATCTAATTCACAACATAACCGCGAACGAATCATTCACAGATGAATCATTCAACACAGACAAATCATTCACCATTCACAGGCAAACATTCACAGACAAATCATTCACGGCCTTCTCACCGGCTGGATTTGACATGGCCAGGACTTACGTACCCTCGTAGGGGGCGGCGGCGGCAAGGCCAGGCCCGCGGCGACCGTCGGCCAGGAGCCGTGGGGGGCAGCGGCGGTCGGGACAGGCCCTTGAGTCCCCGCGCGCCCAGCGCGGCCGTGGAGGCCAGTGGCGGCCAGGCCAACCCCGAGCGCCCGGCGCGGCCGTGGAGGCCGGCGGCGGCGGCCAGGCCAGCCCCGGCGGCGGTCAGGCCTGCTCCATGCTCCAGCCTCGCGCGGTGGCTGTGCCCGCGGCCGGCATGCTCCATGCGCTCGTCGTGGTGGCCTGGTGGGGACTGGGGAGGTCGGGATGAGAGAGAGGAGGTAGAGGATGAAAAGGATAAGACTCCAATGGTGGGGAGAGATGATAAAGACTTAGAAAATTTTCACCGGATTCTCCTTTTAGTACCGGCGTGTGAATCAACCGGATTAAATGTACTGTGTTAGGTCCCGGGACTAAAGGTTTCCTTTAGTCTCGGGTGGAGACCTGTTGCTTTCTACATATTGGATCTGGGACTAATGCCTATATTAGTCCCGGGCCCAATTTCTGCCAGGACAAAAGGGTTAGATCGAAAGTAGTTTTTCTACTAGTGATAGTGTTAAAGAGCATATAACCATCCAACTAATTTAGTTGAAATAAAAACGTTTAATGAAGGATATTTCACAGTGCAACGATGGTTCAAAAGTCTCATCAAAAGATGAATAACAATTTGATACTAGACAATTATTGTGCCTCCTCAATTTAGCTGATTGATTGAATTGGACAAATTCTGGTACTATCGTTGTCAATTTCACTTGTATTGACACAGAAAATTTAGGTCGTGAAACAAACATAATCATTCATTTTCAATTGCTTGCACTACTGGAAAACTCTTGGCATACAAATGGCAAGAAAAATACAGATGCGTTTATCTGTAATAAGCCACAATACTACGTATAATCACATTACAAAACTAAAATCACAATATCCACTGATGGACCGCAGGCCCCTCATCTCCGGGGGCGGGTTCTTGTTCGCGGTGGCACCTCAAGCGGGGGCTGGCAGTACCAGGGTCTCGGCTAGCCGCCTTGCTGCGTCTTCTGTGCCACGTCCTGCCATGGGTAGCAGCTTGGCCGAGCCAACGGCACCTGCGGCATCCTGGCCACCTCCCATGCCCAAGATGTGTTCGACGAATTGCCGGCAAGGTATATGTATATGTTTTGCGGATCTCCACTTCTGGCTTTTCCTTTGCTGACAAGTTAATACCAAAGTGTCGTTTATTAATGCATGCATTGTGGTCTGAAGCTGAACTCTGAAGATGTATAATGGCGTTGTGGACCATTTATTTATTCAGAGGATATACATATTACATCACTATCGGTATTAACTCTTTTCCTATTACTATTTGATTTCCAAATTGTCTATGTTTGGTAGTTCTGTTGCATTTTAGTTCCAGCTTTGGATATATGTTACACTGAATTGACCTCGCTTTATTCCTGCCCCGCTGATATCTGCGCCCATGAGTAGAAGCAGCATGCCGTAATTGTGAGAGTAGAATGTACAGCTGCTGCTATTGCACACTGACCAAACAGAGAAAATCATGCTGCTTGAAATACAGAGAAGCAGGCAAACAAGGAGACTGAAGGAAGTCGCTGCAGAAAAGAAATTGAACACAAACAAATCAAGCAATCGCTGCACACAACGCGGGCCAAAAATCTGCTAGCTGCTCTTTGACTGATGTGTTATTTTTTTCATTTGAACTTCTTAAACATTGATGGAAATAGTTACTCCATGGCAAGTTGATCTGGTATATTAGTTGGTAGACAGTAAAATGACTAAGTTTTCCATTCATGCTAGCTGCTCTATGACTGTTAACTTTTTCATTTGAACTTCTAAAATTTTGAAGGAAATAGTTGTTGATTGAATGTCATGTTTGATTTTTTTCAGGCAATTCTAGGAGAAGCAAGAGGAATCATGATTAGCCATCTACACAGCCCATCTCGAGACCAATATTAGCCAAAGTACTGTTAATGGATGCTATTTTATTTTTGTAAACAAAATTGTTGTGCAAGCCAAACATGTGAGCTGTGGAAGCCAAACTTTGTGGCTGTGTAAACACTTACTATGCTTAGTTTCGCTGCTGTGTAGTTCAAATTCAAACATGAAGGCTATCAATAACAGAATGGTATTATATGATTTATGTGATGTGTGGCAAGTGAGTGATCTTATTGATCAATATATTTGTCTTGTGTTCTGCAAGTCAATTACTCTAGCTCTTCTGATTATGTGTCATACGATTAATGTGAGATTATTGTACTATATCAAAATGATTGCTTAGCCTCAAACAGTTTGATGGTAAAGATGTCTATACTGTCAAACATGCAGTATGTCGGCATATCATTGGAGCGTCAGACCGTAGGTTGGTATATGTGTGTAGGTCGCTATAAGGTTATAGCGACACCATTTTCTACGTCTAAAGACACCTGTCGGTATAAGTATATGGCTACTGACGTTCTGACGCATATATGGCCTATACCAACCATAGAGTAGTAGCTACTGTAGGGTTGTGGTGTAGTGATCTAAACTGTGCATTATATTATACAACTAAGCTTGTGGTTTTCGCATTAGCTAGAGATGCTATTTCGCTAAATACCCGCAGAGCAGACAGCAGAGCTGCTCAAAATGTTCAGAAAAATAAGGTAAATGATTCTGTATTACTCAAACATGTAGCATAGTTTCTGTAAAAAGTTTTACAATGGTTTCCTTCAATGCATTTACAGAAACTGGAAGTTTTAATCAACAATCGCAAATTATTGAAAGTATCACTCTAAAGAAAATTGTTTGCCAAAATCACATATTCCACAGCACTATGACACACTTAGTTTTGTTGCTAGGCACTCCCTTTCCTTGTCTACAGATGATATATAGGCATATCGTAGGAGTAAGGAAAGCTAAATGAGCCTAGTATTCATTTTCACTGCCTCGCTAAATGAGCCTGCAGGAGATCATGGCTGCACCTAACATCTGTTACACAAATATGAGGGCTCGCTACTCTCTTTTTCCTTTCAGTAATAGTAGGCATTGTACTCTGTAAACACAAAGAGAATCAGTGAACCATGTGCACAGGTGAGTTTTCTTATACCACGTTATTGCAGAGTAAAATCACGGTACTTGTAGATATCATTGTAAAAGGTTAGGAGCTATTTCTGACTGCAGTGCTTGCTATATGAGTACTCCGAGAAAAGGAGTGTAAGGTTCCAAGGCTATTCACATTTTGATGGACTCGATCATATAAATCTTGTATGGAAAATTTGTGTTTTTTCAGACTAAGAAAACAAAACATACGAATGTGAAGCATGGGACATTTCTGTATCTCTAGTTTGCCTAGACTGTCTTCAAGTTGCGACGCACCTAGTTCTACTGCCAGGCATTGCCTTGCCTTGTCTACAGATGATAGGCGTCTGCTAGGAGTAAGGAAAACCAATGTCATTCAGAATGGGAGTTTTATCTCCATAAATAAGGTATATCATGTAAGTAAATATGATGACATGCAACTGAATTTATGAAATAAAGAGGAAATGGGCTTCATTTAGATGAAACTCACTTTAGATGGTACCAATGCATTGAAACTCTTTCACACATTCATTAAGGGCCAGAGTTTCTGTTTGTCTGATCCTATGTCAACTATAAACACTTATATGCCATCCATTAGTTAAACATTGTGGCCGCTTGTGAAAGAACAAAAATAAAATTGTGTTACAGGGGTTGTTAAATTTATGGTTTCATTCCACTCCGAATGATTTGGGGGTTTAGATACAGTAAAAAATAACTAACCACCAACACTGTCCTAAATTTGCCCATCTTGCATTTTATACCCTGCCAGCAGATCATGATTAATTGCAACAATCATTTGTGAGGCCAACAAGAGACCATGTTCTCTGTCTTATTTTCAGTGGTATGCATTGTACTCTGTTGACCATGTGCAGAGCTGGGATTGGCTTGTACCACGTTACTTCAGTGAGTAAAATCACGGTACTTGTAGACATCAAAGTTAAACGATAGACGCTAATTTCTGACTGCAGTGCTATATATGAGTGTAAGGTTTCGAGGCTCTTCAGTTTGATGGGTTCCATCATGTAGCTTGTATGGGAAATTTGTGTTTTCATCAAACAGAGAAAACAGAACATAGGAATGCGAAGCATGGGGAATTTCTGTATCATTGCTCTGACTAGATAGTCTTCAAGTATCTGCTGCCGACCTGTCTTCTTTCCAGTGCTAATGCATACTGACAAGGCAGCGTCGTCGGCTAACTTGACGGAAAGGAGGAAGGGGGTAGATGTCGTGCTCAGACCGGTCTCGAATAACGACCCCCAGACAACGGCCTTGGCATGATCAGATAAGAGTGGCAGACGGCAAGGCAGCGTGTAGCTCCGCCTCTGGCTGTGGCCTTGCCTCGTTCTCGTCCCCCACCGCGTCGTCATCCTCTGATCTCGTAAAGCAACGTCTGCATCAGAGGTCAAGGGCTTTTGCTCGGGCAGCAATTTGAGATAGAATCAATAAAAATTAGTTATGGAAAGTATGGCCGTAAATATAATGATCATTACAATCCCTTGCATATGAACACGATCCCACTTAGTTCTATTGCTACGTGTGGCCTCCTCCCCTCTCCATAGAGGATAGGTATCTTGTAGGACAATCAACTTTGCCGAAAATTGAAACAAAGAGAGGCAGAGAATCATATGCGCATGGTACAACCACAATGTTTGGTAAATACCGAAGTAAAAGATTAGATGCGCCAACAAGCAGGGGACAAGATCATTCCGTTGAGATATTTTTTTTAAGAGTTAAAGGGCTGTAGTCCCCTGTCTTACTACATCATAAGACCATTCAGCGATTTGCAGCACTTAGACTCAGCGAGTCAGGATACAAGAGCAACAGCAACAGCTGTGCGCAACCACACCCCTCAAAACCAAACAACAAAGCAACTACTCAACTCAAACGGCAACATAACCAGCGCGTCAACGAAGCCTTGAACTCCCCGGAGCAGCTTCAGCAGGTCCAAGGCTGGCTAGAACTGCGACCAGTTCCACCCCTGCTCAACCATCTTCAAGACTTCTGGCGAAGAGTTCCAGATCTCCCCCATGACAGCCATCAGGTCCTCCTTCTTCCACACGTTACCATAGTTCATCATCAGAACTATCAGTTTTCGATCCCATTTGGAGCTCATCAAACTAAACTCTCGGATTCGCTTACAGTTTTCTTTGAACTGGTAATGAACCGCCTCATCTGCTCCTGCTCTTGTGATGGTAACAGAATTATCCAATTCTGAACCATAGACATCACCATTACCAGAAGCGCTTTCATATCCTTCCATGCTGAATTTTGAAAACATAAACTATTTCTTAGCTTCCAAACCGACCATAAAACAGCAGAACTAATTACATCCACTATCATGAGCTTCTTATTGCTTAACAAAAATTTTCCAATATTCTTAAACCCAGACCCTATATGCAAGTCTACCAAATCTGAAATGACTTTCCAAAGTTGAGATGCAACAACACACTCAAAGAAAAGATGCTGACAAATTTCTTTTTCCTCACAAAATAAGCAGCTATCGTCCTGAACCTCCCTTCTTTTCTTAAGATTATCTCTAGTTAGGACTTTATTTTTTGAAAGCCACGGAAAGAAATGCACTCTGGGAGGAATTTTCAAACTCCAGACAGAGGCCACAAAGACAGGTTTAATCCCCCTAAAACTAATGACTTTGTACAAAGTTTGGGAAGAGTAAAGCCCATTAGAGGAAAATTGCCATGGTTGAAGCAAGTTGCTTAACTTCCAACCACATACTATTCAACCTATCTCCTACTGTTCTCCTAAATGTGCACTTCAGTTGGTTCTCATCCCATAGAGTAGCTAATATAGCTCCTTTCTCATTAACAATTGAATAAAGATCCTAGAACTGAATGGCTTGACTAGAAGACCCCAGCCAGTTATCTTCCCAGAATTTAACCTTACATCCATTATATTCCATCTAAACCCAAATTTAACCGCTTTGGCTGCCCACATGACTCCTTTAAAGAACTGGGAAGCATCCTCAGTTTTAGAATATAAAATGTTAGGCCTATCAGTATTGTACTTAAAATCGATCACCTTTTTCCACAACTTTCCCTCTCCCAACTGATACCTTTTCAACCAGGATCCTAGCAGGCAAAGATTAAGATCTCTTAAGTTAGGATTGCCCAGGCCCCCATATTCCTTGTACATACTGATACTATCCCAATTTGCCAAGTGGTACTTATGGTTACCTTCACTATCATCCCACAGACAATTTGCTAAGTGAGTATTAAGAATCTTAATAGCCCATTTTGGAAACTTAATGAAGGAGAGTAAGTAAATTGGTATACTTGTCAGACAAGTTCTAATTAAGACCACCTTAGCTGCTTGGGATAGCAGCTTCCCCCTCCATCTTGCAATCCTTTTCATAATTTTATCTATCAAGGGCTGAATGTCTTCTCTGCGAAGCTTATCAAAATGCAGAGGAACACCTAAGCATTTTAAAGGGAAAGACCCTATAGGACACCCAAAGATTTGTATCATTTACCTTATCTTCTTCTAAATTTAAATGAATAATCTCACTCTTGTTAAAGTTAATCCTCATACCAGATAGTTTCTCAAACAGAACTAAACAACACTTAAGATTAACAATATGTTCTTTACTGGCATCAGAGAAGATGATTGTATCATCTGCATACTGCAAAGATATAATCCCCCCTTCTTTGACCCCCAGTTAACAGACCTCTAATTAACCCACTTGAAGTAGCTTTCTCTAACATTCTGGTAAAGACATCGCCAACCAAGTTAAAGAGGATAGGTGAGATAGGATCCCCTTGTCTCAATCCTTTTCCAGTCTTAAAGAAGAAACTCTCTACTCCATTCAGATTCACTCCAACCGAGCCCCCTTTAACTATTAGTCTAATCCAACTAATCCATTTACAACTAAAACCTCTCCCTTTCAAGACCTCAAACAAGAAGTTCCAATTTACTTTATCATAGGCTTTCTCATAATCTAACTTCAAAATAAAACCAGGTTCATTGCTATTTTTGGTACTGTGCACATTCTCATGTGCCACCACCACACTTTCTAATATATATCTTCCCCTAATGAAAGCGCTCTGATAGGATGCAATTAATCTATCCGCAATTTTACCCAATCTCAGTGTAAGGACCTTGGAAAATATCTTGAAACTACAATTGGTTAAGCTAATAGGTCTAAAATTCTTCATACTCCTAGCATCCTCTACCTTAGGGATCAAGGTCAGCACGGCAAAATTAATCCTGAATAGGTCTAATTTA
>CM014276.1:26150927-26177385 GCA_004135705.1 Alloteropsis semialata | reverse complement strand
TTGGTCTCCATAATGCCTACAAAATCCACATGGTTTTCTCTGATCTTGCTAGCCAAAGCAGGAATCCTACCTAATCTACCTAGCCCCCTAATATTCCAGAAAAACCTATCATTTCAGCCTTTTTGAAAATTTATTCATATCTAACTTCCTATGCATCAATATTTATTCAAAATCCTCCCCTTGTATACCTATATTATCATTAGGAGTGTGTGGATCACAATCCATCACTGTCTCCTCAGTTTTGTCAGTTTTATTTCTACTAGCTTTGTAGAGATAGCTATCTCTCCCAAGCTCTTTCACCCTATCAGGACCATTGCTGTCAAGCAAATCCTTTTGAACTCTATTGTCCTCCACACTTCCATTCTTCATCCCTTCTATTCTAATTCCAACTATGCTATCTACCTTACCAATATTAGAATCTACATCCAAACTAATAGATATATCAGGACCAATATTATGCATATCAGAAACATTACCAATACCATCAGAATCAAAGGTAGAAACATTGATAGAGCTACCAGAATCAACATGATCATTACTAATAACACTATGAGAAGTAACAGAATTAACAGAACCAAATTTAGAATCAACATTAGAACTAACAGAATAAAGATTTGAGTTGTTACCTTTTGTACTGCCTTGATTCCACTTTCTCTTTATATCTTGGGCCCTTTCTAGCATAGGTCTTGTATCTTCTGCATTACGCTTGCTCTTCCTTTCAGGTTTAACTGGTCCCCACTTGTAGTGTTTCTTCCCTTTAACACCACCATGCTCAGAGTAGTTGTTGTCTTCCCCCTACTCAGCTTGTCCTAAACCACCTTGTTTCAAGTGTTCTTTGTGGTAGTAAGCACTCTTGGCACCATCTCAATAAATGCAATTTATTTATGTGCCGGGACCAAATTGTGAGATAAGCTCCTCAAACTCATTAAATTGATCAAGTGCATGTGACATGGTATTCAATACATGATGCACCTATTTAGGGGGAGATTATCCTACAATTTGTGTCCTAGAGACTAACATTTTCTTTTAGTGATTTTGTAGTCTCGTTTGTGAGAGTTTGTCTCTCTTTGAAGCAAGCTATGCATTTTGTTCAAAATTGGTAAAAGTGTATCTATCTCTTTTTGGACAATGATTTATCTTGATAAATAGCTGCTTGCCATAATATAGATTAAATTCCTTTGCTTGGCTTTGTGACAAGATTGATGCATGTGAGCTTGCCTTCCACCCATATACACATGTGCATCAAGAAAGAGGAATCTAACCTATATTGTGGGGTTTTATCTTTTAGTGATCCATTATGTCTTTCCAATCCAAAGGTCACTAAATGATGAAACTAGGTCTTGTGCCACTTAATGCATTTCTTTTCATGATGTATATAAGGAAAAATCACAAGTGAAAAGATGCATTTGGATTATATGGATAAAGCACAAGATTTGAGAAATTAATCTTCACCAATGTGAAGAAGAATTAGCAAGAGGCCGAGGTATGTTTTTCAAATTCATATATTCATTTCAATGCATCTAGGCCTTCCCTCATGCTAGTGTGTTTAGCATGAAAAGTTTTATGTGACTACGATTGAGATCCTTGGCATAATTTCAATTTGTTTATTACCTTCTATATGCCTTGACCAAGATTGTGAATAAACTCCTCAATATTCATAATTGAATAAAGTGCAACTCAAAAGAAATTCAAAATTCTTATGCACTATCTAAGGGGGTGCTTATTCCAATACTTGTGTCACTTGTGGTACTAACAATTTCTTCTAGTGAATTTGTAGTCACATGTGCTAGTGTATCTTGTGCTAACTCAACACTTGAATAAGAAAAATAATTATGAGAGCTAGCACCATGCTAAATTGAAATATGCACAAATTGAATGGGCTTAAGGCAAAGGTATGTTTTCTTGAACCTTCTATTCTTATCTTTTGTATCTAGGCCTCATATCCATGCTAGTGTGTGCATTCTTGCATGCAATTTTATCAAGTCTTTCTCTTGTGACCTATTAGGTGTTTAGTAAATTTCACCTTTAAAATTGACTTGGTGTCAAATGTTCCATAAAAACGGTTAGAGGAATATGCTAAACGTCCTAATACGGTTCTTGACTTGATGTATTGCATGCTTTGGTGTCATAGGATAGAACTTTGAAAAATCCAACTAGCATGTTAGGACTTGTGTGTTTTTGAAAATATTTGGTTCTTGGTCTTTGTGACCCAATGGATCTGTTTGTGACTATAGTTAACCTTGCTTGATTGATGGCTAGTCACAAATGGTGAGATTTTCCTCAAGTCCATAAAATTCTTTATCTTTCCTAACTCCCTTGGAAGAATCAAGGAGGTTTGTTGAATATTGGAAAATCTCAATCTATCAATGTTAAATCTAGTTCCTGATGCATTCCTAAGCTTATCCATCTCATCAAATCAGGATTCAAGTGGAAAGGAGATCAAATCAACTTTTCTGGTTTTCTGGCAAAAACCGGTTTCACCGGTTTGGCAAACCGGTTCCACCGGTTTTGGCCGGGTCCACTCAACCTTATCTCTTTACCTCTAGAAGTTACCCCTTCACCCCCATTCACTTCCAAACAGACCAGGCCCGACCCCTCTCTCTTTCCCTTGCTCCTTTGGCGACCGAACCTCCCCCCATGGCGATTTGAAGGTCCCAAGCATGAGAAGCTCGGCCCCTTTGATTCTTGAAGAGACATTGGTGGTCTAGGTCGGTTTCACCGGATTGGAAACCGCTTTGGATTCAAAAGCTCATGCGGCCTTGGTATTCCGAGGTATAAAATCTTCCCATCACCCGATCTATCCCCTTGGTGAATATCTGTGAAAACCCCTTGAGGAATCATGTTCTAGTATGATCAGGAAGCTTTCCCTTGACTGGTTTTAGATTTGGTGGGCTACATTTTGAGGATGAGCATTTTTAAGTATCATATGTCCCCATAGCCCGATCTATTTCCTCGTTGCATATCTATCAAAACCCTTCAAGGAATCATCTCCTAGTATGCCCAGGAAGCCTCCCTGTGAATGGATTTGGATTTGGTGGGCTGCATTTTGAGGATGGGCGATTTAGGGTTCCACTGCCCAAGAACCGGTTTCACCGGTTTATGAAACCGGTTTCACCGGTTTGTGCTGGTCAGCCCCAAATAATCCATCTTGAACGTGTAGTTTTCACTATTAAGTTTGTAGGATTTTATTCATGGATATTACTCTTGTTCCTACACTTTAGCCATTCATCTTGCTCAGCTAGGACTTTTCTGTGATCTGCCCATGCAAGGATTATTGGTTATGGAATACATCATTTTGACATGGATTTAAATTATCTTGATTAATTCTTTCAATTCCATCATTTATCCATGACCTAGAACCTGATCCTGTGCTCTGTGCAAAACCGGTTTCACCGGTTTGGCAAACCGGTTTCACCGGTTCTGCACAGAGCTGCTGCCAACTGATCTAAATTTTCCATCTTGTGATCTTTTTATCTTCAAATCAATCCTGTGTCCTGATCTTTATGTTCACAATCTTTTTGACCAGGAGATTCACACTTACCAGAGGAAAAAGAAAGAAATGGCGGATTATCATGGTGGTTCTGGATCGGCAGGCATGCATATTGATGATGATCCTCCCAGACGCAATCTGAGGCCTAGGAAGAAGAGAGCAGCCTCAAGAGACATTGAGGATGTTCATGAGGAGGCTCTTGACACTTCAAGTGATGATGATGAGGCTAGTGATGAGAACTATCGAGTTGAGCCTCGACATGGCAAAGGAGTGGCTGTTGAGAGCAGCGAAGAAGAAGAAGAGGGTGGTGGAGGTGCTGGTGTTGATGAAGAAGAAGAAGGTGCTGCTGGTGAGGAAGAAGAAGAAGAAGAAGAGGAAGATGATGATGTGACAATGCCTGAAATCAGAAAGCCTGTTGCTCCAAGAAGAGGAGAAAATTATCTTCTAGGTGGTATGACTGATGTGGCTAGGCAAAAGAGGAGAGAAAATTATATTGGCACTCCTAAGACAGCCACGGACTACAGGTTTCACACTTTATTCCATCAGGATTACTATTCTAGTGCTATCATTGGAAAGAAAGGTCACATTGAAGCCGAGTCAAAGTGGATTGACTGGGATTACATGGCAAGGTACAATGATCCTATATTCAATGAGATCTTAGAGGTGGTTGCCAACACTAGAATAAAAAGAATTATGAGCTTCAAGTGCTCTTGGAATAAAGAAATCATTGCTCAGTTCTATGCCACCTTGTTTCAAGTGTTCCTTTTCCCCAGCAGCCTTTTCTTCAGAGTAGCCCTCTTTGTCTACACCAGAATAAATCCACTCCTCTGGTCGTTGTATCACTTCATCATCCTCCCCCAAGTTTACTCCAGTCTCTTCCTCCTCATCCTCTAGCTCCATAGCTTGCAGAAGGTTGATACACTCTGTCTCCTCAGACCAGCGCCTCTCACCATTTGGTAACCCTATTAAGTTCAGCAAATTTGTAGAGTTGGACCTTTTCTGCCCAGACCCACCTTGTGGAGAACCTTGCTGCTTACTCTGAGCATCTTTCCACTCCAAGGCACGTTTGTTTTGAGGCATCCAACAAAGTGTTACATGTTTGAACACGGAAATGTTGGAATGCAAGAAAATTTGTAAGTCAATGAGCCTAGGCTATCTTTTGTAGGAATCCTTGTATCTACTAGTTCTTGGTAACAATTAATGCAACAGTTAATTTACAGAAGAATATCATATGCAGGCTGCCCGAACAAATGTATCCAATACTATGATAACAGTAAAAATATGTAATTTGTCCATATTCTCTATTGTTATGTTTTTAGAAACAGTAAAAATCAAATGCTTTGGAAATAAATTGGATAACAGTATGCTATCTCCTAATGATGATTTTAAGTAGTTTAGTAAACACTAGCAAATAAGTTAATAATATCTATGTACAAAATTATAAAATTCTTATATTTCTGCACAACCCGAGTAGTAAACCATTTGTCACAACGCTTCTGCAAGCGTTAGGTTCTGTACCAGAAAGCAGTAATTTATCTGAACTGTGAACAACAATATGTGCTAATGTTGACTCTATACTACACTTATGTAAAACATCAATTTCCCACCTACTATAGTAGCAAAATGCAATCAGTTACCAAATGATTTTCCCTTCTTGTTGTGTTTGATCCTTCACCTATAGGTTTGAAATTTACAGTACTTCTGATTTACTCGAAGTTGGCGTGCCAACATATCTTATACAATCAACTAATTAACAGTCTAACATGCAACCACACATGAATAGTAAGCATCAACTTGACATGTAACTATCCAAAGGGCGAAAATTGATGGAGCAATTTAAAGAGACAATTCCCTATTTGACATCGCTAAAATCTTTCGTTCCTTTTTTGGTCCTCAAATTGTTTTCGTTCCTTATTTGACCTCGACTTTAACTTCCATTCCCAGAATGACATTCTGTTACCTTTTCCATCCAACTGCCGTTAAATGCCACGTAAAAAGACCATTTTGCCCCTCGAAAGAAGTGACTCCTTCCTCTCTCTCTCCTTTGTACCGAGCTCCCCCGGATGCTTTGCCTTCATCCTTCTTCGAGCTCCGCCTGCTGCCCTTCTCGGCGCAGACCTCAGGTCCGCAGCTCGCGCACCTCCTGGCCGTGGCGCACCCGCCTCCACGTCCGCGTCGTCGTCGCCGGCGGCAGCCCCAACCTGCCCGTTCTCCAACTCCGTGCACCGGGATCAATTTCCCCACGCCAGACAGCTGGTTGTACCCCACGTTGAGCACCTCCAGGTTCTCCATGTTGCTCTCGGGCAGCTTCCCCGACGAGCTCGTTTTGGCTGAGGTCCAGGCGTCCAGCACCTTGAGCTTCTTGAGCTTGCCGATCTCCAGCGGGATGCAGGAGCTGATGGCCTGATGCTGGTGTTGAGGAGGATGAGCTCCACCAGCGCGTCGAACACGGCGGCGGGGAGCTGCACGTCGAAGTTGTTGAAGCGCAGGTCGAGGCAGGGTTCATATTACCGGTAATGAAAAAAAACCGGAGTTCTCGGATTTCTCGGAAATTTCTCGGATTCGATGTTTTTCTTTCGAACAAAAATTAGAAAAAAATAATGCACACAATGGTGTTCAGTCTATAATATTACTGTCTCCATCTGTAGTTTCAACAAATACTACGTAGAATCAGTCTGTAATTCTAAATATTACAAGCACATGAACCACAACACAAATATTTGGGTTGGTTTTGCGCGTGAATTCAAAAAACCAAAAAATTTCGGGCGGTAAAATAAAAAACTGGCCATGGCCGAGAAACGTGTTTTTCGGATTTTTCGTTTTTTTATCGCCGAGAAGTTTTTCCTTGAGTCGAGGTACTTGAGCGATGACAGCAAGGGGAGGAACGACGGGAACTCGTAGAGGAGGCGCATGTGCTGCATGGACCCTGGCAGCGTTCCGTGAGAGCGGTTGAAGTTGAGGTGGAGGAGCGCGATGTCGGCGAGGAGGCCAAGGTGGTCGGGGAGGAACCCGCGATGTCGCCGTGGTTGAGCTCCACACCGGCGACGGTGAGGATGTGCGGGCCGCGGGCGAGAAACCCAGCTCCGCCGTGGGCGAGCCCGCAGCATGCCGCCCGGCCACGCTCTACTCCGCCCTGATGAGATGCATCTATTGCAGAGGAGTCGAGGTAGAATTGTTGAAAGGGAGAGAGGAACGAGAAGGTCATGCTGGTGGGCCTACTTTTTATCAAGAGGCAAAATGGTCTTTTCAAGTGACATTTAACTTTAGGTGGATGGAAGAACTAACAGAATGTCGTTTTGTGAATGGAAGTTAAAATCGAGGTCAAATAAGGAACGAAAAAAATTTTGAGTGTCAAAAGAGGAATAGCTGATTTTACTAGTGTCAAATAGGGAATTATCTCCGATTTAAAACATAGTTAAGACAACCACCACAAGGCTCCAAAAGTTTACCCTATGATTGCTGCTTGTACGTGCACAGTAAGTAAAGCCCAAAACATCATTTCATTTCAGGGTAAAAAATGGTCAGAACATACTGCAAAGTGATATACATACTCAGTGGTCGCGGAAAAGAAGAACATGGAATAGATGGCAGTCTGGCCATATGTGTGTCGAGTTGTCGAGTAGAAATGCCTCCTGCCGACTACGTGTCTTGCGGTGAGTCCAGCCGCAGATGAAGGAGGATGGAACATGCCAAGCAAGGTGCCAATGGGTTCGGAATCCGGCCTGATCTAATTGCGCCGACCCCCAACTCACATAATGCCTACTCCGTGGAGCCCAATAAAGCAACCAGCAACGTCATAAACAATTTCGAAAACGGACTTACACGGACATGCCATGCCTTGTTGCCATGGTTGATGGGGACGTTAGGAGATCGCCGAGCTGGTAGAGACCACTTGCGTTTACTCTTGGGATGACCTAAATGATCAACTACCTGAAAGTACACCTTGCTGTGAAGTTGGCGTATCCCATGACATCATGGTGCTTGCCACTAATGATTAAGGATGACAGAACCATCACACTGGTTTCCTGGTGCTTCCCAGGCCCAAACAACATACGCCCTCCAAAACAACATGCGCCCTCCAAAACAAAGGCCCAAAGTACATACACAGAAGCTATCTAGCATGATATATGAAGGCTGGAAAGTGGATATTGGTTGAGGTTGATATGATCTGATATATAGAGGGTTGTTGCTCTGTAGTTTGCACAGACAACTGAGACGTCAGACCTGAACTCTGCCATTTATATATTGATTGATGGTATTGGTATGGTTTGGTGACCATGGGCAATAAATCAGAGAAAACATGCATGCACCATGGTGCGGCGCTGTCCTAACGGCCATGACATGAATCATGACAGCAGAATTGCAACAGAAGCAGAGCATTGATGAATTAATAACTAGTAATATTTGCTAATGAAGGAAAGTGATGAGCTTCTTCTATTAAAGACAGTTAACTTCGAGGACGAGGCACAACATTAAGTAAAACAACGTACTCTGTAGGATGAGCTTCTAGTGAAACAGGAAAGGATCCAACACACTTGTATTGATCACCAATGAATATTTATACATGTACAGCCCGTATTGTCGGTCAATGAACAGAATGCTATCTCTAAGCACCGCTGCGTGGGCGAGCATGGTATATTTTTTTCTAACATATATTTTGTGGGATGCAGTGTGCACTGAATTCATATTAGTAGAGAGGCAATTCATCATCCACTATTTCTTCCCAAAGTTTTATTATGAGTATGCTGGTATCAAGAGTCACATCCTTCACAAAGGATGTTCTTGATGCTAATTAATGCATGCATCTTTGAGGCAGGAAACTAAATCAAATATTATGAAACTTCCCATGTGTAGGCTGTTTCTTATCTTTGTTCTTGTGAGAAATATTGTGGGTTTTCTTTTCAAATCTCACAGATGATAATGCCATTGACACTGGAGTAGAAGGCCTGAAAGTGACTCGCCACCAGGCACACGGTCGACGGGACACGGGAGGCTGTTGCTACCGTTTGGTGAAATTCAGAGTATAAAGCTCCACAGCCCTTCCTTCAGTCACTCAGCTAATCCAAACTGAGATAGCGCCCATCTCACTGCTGTTTTGCACCAAAAAAAAAAGGCATGGATCCATACTCTGATGGGACGAGGGTTTGAGGCAAAACTACTTATTGTACTGCACCATAAGTCCATAACCTTCCCCTATTTAGCATTTTTTGCACTTCTTCTATGTTTTTCTGTCTGATTTGATTTGACAAAAATCAACAAGAATCTAGCTTCCAGCCACACTTCAGATGATAATGGGTCAAATACATCCAGGAGCTTGTGCAGTTTAAGCATTCAGTGCTACAATGCAGAAACAATGTGCCTGTTATTATGTATTATGAAGAGAGGCGGGATGTGCATGCCGATTTCTTTTGTAGTAGGAAACCAACTGGATCAGAGGCATTTTTTAGTACAGATCCACACAAATCAGAAAGTTATCTCCTCAAGATTTCCTGTCACCAAGGTTGGAACTTAACATGACCTGCATTACTATAGTGATGAAATTAAACTGCAGATGCCGTAGAGATCAGAGAGGGCCATGGCGGAAGGCTGCTGTATCAAGCAATATGGTTCTCTTCTATATTCCCTATGAGGAAGTTATGTGATAGTGTGGACTTCGTGTGTCACTAATTTAGACAACAAAATTAGAGCCGCTTAGATGGATTTTGTTTCGAGGAAGTATGTAAATGTTGCACCGGATACAAGTTTCTGCTTGCATTGTTCCATGTTCTCAGGAGCGATAAAACGATCATTGTGTAGTGCCTCTTCTACCAGGATGGTTTTGACAGTGCCTTTGCTGCAGAAGCAACTCCAGAACCAGAAAGAGTCTGCACCACCAAATGCTAGGGATTGGTCCGAGATGGTCACATTGGATTACCTGGTGCCTTCCATTCCAAGACATGTTTGTTTTTGGGCATCCAACAAAGTGCTAGAAGTTTGAGAATCACACAAATGTTGTAATGCATGGCAATTTGTAAGTGGGATGAGCCTAGGTTCTCTTTTATAGGGCTCAATGTATCTACTGGTTCTTGACAACAATTAATGCAACAGTTAATTTACAAGAAATTATCATATGCAAGCTGCCTGAACAAATATATACTATTAGATGAAGCATGATCATAGGTAATTTGTTCATATTCTCTATTATTATATTTGTAAAAACAGTAAAAGTCAAATGCTTTGGAGATGAACTGGATAAGAAATATATTGTCTTAAAATGATGATTCTATGTACTTTCATAAAAAAATAGCAGTTACAAGTTAAGAATATCTGTATACCAAAATTCTAAATTTGCACATATTTCTGCGCACGACTGTTGTAGTAAACCATCTCTCACAATGCTTCTCTGCACTACCACTTGAAAACTCCTGTTCAAGAAAGATATAATTTAGCCACATTATGGACAACAACAATCTCTGCTAAAGTTGCCCCAATGTTACACATCAATTCCTCACGTATTGTGTACAATCGAAAGAATTACATATTTTCCATTGATAACAGACTCCAACCTTATTAGACAGAAAGATATTGACAACAGACTCCAACCATAAGAGTGAACTCTAAACTGAAATGAATACTGTCAAATGACTTGTTGCTCTGAGATCAAGTTCTTATACGTTTGCCAAGGTGCAAAAAAAAAAATTCCATGTTGTCCTTTTATTTATTATCTTCACATGTGCATGGTTTGCAGGAACACCTTAGAAGCAGTCCATTAGCTGATTAGTAACCTCATGTGCTACATCCTAACTGCGATTACCGCAACAAATCATCGTTTAACCTAGAGCAACTGATATAGGGCATATAATAAGGAAATAAGAAGATCTGTAAACAAGTGCAGTGGTACCAGAACTCCCCATACCTCGCATGCCTAAACATCTATACATGATAAAGGTCATCAAAACATTGTAGTTTCTATTCTATATATGTAGTGTTATGCTTCACTAAGTTGAAGGTGAAAGTACTCTTCCTATATAGCTGGCATTTAAGGTGGAATTTAGTAGCTAGGCTTGAACTTCCACATCTACGAAGTACTGTGATTGTACTCTCTGCA
The DNA here is from genome assembly GCA_004135705.1 of Alloteropsis semialata. Taxonomy (NCBI): domain Eukaryota; kingdom Viridiplantae; phylum Streptophyta; class Magnoliopsida; order Poales; family Poaceae; genus Alloteropsis; species Alloteropsis semialata. Next base: position 26,166,808 of record CM014276.1, on the reverse strand, counting down.
TGACTTGATGAGGTCAACAGAGTACATGGCCTACTTCTAATAAAAAGGGTCCATCACCATTCACCAGCTAACCATGGTATGTTAGCATCATTTTGTGTCACCATTGCACACGGGTTGCTGCTTTAATCTCACCGTTGGTATAGTACCATGCACCAAAGACCATGGCTGATTGGGCAATGCACCATGAGTTGAGGGATAGGGTTCATGAAGCACCTATCATATTGGAGGATGCATTGCAAAGTCTAGCTAGTACTTTGTATGAGGATAAAAAACAGAGCATTTGTGTTGATGAAGAAAAAAATCAGAGCATGTTGTACCTACTACAAGTCTTCTATCTGTTCTTGGTTCAAGGAAAAATAGGAAATCGACAATTCGTTACCATCATTTACAATTAAATCCTTGCGATCCGATCATGTAGCATACAATGTTCGTAACCAATTGTTGATTTCTTATTTTTCCTTACAACTAAAAACATAAAGAAAACTCATAATTGGTATAAAATGCTCTTTTTCTTGTCATAAAATTCAAAGTACTAGACGGGGCAACACAAACTTGTTGTTTGATTGGTAATTCATCAACATAATCCCTCTAACATGGTGCATTGGCAAGCAGCTGGGAGATAAAGTAGAGCAACCAGTGGAACTTTTGATATGGTGAGATTAAAGCCAGGGATGTAGGACACAAAACGAAGCAGTAAAGCATGTGCAATAATGGTGAAACAAAATGAAGCTAAACAACCGTGGCGGTAGTGGACCCTTTTATTAGTTGTTGGCCATGTATTCTCTTGATACAAAACGAAGCAGCAAAGCTTGTGCACGAGGTCAGACCTTGCTTGTAGCTCATTATGCACAAAGTACAATTGCTGTATTTTGCAGATGTTTGGGTCTCCATATGACTCTTTCTTCTCTTATTAATACAATGATATGCAGCTCTTCTGCATTTTTTGAGAAAAAAATACCATAATTAGGCATTGGAGGTATGGAGAGTTCTGGTAATATAATACATGCACACTGATCTTCTAACTGCTTTATTATCTGGCCTGTATAACTTCTACATGGCATGGTACTATGTTAAACCAATGGATGATTGCAGTAATCCTAGATAGGGTGTACAACATGAGGTCACCATTCTGCTAATGGAGTGTACCAATAAAATATTTAGCTAAGCCTTGTTGTTTGCTTGATCTGGATGACTGATTATGGAAGAACTTCCACATTGTAGTTAAAAGATGGACTAAAGTTTCTTTTCGAAGGGTGCTATGTCAATTATTCAAAGATAACCGCACCTAAGGTGTGTTCCTGTTACTCATGCACACATGAAGATAATGAATAAAGGAAAATATGGAAATCATTTTTGCAGCTGTTGACAAACGAATAAGAACTAAATATCAGAGCAGGATGATAGGGCATGTCATCACTACCGGAGAAGGAGCCATCAGTACCGGTTCCAAACCCCCTTTGGTACCGGGTTTTGGAACCGGTACCGAGCATCCGTGACTAAAGGGTCGCCCCTTTGGTACCGAGTATTTACCCGGTTGCGCAAAAAAAATAATTTAAATCCCGGGGAGGCTCCCACACGCGCGCACGTAGCAAGTCACAAGTCACAAGTCACAAGTCACGCGATTTTTCACGCGAAAATACGCGCGTGCGGCGCGTGGGGTTCGAATCCACGACCTGTGGCTTCGCGCGTTGCTTCCTTACCATCTCACCTACACACCACAGCTGACCAAGTCCCAGATACTTTCCTTTTGAATTAACCCGTGGAGGGGCCTTTGGTACGGGGTCGTAACACCAACCGGTACCAAAGGGGGGTCTTTGGTACCGGGTGGTGTTACCAACCGGTACCAAAGGGTCCAGACCCTTTGGTACCGGGTCGTAACACCAAACCCGGTACCAAAGGGTCCTCGGGGCCTACCAAATTTAGACCCGGTACCAATGACCCCTTTGGTACCGGGTCATAAGCAACGGGTACTAAAGAGGGGTGACCGATAGGCCATTTTCTGGTAGTGCATACAAGTGAGGAAACCGAAATGAGCCAGTATTCTTTTTCACCCCCTGCGGGAAATCATGATTGCACCTAACACTTGTATGATTGCACCTTAAACACTTGTAGGACGAAATCATGTCGTACAAGTATTCATTTTCTAAATGGTTGTAAGACAACATGAGGCCTTGTTACTCTATTTTTTCTTTCTGTAGTACACATTGTACTCTGTTAACACAAGCAGAAGTAGTGAACCATGTGCCAAGGTCGAACTTGCCTGCACCACGTTACTACACGGAGTAAAATCATGGTACTTCTAGCTATATATTAGAAGCAGAGTGGTGCAAGGTTTCAACTGTTTACTTTGTTGTATTTGATAATTTACCTTGTACGACTCAGGCAGAAAAAATAGACGATAGGAATGCCACGCATGGGGAATGTCTGTATCACTGTTTTGGATTGGTAGTCATCGAGTTGCCCACCAGTTTGCAGACAAGTTATCAGCCATAGCTGCAGGTCCTCCTCCTGGTCAGAGGGTTCTATTTCCTTTAGCACTTGTTGACAGGAGATCTTGATGCAATGTGTTGATGCAAAATTCGTTCAACACACGAGAGTGCTAGATCGCGCGGGTCGCAAACAGACCGAATCGGCAGAGATGCTGCGCAGACCGGTCAGACCGGTTAGGCAAACTGGTTAGACCGGATTCCTAAGGTTTCACCGGAATCAGTCGTTCGAGAGGATAACTATCACGCTTACGTGGTGAAGGACGGCAAGGTTTACGAGCAAACCAGCAAAGAGATAACCAACGCACTTACGTAGCGAAGAACGACTAGTTTACGAGCAAACTAGCAAAGGCCGTCGAAGCTCTCGCCCAGGGCGTGGACATCGCCGAACGTGCCCTAGGTTGACCAGCAAGCCTTAGGACGCCATCTATGGTCGTGGAGATCAGTAGATGAGTAGCATGGAGAGGTTGGAAGAGAATTAAGGTTTAGGAGATAAAAAGTAGAGACATGTTTGTTTGATTCAATTGGGATCCTCTCAATCGGCCGTGGCCCATCATAAATATAGGGTGGGGAGGTCTTGCCCCAGTAGGAGTCGAAGCTTATAAAAATCTCGTGTCAAATACAACTCCTAACTCGGATTTGACTCTCCAAACCGGTCTAACCGCCCCTCCAAACCAGTCTAACCGGTCTCCGCAGGTGTCGATCTTCCCGAGGTCGTAACTCCTTTATCTGGACTCCAAACTGGACGTTCCACATATGCATTTGGAACTTCTCGATGAGAGGAACACAATTCTGAAGTTCAAATTGCATTTTGAGGACTTCACTCAGACCGGTCTAACCGGTTAGGCATCCCGGTTAGACCGGTTCGCCCAGACTGGCAGCAAAATCCAACCGATGCCAATTTTGATTGTCAACATATGCCCCCTGTTTCTTGGTAAAGCTTGTGTGCCAGGAAACATTCATCTGAACCAAAATTGTACAGGAACGATGGCTAACACCAGCATATCAACCATGACTCGCTTTTCAAGAACGATAGCACCTATCGGCCATGTTATTTGATTCTGCTCAATACAATGACTTCATATGCTGCTGCTTATACATATTCTATGAGAAAAGCTTGAGCACAGAAATTCAAAACCATTCTCACACTTGTAAACTATTGTGGATGCATAAAGCGACCAAATTGCTATATTGTCAATTGGTCTTTGCAATACCTCTCAATTTGAGAATAAAGGAAGATAGAATGATTCAAAAATGCATCCACAAGCCATTTTGACCATAAATGAAGTAAGGTGAGTAAGCAGCCCAAAAGATGAATATGACACAATTAACTTGGAGTTGATGATGGCCAGATTACCCATGAACCCCTTACCTTGTCTTTTGATGCATCTCAGATTATGCAAATATTTAACAATAAGCTTTCTCTAACTACTAACCTTGACCTCACCAAGTTCTCAAACTTCAATAGCCAAAGCAGCAGTAATACCGGTTAGACCGGTCCCATAGGCGGTTAAACCGGTCACGGGCAGTCAGACCGGTCGTAGCGACGGTCAGACCGGTCCACTCAGGATGTGCCCTCTGATATCCGCTAAACATCGGTCTCTCTCATATAAATGTCCTTTTGGACATTACAACCTGATGTTTATTGTTCCAGAGTGTCACTCCTAAATTTTTTTGTGTCTAGATGCATGATGTATAATAAAATTAAGATGGTCTTCTAGACATATATCAAGAAAACATCTAGCGACTTATTTAAATGTAAACGCTTATTGTATCTCTAGCAATGAATCACCAAATGCCTCAGCATGATTCACAACCATGGATCACAAAACTTCTTAGCCTGAATAGAAAACTTCATATTCGGCTTGTTCGTAGAGGCTAAACACTCCAGCCGGCCAAGGGTCTCAAAACAATACCATTTGGTGAAATAAGGATAGCGCAATGTTCTGAAACACTTTGCAAGCCGATTGTGTAAATATAAAGCCCATGGTGGTAAATCACTCATTTTTGCTAATATCTTGCCCCCCGAGCACTTAAGGTACCAAAGGTCAAAAGTGATCTTTAGTCGGGAAGCTATCACTTTAGGACAATGATCAAAGAGATTCATCGGCCATATATGTTGCCAAGGACGATAATTCAATATCATCCACAATGAATCCATCCACAAGAATATGTATAACCAAAATAAAATAGTAGCGAGATATATAAATTCAGGAATTAAAACCATCTCAAAGAACTGAATATTTTGGCTTTTGAAAATTAATAGCAACACTTATTGCAATTAATCAATATGCATAGTAATTTGGTGAAAACCCCCAATGATATAAAGATCCATGTGGAACCCAAGGATCAAAATAAGAGTGTGAGGGATATCCAAACATATCTAAGGATGAATTTCAAGACTTAGGCATACGTGGCATTTGTAAAATGAATGAATGATGTAGTGGCCAGCAATTTTAATGATTAGGTGCAAACCTCATATTTGAAGGTCGTTTCTTGGACCTTCTCTTCTTCTCAGAACCATCAGAATTTCCAGATGCAAACCGGTTAGACCGGTTAGGCAAACCGGTAGCCGGCGTTTTTACTTTTGTCTTGCCTCCCGAGTGTCGAATTCTTATATACAAGTTCAGGGGTCTTCTTTTTCAGCCACATCTTCTTCTCCTTCAACTGCGTTGCACCTTTTTCTTGAACATCATCCTTGTGTTGAATCTGAATGCTTCTTTTAGGAACCCATGCCATGCCCTCCTTTCTCATATCCTAAGCACTAAGCTTCTTCTGCTGCCAATTTGATAAGCTAAGTGAATGGCTTAGCTTTGCTTCAACTTTGGACAACAGTGCTCCTTTCCTGATTTTTGGCTTATTCAATTTCTTTTGTTCAGATTTGGCACTTGGAGGATCGACAACTGAATTTTTCTTCCCTTTGCCATTAATAGCCGAAGTCTTCAACACATTAATCGGCTTTTCGTCAACTGAATTCAGATCTAAACTTTTATCTTTACGGCCATCCTTTTTCACTTGGTAAATCTGTTTAACAACCTTTTTCTTGCTTTGAACTTTAGACCGATCCTTATGCTCAAAACGGTCATTCTCATAGAACGAGAACCAAGGATTATACCAAAACCATGGATTGTGATTAGATACACCTGAATATGTAGTCCATGGCACACGCATCGACGGAATAAATGATGAAGACCAATGTAATGACCGTTGATGCTTCTTTGCTCTTGATAATGAAGAGCTCCTCCTTTGATGAACTTCTAACCGATTTTGCTTTTGCTCGGCTATTTTCTGATATTTATGTAACAATTCATCAAAGCTTGGCTTCTTCTTCACTGCCTTACTCTTTGGTGCAACATTCTTGGTTCTACCAGAATTTTTGGCACGACAGGTCAGACCGGTTGGAGCATCGGTTAGACCGGTTCCTTCAGAACCAGCCACTTTGAAATCATCGTGGCCCCCAGCCGAGCTTGATTGTTGCTCAGCTATATTGTTTGAAACATGCTCATCATTGGGGGTAATTTGATCAACTGAACTAGCCGATGATTTTTCAATTGTTGACTTTTCTATGTCTAATGTCAAATCTGAATTTGGATTCAATCCACCATCCCTTTTGACATGATAAACTTGCTTAATCATCTTACGCTTATTTTTGTAAGTGGGCCAATTCTTTTGATCAAAATGGTCATTATCAACATAAGGCTGCCTTACACTTGATGGTTCTCTTGGAGCTACATACTCTACATGATATAGTCTAAAATATGAAGGAATATGTGCCCAAGGATTATTCCACTCCTATGATGAGTAAGGATTAAAACAAGTGGTATACTCCGATGGGACTGGCATTGATGGTTCAAAAGAAGAATATGATGCTGCTGAATAAAAGTTTTTCCTTTGCCAATTCCAATTCCCAGAATTATGTTTAGGAGGTGATCTTGATGATTTAACATCATTTGACCGATTAGCAGTCTTGGCCTTATTTTCTTTTTGGTATTTAGCCAGAAGTTCATCAAAAGTGAGCTTCGGCTTTTTACCATTGTGCTTGATGCGGTTTTTACCTCCATTAGCTACAGAAGGTCCAGATTTGGGCATCTCCGAATTTTTCAGACATGGACCGGTCTGACCGGTTTGGAAGACCAGTCTGACCTGTTGGTCCACATCGGTCAGATCTGTGTGCCCAACCGGTCTGACCTGTGCACTCAGCACAATGGGAGTAACAGGTTCTTGGTTTGATGGAGAAAAATCCGTTTGCCCCCCAGTAACTTCTGGGATTTTGATTGGCTCATCGTCCTCAATAATTGCTTGATCTTGCAAGTCATAGACGATGTCCTTGTCATCACTTGGGAGTTTTGGATCTTCCTCTCTAGCAATATTTTCATTGTTACATGAACTGGCCGGTGCTGGCCAATTTAGTAACTTTTTGCAACTAAGACCAATTGGAGTTAACTGGTCATTCTCTTGAGTTTCGGCAAATTTCAATCGTCCTATATCAATGCCCGATTGAATCATCCGACGAAACATATTGCAATCACTAATGTTATGACCAAATGAGTTATGCAACTTACAATATGTTCGCTCTTCTAATTCAAGAGATGATGGACTAACTTTGTGATCAAATAGCTTAATAAAATTATTCTCCACCAAGATATCAAATAACTCATCACACAAAGTCAAGTCAAAAGTATACTTTATTTTCTCTACCCGATGCTTTTGTGGAGAAGGTTTTAAAGCCAAGCAAACGAACGGTTCAGATTTCTTATCAATCCATTCGGCTATAGATTTCCTTATACTTCCCATACCCGATGCTATATTATCATCGGATTTGACAACGCTTGGTTTTGATTTTTTGTTTTTAATTCCAGAATGACCACAAGTAAACCATGTAGAGAAAAAAATTGGCAATGATGATGGAGAAATCTTAAATGCCAAAATGTTGTTGTTATCGGCCTTTCTAACTTTTACAATACAATGGCCGACACAATCTGAAATCATGCTACTTTTAACAAGTAAATTATTCTCCTCAACCGATCTTTTACAATTGTTTATCTTGATATTACTACTAGATGTATTAACTGAAACCATATGATTAGATTGGGAATTAAATAAATTACTTGTGCAGCATAACTTATCAAATATGTTGGAGAAGCGTGTAACCTTGATGTAGATGGTGTCGTACTTCTTCTCTTGATGGCAGCCCACAACAGCTCCTTCCTGTAAAAACCGGTTAGACCGGATTACAGGAACAGTTAGACCGGTTTTCCCAGGGTTGCTGGAAATCACCAAGTCACGACACGCCAATGCCTCCCTTTTGCTTCCAACGTCATGATCTGCAACAATTTGATTGACCAAACTTTGTCCCGCCATGAGTTACCATTTATTGATAACACAATAATCGCTAGACAAATGCACAACTCCATTTGGAAAACCAAGTGTAGCTGTTTTCTTATGATTGACCTGATTTTGTATAGCCAAGCTTGTTTCTTTTGGTTGAACAGATTCAGATCGTTCAGGTGCTGTAATAACCGAAACATTGCTCAAATCTAAATCGTTCTTCTTTCCCTTATTGGTTGCCCTTTGAGAAAAAGTAATTTTGTTTGCATTGTTTAAGAAACATCTCTAGTTCTTGGTGATACTCCTCAGAGAGGTCCTCGTATTTGACCTTTTCATCTAGAAAATCGGATGTGGTTTCAAAAACAACACATCCCGATTTTGCAATTACTGCATGCTTATGCACATATGGAGATAAATGCATGCTTGCTGAATTTCTATTAATTTGGCTATGGTTATGAATAACACTTGGAGCCAAATTATGATTATTAGCATTTGCATATGGTGCCGAATTTATCGATACAACCTCCACTCTATTAACATGTTGTGCAGCATATGATGGTTGAGAATAATTGGCTGGATAAGTAGAATTATCATGGCCAATTCTCTCATTCAACGGCATGTATTGTGGTGAAACCATATACTGTGAATTTGCAGTCGATGAATAAAAAGAGAAAACACCTTGCTGAATATTATTAGAATTAATAGCATGTGGTGTTTCATAAAAACTGGCCGAACTCACCATGTTAGTTTGGCCTTGATAATTGCTTACCGGCTCTTGAACTTGTTGTACAGCCGATGTATGAGAATAATGTTGTATGTTGCTAGTGGCATCAAAATTTAAAGCATGCATATTATTTAACATTGGCTTTTGCAAATAATTTTTAGAATCATAATTTGCATAATAAAAATCATCTGAATAGTTACTAGCCGATGCAATATGCCTACTAGTATCATATCTAGCAACATCAACATGAGGATTTGTGGTTCTTGCAAAATAATTATTAGAATCATATGATGAATTTGCAAATTGTACCTCGGGCTCGCTGTAGTAGCACTGCTGTGGAGTGTATGGATAGCCCGCCATGTATGTCTTGATGCTTCAAGTCTTGTGGTCAATAATTCTAATTGTTCTTGATAACTTGAACAAATCAATGACCAACACTTCGCTTCTTTTTTGATCTTCAACATGCAAGAGCAAGCAAAGCACAATGCAATTGGCTTAAGCAGCCTGATGCAATGTCACAAGTATAGATGCAATCGGTCTAAAAAGACCAGATCCAACTATAGCGGAGAATCAAGATAGTAGATCAATTAGGTATATGGCTAGGTCAGAAAATTTCGGTTGTTTGAATAACCAGAAATTTTTCCCCAGCGGAGTCGCCAAAAGTATGTTGACGCAGAATTCGATCAATACATGAGAGCACTAGAGCGTGCGGGTCGCAAACAGACCGAATCGGCAGAGATGCTGTGCAGACCGGTTAGACCGGATTCCTAAGGTTTCGCTGGAATCAGTCGTTTGAGAGGATAACTATCACGCTTACATGGTGAAGGACGGCAAGGTTTACGAGCAAACCAGCAAAGAGATAACCAATGCACTTACGTAGCGAAGAATGACTAGTTTACGAGCAAACTAGCAAAGGCCGTCAAAGCTCTCGCCCGGGAGGGACCCCGTTAGGTCGTGGACGTCGCCGGACGTGCCTTGGGTTGACCAGCAAGCCTTAGGACACTATCTATGGTCGTGGAGATCAGTAGATGAGTAGCATGGAGAGGTTGGAAGAGAATTAGGGTTTAGGAGATAAAAAGTAGAGACATGTTTGTTTGATTCGATTGGGATCCTCTCAATCGGCCATGGCCCTTCATAAATATAGGGTGGGGAGGTCTTGCCCCAGTATGAGTCGAAGCTTATACAAATCTCATGTCAAAATACAACTCCTAACTCGGATTTGGCTGTCCAAACCGGTCTAACCACCCCTCCAAACCGGTCTAACTGGTCTCCGTAGGTGTCGATCTTCTCGAGGTCGTAACTCCTTCATCCGGACTCCAAACTGGACGTTCCACATATGCATTTCGATCTTCTCGACGAGAGGAACACAATTCTGAAGTCCAAGTTGCATTTTGAGTACTTCACTCAGACCGGTCTAACTGGTTAGGTACCCCGGTTAGACCGGTTCGCCCAGACTGGTAGCAAAATCCACCGGTGCCAATTTTGATTATCAACACAATGACTTTCTGATCAATGAGTGAACTGACCAAGATGTCTCATCTCCATTAATATTAGAAAATCATATCCCAGCACTAGTAAAGAAACCACCTTTGGTTCGGGGCCTTTAGTCCCGGTACCAATTGGGCCCGGGACTAATGGTAGCATTAGTCCCGGGTCCAATTGGGGGGGGGGGAGGGGGGCTCGGGGGGCTTTAGTCCCGGTTGGTGCCACCCAACCGGGACTACAGGGTGTCTTTTAGTCCTGACTAGAGCCACCAGCCGGGACTAGAGGGTGTGCCCCACCTTTAGTCCCGGCTGGTGGCTCTAGCCGGGACTAAATGGGATCTTTTAGTCCGGGTTGGAGCCACCAACCCAGACTAAAAGGTCCCCTACAAATATCGTCTTCCTCCCCCCAGCCCGGCCGAGCCATGAACAGAGCTCGTTCATGGCGCCGCCCGGAGCTAGGAGAGAGGTCATGCCTATTTTTTTTTGAATTTTGAAGATTTAGCTCCTCCAAGTGGTCTAAACGGAGCATATCTTCTTCCTCTCATCTTTCACGGTTAGTATTTCTTGTTTCATCCTTTATACATAGAGAAATTTGAGTTTTAGTAGAATGGAGAGATGGGTGAGTTTTGTTTTCTAGCACAATTGATATATTGATTTGTTAGTATGTTTTAGTAAATGCATATTTAGTTTTTAATTCATATTTATACTTTAGTTATTTATCCTAATTCATATTTATACTTTAGTTATTTATAATTTAGTTAATTAGTTAGTTCATATTTATACTTTAGTTATTTATACTTTAGTTATTTATACTTTAGTTAATTTATATTTATACTTTAGTTAATTTATATTTATTGCTTAGTGAAATAGGATGGTAATTTTCATCTATTTCTTAGTGAAATAGGATGGTAATTTTCATCTATTGCTTAGTGAAATAGGATGGTAATTTTCATCTATTGCTTAGTGAAATAGTATGGTAATTTTCATCTATTGCTTAGTGACATAGGATGGTAATTTTCATCTATTGCTTAGTGAATACATGCGTGTGTACTCCAGGTTAGAACCAATACTAAAACAGGTACTTGATTACCTACGGTTCACATTCACTAAGCCATATTCATATCGTGTTAATGGTGGATTTCAAGCGGACACAACCCTGACACATGTGGACGCAAGTGGAACGACTAGGCAGACAAAAATTTATGGTTAGGTTTTGGAAAAACCCTATAAGGCGGTTGATAGTGCGTTCATATGGGCACTTGATTAGGTTGACAAATATCTAGGTGTTGAGATTGTTGGCATAAACTATCATTTTTTTCTCATGAAAAGAAATGGTGTGGACGGAGATTAATTTAGTGGCGTGCATTTTTATGAATCATGTTGTAATAAGAATTATTATTAAGTTTGTTGGACTAATTTTTATCATGTTGTAATAACACTAATTTTTATTAAGTGCGTTTTTGTTTCCCATGCAAATCCAGCCCTCTTTTAGTTTAGTTTTAGTTCTTTTACTAAATAGACCAATATCTATTCATATATATCATTATTACCAACAAAACTGCAAAACTTTAATAAATAACATTTGCATATATTGGTGCTTTCATAAATTATTAAATATGATAATGTGAGTGATATTATTTTGTTTATTAAATATTAGCCAAAAATTGATAATTAAAATAGTTGATGGGATGCATAGATTTTCTTAATAGACCACTCTATACTCAAAAGCATTATCTCCATGCTTTTATTGCGTGTGTTACAGTGGCAAGGTGTATCTGCAGCTAGGTAGTGACAGTCTGTAGCCATGTGTGGCAGACCACCCCAATTAACCCGGCTCAAGCGCATGAGACCACTTCCACTGCGGTGCTCCACACACTTGAACCGAACTAATTGTGCAGTCCGTCGGATACCTTCCCGATTAAACCACCATTTCTCATAATCAAAACGAAATAGCAGCAAGTCCCACTCGAAGATAGGCTCAGGCAGTACAACTCATCATAAATTTTACATCACAAGGTTCACATGGATAATTATACAAACACAGTGCATAAGTTTTAGTTATTACAGACCGGAGTTATATAGCAACGGAAGTCTAAACGTCGATCACATAACATTATGCGGAGCCCACGCATAACATTCAATCACCGCGGCTTGAGTCGGACTCAGACGGCACCCGCTCCACGGTCCAGCCATTAGGAAGCACACAAGGCCACGTCAAAGCAGCAACAGGGTCATAACTCATCACATCCAAATCTGAAAAACAAGCCACAAGCAAGGCTGAGTATACTAATACTCAACAAGACTTACCCGACAAAGGTTAACTTCTAGACATGCAAGGCTTTATAGTGGAGGGAAATTATTTTGCCAAAAAGCATCTACAAGTTTATCCTTATTTTCAATATTTTAGCCAAGTTAAAGTGAGACTAACCATTACTAAGTTTGCCAAACTATCTAACAGCATTCAGTATCGAAAAACAATTGATTAACCAGATAGCATCTTTACTCAACCAACAACATCTCTAACCATTACCCAAGCACACTGATGCGTGACGAGAGATCAAGCAGCTTCATGTAACCGCGAAGGACGGACAACTCGAGTTGATTTTAACCATGCATGGGACAATCTAATCGCACGCCCCGTGAGAGACACCCAGGACCTCACGAGGCAACCGTTCCCATCTCTCCCTGCCATCTGCCATCGGGGACCACTCCACCTGAGTGCATGCCCCAACGAACCCCCGGTGCTCAAAGCAAACCTGTGCCGCGGCCACTGCTACACTCGCCATCAACCCCTCGCCCAATGGAGTAGATATATCCGTCAGACGTCAGTTTGAATCAAGTACTAGGTTTATCAGTTTACCACATTTCCCGGCATACGATTAGTACCTTCAAAAGCTTGATCAACATGGCCCCACACTCAATGCCTTAGCCATCATCCATCTGTGCAAACGGGTCGCTCAATCAAACAGAAATATCGCAAAGGCCCCGCCTGCCGAATCTCATAAATCAACATAAAGTAAACGTCTATATCTCGTGAGTGACAAGGCAATCACTCGACTTCTACCGATCCTAATTAAGCATGGCAGTCTAAATGATCTACACATACTAGTATTAGGACATAGGTACCTAGGGATCATGCAACTAGGGTTTCAAACAACTCCTTAAACTTAAATGCACAAAGTAAGGCACACGGCAACCCATTGGGGTTTGTTAAAGCTGGGACATGCTCCGGTGCTTGCCTTCTTGATCACCAGCGGCCTTTGGCCCTTCCGGACTTTGGCCCGGGTCTTCCTTAGCAACTAAGTTCAGATCCACAGCTACAGGTTCACCCTCAGGCTCAACCTCGACCTCGTATACTCCGTCGGTGATGGGGTTATCTACATGAGATTGCAGATGCATGAGATGCATTAATGCATAAGCAATGATTAATCTCAGTTCAGATCTGGAATATCTCAGAAATTAAATATATTAATCATTTTATTATGCTAAAAGCAATTTAAACTACTCCATGAATCAAACATAAAACATCTACAAATGACTACAAGTAATAAAAAGGTTTCTATAGCTGAATCTTAACACTCAGCAGCTTAGGTTGGTAGAAACAATTTTAGAATTTATTTTACAGCAAGGAAACTATTTATTAATTAAGCCTTTCCTAGCTAGTTTTCACCAAGTAAAGCCTAGAAAATATATTTCTATATACAGAAATTAAGGTAAATTGTTTCTGTGTTCCTAACAGACAAACATATTTTTTCAAAATTTTCTAGCATTTTATCTATTTGTTTTCTATTTCTTTTAACATCCACTAATTGCCAATAGTTAGAAAATCACAGAAAATTCCTCAGACACTTTCTGAGCTAAAGTTTTTACTAAAGCTAACATTTAACCAGATACAGTTTCTATGAATTTTTCATATTTTTCTAAGCTACACAGAATATTTGAGGGTTTATCTACATTTAACTAGCTAGAAACAAACTTAAATCATAACTTAGAAACTACACCTTTTCTGGAGCTGAATCTTCTTGTGAGGGTTCCTAAGCTCCAGTATATATCTAACAAAAATTACCACATTTTATTGAGCAGTTTAACTATTTAACACATTTTCTAAATCACTAGCTCAACTAAATTTATATCTATCAAAAACATGCATAGGCTCTATCCACCAAGCACTCAAATCTACTCTACTGAGCATATATATAAGCAGCACAGTTGGATTCATCCAAAAAGAACATGCAAAGGATTTATGAAATAATAAATACACTCTCATGCATATAAACATACATAATGCTACACAGATCTCAAACAATGCTTTTCATGAGTGCATGTTACACCATTGGACACATAATTTCACAAGGATTCCAACGCAACTAATTTCGTATTTTTCCAATTTTTGTGCGATTTACAGGGAATTTCTGAACTTCCACCAAAAATAAGAAAGGAAAAAAGAAAACATAAAAGAATTAGGGCTTTACATCGGGGCCCCTAGGAAATCAAAGGTTCGTGGACAGGTCCTTTTCTTCACAGATTGGCCCCTGGAGTCTTGCAGAAAACCCCCTACAAAATCCCACCTTTGAATCATAAACCTCAGAATCTTATACAAGACCCCCTATAGTTCTATTCCTTCACATTCTTACCCCCTTTCTTCTTCCTACGGACATTCACGAGCTCGAGCTCAGTTTCGCCGGTCCGACCGGTGGTTCGACGACGCCGGCCTCTCCCCTCCTGTCCTAGCTCAAGTGCGCCCCCGCAAGGCCCCCAGGCCACACTTGGCCAGCGGCTGGCAGCCACCGCGGCGTAGCAAGCACTGGCCGCGCGTGTGCCTGTGGCCGGAGCGGCGGCGGCGGCGGCGTATGGCTCGGCAAGGGGGTGAAGGGAAAGGAACGAATGGCCAGAGAGAATCACTAGGCCGTGGAGGAGCTAGCTAAGGGGTTTACTTGGGCAATGGAGGGTTGTAGGCACCCGTCCACGCGCGGGCGAGCTTGGGAGGCACCAATGGCGATGGCGGCCGGCAATCTTCAAATTGCCGGCGAGCGAGGCTATGGCTAAGGGAGGGAAAGGGTCTGGGGCAGAGAGGACGAGTTGAAGGAGGGCAGAGAGGACGAGTTGAAGGAGTCACGGGCAAGGTGAATTGCATTTTGGTAAACTAAGAGGCGATGATTTCTTTGCTAGGTGTTTACTGCTCGGTAATGGAAAGTGAGCTGTCGGCGTTGTCTTCCACGCGCGAGGGGAGCTCGACACCGAGGCAAGGACGCATGGCGAAGGGCGAGTTGGCACCGAGGGGCATGGACGCGTGGCCGGGCCACTTGGGCACGCGACCGTGCAGCCCCACGGACGTTGGTGCCGGGGTCGGCCCCTGGACGGCGCTGTTCTGACGAAACTGAATCGACATAGTCGATGCAGTTCGTCCCTCCCAGCAGCACAGGCCCGCCTTAGATTCAATATTTCTCAAGATTTCGTGTGTAGACTTAGGGAGCGATAAATACAAGAGTTGTAGATAGTACATCCGGCTACAACTTTTGTAAAGGAACCATAAGCATTAGATCAGTGGTTTGCGAGGTAACAGGCTCTAAAATTTGGCAAAAACTCGAATTTCAGACTTGGTTTATTCAGTTCAGTTTCAGCACAACCGACAACGATGGAAGCTATCTTTTACTATTTCTTAATATAATGATGCCCAGTCCTACGTGTTTGAGAAAAAAATATCTGTGAAAAGTGGGAGCAATATATTAGATAATAGAAGAGCATTACTCTAATTGGGCAAAATGTATAGGATATAGTATGTCATGTGTTACCAATGACTTCCAGGATATATGCAAGCACGTGGTGGCAAGACAGCTCTTAATTAAACAAACAAAAGCT
>CM014276.1:26111501-26149927 GCA_004135705.1 Alloteropsis semialata | reverse complement strand
GACCAGTCTGACCTGTTGGTCCACATCGGTCAGATCTGTGTGCCCAACCGGTCTGACCTGTGCACTCAGCACAATGGGAGTAACAGGTTCTTGGTTTGATGGAGAAAAATCCGTTTGCCCCCCAGTAACTTCTGGGATTTTGATTGGCTCATCGTCCTCAATAATTGCTTGATCTTGCAAGTCATAGACGATGTCCTTGTCATCACTTGGGAGTTTTGGATCTTCCTCTCTAGCAATATTTTCATTGTTACATGAACTGGCCGGTGCTGGCCAATTTAGTAACTTTTTGCAACTAAGACCAATTGGAGTTAACTGGTCATTCTCTTGAGTTTCGGCAAATTTCAATCGTCCTATATCAATGCCCGATTGAATCATCCGACGAAACATATTGCAATCACTAATGTTATGACCAAATGAGTTATGCAACTTACAATATGTTCGCTCTTCTAATTCAAGAGATGATGGACTAACTTTGTGATCAAATAGCTTAATAAAATTATTCTCCACCAAGATATCAAATAACTCATCACACAAAGTCAAGTCAAAAGTATACTTTATTTTCTCTACCCGATGCTTTTGTGGAGAAGGTTTTAAAGCCAAGCAAACGAACGGTTCAGATTTCTTATCAATCCATTCGGCTATAGATTTCCTTATACTTCCCATACCCGATGCTATATTATCATCGGATTTGACAACGCTTGGTTTTGATTTTTTGTTTTTAATTCCAGAATGACCACAAGTAAACCATGTAGAGAAAAAAATTGGCAATGATGATGGAGAAATCTTAAATGCCAAAATGTTGTTGTTATCGGCCTTTCTAACTTTTACAATACAATGGCCGACACAATCTGAAATCATGCTACTTTTAACAAGTAAATTATTCTCCTCAACCGATCTTTTACAATTGTTTATCTTGATATTACTACTAGATGTATTAACTGAAACCATATGATTAGATTGGGAATTAAATAAATTACTTGTGCAGCATAACTTATCAAATATGTTGGAGAAGCGTGTAACCTTGATGTAGATGGTGTCGTACTTCTTCTCTTGATGGCAGCCCACAACAGCTCCTTCCTGTAAAAACCGGTTAGACCGGATTACAGGAACAGTTAGACCGGTTTTCCCAGGGTTGCTGGAAATCACCAAGTCACGACACGCCAATGCCTCCCTTTTGCTTCCAACGTCATGATCTGCAACAATTTGATTGACCAAACTTTGTCCCGCCATGAGTTACCATTTATTGATAACACAATAATCGCTAGACAAATGCACAACTCCATTTGGAAAACCAAGTGTAGCTGTTTTCTTATGATTGACCTGATTTTGTATAGCCAAGCTTGTTTCTTTTGGTTGAACAGATTCAGATCGTTCAGGTGCTGTAATAACCGAAACATTGCTCAAATCTAAATCGTTCTTCTTTCCCTTATTGGTTGCCCTTTGAGAAAAAGTAATTTTGTTTGCATTGTTTAAGAAACATCTCTAGTTCTTGGTGATACTCCTCAGAGAGGTCCTCGTATTTGACCTTTTCATCTAGAAAATCGGATGTGGTTTCAAAAACAACACATCCCGATTTTGCAATTACTGCATGCTTATGCACATATGGAGATAAATGCATGCTTGCTGAATTTCTATTAATTTGGCTATGGTTATGAATAACACTTGGAGCCAAATTATGATTATTAGCATTTGCATATGGTGCCGAATTTATCGATACAACCTCCACTCTATTAACATGTTGTGCAGCATATGATGGTTGAGAATAATTGGCTGGATAAGTAGAATTATCATGGCCAATTCTTTCATTCAACGGCATGTATTGTGGTGAAACCATATACTGTGAATTTGCAGTCGATGAATAAAAAGAGGAAACACCTTGCTGAATATTATTAGAATTAATAGCATGTGGTGTTTCATAAAAACTGGCCGAACTCACCATGTTAGTTTGGCCTTGATAATTGCTTACCGGCTCTTGAACTTGTTGTACAGCCGATGTATGAGAATAATGTTGTATGTTGCTAGTGGCATCAAAATTTAAAGCATGCATATTATTTAACATTGGCTTTTGCAAATAATTTTTAGAATCATAATTTGCATAATAAAAATCATCTGAATAGTTACTAGCCGATGCAATATGCCTACTAGTATCATATCTAGCAACATCAACATGAGAATTTGTGGTTCTTGCAAAATAATTATTAGAATCATATGATGAATTTGCAAATTGTACCTCGGGCTCGCTGTAGTAGCACTGCTGTGGAGTGTATGGATAGCCCGCCATGTATGTCTTGATGCTTCAAGTCTTGTGGTCAATAATTCTAATTGTTCTTGATAACTTGAACAAATCAATGACCAACACTTCGCTTCTTTTTTGATCTTCAACATGCAAGAGCAAGCAAAGCACAATGCAATTGGCTTAAGCAGCCTGATGCAATGTCACAAGTATAGATGCAATCGGTCTAAAAAGACCAGATCCAACTATAGCGGAGAATCAAGATAGTAGATCAATTAGGTATATGGCTAGGTCAGAAAATTTCGGTTGTTTGAATAACCAGAAATTTTTCCCCAGCGGAGTCGCCAAAAGTATGTTGACGCAGAATTCGATCAATACATGAGAGCACTAGAGCGTGCGGGTCGCAAACAGACCGAATCGGCAGAGATGCTGTGCAGACCGGTTAGACCGGATTCCTAAGGTTTCGCTGGAATCAGTCGTTTGAGAGGATAACTATCACGCTTACATGGTGAAGGACGGCAAGGTTTACGAGCAAACCAGCAAAGAGATAACCAATGCACTTACGTAGCGAAGAATGACTAGTTTACGAGCAAACTAGCAAAGGCCGTCAAAGCTCTCGCCCGGGAGGGACCCCGTTAGGTCGTAGACGTCGCCGGACGTGCCTTGGGTTGACCAGCAAGCCTTAGGACACTATCTATGGTCGTGGAGATCAGTAGATGAGTAGCATGGAGAGGTTGGAAGAGAATTAGGGTTTAGGAGATAAAAAGTAGAGACATGTTTGTTTGATTCGATTGGGATCCTCTCAATCGGCCATGGCCCTTCATAAATATAGGGTGGAGAGGTCTTGCCCCAGTATGAGTCGAAGCTTATACAAATCTCATGTCAAAATACAACTCCTAACTCGGATTTGGCTGTCCAAACCGGTCTAACCACCCCTCCAAACCGGTCTAACTGGTCTCCGTAGGTGTCGATCTTCTCGAGGTCGTAACTCCTTCATCCGGACTCCAAACTGGACGTTCCACATATGCATTTCGATCTTCTCGACGAGAGGAACACAATTCTGAAGTCCAAGTTGCATTTTGAGTACTTCACTCAGACCGGTCTAACTGGTTAGGTACCCCGGTTAGACCGGTTCGCCCAGACTGGTAGCAAAATCCACCGGTGCCAATTTTGATTATCAACACAATGACTTTCTGATCAATGAGTGAACTGACCAAGATGTCTCATCTCCATTAATATTAGAAAATCATATCCCAGCACTAGTAAAGAAACCACCTTTGGTTCGGGGCCTTTAGTCCCGGTACCAATTGGGCCCGGGACTAATGGGAGCATTAGTCCTGGGTCCAATTGGGGGGGGGGGGCTTTAGTCCCGGTTGGTGGCTCCAACCGGGACTAAAGGGTGTCTTTTAGTCCTGACTAGAGCCACCAGCCGGGACTAGAGGGTGTGCCCCACCTTTAGTCCCGGCTGGTGGCTCTAGCCGGGACTAAATGGGATCTTTTAGTCCGGGTTGGAGCCACCAACCCAGACTAAAAGGTCCCCTACAAATATCGTCTTCCTCCCCCCAGCCCGGCCGAGCCATGAACAGAGCTTGTTCATGGCGCCGCCCGGAGCTAGGAGAGAGGTCATGCCTATTTTTTTTGAATTTTGAAGATTTAGCTCCTCCAAGTGGTCTAAACGGAGCATATCTTCTTCCTCTCATCTTTCACGGTTAGTATTTCTTGTTTCATCCTTTATACATAGAGAAATTTGAGTTTTAGTAGAATGGAGAGATGGGTGAGTTTTGTTTTCTAGCACAATTGATATATTGATTTGTTAGTATGTTTTAGTAAATGCATATTTAGTTTTTAATTCATATTTATACTTTAGTTATTTATCCTAATTCATATTTATACTTTAGTTATTTATAATTTAGTTAATTAGTTAGTTCATATTTATACTTTAGTTATTTATACTTTAGTTATTTATACTTTAGTTAATTTATATTTATACTTTAGTTAATTTGTATTTATTGCTTAGTGAAATAGGATGGTAATTTTCATCTATTTCTTAGTGAAATAGGATGGTAATTTTCATCTATTGCTTAGTGAAATAGGATGGTAATTTTCATCTATTGCTTAGTGAAATAGTATGGTAATTTTCATCTATTGCTTAGTGACATAGGATGGTAATTTTCATCTATTGCTTAGTGAATACATGCGTGTGTACTCCAGGTTAGAACCAATACTAAAACAGGTACTTGATTACCTACGGTTCACATTCACTAAGCCATATTCATATCGTGTTAATGGTGGATTTCAAGCGGACACAACCCTGACACATGTGGACGCAAGTGGAACGACTAGGCAGACAAAAATTTATGGTTAGGTTTTGGAAAAACCCTATAAGGCGGTTGATAGTGCGTTCATATGGGCACTTGATTAGGTTGACAAATATCTAGGTGTTGAGATTGTTGACATAAACTATCATTTTTTTCTCATGAAAAGAAATGGTGTGGACGGAGATTAATTTAGTGGCGTGCATTTTTATGAATCATGTTGTAATAAGAATTATTATTAAGTTTGTTGGACTAATTTTTATCATGTTGTAATAACACTAATTTTTATTAAGTGCGTTTTTGTTTCCCATGCAAATCCAGCCCTCTTTTAGTTTAGTTTTAGTTCTTTTACTAAATAGACCAATATCTATTCATATATATCATTATTACCAACAAAACTGCAAAACTTTAATAAATAACATTTGCATATATTGGTGCTTTCATAAATTATTAAATATGATAATGTGAGTGATATTATTTTGTTTATTAAATATTAGCCAAAAATTGATAATTAAAATAGTTGATGGGATGCATAGATTTTCTTAATAGACCACTCTATACTCAAAAGCATTATCTCCATGCTTTTATTGCGTGTGTTACAGTGGCAAGGTGTATCTGCAGCTAGGTAGTGACAGTCTGTAGCCATGTGTGGCAGACCACCCCAATTAACCCGGCTCAAGCGCATGAGACCACTTCCACTGCGGTGCTCCACACACTTGAACCGAACTAATTGTGCAGTCCGTCGGATACCTTCCCGATTAAACCACCATTTCTCATAATCAAAACGAAATAGCAGCAAGTCCCACTCGAAGATAGGCTCAGGCAGTACAACTCATCATAAATTTTACATCACAAGGTTCACATGGATAATTATACAAACACAGTGCATAAGTTTTAGTTATTACAGACCGGAGTTATATAGCAACGGAAGTCTAAACGTCGATCACATAACATTATGCGGAGCCCACGCATAACATTCAATCACCGCGGCTTGAGTCGGACTCAGACGGCACCCGCTCCACGGTCCAGCCATTAGGAAGCACACAAGGCCACGTCAAAGCAGCAACAGGGTCATAACTCATCACATCCAAATCTGAAAAACAAGCCACAAGCAAGGCTGAGTATACTAATACTCAACAAGACTTACCCGACAAAGGTTAACTTCTAGACATGCAAGGCTTTATAGTGGAGGGAAATTATTTTGCCAAAAAGCATCTACAAGTTTATCCTTATTTTCAATATTTTAGCCAAGT
The DNA here is from genome assembly GCA_004135705.1 of Alloteropsis semialata. Classification (NCBI taxonomy): domain Eukaryota; kingdom Viridiplantae; phylum Streptophyta; class Magnoliopsida; order Poales; family Poaceae; genus Alloteropsis; species Alloteropsis semialata. Next base: position 26,144,126 of record CM014276.1, on the reverse strand, counting down.
TAAAGTGAGACTAACCATTACTAAGTTTGCCAAACTATCTAACAGCATTCAGTATCGAAAAACAATTGATTAACCAGATAGCATCTTTACTCAACCAACAACATCTCTAACCATTACCCAAGCACACTGATGCGTGACGAGAGATCAAGCAGCTTCATGTAACCGCGAAGGACGGACAACTCGAGTTGATTTTACCATGCATGGGACAACCTAATCGCACGCCCCGTGAGAGACACCCAGGACCTCACGAGGCAACCGTTCCCATCTCTCCCTGCCATCTGCCATCGGGGACCACTCCACCTGAGTGCATGCCCCAACGAACCCCCGGTGCTCAAAGCAAACCTGTGCCGCGGCCACTGCTACACTCGCCATCAACCCCTCGCCCAATGGAGTAGATATATCCGTCAGACGTCAGTTTGAATCAAGTACTAGGTTTATCAGTTTACCACATTTCCCGGCATACGATTAGTACCTTCAAAAGCTTGATCAACATGGCCCCACACTCAATGCCTTAGCCATCATCCATCTGTGCAAACGGGTCGCTCAATCAAACAGAAATATCGCAAAGGCCCCGCCTGCCGAATCTCATAAATCAACATAAAGTAAACGTCTATATCTCGTGAGTGACAAGGCAATCACTCGACTTCTACCGATCCTAATTAAGCATGGCAGTCTAAATGATCTACACATACTAGTATTAGGACATAGGTACCTAGGGATCATGCAACTAGGGTTTCAAACAACTCCTTAAACTTAAATGCACAAAGTAAGGCACACGGCAACCCATTGGGGTTTGTTAAAGCTGGGACATGCTCCGGTGCTTGCCTTCTTGATCACCAGCGGCCTTTGGCCCTTCCGGACTTTGGCCCGGGTCTTCCTTAGCAACTAAGTTCAGATCCACAGCTACAGGTTCACCCTCAGGCTCAACCTCGACCTCGTATACTCCGTCGGTGATGGGGTTATCTACATGAGATTGCAGATGCATGAGATGCATTAATGCATAAGCAATGATTAATCTCAGTTCAGATCTGGAATATCTCAGAAATTAAATATATTAATCATTTTATTATGCTAAAAGCAATTTAAACTACTCCATGAATCAAACATAAAACATCTACAAATGACTACAAGTAATAAAAAGGTTTCTATAGCTGAATCTTAACACTCAGCAGCTTAGGTTGGTAGAAACAATTTTAGAATTTATTTTACAGCAAGGAAACTATTTATTAATTAAGCCTTTCCTAGCTAGTTTTCACCAAGTAAAGCCTAGAAAATATATTTCTATATACAGAAATTAAGGTAAATTGTTTCTGTGTTCCTAACAGACAAACATATTTTTTCAAAATTTTCTAGCATTTTATCTATTTGTTTTCTATTTCTTTTAACATCCACTAATTGCCAATAGTTAGAAAATCACAGAAAATTCCTCAGACACTTTCTGAGCTAAAGTTTTTACTAAAGCTAACATTTAACCAGATACAGTTTCTATGAATTTTTCATATTTTTCTAAGCTACACAGAATATTTGAGGGTTTATCTACATTTAACTAGCTAGAAACAAACTTAAATCATAACTTAGAAACTACACCTTTTCTGGAGCTGAATCTTCTTGTGAGGGTTCCTAAGCTCCAGTATATATCTAACAAAAATTACCACATTTTATTGAGCAGTTTAACTATTTAACACATTTTCTAAATCACTAGCTCAACTAAATTTATATCTATCAAAAACATGCATAGGCTCTATCCACCAAGCACTCAAATCTACTCTACTGAGCATATATATAAGCAGCACAGTTGGATTCATCCAAAAAGAACATGCAAAGGATTTATGAAATAATAAATACACTCTCATGCATATAAACATACATAATGCTACACAGATCTCAAACAATGCTTTTCATGAGTGCATGTTACACCATTGGACACATAATTTCACAAGGATTCCAACGCAACTAATTTCGTATTTTTCCAATTTTTGTGCGATTTACAGGGAATTTCTGAACTTCCACCAAAAATAAGAAAGGAAAAAGAAAACATAAAAGAATTAGGGCTTTACATCGGGGCCCCTAGGAAATCAAAGGTTCGTGGACAGGTCCTTTTCTTCATAGATTGGCCCCTGGAGTCTTGCAGAAAACCCCTACAAAATCCCACCTTTGAATCATAAACCTCAGAATCTTATACAAGACCCCCTATAGTTCTATTCCTTCACATTCTTACCCCCTTTCTTCTTCCTACGGACATTCACGAGCTCGAGCTCAGTTTCGCCGGTCCGACCGGTGGTTCGACGACGCCGGCCTCTCCCCTCCTGTCCTAGCTCAAGTGCGCCCCCGCAAGGCCCCCAGGCCACACTTGGCCAGCGGCTGGCAGCCACCGCGGCGTAGCAAGCACTGGCCGCGCGTGTGCCTGTGGCCGGAGCGGCGGCGGCGGCGGCGTATGGCTCGGCAAGGGGGTAGGGAAAGGAACGAATGGCCAGAGAGAATCACTAGGCCGTGGAGGAGCTAGCTAAGGGGTTTACTTGGGCAATGGAGGGTTGTAGGCACCCGTCCACGCGCGGGCGAGCTTGGGAGGCACCAATGGCGATGGCGGCCGGCAATCTTCAAATTGCCGGCGAGCGAGGCTATGGCTAAGGGAGGGAAAGGGTCTGGGGCAGAGAGGACGAGTTGAAGGAGGGCAGAGAGGACGAGTTGAAGGAGTCACGGGCAAGGTGAATTGCATTTTGGTAAACTAAGAGGCGATGATTTCTTTGCTAGGTGTTTACTGCTCGGTAATGGAAAGTGAGCTGTCGGCGTTGTCTTCCACGCGCGAGGGGAGCTCGACACCGAGGCAAGGACGCATGGCGAAGGGCGAGTTGGCACCGAGGGGCATGGACGCGTGGCCGGGCCACTTGGGCACGCGACCGTGCAGCCCCACGGACGTTGGTGCCGGGGTCGGCCCCTGGACGGCGCTGTTCTGACGAAACTGAATCGACATAGTCGATGCAGTTCGTCCCTCCCAGCAGCACAGGCCCGCCTTAGATTCAATATTTCTCAAGATTTCGTGTGTAGACTTAGGGAGCGATAAATACTAGAGTTGTAGATAGTACATCCGGCTACAACTTTTGTAAAGGAACCATAAGCATTAGATCAGTGGTTTGCGAGGTAACAGGCTCTAAAATTTGGCAAAAACTCGAATTTCAGACTTGGTTTATTCAGTTCAGTTTCAGCACAACCGGCCCGATTTCGGCTGGCTCAAACTCAACTTTTCATATATAAAAATTTGATTCATCCAATACAAAGGTTGGAGAGGGTACATTCGGCTATAATTCCTACAAAGGGTGTTAGCAGGTTTGAGCCACGGTTTGAAAGTTACAGGGCTGTGAAATCGGGCAAAAATCCCGTTTTTCAGGACTCGACCAATCAGCCAAGTGCTGAAAATTCAGTGGTTTGACCTGGTTTTGACCAATGTTTTGAATGACCAAACCAAGTTTGCCTTGATCCACATTACTACCAATGTAAAGAGGGTACTTTGTACTCCGACTTTCATATTGGTGGAATTTCAAGTGTTTAGGCAAAATAAATTGTTCGGAACCTCTCAAAAAGGATAAAGAGAAAAGGCTCTTATACATGAAATGAGAGTCAAGAGTTCAAATTTGAATTTTGAATTTTTGTTTGAACTTCTAGTACTCATTTGAGTTCTTAAACATGTAGTTGCCATTTTAAGCATCATTTTGGTATATTTTACATATTTGGCTAATTTGCTTATAAGAGTTCACTTTGGTCAACACATACACACACATATGCACAATCAACATGGTATGAAATATTGTATGCAATATTTATATGATAATTGGTTTCATTTAGTTGTGTTACACCTAAGGTGACACCTGGGGTGTCACAGCCCTCCCCCTTAAAAAGAATCTCGCCCCGAGATTCTGGTGCAGAAATTTAGTGCAGAAAAGAAGTTACCTGGAATAGAGCTCATAAAATCCAGATATTTAGATTTAAGATATGATTCCTCTTCCCAAGTAGCTTCATCTTTAGTATGATTACTCCACTGAACTTTATAGAATTTTGTAACCCTTTGCCTTGTAGTTCTATCATTTTGATCAATAATCTTGATAGGATGAACCCCATAGGTTAGATCGGGTTCAATAGGAATTTCTTCATAAGAGACAGATTCTTCTGGAACTCGAAGACATTTCTTGAGCTGTGAGACATGAAATACATTACGGATGGTCGAAAGATTTGTGGGAAGCTCAACTTTGTATGCCACGGGTCCACAAAGTTCTAAAATTGGGAAAAGGTCCAATGTAGCGAGTAGCTAGTTTTCCCTTTACACCAAATCTTTGGACACCTTTTGTTGGTGACACACAGATATACACATGATCATAACGGCTTTCTTCTTTTGTCATGATAACTCTTTTGGCGAGATTGTGCAGCCTGAAGATTTTTTTTGAATTACTTTCACCTTATCTTCCGCCTCTTGGACTAAATCTGGTCCAAAGTAATTCCACTCAACGGATTCGGACCAATTCAAAGGAGTTCGACACCGTCGCCCATATAAGGCTTCAAATGGTGCTATTTTTATGCTTGCTTGATAACTATTGTTGTAAGAAAATTCTGCCAAAGACAAGCATTGATCCCAATTTTTGCCATATTGTATGACACAAGCTCTAAGCATATCCTCCAATATTTGATTCACCCTTTCGGTTTGCCCATCAGTTTGAGGATGATAAGTGGAGCTACGGATCAGTTTGGTGCCTAGGGAAGCATGTAATTGTTCCCAAAAGCGAGAAACAAATTGGGTGCCTTGATCAAAAATAAATGTCCTTGGAATTCCATGAAGGCAAACAATCCGATCGATATAAATTTCAGCATACCTCTTGGTAGAATATCTTGTGTGGACCGAAATAAAATGAGCGGTCTTTGTGAGTCTATCAACAATTACCCATATGGAATCATGTTTAAGCGAGATGTTGGGCAAGCCCACAATGAAATCCATGGCTATGTCATCCCATTTCCAAGATGGTATAGGAAGTGGTTACGAGGTTCCAGCTACCTTTAAATGGCTTGCTTTCACCCTCTGGCATGTATCACATTTGAACACTGTTGACAATAGATTTTGACTCGACTAGGCTTGTGTGCGATGGAGCTAATACAGGAGCCGAATCCGATTCTGAGCCAGTCTCCGATTCCGATCGGAGTCCGTCCGATAGGAGTCCCGATCGGACACAAGACAAAGGAGGCCGGAGCACGTACGACTTCTCAGGGAGACGTGTCTGGAAGCTTCTTCAAGGCCTGATTGCGCGTCAAGATTTGTAATAGTTTTAATAGTTTAAGATTAGATTGCTTTAATTAAATTAGAGATATTGTCATACCCGACAAGTTTTAGCTAGATTTCCAGGGTATAAATATAAACCCTGCGCCATTGTAAAAAATGTTCACACAACCATTCAATCAAACACAACTTTCGGCCTAACGTGCCACCTAAAACCCTGTCGTCGAGTTCTTCAGCAAGCAGGGCTGCATCATCTTGACCTCCGGTTTGTCTGTAAGTCCGACACCCTATCGAATTAATCTAGGCTTTAGATTGAGGCATCGCCCTTCTTCATTTAGTTAATTCACCAATTTATCGAGTTGTTCTAGGCTTTAGATTGAGGCGTATCGCCCTTCTTCGTTTAGATCACTCACCCTTCAAAGTATCTTGTTGATTTTGTCTTATCGGCTTACACCTGTAATAAGATCTATTCTGTTTTACCATAATTCAAGTCTCATAATAGATCTATTTTTTATTGCTTATATAGCTGATTTAGATTTAATTCGCAAGTTACAAATAGATCTGATTTAAACGAGTTGTTTGATATAAATCGATCTATCGGAATAAATAGGCTAATCTGTGCCCTGCTAGCAACGCTGTCTCGAAATCGATCCGATTGTTAGTGACATGAGAATTAGCTTATTTATCGCCTTTGGAAAGATGCATATTAAAGAATGAGCTTAGATTAGATCTATCTCCGATTCGGTTTTCATAGCCGATGGTTTATTTTAATACATGTCATATCCTCACGAATTGGACTCAAGGCCGATGGTTCATGTCATCGAAATCGGACTATTCTTTATGTTGATCCAATTTCTGGAACGAATCGGGGCCTTGGCCGATGAGTTCCTTGTTGTTTACTGATTAAACTCTACCTTGTCAATTTCAGGTTAAATTGACTGGCACGCCGCGAACCTCGAGATTTTGGACCTGCACTGAAGTGAAGCAAATCTTCCAGGCCACAGTGTTAATTTCCGAGAAAGTCAATGCCTGACTTTTTGGACGTCAACACATTTTGGCACGCCCAGTGGGACTAGAAGACTTCTGCGATGGCACCTGGAGGCGGTGAAGTCCCTGCTGTCACGATGAAGGACCTCACTGATGAGCAGAAGAAGCTCGTGGAAGCACAACTAGAAGAGTTCAAGAATCTGTGCCTAGACTCATTCAGCAAAACTCGCAATGCGGTGATCAAGAAAAATCAGTTTCCTGTTCCCCAGGAAGCGTTTGATCGGATCACGGCCGAGGAGAGGAAATTCTTCCAAGATTACGTGGATGCTGGTCTGAGTCATGCTATGATTAACCAATCTGGAATATTGGTTAATACGGTGGTGGGATTGATTGCTCAATTGCTGGATGGAGCTATACTGAAGGATGTCCAGAAGGGACCTGCTTACTTTGACACAGGAGCTGCTTCGGCAATCAAGGATCTTAAGAAGAAGATGGTGCAAATCAACTCATCCACATCACCAGAAACACACCCTGAGAGCTATGAAACTCCCAAGATCAGAAAGGCAAAAGACAAAGCAGTGGAGGGAGGTGAAGAAGAAGAACAGGAAGGAGATTCAGGTGACAAGAATTCTGGCGCAACCCAGTACATTGATCAGTTTGGCAGCCGTATTCCTGTCGTTGATGGCAAGATGGTGTACCCTGTTTTCTTCAACACCGAGAATCCACCAAAGAACAAGGGAGCTGAGAATCGAGAGCCATCAATCGGACCTAATGAAACACCCGTTATAATGACTCGTGCTCCGATTAATCAGGGGAATTACACTCGGGAAGATTGAGCAGATAAGATTGCTGACGTCATGAAAAATCAGTTTGGTTTGAAGCCCAAGGGTCAGTCTTATCTGTATCGGAAGCCGTACCCAGACTGGTTTGATACATTGCCTATGCCAGCCCGATTCAGGATTCCAGATTTCTATAAATTTTCTGGACAAGGAGATGTTACCACCATCGAGCATATCAGCCGATACACAATCCAGTGTGGTGAAGTAGCATCAATTGATCCACTAAAAGTTAAGCTGTTTCCCATGTCACTTTCTGGATCGGCCTTTTCGTGATTTTCATCGTTGCCACCGAATTCTATTAGTAATTGGGCTGATTTGGAAAAATAGTTTCATGCTTATTTCTTCATGGGAGTACAAGAGACCAGATTGTCCGATCTTACAGTGCTCCAACAGAGAAACGGTGAATCGGTTAGCGAGTTTGTTCAGAGATTCAGAGATGTGCGCAGCCAATGTTACTCATTGAATTTATCGGAGGGGCAGTTGGTCGATTTGGCGTTTCAAGGTTTGTTGCCTCAGGTCAGGGACCGATATACAAGTCAAGATTTTGAATGCTTGGGGCACATGATTCAAAAGCTCTCTCAGCATGAAAGACGTGGCAATGACTATCGGAGAGAGAAGTTCCAGAGGAAAATTGCCAACATTGAATATGACTCCGATGGGGAAGAAGCTGAGATCGATTTGGCTGAATGGACCAAGAACAAGAATTCTGTCGCCTGTCCATGGGTAAAGGTCGAGCCAGAAAGGTACAGTTTCGATATTACAAAAGCCGATAAAATATTTGATTTATTGCTAGCAGAAAAACAAATCAGGCTATCCCCAAATCATACGATTCCTTCTGCCGAAGAGTTAAAGAAAAAGAAATATTGCAAGTGGCATAATTCAGTTTCTCACCATACCAACGATTGCAAAGTATTCCGCAATGAGATTCAATCGGCAATTGAAAGAGGGATCATTAAAGTTGAAACTGGCAAGAAACCGATAAAGCTTGATGGGCATCCATTTCCTCATAATATGGTTGAAATCGGAGCACCCGACAGAAAAATGAAAGCCAAAGTCCTCACGTCGGAGAATGTGAAGAAATCAGGAGCTGTTGATCCAGATTGCCAAGTAACGGCCGATGATATGCAAAATCGGAGTCATCAGCACTATTGGGATGATCACCGACGCGGCGAGAAACCTAGGGTTACATCGGGACAACTCATTGATAAATATATGCGCCAGCAGGAAAGGGATCGGAGTCCTCCGACGAGGAGATTTGATAATGAAGATCATTGGGGATGTCCGTTCTTCAGGTTCTGTTGGAATGAAAAGTTAAGGCTTCCATCGATCTACGATTGTCCAGAATGCAGCAATCAATATGAAAGCTATAGAGATTAAAAAAGGAAGCGTCAATCTGTGCATGACCGATTGGATTTTGGACGCCGATTAGTTGGCATGATGAGGTGGCTTACCAGCAAGAACGCGAAGATTGAATACCATAATCGGCGTGAGTATGAAAATCGGTGCTATGACCGATGGGACAATGATCGCCAAAGGTATGATCATCGCCTAAATTATAAAGGAGACCGTCTTTCTGTGTATGATCGTCTAGTGTACAGGAAAAAAGAAATTATTCAAGAGCCAGAGGACGCACAGGAATCGGAGGAGGAGGTCAAATCGGACCTACGCCCAGGAGTCAATCCTCAATGGTGTCCTGAAGGTTTGACCAAGACTCAGAAGAGAAGAGTTCAGCGTCTCCGATTCAAGGAATTGCTGAAGGAAAAGCGTCAAAGAGATGACAATTCCAAGGTTTGGAGAGCTAAGCCCAAACGTGATGATGATGGGCCGTCAGCATCGGTGAACATGGTTTTTGTGCTACCTGCTGAATATAATGCAAGTTCAACCGATGATGAGGTCGATGGAGTTGAAGAAGCTATGGCACAGTTGATTCTATAACCACAACAAGCTGTATTTGACAAGCCAGTTGATGAGAAGTATCGGCATTTGAGGCCTTTATATGTCAAAGGATATGTTGATGGCAAGACGATGACCAAGATGCTTGTTGATGGGGGAGCTGCTGTAAATTTGATGCCTTATACTACATATCGGAAGCTTGGCAAGGGGCCTGATGATTTGATCAATACCGATATGATGCTTAAAGATTTTGGCGGGAATCCATCGCCGGCTCGGGGGGCATTAAATGTTGAATTGACGATCGGGAACAAGACTTTGCCTACTACGTTCTTCGTCATCGACAGTAAAGGGTCTTACAGTTTGCTCCTGGGTCATGACTGGATTTATGCCAATTGCTGTGTGCCATCTACCATGCATCAGTGTCTTATTCAATGGCATGGAGATCACATCGAGACTGTCCAAGCCGATGAATCGGTCAGCGTCGCCACCGCCGATTTAACGGTCTGGGATTATCGGGCAGGCATTGGGAAGGCAATTTTATCCAAGTGTCCGATGATGGTCTAAAGCCGATCCTAGCAGTCGGCTCTGAGAGTTTGTATTAATGGATGATTTTATTGAAGATGAGGGTAAACTTGGTCAAGGGTTTATGTCGGCCGATGAGCTAGAGGAAATAGATATAGGTTTAGGAGATAGACCTCGGCCGACATATGTAAGTTCAAAGTTGGATCCTGAGTTTAAACAAGAATTAATAAAGTTATTGAAAGAGTATCGTGATTGTTTTGCTTGGGGATACTACGAGATGCCAGGTTTAAGCCGATCTATTGTTGAACATTGGCTCCCGATCAAACCAGGGTATCAGCCTTTTAAACAAGCGCCGAGACGATTTAGACCAGAGTTAGATAAAGAAATAAAAGCTGAAATAACTCAGTTATATGAAGCTAAGTTTATTCAACCTTGCCGATATGCTGAATGGATATCTAATATCGTTCCTGTTTTCAAGAAAAATGGGAAATTGCGGGTTTATGTCGATTTCAGGGATCTTAACAAGGCGACGCCGATGGATGGGTATCCGATGCCGATTGCTGATATGTTGGTTGATGCAGCTTCAGGACATAAGGTGATTCATTTTATGGATGGTAATGTAGGATATAATCAAATTTTTATGGCAGAAGAGGATATTCCTAAAACTGCATTCCAATGTCTTGGTGCGCTTGGATTATATGAGTGGGTCGTAATGACTTTTGGTTTGAAAAATGTTGGCACCACATATCAGAGAGCAATGAATTATATATTTCATAAGTTGATCGGCAGGATTGTTGAAATTTATATTGATGATGTAGTAGTAAAGTCCGATGGATATAAACAGCATCTGGCCGATTTGCGAGAAACTCTTGAATGTACAAGGAAGCATGGTTTGAAGATGAATCCTAATAAGTGTGCGTTCGGAGTATCGGCCGGACAATTTTTGGGTTTCATGGTTCATGAAAAAGGAATTGAAGTCGGACAGAAGAGTATGAAGGCTATAAGAGATGCTAAGCCACCCACCGATAAGACGAGTCTCCAGTCGTTAATCAGTATGATTAATTTTGTCAGAAGATTTATTTCAAATTTATCTGGAAGAATTCATCCTTTTTCCCCTCTGCTGAAATTAAAAGCCGATGAAGAATTCGTCTGGGGAGAAGATCAACAAAAGGCATTTGATGAAATAAAGCAATATATGATGACACCGCCAGTTTTGATTCCATCTCAGAGAGATAAGCCGTTCTGATTATATTTGTCGACCGATGAGTTGTCAATCGGGTCTGTTCTTATACAAGAATTTGAGGAAAAAGAAAGAGTGATTTATTATTTGAGTCGGAAGTTAATTGATGCGGAAACAAGATATTTACCAGTTGAAAAATTATGCTTATGTCTGTATTTTTCATGCACTAAGTTGAGACATTATTTATTATCTTCTGAGTGCACAATCGTTTGTAAGACCGATGTGGTTAAATATATGTTATCCATGCCGATGTTGAAAGGAAGAATCGGAAAGTGGATATTAGCATTATCAGAGTTTGATTTAAAAATCAAATTGGCTAAAGCGGTTAAAGGACAAGTAATGGCTGATTTCGTAACACAACACATCGGAGATGAAGTCAAATTGGTTGATCCGATGCCTTGGACATTATTCTTTGATGGATCTTCGTGTGGCCAAGGATGTGGCATCGGAATCGTTATTGTTTCACCTCGGGGGGCAAATTTTGAATTCAGTTATCCGATGGATCCAAGCTTTACCAACAATCGGGTTGAGTATGAAGCATTACTTAAAGAATTGAAATTGTTATTGGAAATCGGAGCTAAAGCTGTTGAGATTTTTGGAGACTCCCAGTTGGTGATCTATCAATTAATCGGTAAATATGAATGTAAGGATGATCTTTTGATTCAATATTTTGATGAATGCCGATTATTGTTGAAGGAATTTGTGATGGTTAATATTGAACATATCCCCAAAGCTCAAAATCAGGAAGCTAACAATTTGGCACAAGCTGCTTCTGGTTATCGGCGTTTTCATGAGATCATGACGATTGAGCCAGAAATCGGAGATTGGAGGTATGAGATTGTAAATTATCTTAAAGATCCATCACAAAAGGTTTCCAAAAAGTTAAGGTTCATGGCTGTTAAATATGTATTACTTGATGATCAATTATATTACAAGACGATTGATGGTGTGTTACTCTGATGTTTGAGTAAATCGGAATCCAAAGATATGATGAATGAAGTGCATGAGNGATGGATCTTCGTGTGGCCAAGGATGTGGCATCGGAATTGTTATTGTTTCACCTCGGGGGGCAAATTTTGAATTCAGTTATCCGATGGATCCAAGCTTTACCAACAATCGGGTTGAGTATGAAGCATTACTTAAAGAATTGAAATTGTTATTGGAAATCGGAGCTAAAGCTGTTGAGATTTTTGGAGACTCCCAGTTGGTGATCTATCAATTAATCGGTAAATATGAATGTAAGGATGATGTTTTGATTCAATATTTTGATGAATGCCGATTATTGTTGAAGGAATTTGTGATGGTTAATATTGAACATATCCCCAAAGCTCAAAATCAGGAAGCTAACAATTTGGCACAAGCTGCTTCTGGTTATCGGCGTTTTCATGAGATCATGACGATTGAGCCAGAAATCGGAGATTGGAGGTATGAGATTGTAAATTATCTTAAAGATCCATCACAAAAGGTTTCCAAAAAGTTAAGGTTCATGGCTGTTAAATATGTATTACTTGATGATCAATTATATTACAAGACGATTGATGGTGTGTTACTCTGATGTTTGAGTAAATCGGAATCCAAAGATATGATGAATGAAGTGCATGAGGGAGTTTGTGGTGCACATCAATCGGCTTATAAAATGAAGTGGATTATTCGAAAGACAGGCTGTTTTTGGCCAACGATTCTGGAAGATTGTTTTGAATATTATAAAGGTTGCCAAGAATGCCAGAAGTTTGGAAATGTGCAAAAAGAGCTTGCGTCAGCCATGAATCCGATTATCAAGCCATGGCCTTTTCGAGGATGGAGAATTGATTTGATCGGACAGATTTATCCATCATTGAGCAAGGGTCATAAATTCATACTGGTGGCAACTGATTATTTCACTAAGTGGGTTGAAGCGATTCCTTTAAGGGTCGCCGATTCTAAGAATATGGTGGAATTCGTTAAGGAACATATTATATATCGGTTTGGTATTCCTCAAACTATCACGACCGATCAAGGAACTATGTTTATGTCTAACGAATTTCAAGATTTTGCTGCCAGTATGGGTATTAAATTATTAAATTCTTCTCCTTATTATGCACAAGCCAATGGTCAAGCAGAAGCCTCAAATAAGAGTATTATCAAAATCATTAAGCGAAAGATTGATGAGCATCCAAGGCGATGGCATCTCACGTTGACCGAATCGTTATGGGCGTATCGGATGGCGTGTCATGGATCTACTAAATTGTCCCCATATCATTTGGTTTATGGACATGAAGCTGTTTTGCCTTGGGAGATCAAAATTGGATCAAGACGAATATCGGAACAGGGAAACTTGACTGCCGATGAATATAAAGGTTTGATGAATTTTGAGTTGGACGATTTGGCTGAAACTCGATTGAGAGCGTTGGAAAATATTGAGAATAATAAGGCGTGTATTGCTAAGTATTATGATAAAAAGGTTAAGCCAAAAGAGTTCATCGAAGGAGAATTAGTCTGGAAGCTGGTTTTGCCGATAGGGACTAAAAGTTCTAAATTTGAAAAATGGTCGCCAAACTGGGAAGGTCTATCGAGTGAATCAATGCGTTCCAGGAAATGCGTATATTTTGAAAACATTGGAAGGAGAGGAATTTTCAAAAGCGCTTAACGGAAAATATTTGAAGAAGTATTATCCAAGTATTTGGATCGATTCTTAAAGCCGATATTCTAAGCAATATCGTCTAAGATAGCCGATACGATATGTATCGCCTTAAGGGCAGAAATATTTACAAAGTAAATGTTCATCGACGGTCTACGTCTTCGGATCTAACAGAGTTTATCGATGATCGATGTCATCGGAGCAGTACGGCTAAAGAATTTAATTATTACAAGAACTTGCGAATTGCCTCGATCGCGCTCAGTCGGATGTTATCAATTTTGCGGATTTCTTCCAAGTCTTCCACATCGGAGCCGGGGACGTTCTTGATGCTTCTATGAATCTGGCGAATTTCCTCCAGGCGTTTGTTCCAATTTTCTTGCGCCGATTTGATAGAAGCTGGAATCTGGTTGAGCTCGTCTTGGGTCTCCGACATCTCCTTGTGGACTTCTGCGAGCCGTTTAAGTAGTTCGGCTTCAACGCCATGGAGATGCTTCATCCGATTCTCTAGCCATGCTGGTTGGGCTTCCAAAGTCTTGATTTGGGCCTGCATAGTTTTCAGTTCATCTTTGCCGTCGTCACGCCTCTTGGTTAAATCTTGTTGAGCCAACCGATCCGATATTCTTTGGCGAGCGGCAGAGACTTGAGGTTGGTGCCCTTCAATGAAGGCCGCAGGGATGATTGCATTTTCTAGCTCCGATGGCAGCTGACCCTTCAGTTCCTTGTAAATTTGGCGAATCGGCTCGGCATCTTCTACAAAGATGGCAACGCTTTTGTTCAAATGGTTCAACACTTCTTGAAGCTTTGCCTTGATCTCATCGGAGATGGTCAAAGATGATTGTGCGTAGCTGACTTCGTCTTCTCCGATGGTGGTGTCCAAATCAAATGACGTGAAGCTCATTGCCGAAGGGTCATGTGCCTAAAAAAGAATGTCAATAAAATGTCATTGAAATAATAAATATTGACACAAGGAGGTTAAATCGGTACCAGTTTAAATTGACCCTCCCGGACGTAATCGGGGATTACTTGAGGCTGGGCAGTACTCGTGCCAAGAGTAGCTATTTGAGGAGTCTGGGCTGGTTCAATCGGAGGAGGCACTGGCGGAGTTGTTGTTGTTGGTTGTTCGGGAATGTCCTCCGATTGAATATTTGCAGTCGGCTCTATGATTTGTTCAGAGATAGTCTCTGATTGAACGTTTATAGCTGACTCTCCGATCTGCTGCCTGGGGATGGTCTCCGATTGAATATTTTCTCCAGTATGCTGCTTGGACATCACCTCCGATTGAACGGTTGTACTTGGCTCCTCGATGATAGTTTGTAGAGTAGTGGGAGTCTATGATTGAGTCGGTTAGTTCGAGTATATATATTTGAAGATAATATGAATTGGACTAGATTTACCTGTTGGGCCGATTCTGCCTGTATATCCTGAGCTGGAGCTGATTGGAGATCGGGCAATGTGATATTTGTTTGCTGAAAAAGACATTGTTATTGCCAACTTACTTTGCAAAGGGATATGAGATAAGTGAAATCGGATTGTTACCGATACTGCATCAAGAAGCATCCTTGCACCCTCAGTAGCTTTTTGAGTGATCTCTTCGGCGACTCTGGAAGTCGATTGGCCAAGGATTTTTTCGGGAAGCTGTATGGGAAAGTTATTTGCTTAAGATGTCAATTGGAAACGAGAATCGGAAGAGAGAATCGGAAGGAAAAATCGGAAGGACAAAAAATCGTACCACTTGGCTTTTCTTCGGTTTCTTTGGTGCAGTCATTGTGGTAGAGGCGGTCTTTCTCTTGCCCTTGCCATCCATGATGTTCTTCAAAGACGGGGCGGAGGAGCCGATTCTTGGATACGGGGTTTTGACAAAGTACTGGATCGGCTTTCCGCTATTGCTCATCGGTGGTGCGTTCTCTTCGACTGGCTGTTAAAGGAATGGAATTCAAATTATGAAGATTTTGTTTAAATAAAAGATGGATAAAGTGGGGAGATTTCAAAGACTTACAGGATTTTCCATGGCCTCAAAATCGGAATCAATGAGTGTGCGATAGGTAATGGCCGGAAGTCTGAACATGTGAAGGCGCAATTCTTTCCACCAATTTCTGAAGAGCCTGGATGAGAAGCTGGTGCATAGCCATTCTGGTATTTCGAAATTGGCTTGGGGGCAAGAGATAAAATCCTGTCCATCTCTAAGGATGATGTGACCGATTCTCTGTGCTTAATTTTGTCGGAGAAGTAAAGGCCGATCGGGAGTTGACCAAAGCCCAACTGACGAGCTGCCACTGATGGATTGTAAAATTCATAAGACGTGGTCTTACGGCCGAATGCAATATTACTGCCCAGAATAGCCGGAGTAATGAAAGATTTGAGAATCGGCATGATCGATGACAGCTCATTCTGAATGTTGAACAAAGGTAGCTCATAGCTGCGATCGGTATCACCATAGGCAAAGTAGCTGAAGCGCTCCGATGCGATCTTGTGGTAAAAACTTTCAAAGTATGTGGCCATATCCTTTGACTCAAGCCTTGATCCGGGGCAGACCGATGCTGCTTCCCCGAATGACGTGCATCGACGACTGGTTGCATCTTCTCCTTCTGCATAATACTTTGGAAATTGGTGTTCCTTGAAATTATATCCAAAAGCAGATCGGAACTGTGTGTGCAACCATAGTTGGATAAACCACCAGGGGCCACCGATATGTCCAACTGCTTGGCCGTCTAACAGTCTGGCCGATACCTGGTGGAGAAGGTGGTAGACAGCTCCAAGAAGAAGACGACCAAGAGGGACCGATTCGCCGCGGGATAATGCTTCTGCAATTGCTTGCATGTTAGAGGTAGCACCAAGAGTTGGCCCACAAAATACGGATCTCTCCAACCACATGTTAAGAAAAGCTGCATGTTCTCTGTCTCCGATAGTGCCGGTTTTGCAATGATCGGCAACGTATTTCTTCCAACTCTTAGAGCCTGTGCCTACTAATTTGTGATTCAGTTCATTGGAAAGCCTTCTTGGGTTCATGGCGTTGATGGTGTTGAGGCCGGTCAGCATGTGCACATCCATGAGTGTTGGCGTCATCGAACCATGACCGAATATGTAGGCGTTTGAGGCATCGGACCAAAAGAGGGAGGAAGCGGCCAGTAAATTTTCGTCCTTGACCATGTCAGCAAGTGAGAGTGTGAGACATTGGCCGATATCTTTCTCATCCCAAAAAGGGGACTTGGCAGCTTGCATTCTGAGAAACCAGTTTCGCCATCCTGGGACACTGCCAGGCCATGATTGAAAGGAGCCGGTCCAATCGGCGACTTGCAGATCTGATCCTTTGAAAGGGAGTCTCTCCGATTCCATATTAATCAGGTCCGTCGGATCGGGGTCACCCATCGGACCAAGGTAGTACCCGGCTTCGACATGAGAAACGGGGATGACTAGGTTGTTCTTAAGATGCTACAATCGGAGAAATAAGATAATAAATGTGGAGATGGAGGCTCGTAAATAGTTCTGGAAAGGAAATGCAGGGATTTAAATGAAGATTTTGAGTAATTTTTACCTCGTGAACGTGATTAGTGTCTGCCTTGTCAAGAGGAGCCGCCATTGATGATGAAATGGATCTACAATGAACAGTAATACAAAGAGGAAAAGATCTCAGAGATTGCAGAAGAATGCAGTAAGTCACAGATGCATGGCGTGAATCAAATGCGGGGGAGTTCCTTACTTGATTCGCGGTGAAAAATGAAGCTTGAAGATCACAAAGTCGCCGGATGAGAGCTTGCAGAGATGATAATGGCGGACGAGCAGACGCGATAGTAGATGCAAACTAGTGAAGAAGACGACGGTTTGGCTTATATTTATAGGGCTTATGGGAGAAGAAACCGACCGAAGGCCACGGCGCCGAATCCGTATGGGATTCGAGGATTGTAACAGTAAAGGGTGCGGGTTTCCATATGCTGTTCGCTGCCAAGGTCATCATTACTCGGAGAATTTTGGAACAAAATAATATTTTATCCCAAAATTGGGGGCATGTGTTGACACCAGATTTTGACTCGGCTAGGCTTGTGCGCGATGGAGCTAATACAGGAGCCGAATCCGATTTGAGCCAGTCTCCGATTCTGATCGGAGTCCGTCCGATAGGAGTCCCGATCGGACACGAGACAAAGGAGGCCGGAGCACGTACGACTTCTCAGGGAGACGCGTCTGGAAGCTTCTTCAAGGCCTGATTGCGCGTCGAGATTTGTAATAGTTTTAATAGTTTAAGATTAGATTGCTTTAATTAAATTAGAGATATTATCGTAGCCGACAAGTTTTAGCTAGATTTCCAGGGTATAAATATAAACCCTGCGCCATTGTAAAAAATGTTCACACAACCATTCAATCAAACACAACTTTCGGCCTAACGTGCCACCTAAAACCCTTTCGTCGAGTTCTTCAGCAAGCAGGGCTGCATCATCTTAACCTCCGGTTTGTCTGTAAGTCCGAGACCCTATCGAATTAATCTAAGCTTTAGATTGAGGCGCATCGTCCTTCTTCGTTTACTTAATTCACCAATTTATCAAGTTGTTCTAGGGTTTAGATTGAGGCGTATCGCCCTTCTTCGTTTAGATCACTCACCCTTTACCGTATCTTGTTGATTTTATCTTATCGGCTTACACCTATAATAAGATCTATTCTGTTTTACCATAATTCAAGTCTCATAATAGATCTATTTTTTTATTGCTTATATAGCTGATTTAGATTTAATTGACAAGTTACAAATAGATCTGATTTAAACAAGTTGTTTGATATAAATCGATCTATCGGAATAAATAGGCTAATCGGTGCCCTGCTAGCAACGCTGTCTCGAAATCGATCTGATTGTTAGTGACATGATAATTAGCTTATTTATCGCCTATGGAAAGATGCATATTAAAGAATGAGCTTAGATTAGATCTATCTCTGATTCAGTTTTCATAGCCGATGGTTTATTTTAATACATGTTATATCCTCATGAATCGGACTCAAGGCCGATGGTTCATGTCATCGAAATCGGACTATTCTTTATGTTGATCCGATTTCTGGAACGAATCGGGGCCTTGGTCGATGAGTTCCTTGTTGTTTACTAATTAAACTCTACCTTGTCAATTTTAGGTCAAATTGACTGGCACGCCGCGAACCTCGAGATTTTGGACCTGTACTGAAGTGAAGCAAATCTTCCAGGCCACAGTGTTAATTTCTGAGAGTCAACACCTGACTTTTTGGACGTCAACAAACACATATTTAGCAATCTCTCTTTTCATTCTTGTCCACCAAAAATTCTCCTTCAAATCTTGGTACTTTTTATTGCTACCCAGATGAATAGAGAATTTTGATAAGTGAGACTCATCAAGAATTTGTTTTCTTAGCTCATGGTCTTTAGGTACCATAAGCCGTTGTTCAAACCAAAGAATACCCTTCCAATCTTGCCGAAAGCATTTATATTTGGGCAACCCTTGAGCTAACCCTTGCTTTATATGAGCAATTCCTTTATCTTTTGATTGTGCCATAATAATTCTTTCTCTCAAAGTGGATTCTACCACCATGTGGCTTAATGTGCCTTGAGGAACAATTTCCAAATTCAACTTGGACATCTCATGGCAAAGAGTTTCATTAAAAGATGTTGCGGTGAGACAATTGCATTGAGCTTTGCGGCTTAGTGCATCCGCCACCACATTGGCTTTACCTAGATGGTAATGCACCTCAAGATCGTAATCTTTGATTAGCTCTAATCATCTTCGTTGATGCATATTAAGATCAACTTGGGTGAAGATATATTTGAGGCTCTTATGGTCGGTGTAGATATTGCAATGAGTGCCCATAAGATAGTGCCTCCAAATTTTTAAGGCATGTACCACAGCAGCCAATTCCAAATCATGAGTGGGATAATTCACCTCATGAGGCCTAAGAGCTCGAGAAGCATAAGCAATGACTCTATTTTCTTGCATAAGCACACAACCAAGACCAGTGCCAGATGCATCACAATAAACATCGAAAGGCTTGGATGTGTCCGGTTGAGCTAGAACCGGTGCTGAGGTTAGGAGGTCTCTCAAGGTGTGGAAGGCTTGATCACATTTTTCATTCCACATAAATTTCTCTCCTTTCTTGAGAAGTTCAGTCGTAGGTTTGGTAATTTTAGAGAAATCCGGAATAAAGCGGCGATAATATCCTGCTAAACCCAGAAAACAACGAATTTGATGGACTGATTTAGGACGCTTCCAATCTAGTACTTCTTACACTTTTACTAGATCTACAGCAATTCCCTCGGCTGAAATAGTGTGCCCCAAAAATTTTACACTTGATAGTCAAAAGTCACACTTGCTGAATTTTGCATAAAGCTGATGATCTCTAAGGCGTTGGAGAACAATTCCGAGATGTTGGGCATGTTCCTCTTCATTCTTGGAGTATATCAGAATATCATCAATGAACACAACCACAAATTTATCCAGTTCAGACATAAAGACTGAGTTCATGAGATACATAAAATAAGCTGGAGCATTTGTGAGATCGAAAGACATCACTAAATACTCATAGAGCCCATAGCGAGTTGAGAAAGCCGTCTTCGGTATATCACTTGGCTGAATTTTTATTTGATGATATCCAGAGCGAAGATAATTCTTTGAGAATACCCTTGCTCCAGACAATTGATCAAAGAGAGCATCAATGCGGGGAAATGGATATTTATTTTTGATAGTCACCGCATTGAGAGGTCGGTAATCAACACATAACCTCAAAGTTTTATCATTCTTCTTCACAAATAGAGTGGGGCAGCCCCATGGTGAAGAGCTAGGATGAATATAGCTCTTGTTTAGCAACTCTTGAAGTTGAACTTTTAGTTCAGCTAATTCTTTGGGTGCCATTTTATATGATCTTTTGGAGATGGGAGCTGTACCGGGTTGTAATTCAATCACAAATTCAATGTCCCGGTCAGGTCGCATTCCTGGTAAATCATTAGGAAATACATCCAGATATTCACATACAACCAAAATCTTCTCCAAAGGGGTTTCGATTGCAGAGAATGCACAAGAATTCCTGAGTTCTTTGCAAGGCAAATATAGTGTTGATGCACCATGGGTTAGAGATTTGATTTCCACACAACGGGAAGGAATATCTAAATTGACCCCATGATTTTCCATCTAATTCAAACCCAAAATAATATCTATCCCTTGATTCTCCAAGAGAATGAAATTAGTCTCATAAACTTTACTACCCAACTTGAGAGGTACATTTCTCACAATTTGATGAGATCCTATTCTACCACTAGCTGTAGATAAGACATATTGTTGAGTAGTATACACAAAAGTAAAATTGTGTTTGGACATAAGTCTATTGCTCATAAAACTATGTGATGCTCCATAATCGAATAAAACATATGTAGGCATATTGCGGATAGAGAAAATACCCAACATCACTGGAGCACAGCAGGGAGTTCATCCATAGTAGTGAAATTCAGCCTGCCCTGCCTGATAACTGCCACTTGCTTCTTGCCTTTTTTATTTGCTTGACTTTGGGCATTATTCCCACCTTGCGTGGGAAACTTGCAATCTCTAGCAAAGTGGCCTGACCTACCATACCACAGTTATAGCAGGGAGCATTACTGGGACGGTTCTGCTACTGTCCCTGAGCTGGAGCACGATATCCCTGATTCTGCTGTTGGGGAGATCTGATGATCCATGACCCTGGCTGAGGGGCCCTCTGAAGAGACTGAGCAGGACTCTTCTGCACCAAGCGAAACTTGGGCAGTGGAGAGCTAGATTGGCCAACTGGGGCCTTCCTCTTCTTCTTAGCTTTATGAGCATTAATACTATCTTCTTTGGTAATAGCCATGTTCATCAAATTATTATAGTTGTCCACCTTGATAAGAGAAAGCTGATCCCTTAGCTTTGAGCTAAGGCCCCGGTGAAAGCGATCTTGCTTCTTAGCATCAGTGTCAACGTGATAGTCCGCATACTGTGCCAGCTGATTGAAAGCCTGGGCATACTGTAGCACATTGCAGTTTCCTGAGTAAGAGCCAAGAACTCATTCAGCTTACGATCCAGAAGACCGGCGGGGATATGGTGAGCACGAAAAGCCTTCTTGAATTCCTCCCATGTAACCACGTGATCGGCAGGGAGCATGCCATTATGTGTGTCCCACCATAAGCGCGCAGAGCCGCGCAGCTGTTGAGCGGCAAAGCGGGCCTTGTTGGCATCCGAGCAAGGAGATACCAACAGGGAGAACTTGGACTCAATAATGCTGAGCCAGGCGTCAGCGTCTAGTGGATCCTCAGTCTTGTGAATAGAGGTGGCTGAGTACTAGTGAAATCCGAGTACGTCGCCTCTTGAGGATGCTGATTGTGACGTCCGCCATTTGGCTGCGGATTCAATTGCCCTTCGGTCAAGCGCCGAAGCAGCTCCGTCTACAGAGCTAGTATCTCAGCGAGGTTGGTGGGCAGAGGTGGTGGAGGAGGAGCATTACGCCCCGCATCATCCGACATCTGCACATACGTCACAATACCCGTTAGTCAAATAATTCTTGCATTTTTACCAAAGCATGAGGATGACAAATTACTAACAACCATAACAAATTGCCATTATAGGGTTAGTATAAATCATCATCCAATGTGCTGGTAAGTGCATCCCTAATTTGCTAAAGGGTAATGAGGAAGCTACCAATGATTTAATTCGTCGTTCAAAATCAAAAACTGGTATGTTAACAGTACCAGCAGTGAGTTTAAAAATTCATATCTGCAGTTCTTTTAACCCAAAAATTCTCATCTTTTGCCAGCAGAGAGCTTATATAATTGTCTAAATCTTTTGTATTCAGTGGTCAGACTGTTTCCAATGGGAAGAATGTGAAATTTGCAATGTCCTAGCTGTCTGTCATTCTGGAATTTTCAGCAAGCTGTGTCTGGGTAAATTGATCATAACTTTTGTTGCCCTGCTCTAAAGGAGCTGAATTTTTGATACAAGCTAGATCATGAAATTTTGCACAAGTTTGGTATTCATGCCTCGTTCGAAAAACATCATTTACTAGAAGTAAAACTGGGGACATGCTTGTAGCAACAAAGCTGAAACAGTACATATACATAGATTGTTCTTTTATATTAGTGGCATATATTACAAGATCCATGAAACAATTTACATCATCCTTCTAGTAGATCGAAAGTATACCATAAGTTCAAGGATTACATTCATGGATACAAAAGAGTCATTTCCTACAAACACCATCTATGAGGAGTCAACTGGATAGAGCATTTCTGGATCCTCATCGTCATCTGACCCGTTCCCTCCAACATTAGGAGGTGGTGCTTGGTTTACTGAGCCTCCATCATCAGACATAGCAGGATCAATAGGCTCAGCCGGCTGTCCTGAAGTTGTATCCATGCCCGAATTGCCCTGCACAGGCAATTCTAGAACCACAGGCGCTGGTGGAGGATGCTGCAACTCCTCAATCACTCCATGAGCATCATTAAGATCATCCTACATATGTGCCACTATCTTGTGCTGCTCAAATAGGGCATCTGAGAGGTTGTCGACCTGATGCTCCAAGTTCCTCACCTGGTCGGCTAGAGTCTGTGCCGACGCTGCCACCGAACCACTCTGATATGTGAGCTGCTCTGTGAGGTCAAGAGACGCCATCGCATAGTCAATCAAGGTTATCGTGGTGGGATCAGTGACTGGGCCCTACTCTTCCACCACAGTATCGCGTTCCCAGCCCGTGGTGGAAACAAAGCGGCGGGAGAGTGGTGAAGCTGCGTCTGGTGTTGCTCACCAAATATTCCCAAAGCCTGCTGTGCTGCTTGCTCACAGCCAAGTACGAAAGAGTGAGCTCAGGTAGTTTCTACCAGGTCTTCTTGTCTCACTCCTGGAGGGCTCACAATAGTGACTGTGACATCAAACTGCATCACATTTCTCTCAAGGCGCTGCACCCTGAGGTATTGTGGTGGCTCAATGTAGCCACGCTGCTGCACAGTCGCCCACAAGATGGCAGGAAATCCCCCCATATGGAGGCCATTGGAGTGATAGTGCCCCTGATCATCAATATACATGGTGCGGTTGCTGGGGCCAGCCATCTGAAAGGCACAACAACCGGACAAGTTTAGTCATACTTTTACCAAACCCATCAGGTAATTAAAGCTGGACAGATTTCTGGAAGAAAATTCAAAAATTCATAACTCGAAATTGAGCAATCCAAAAAATCATCAAATTCTACTAGAATGTCTAGGACATATTTCCCTACAACTTTGGTATTGTATGCCAGAGCTAAATATGGCTCCAAGTCATCCAAATCCTTATTGGAAAAAATTGGTGCATGCAGAAAATATACAGCAGACAGAGAGGTAGTAAATAGACTATATCTCCATTTCTGCTTGGCCAATAGACCTGACATTTTGACAGTGGATAGATAAACAAATTGGAAACAACTTTTATATTCATGAGTTTCAGAGAAAACATCAATAAGAGGGGTCAATTTCAGCCTTGCTTAGATCTGTTCAAAATTGGACAGAAACCAACATAGTGGTAAAACAGTCATAACTCTCAATTGGCTTGGCCAAAATTTTTGAAATTTTGAGAGCAGCTAGATGAACAAGTTTGGAACAACTTTTCTAATTACAAGATTTGCATTAGAGGACAAATGGCTGGTAGAAAAATTAAACCATTGACAGATCACAGAAAAGTCTAAAACAATTCTATGTGAGTGCACCCTTTATTAGCTCAACCAAACTTTCTATTCCCTCTGCCCCACATATTTCTGATTTTGTTCATTAGCATGATGCATGAATAAGCGTCTTATTCATCCTCACAAAAGAAACAATTGCCAAGTAATCTTGGACTTATGGAGTTAGTCATCGGTGGCACATATATACGTCTCTCCCTATAATATCTAGTCATATGTCTAGCGAGCACACAATCTATGGTTTCGTGGTTAGCATACCTGTAGAAAATATCCATCACTGAACCATTTATGCCAGCACTCACAAACAGCCCCCATGTACCTCACGCCACATGGGTGACGCATATGCGGTTGCCCACATATGATGACCACACCTATTGCCCATTATAGAAGCAATAGTCAACCAGGAATTTAAAAGCATTACAGCCATTATAACACCGTGAAGATGTTATATTGGCTCCACCACCAAGTAGGCCACTGCTTGGGGAACAGCGTCCGGTATTCACACCCTCCGGCAATGGGCGACCAATACTTACCTGGAGTCATCGGTACAGAAAAGTAATGTGCTGGAAGTCAGTCATATACATATTAAGCCACCTAGAACACACCCTTAATTCTCCCTAGGGCTCACATTCTATTCTTTTCAAACCCTAGCGCAACCAATGAATTCCTAAGTCAGTATTAAGTTTTGCACATCAAGAAAACATTATTATGACTTGTCATACCACCCGCTGCCTATTTTTTGGCTCTCATACCAGCTGCGGCAGACCGCCCCAATTAACCCGGTTCAAGCGCATGAGACTACTTCCACTGCGGTGCTCCACACACTTGAACCGAACTAATCGTGCAATCCGTCGGATGCCTTCCCGATTAAACCACCATTTCTCATGACCGAAACGAAATAGCAGCAAGTCCCACTTGAAGATAGGCTCAGGCAGTACAACTCATCATAAATTTTACATCACAAGGTTCACATGGATAATTATACAAACACAGTGCATAAGTTTTAGTTATTACAGACTGGAGTTATATAGCAACGGAAGTCTAAACGTCGATCACATAACATTATGCGGAGCCCACGCATAACATTCAATCACCACGGCCTGAGTCGGACTCAGACGGCACCCGCTCCATGGTCCAGCCATGTCGGGGGTAGACCCCCAGGGGTACCCAGAAGGCGGATTGGCCCAACCAGCAAGGGGCGGCCCAATCCGAGTACATCTGGATCGGTTTGTCGGACTGGCTGGCCCACCAGTCGGAGGCCCACCAGTCGGGCGAACCGGATGGGCGCGACGGCGCGCCAGCAAGGAAAGAAGACGGCGTATCCTGTAAGAAGCTCGGAGATCAAGATAAACTAGCCGGAATTGTAGGGAAAGATATCTGTAATCGTTATGGGATCAAATCCTTGTACTCCGGGTAGGTTACGATCTCTGGCCGACTTGTAACTCAAGGCAGCCGGACTATATAAGGCGCCTTGAGACCCCCCTCCAGAGCACGAACATCTACGCTACAACCCTAGGACAGAACCCAACTACGGAGATCCTTCCAGGAACTTCATACACAGCAATACAATCGCCGCCAACACAGAACGTAGGGTGTTACGTCATCTCGACGGCCCGAACCTGTTCAATCCTTGCGTCTTGTGTTACCATCGACTTCTGATCCTCGATCTGTCCCTCAACAAATCAACCACGTAGGCTACCCTGTGTGGACTGCCGGGTCCAAACATCCGACAGTTGGCGCGCCAGGTAGGGGTTGATCGACGAGATCAATCTGCAAGCTCGATGGCATTCACTTCCGCCGTCATCACGCCGGCGACCATGAAGATTTCCATCACCGAGGGGGCTATGTTCTTCTTCGGATCCATGGTCTTCACCGCCGGACCCGAGGGAGAGCTCTCCTTCACCCGTGACGCCACCCCGGAGGAGACAGCGCCACGACTCGGCGCTACACCAGACGGGATCGTCACCATCACCACTCCGTCGCCAATCATCGCCAACAACTCGGCGACCGCGGCGGCCGGCGTCGTTCTCCCGCCATCCGAGGGGAACGCGCCTTCTCCTATATCGCCGACTACTTCGTCCACTCCGCCTCGACCACCCAGGGTGCAGGAGACACCCGAAGAATGGAGGCGCCGATGGGCTGCCCGCCAACGCCAGTTCGAGGCGGACATGGATCACGCCATCGCCTCCATCGGTGAATGCATTGAGCTCACCGAATCCGCTCGTCAGGGCATCGCCTCGCCGGCACGGTTCCCGCTGGGACTCAGGAACAGCGGGGCCGTCTACCAGCAAGCACTCGGCGAACGCATGAACGCCGACTACTCTCCAGATGCGATCAGGGAGGTCGATCCCATCGCGGCCACCCAGATCGGATCTACTCCGGATGTTGCAGCGGCACAACACCATCAAGATACGCCGACTCCGCCCGAACCAACTCCGGCTTTCCCGCGGGTGACACGTGTCCTCCCTCCAAATAAGAGGATCACGCCAGCCAAGCGGGAGACGTTCGTCTCCGACATATCCGCCGACGAACCAACGGTTCAGGGCGAGGATCAAGCACGCCGTGATGCCAGGATTGGGCGTAACGGTGAAAGGCAACGACGCCGCGACGCGCGGCGAGAACGCCGAAACCCCAGGGTCACGCGCAATCTCCAAGACGACTTCATCCAAGAGGTCGGCGGCGTAGGTGTCTACGCCACTCCGTCGGCCAACCTTGCCGCCGCGCACCAAGAGCTAGAGGGGATCCCAGAAACCCCCGAGCTCAACCGGATCAAGGTCAGGCTGACCGCAGCCGCGGGCATGATCGCCCAGAGGGCTCCTGCTTCCTCATCTCGCCACTCCAGGTCGGCCAGTCACCGAGATGCCGATCGCGGCGTGGTCGAGCAACCCGATCTCCGCGAACAACTCCGTAACCGCGATCTCCGAAGGAATCTTGACGACCGTCACCGACGGAGGGACGAGGAAGAACTCCGACGGCGCGCCGAGTACAACCGTGAACACGGCCCTCCGGGGCTGGATCGCGAAGCACGCCAACGCCGAGAGCTCGAGGCCGCTGAGGTCGCACGTCGCCGAGAATTCGATCGCAAGTACGGGGCTCCACTCGGACAGGACAGGCCACCCCGGGCTAACACCCCGGAAGACTACTCCGCCGATTCAGGACACGCCGACGCCGGGAACCTCAACGACTGCGACGGCTTCCCGGCATTCACCGCCCGAGTGAGGTCCATTAGAATGCCTGCTAACTTCAAACCTACAGGCATAGAGAAGTATGATGGGAAGGCGGACCCGACGCTGTGGCTCCGGACGTACAGCATCGCCATCCGCGCGGTGAACGGCGACCACGATGCCATGTGCGCCTACTTCCCCGTCGCCATGACCAAGGTGGGGCTAACCTGGCTCCACAGCCTTGAGCCCGACTCCATCGACAGCTGGGGGACCCTCTGCGACAAGTTCAAAAGCTACTTCCAGGGGAGCTCCATCCGACCAGGCACCGCCTGGGACCTGGGCAAGGTCAAGCAGAACCGGGCGGAGAGCCTCCGCGACTACACCGACCGGTACATGGAGAACCGGAACTTAGTTCCCGGTTGCTCCGAGTCCGAGATTATCAGCTACTTCCTCGATGGCCTCGCCGACTCCGCCGTCTTCGAGCGCCTCTGTGAAGACCTGCCAAAGACCTCCGGCGAGTTCTTTGGCCGGGTGAACAAGATGGCCAACGCCAAGGAGGCTGTCCGTCTCCACTACGGCAAGAAAAGCTCTCGGGACGACGACCGTCCCCCTCGCCGAGAAGACCGCCCGAAGAAGGAGGATACGCGCCGTTCCCGACCTGAACCTAGCAGGAGGGATGACCGAAAGCGCTCAAGAGACTACACCGTCGCCGCCATGGACCGTAGCGGCCCTCGCCCGCGGTCCAACTTCAGCGCCGACTTCGAGAAGATGCTCCAAGGACCCTGCCCCATCCACAAGCAGTCCAAGCATCGTATGATCGACTGCATGGGGCTCGCCGACGCCTACAAAAAAAAGGAGGGGAAGCTGCCGCCACGAGATGATGACAAAGGCGACAAGGGAAAAGGGGCTCCCGAGAACCCTGCTTTCCCGAACGTCGACAGGCAGGTGAACTTCATCCTCGGAGGACCGCCGCCCGTAGACGACAAGCGCCGGGAAAAAGTACGTGACCGGGAGATATTCTCCTGCTACACATCGCCGATCCAACCACTCCGCTGGTCCGAGCAGCCAATCACCTTCTCCAGGGAGGACCAGTGGTTCCAGGTCTCCGACGTGGGCGAGTACCCGCTGGTACTCAGCCCGATTGTGCACAACGCCCGTCTCACCAAAGTACTCATCGACGGTGGGAGCGGGCTCAACATCATCTTCGCCCAGACGCTGAGGGACATGGGCATCGGCCTCGACGCCTTGAGTCCTTCTCTCCACCCGTTCTACGGGCTGATCCCGGGGAAAGGCTCCAAACCACTCGGGCAGATCGCTTTGCCCGTCACCTTCGGTGATCAGGACAACTTCAGGACCGAGTACCTGAACTTCCAGGTCGCCGACTTCACCACCGCCTACCACGCCATATTGGGGAGACCAGCGCTCGCCAAATTCATGGCGATCCCCAACTACACATATCTGCTGATGAAGATGCCAGCACCGAACGGCGTCCTCTCCATCCGCAGCGACGTACACCTCTCCAAGGGCTGCGACAAAGAAGGGCTCCACCTCTGCACCGGCATCGAACGCAGCGTGCTCCAAATGGAGGTGGTCCACGAAGCAAGAACCTTCCAAGGGGACCCAGGCTCCGTCCCCGAGTCCTCCAAGCGAAGGGCCGCGCCAACCGCGATGCAACCGGCTGAAGAAGTGCGCGCCATCTCGCTTGGGCTCTCCGACTCCTCCAAGACCGCCCTGATCGGATCAGGGCTCGACCCCAAATAGGAAAGCGCGCTCGTCACCTTCCTCCGGAACAACGCCGACATATTCGCATGGACTCCATCAGATATGCCGGGCGTTCCAAGGGAGGTGGTCGAGCACTCCTTGATGGTTGACGCGAACGCCAAGCCAGTTCGCCAAAAGCTCCGACGCTTCGCGCAGGATCGCAAGGAGGCCATTAGGGCAGAGATTACAAGGCTGTTAGCCGCCGGGTTCATTAGAGAAGTCTTTTATCCTGACTGGCTTGCTAACCCAGTCCTTGTAAGAAAAAGAATAATGAATGGAGAATGTGTGTTGATTACACGGATCTCAACAGGCACTGCCCTAAGGACCCCTTCGTCCTGCCCCGCATCGACCAAGTCGTTGACTCCACCGCCGGATGCGTACTCCTATGCTTCCTTGATTGTTACTCCGGCTACCACCAGATCGCCCTGAAAGAAGAAGACCAGGAGAAGACATCCTTCATAACTCCGATCGGCGCCTACTGCTACACCAAGATGACGTTCGGCCTCCGCAACGCCGGAGCCACCTACCAAAGGGCCATTAACTTGACCCTAGGTACTCAGATCGGCCGCAACGCCGAGGCCTACGTCGATGACATAGTCATCAAGACAAAGATCGAAGTCGAGTTCATCGCCGACCTCTCCGAAACGTTTAACAATCTCCGCAAGCACAACTGGAGGCTAAACCCGACTAAGTGCGTCTTCGGCGTACCCAAAGGGAAACTACTCGGCTTCATCGTCAGCAACAGGGGAATTCAAGCCAACCCCGAGAAGATAGATACCATCCGGAGGATGAAACCGCCGACTGGGAAGAAAGAGATCCAAAAACTGACTGGTTGCATGGCGGCCTTGAGCAGATTCATCTCCCGGCTTGGGGATAAGGGCCTGCCTTTTTTCAAGATCCTCAAGAAGACCGACAGGTTCGAGTGGAACCAGGAGGCGCAGCAAGCTTTCACCGACCTCAAAGACTACCTCTCCAATCCACCAGTACTCGCCGCTCCGCACAATGACGAGACGCTACTCCTGTACATTGCTGCTACCACCAACGTGGTAAGCACCGTCATCGTCGTGGAAAGGGAGGAAGAAGGGAAGGTGCAACGAGTACAGCGACCAGTCTACTACGTAAGCGAAGTGCTCAGCGAGTCCAAGTCTCGCTATCCCCAGGTGCAGAAGCTACTCTACGCGCTGCTGATCACATCAAGAAAACTGCGCCATTACTTTCAAGCGCATCGCATCAAGGTGGTCACGCAATTTCCACTCGGGGAGATCCTCCACAACAGAGACGTCACGGGGCGAATCATCAAGTGGTCGGTCGAGCTCGGCTCCTTCAACATAGACTTCGTCCCGCGAACCGCCATCAGGTCACAGATCCTCGCCGACTTCGTCGCCGAATGGACCGAGAGCCAGGACGCGAAAGAAGACACCAGCAGCGAGCACTGGAAGATGTACTTTGACGGCTCCCTGATGATTGACGGAGGAGGGGCTGGAGTACTCTTCATCTCGCCAAAAGGGGAACAGCTCCGATACGTCCTCCAAATTCGTTTCCCTGTCACCAACAACGCCGCCGAGTACGAAGCAATTCTCCACGGGCTCCGCATCGCCGCTTCACTAGGCATAAAGAGACTCCTGGTCTATGGCGACTCAGCTGTTGTCATAAACCAGGTGAACAAAGAGTGGGATCGCAACAGCGAGCGGATGAACGCCTACTGCGAGGCAGTGCATAAGCAGGAGGGGAAATTCTACGGAGTTGAGTACCACCACGTCCCACGGGAAAACAACCTCGCCGCTGATGCACTCGCCAAGCTGGGATCCACCCGCGCAGAGGTTCCAGGGGGGGTGTTCGTACAGGGCCTCCTCAAACCCTCGGTAAAGGAGCCGAACGACGAGCCAGAGCCTGCCCCGGAACTCTGCGAGGTGCTAGCCATTAACGCAGAAGAAGAAGACTGGATGGCCGAGTTCATAGATTTCCTCGCCCACAACAAAGTGCCAAAAGACCCCACGCAGCGAAAGATCCTGGAACGCCGAAGCAAGAACTACGTGGTGGTCGGCGGCGCCTTGTACAGACGAGCTACCACAAATCAAGTATTCATCAAATGCGTCACGAAAGAAGTCGGCCTCCAGATCCTCGACGACATCCACTCGGGAGTTTGTGGAAGCCACGCCGTCGCAGGAACTCTAGTCGGGAAAGCATACCGAGCTGGATTCTTTTGGCCCACCGCCGTCTCCGACGCCAAAGCACTCGTCCGCCGATGCCAGGGGTGCCAATTCTTCGCCAAGCAGAAACACCTCCCGGCCCAAGCTCTGCGCACTATTCCGCCTTCATGGCCGTTCGCCTGTTGGGGGTTGGACATTGTGGGACCATTCAGAGCAGCCCCGGGAGGTTACACACACATCCTCGTCGCCATAGATAAATTCTCCAAATGGATAGAGTACAAGGCCATCGTCGGAACCCCAACATCAAAGCAGGCCGCCGCCTTCGTCGAAGAAATCACACACCGGTTCGGAGTCCCTAACAAGATCATCACCGACTTGGGGACGCAGTTCACCGGGTCCGCCTTCTGGGACTTTTGCGAGAACAGCTGTATCGGCGTATACTACGCCTCCGTCGCCCATCCCAGATGCAACGGGCAGGTGGAACGAGCCAACGCCATGATACTCCAAGGATTGAAAGCAAGGGTCTTCGACCCATTGAAGAAATTCGCCGGACGGTGGCACCAGGAGCTACCACAAGTCATTTGGGGACTCAGAACTCAGCCGAGTCGAGCAACAGGTCATACTCCATTCTTCCTCGTCTACGGCTCCGAGGCTATCCTCCCCACCGACATTGCTTTTGGATCTCCGCGCATTGATAACTATGACGAGGGTGAAGCTGAGGCAGCTCGCGAGGTGGATATAGTCTCCATCGAGGAACACCGAGTTAGCGCGCTCATACAGCACGCGCGCTACCAGCAACAACTCCGACGCTACCACGACAAGAACGTCCAGGAAAGGGACTTCAACATTGGCGACCTCGTCTTACGCCGAGTGCAATCCACCGCAGGAGTTCACAAACTCTCCGCCCCATGGGAAGGCCCGTTCATCGTGACTCAGGTCATATGTCCGGGTACTTTTCGTCTCCAATACGAGGACGGCACCGAGGTCCCACACCCGTGGAACATAGAACACTTACGCCGATTCTACCCATGAAAAGCTATGTATCACAAACTTCAATAATATTATACGTTTTCTTTGTATATTGTTCTCCCCACAAAACTTCTCGGAATCACTCAGTTCCCGAGTGGCTCTTAACTAAAATGTTGTGTAACCGGGCCCGGAACGACGCCTAAGCCTTCTACACGTGCACGGGATCTGCTCTCGACGTTATGAACTTAGGATAAGTGAGGCAAAGGGAAAAGCACATTTCAGCCAAAAGCTACTCGGGCAACAATAAAATACGAAACGAAGTCTCCAACATTCTTGCTTTACTTCTTTCCAAATTACTTGTATATACAAAGGTTTACACTACTCTGTACAGAATACAGGACTCTACTCAAATTTGAGAGCCTCGCCGACTTTTTCGGCGATCGGGCGAGTTTCCGCCGTCGCCGCGTTAACTTGCTCCGCCGTGGCGTCCGCCGCCACCCCATCTCCAACCGGCGCAAGGTCGATCCGCGGGTACAGCGTCCGGACACGCGCCAAGGCGTCGTTCGCGCACACAAC
>CM014276.1:26078131-26108651 GCA_004135705.1 Alloteropsis semialata | reverse complement strand
TTCTTGGCCAACACCTTCTTCGTGCGCCTCCGCTTGGGAGGCGGCGGCGCCGTACCCGCCACCGCGTCCCGAACGGAGGGCGCTTCATCTGACAATGTGGCCGAGTCGTCGGCCGCCACGTCATCCACCTCCATCGCCCGCTTGGGAGCGCCGCCCCCACGGTTGTTCTTCTTCGCCACAGCCGTCCGGCGCTTCCGCGGACGGTCCACCACCACCTCCTCATCCGAAGGACTCAGGGAGCCCTCCGTGTCACTCGGCGCCCATATACGGGGCGCAGGGGGTGGAACTGCCCCCTCTGCCCGAGTGCCTCCCTGAGCAGCCGGAGGCGTGTCCTCGAGAATTACCTTCCTCGGGAAGTCCTCCGGAAGTGGGGCAGCAGAAAAGAACTCGAAGCATCGATCCTGCGCAAGAAAAGGCGCAAAATCAGAACGGCCAACGGACGAAACCAGAAATTACGTCAAGAGAAAACACTCAAAAGGACTCGGAAAGGAAACTTACCGGTGGTGGAGGCCTCTTCAAAGAAAAAGGGCGCGGCTGGCCCTTCTCCGACACACGGCCGAGAAAGAACCCGCCGACGCGCTCCTTCATCTCCTCCTTCCCCACGGTGCGGTTAGCAGCCCGAGTGGGGTCATCTCGCCCCGAGTACTCGTAGCCCGGGTGCTTCCGCTCCTGGATGGGTTGGACCAGCCGCCTGCTGAAGTTGCAGGCGATGCCGATCGCTGTCAGGCCCTGAAGCTTCAACTCCTTGATCAACTCAAGGAGCTCGTCCACCTGATCCATCTCCGAGGTGTCGGGGAGCTCGTTCCAGCAGTCTTGGACCTTCGGCCGCTCGCCGGTGTGGCAGGGGATCGATGGCTCGTGGTTCCCGACGTAGAACCACTCGGCCTTCCACCCCTTGTTGGAAGTGTTGAGGGCGATGTCGAAGTAGTCGTCCTTCCGCCCTTGACGGAGCATGAAGCCGGCTCCTCCGACCACCACCATCTTCTCCTCACTTGGCTGAGGCTTCAGCCAGTACAAGTACCTCCACAAGTTGAAGTGAGGAGAAATACCTAAGTACGCCTCACAGAGGTGGATGAAGACCGAGATCGCCATGATCGAATTCGGGTTGAGGTTGATCGCCTCGATCCCGTAGTAATGCAGCAGCCCACGGAAGAATGCCCCTGTGGGCAAACCAAGCCCCGCCTCGAAGAAGGGCTTGAAGAGGACCAGCTCGCCGGAGTTCTCCGACGGGAATACTTCCCCCGCGCTCGGCCGCCATTCCGCCACGGCCTGAGGCGGCAGGACATTTCGCTCCACCATCTCCTCCAACGCCTCCGAGGTCACCTTCCCCCGCGTCCACGCAAGGACAGGGGAAGGGATCTTGTCAGACTTTGGGACAGCGCCGGCAGCAAACTTCTTCCTCCCGGCCATGGATCTTACGGCTGGGGTCTTGGATCGCATTAGCGAGGCTACGCTCCCCGTGGTGGCTGAGATCGCGCAAGGGGCTTGTGAGCAGGGGGAGCTTCTGTGGCGGCGGGGGGAAGAGCGAAGAATGAGGAAAACAGATCTGGAAATGAGAAGATTACCCTCCGGGGGTTAATCCTCGCCTTTTATAGCGCGCCTTGATGCCCGAAATTACCGCGAGATAGCGCGATTAGCGGGGTCGGGCGAAACGGTACAAAGAGCCGTTGGGCGTTTCACCTTCCGTTACACGCCGGGCGCCAACGGTAAAAAATGACTCCGGAGCACTCAAGCAAGACAGAGCAGTCGGCGTGCCGCTAAGGCTCGAACAGCTCCCACGCTCGGGGGCTGGCGCCACGATCAAGTCAGTGTGCCTCTCGGGCTCGATTGGCCCCGAACCACTCGGGAGCCAACACTGCAAATTCAGTGGTGTGCCGCTAAGGCTCGAACAGCTCCCATGCTCGGGGGCTGGCGCCACGATCAAGCCAGTGTGCCTCTCGGGCTCGATTGGCCCCGAACCACTCGGGAGCCAACACTGCAAACTTAGTGGTGTGCCGCTAAGGCTCAAACAGCACCCACGCTCGGGGGCTGGCGCCACGATCAAATCAGTGCGCCTCTCGGGCTCGATTGGCTCCGAACCACTCGGAAGCCAACACTGCACGATTAAAGGCGTACCGCTAAGGTTCGACCGGCACTCGGACTCGGGGGCTAGCGCCATATCAAAAGCAGCGCGCCTTGCGGGCTCGATCAGTCCCGAAACTTTCGGGAACTGACGCTGCGAGCAAATTGTGATGGGTAGTACAATCTTTTTTGCAGGAAATACGGTTACAACGGAGCCGGACTTACGCCGGTTACAAACATCAAACACATCAGCCGCCAAGGTGACGGCCTGGGGCACTCGTCCCTGCGCTCAGTGCTACATCCGGAGTAAGCTTGGTCCACATGAGCTCCTCGCAAGCTCTCTTGTAGCACCACTGCAGCCGTCGACGGGACAGCACCGGAGGAGGGTTGATGACGGATGCCTTCGGCTATCCCTGGCTCTACAAAGCATTTCACCCCACATGGCCCTCGTCACATGGGAATGCGGGGGTGAACAGGGCAGCACTAACGCGCCGATCAACGCCTCAGATCCCTCGCAAGCACTCTTCTAGCACCACGCCGTGATGACTCCATGAGCTCTCCCCGGTGGATGAACCCAACGATGAACTTCCGGCATGTTGGCTACAAGGATTCTATATCTATTCGCTCTTGGGCGGCAGCTCAGGCTCCCCGACGGGTATTTATAGCCCCTGGCCGCTGGAGGACGGAAGATTTACTCCACGATGACGAGCGCGGGCTCCGCGCCACGCGTCTCTCCTCCAGCCTGAAGCGCACAGGTCACCCTTATCTCCTTTGGCTCCACTCGGCCACGGGAGTGCCCTGTGCAGTCACGGGAACTCTATTCCTGACGCCGCATCACAGAAGCGACGCCGCCTTGCCTGCCTCTCCTTGGCATATCCTACGAAGAAGGAATCCTCCGGGACTCGAACCTCTCGCCAAGATAAGTTTCAATTGATTATTTTCGCCAATCCCGCGAGC
This sequence comes from Alloteropsis semialata, assembly GCA_004135705.1. NCBI lineage: Eukaryota > Viridiplantae > Streptophyta > Magnoliopsida > Poales > Poaceae > Alloteropsis > Alloteropsis semialata. The sequence goes on along the minus strand of CM014276.1, from coordinate 26,105,633 downwards.
TTTAAAACAAGTTGCTAAAGTACTCGGGGAGCACACGCCTTAATCCGTGAAACCTCGGCTCTTCCGTACGCCTACCCGCCTACGCGTGCACGCGGCCCAGCTCCCTGCGCTATGGACTACGGCTATCGGGGACCAGGTGCATAAACGTAACAGGCTAACTACCCGAGGAAATTAAAAGACTTGGAAGCAGGAAGCGGAGTTCATTAGTATTTGTATCGCCGAACACTTTCTCCTCGAATTTTTACTTTGTTGCAGGGTACAGACGACCACTCGGCGTGCTCAGCCCTCACGCTCGGGGGCTGGCGCCGGGACGACTACTCGGCGTGCTCAGCCCTCACGCTCGGGGGCTGGCGCCGGGACGACTTCTCGGCGAGCTCAGCCCTCACGCTCGGGGGCTGGCGCTGGGACGACTTCTCGGCGTGCTCAGCCCTCACGCTCGGGGGCTGGCGCTGGGACGACTACTCGGCGTGCTCAGCCCTCACGCTCGGGGGCTGGCGCTGGGACGACTACTCGGCGTGCTCAGCCCTCACGCTCGGGGGCTGGCGCCGGGACGACTACTCGGCGTGCTCAGCCCTCACGCTCGGGGGCTGGCGCCGGGACGACCACTCGGCGTGCTCAGCCCTCACGCTCGGGGGCTGGCGCCGGGACGACTACTCGGCGAGCTCAGCCCTCACGCTCGGGGGCTGGCGCTGGACGACCACTCGGCGTGCTCGGCCCTCACGTTTGGGGGCTGGACGCCGAAATTAACGTCGGATGATCTAGCCAGATGCTCCTTGACTAACCCTTGGACCGATTCCTACGGAATCGCTTCAAGGCTCGGGGGCTACGGCCAACGGACGCACCTCGCGGCGCATCCGTTGATTGTCTGACGACCTCAGAAGAAGGCTACTAACCCTTGGACCGATTCCTTCGGAATCGCTTCAAGGCTCGGGGGCTACGGCCAACGGACGCACCTCGCGGCGCATCCGTTGGTAGACAGCTCTTTTCTCTCCAGTATCACGCGGTTTCGCTTCCAACTGCAGCAGGCTCGACGCTCATCGGACAGCACGACCTCGCCGACTTGTCCCTCAACCACGTACTACTCGGGGGCTTGTCGGGGGTAGACCCCCAGGGGTACCCAGAAGGCGGATTGGCCCAACCAGCAAGGGGCGGCCCAATCCGAGTACATCTGGATCGGTTTGTCGGACTGGCTGGCCCACCAGTCGGAGGCCCACCAGTCGGGCGAACCGGATGGGCGCGACGGCGCGCGCAGCAAGGAAAGAAGACGGCGTATCCTGTAAGAAGCTCGGAGATCAAGATAAACTAGCCGGAATTGTAGGGAAAGATATCTGTAATCGTTATGGGATCAAATCCTTGTATTCCGGGTAGGTTACGATCTCTGGCCGACTTGTAACTCAAGGCAGCCGGACTATATAAGGCGCCTTGAGACCCCCCTCCAGAGCACGAACATCTACGCTACAACCCTAGGACAGAACCCAACTACGGAGATCCTTCCAGGAACTTCATACACAGCAATACAATCGCCGCCAACACAGGACGTAGGGTGTTACGTCATCTCGACGGCCCGAACCTGTTCAATCCTTGCGTCTTGTGTTACCATCGACTTCTGATCCTCGATCTGTCCCTCAACAAATCAACCACGTAGGCTACCCTGTGTGGACTGCCGGGTCCAAACATCCGACAAGCCATTAGAAAGCACACAAGGCCACGTCAAAGCAGCAACAGGGTCATAACTCATCACATCCAAATCTGAAGAACAAGCCACAAGCAAGGCTGAGTATACTAATACTCAACAAGACTTACCAGACAAAGGTTAAGTTCTAGACATGCTAGGCTTTATGGTGGAGGAAAATTGTTTTGCCAAAAAGCATCTACAAGTTGATCCTTATTTTCAATATTTTAGCCAAGTTAAAGTGAGACTAACCATTACTAAGTTTGCCAAACTATCCAACAACATTCAGTGTCAAAAAACAATTGATTAACCAGATAGCATCTTTACTCAACCAACAACATCTCTAACCATTACCCAAGCACACTGATGCGTGACGAGAGATCAAGCAGCTTCATGTAACCGCGAAGGACGGACAACTCGAGTTGATTTTAACCATGCATGGTGTTCACGCCTTTCATGGTCAACACATGGAATTGCGCTAGCTCACGTGGATCCGCAACGGATCGATCAACTGCAGCACGCCTAGGAGTGAGCCTAAGATCACCGGCCCGGGAGGGACCTCGTCAGGGCAGGCGCGTCTAGGGTTGCTCTGAGATCGGCAGGCCACTCAGAACGCCGTCAACACCATAGAGACAAAGCACGAACAGAAATTAGGGTTGAAAAAGCTAGGGTTTGAAGATGACAAAAAGTAAAGGTATTAAATGTTTGATCGATTGGATAACCCTCAATTGGCCGTGGCCCTTTATATTTATAGGGTGGGGAGGTCTTGCCTCGCAAGGAAAGTCCTATTACAACTCGGATCTACAAAAAGATTCCAACCCTACCAGGACTCGGGGAAAACCGGTTCCACCAGAATGCCCTGTCAGACGGGCAACAGGAACCCAAACCGGTTCCTGAATCCGGTTCCACCGGTTCTTTTGTCAAAACTGTTCCGTGCCAATTTTGATCGTCAACATATGCCTCCCTGTTTTTTGGTAAAGCTTGCGTACCAGAAAACATATCAGCACGAAAAAATACTCCTGAGGGCGATGTTTAAACAAAATCCATCGGCCTTTTCATTCTAAGGGCGATATTCAATACTATCGGCCATGTAAATGAAGCTTCCTGCCAAACACTCGGATAATACTTCTTCAAATACCTCCAATTGAGAGCTCTCGGCAGCCTCTGACCTTGGAAAGTCTCCACCATATAAGAATTGCCGAAGATTACCTTGATTATGTTGTATGGACCCTCCCAACTTGGAGACCATTTACCAAATTTGTTGCTCTTCGATCCTATAGGAAGAATTGTTTTCCAAACCAGATCACCAACCTGAAAAGATTTTTGTTTTACCTTCTTGTTGTAAGCCTTGGCAACCCAAATTTTGTCTTTCTCAATTTCCTTCAAGGCCTTTAATCGCTTGTCGGTCACCTCATCAATATTGTCCATCATTAAGTCATGATAATCAACAGCATTGAGATCATTTTGTCTAGCCAACCGATAAGCGCTCAAATTCACTTCAACAGGTAAAACAGCTTCCTGGCCATACACAAGCTCAAAAGGAGTAACCTTAGTAGCACCATGTCTAAATATACGATGAGCCCACAAAACCTCAGATAAAACCTCGTGCCACCTCCTAGGATTCTCCTCTATTTTCTTTTTAATGAGCTTAATCAAAATCTTATTACTAAACTCGGCCTGACCATTAGCCTGAGCATAGTATGGAGATGAATTGAGCAATTTAATACCATACATCTCAACAAACTCACAAACTTCCTTTGATATAAATGAAGTACCTTGATCAGTAGTCAAAGTTTGTGGAATGCCAAATCTATGGATAATATGTTCAGTAATAAACTCAATTACCTCCCGATGCGTCATATTCTTCAAAGGCACTGCTTCGGACCACTTTGTAAAATAATCAGTAGCCACCAACACGAAGCGGTGTCCCTTTGATGAAGGAGGATGAATCTGCCCAACAAAATCCAATCCCCATCCTTGAAAAGGCCAAGGCTTGATAATAGGATGTAATAATGCTGCAGGAACCATCTAAATATTCCCAAACCTTTGGCACTCCTCACAACCTTCCCTCCAATGCAGAGTTGCTAGAGTTGATTAATCAACTCGGTCGCGACTATGCAAAGTTGGAGAAGAAGTTCGCCGAAGAGCGACTTGAGTGCATTAACCTTCAAGACGACTTTGATATGCTACGTAGATCAACAGTCGTGAAGCTTAAGCGCTATGCCAAAGCCGCAGGGAATAAAAATCTCTACAATGCACCATAGGCGCCCTAGGCTTTGGTTTAGGATAGGCACATTAGTCTTTTTATTCATTCCTTTCATTTATTTCATTTGTTCATCATGTAATGTGCCTCTGAGTTTATGAATAAAATAAATTGTTTAGTGTATTAGGATTGTGTCTTTTTGTTTCCACTTGTTTATGAATAAAAGGTACAAGTGTGGGGGAGATTCGCAACGGGAAACAGAGTGATCCAACGCGAAACAGAGCATACCAGAACGACACAGAACATCATGCAAAAGGGATGAACCAGAAGAGTCACAACCAAGTCGCCCGACCCCACCAGGTCGGCCGACCTGGCCTGGGTCCCACCTGGCTTCTCCTTTTTCCTGCACGCTGGTTTGATCGTCCTAACCCCTGTTTCAGTTGAATACTTGCAGAACCTGATCATGAAATTCTGAACTCAATTAAATTAACCCTTTTTTGCATCTCCCCATCACATGAAGAATATTAACTTACATATATTTTATTCCCTGTACCTTTTGGCTTGTGGAAATCCTCATGTTTTTAGGAACTCATGTCATCTAAGTTATTGCATTTTGAGATATGGCTTTAATATGAAAGATACTTTTACTCACTCGAGTACTTGGAATTTATGAAAAGTTTTTGAAACTCTTAACCTGGCTATGCTCCTCATGGGTTTGAGAGACAACCACTTACAATTATAATCAAGCATTCCTTTTGAGCTTTGAGTTGTTCCAAGTCTTGTGACCCTTATTAGAGATACTTCATGTTTTTAAAGTCAAGATCACGTACACTCCACCATAAAAAGCTAAACCCTTACACTGAGGGTAAAGCAAAACATGCCTTTGTTCCATGTTCATGAATAAAATACTCCTAAGTGATTTTCTTCCCCAAAATCAAGATGAAAAGAAGATATGGGCTATATGCATAAAAATAAAAAAATAAAAAAACAGAGAGAGAAGAAAGAAACTCATGCTAAAAAGCATTGAGTGAAAAAAAGAAAAGTGCAATAGCCCATATCCAAAAAGAAAAAGAAAAGGGAAGGAAGTCAAGACAAAGGAGTACTACTACATTTCCACCTCATATCACACACCTACACATCTTGACTTGATTACATGACTTGTTTCTTATTTGGATCCAATCCTTGGAATGACAACACAAGTGAAATAAGTTATGAGTCTTGAGAGCTCCACATATAAAGTTCTATTTTGGAGAGTATGAGTGTTGTCCAACCACCATGAATATCCAGAGAGAAACTCGTTGAGGAGCAAGGCATTGGTTTTCTTTTGCAAAATTCTGAAAACCCAAGTACTTGAGAGTAAAGTGTATCATGTCATAGAAAAAGTGTTCCTTCCTGCAATAACCCAAGAAGACATGTTAGCCACTCATATAATTCCACTAAGCCTAAATGTTTGGGAATAACTTATATGTTTGTTCACGATTTCCATGATAAAGTTTAGACTTTACTCGAGGACGAGTAAAGGATAAGTGTGGGGGAGCTTGTTGGCGGTTCTTAGTGATAAAATATTATTGCCAACAAAAATACAAAAGGATGATAAAACAAATAGACAGGGTTATTTACTAATGAATTCCACAAGTTTTGGTGCATATGTGCTTATAGGAACAAAGTGGCAAAAGAAGGACTAAAGTGGGCCCAGAGCCAAGTCGCCCGACCTCCTCTGGTCGGTCGACCTGAGTCCAGGAAAATGAGGTCCAACCTTAGCCCATAAACAAAAGCACACTTGAGAGTGATCAGAGACGTTGAGATCAAGTCGGTGGAATTGAAGAGATGGGATTGGGCCACGTGGCAAGCACATGGATTCATGGGCCCACATCCCTGACTTAACTTACATATCTTCGCGATTACCCACCGGAAACCGACCATGGGGCCCACAGGAGAGTGACACTGACAGAGTGGGGCCGAGGGGCCACAACCCCGGGTCGGCCGACCTAGCCAGGTCGGCTGATCTGGCTGAGCGACGAAACCGCCACCGCCTTCACGAGCAACTGTCAACCGTCTCCAAGGAGCCATCTGTGTCGTGGATCACCGAAGTCGGTTCATCCCACGGTCGACCGATCCCCCCAAGTCAGCCGACCTGGGCCTACCTCCGGACCGTCTCAACGGCCGCACACCGACCCTAAACCGCCTGTCCATGCTATAAATACCTGGACTCGGGGCAGGGCTCAGCATCATCGAGATGAAGTGAAGATCCAAGGCGAAGCCCTCCTCATATCTAGAGTAGAAGTAGGGAGAGAGTGAGGGAGAGTCTGGAGGAGTCCCGGCGTGTCGGCGACCCTCCACCTGTACCTCGACGGATGCAAGCTACTCAGTAAGTATCCGGGATCCAACTAGTACTTAAGTCTGAGTTATAGAAAGCTGAGTTCTCTATTGTGCTTGTGGGTTCGTTGCTTTATTCATAAAGTATTCTAATCTCTGATCAAGGTTAGGATAGCTGATATTATCTTAGGCGTGGTGCTTAGGTGTATATCTGCCCTCATTTGCCTCGTAGCCCCACGGATTAGTAAATAACGTACGGGTACGGTGTAGAGTTGTTGGCCGGCAATTTCCTAGAGGTCTAGGATACCCCGGTGCCCAAAGCAAGCATAGGAGAATTCCCTTAGCTATATTCACAGCCTTAGTGCTAAGTTATCCTCTCTACCCAGCCTTTATATACACTCGATCGATCTGGACATTCTTAGTGATTAGATAGCCTTTACGTTCCCCATGGATTCGATACCTGGTTTACTCACGGGTGAAAGCTACTACGACAGCCGTGCGCTTGTGGACTTTCTGTTTGCCACCGCTGGTGTCAACACAAGGGAGAGTTCTACCAGGACAGAGAAAAGGATGAGCTCACATTTGCTCTGCAGAATTTCGAGCATCCTAGACGGACGCGAGGCAAAGGAGGGGTTCCGTGGAAGTATGGGTTTGCTGACTGCATTGAGTCTTATAGAAGTCGCAGCAGAAGAAAAAACGAGGAGTTAGAGAAGATGCGAAGACTTGAGGAACGGATACTCTAGAACGAACAAAGAACAGGGGAGGTTCAGTGGCAACTAGAGATAGAACTTAGCACTCAGTAGCAAAGCCGTGGATCCGTCGGCGCTCCAGTAGACACAATTAGTCCTACCCAGCATCATCAAAGCAGTTGCGCGTCCACTGACGTCCCAAATGATGCTCAAGTCCAACGCTACCCTGTGGACGATATAACCAGGCAGACGACTTGTGAGCTGCACAGTCCATTCAGGAACTTAACGTTCAAGGTGGCGTACGGTACTGCTTTGCCGAGTCAAGAAGGAGATCTCTACCATGGAGGGCAAATACCTGCTGGCTATGCTAAAGTTGGGGTGGAGCAGGTCTTGGCCAGGTACGAATCACTCCAGCTTGACATTCGTGGAGGTGACGGGGAGACGACACTAGAAGAGGCAGTTCATGATGTTATCCTATGGGAGAAGTGTTACATCGTCTTAACTCCTGAGGGGCCTTCGTCGTCACTCCAAAGCTCAAGGCCATCTCCACCGCCTCTAGCTCCGCAGTCCCCGCCGCAGTAATATTCACCTGTTCTTGCTGAACAAAGGTCTCCGTCGTCTACAACTCAGCAATCTCCGTCGCCTCCAGCTAAGCAATCTCCGCAGCCTGCACCTCCGCCGGCAAAGAAAACTAAGCAACAGAAAGCCAAGGCACCAACAAAGCCACTGACAAAGAAGCCAGCAAAGCAGCCAAAGTAAGCCAAGGAACCTGCCAAGCTACCATGGGAAAAATCTGATGAGGAGTGCAAGCAACAAAGTCTGGCTGAGGTTAAAGAGTTCTTCAAAAAGAAGGAGCTCGAGAAAAAAGAAGTAGTTGATTTTGCTAAGTCTGTTTTTTTTATTGGCATGTCTAAAGAAACTAAGAAGAAGCAGTTGTCAGACTATGACCGCTCTATTAAGAAATCATATGAGAAGAATAAAAGGGAGGAGAAGGAGCAACGGAGGCAACAGAGCCAAGAGACTACCGAGAGCCAAAAGAACGTCAAGCAACAAAGGAAGGAAAAGGTTGTTGCTCAGCTCAGTGAGCAGGAGAACCAAACAATTGATCCACTCATAGTGAATGATGGACTTGGGCCAGTCGACGTGCTTCAGTTTTGCAAAAGGGCGGGATTGACGCCCTCGCAAATGCTGAATAAGAATGAGACCCCAAAGGCTATACCAAGGTGGCCATTTCAGCTTGGTTTACCTCTAGTTGATCCCGATACATACCACACGCTGTCAACAAAAATGTACAGCTTACATGAATGGTACATTATGGCATCGGGCGTAGGCCAGAGAATGGTGGGATTGAAGATTAGAGATGATGACTACTTTCGTGGCGATAATGTTATGTATCTGGAATTCTCAGAAATATACCAGATATACCATAGGGATGCCCTCGACGTGTCTCTCCTCAGCTGCTGGGTGCTGTAAGTGCTTCATTTATTTCTATATTTAACGTCTTCTATATATTGTCAACGGTATTATTAAACATTTCTTTCTTTTAAATTGTATCCTGTAGAATGGAGATTGAAGTATGCAGGAAAAACTCATACTTCCACTTGGGCTTCATCGACCCAAAAATTGTAAACCAGCATATGTTAGAAAATCATTATTAAGACACAATGAACAACATTGACAAATTCTTACGTATACAACATTACAAGACAATGATTTTATTTCCTTACAACTTTGGGTGAGTACTTTTACTGTCTTGTGCATCTTCCAATTTTCTTCCTAACATAATTTTTATTTCAATTGACATGACCCTTGGTACAAAACATGCATGTAAATAGGTTCCATTGGATATTATTTGTTATACAACCGGACATAAGCTTGTTGACCGTCATGGACTCATTGAGGGGACCACGGGATGCGTACCAACCAATGATTGACCTCCTTCAAAAGTAATTTCCGTCCTCGCACTATTATTTCTCTTTATATCAGCCGAGAATTCCATTTATTTCATATAGTGTGCGCAGGTGCTGGAAAAAGTTTCGTGCAGAGCAGAAAAGTTCATTCAAGGAACAACTTGGTATCAAGGGAGACTTTCCGGTAAATACTACTATACACAGACACACATCTCGTTTTGTTTGTTTCATTATCGTGAATATGCATGTAATGACATGACCATTTCTCCTATAAAGTGTTCTAGGCAGAATGAAGGCACCAATTTATGTGGATATTATGTTGTGAGTTCATGCACACTCTTGTAGGGCATAGGACGATCTGCAGTAATTGGGAACTGACGGTATGTTCCATTTCCATGGATATCTATATGTATGTATGTATGTATGTATGTATGTATGTATGTATGTATGTATGTTCGTGAGTTCATGCACACTCTTGTAGGGCATAGGACGATCTGCAGTAATTGGGAACTGACGGTATGTTCCACGGATATCTATATGTATGTATGTATGTATGTATGTATGTATGTATGTATGCATGTGAGTCATAATAATATTATTTATATTTTTCTATTAACCACATCCTCAGATGATGCATATGAAAGATGAGATCTTACCGATCCAAAGAGTCGCGGCGATTCAAGAGGCACTCTGCGGATTTATAATCAATGAGGTTGTGAGCAAGACAGGGGCGTTCTGGTGGGATGGACACGAGGTGGATAGAAGGAGCAAATATTAGGCTTTTGTAAATATACATATATATGCTCCTTTGAAATCTTGGTGTAAATATTAATATTTGCCTTTAATTTCAAAACTTGTTGTAATTAAATATATATGTAAGTTTAATATTATTAGCGTATATATTAATATTAGTATTAATTGTTTAATGCATTAGTGACGTATAACTAATACGAACATGGACATATATGTATATTATTATATAGGTATAATATGTATCTTTGTATAAAAGAAACCAGAAAAGAAAAAGAAAAAGAAAAACAGAAAAGAAAAAAAAGGCCCTTTAGTCCCGGGTGGTAACACCACCCAGGACTAGAGGGGCTCCGCCCTGCGCGCCGCGCGGAGCCCCTTTAGTCTCGGTTGGTGTTACCACCCGGGACTAAAGGGGTCTTTTAGTCTCGGGTAAATGCCCAGGACTAAAGGCCACGGCCTTTAGTCCCGGCGCCGTAGTCCCGGTTGCGGAACCGGGACTAAAGCCGGTTCCGCACCGGGACTAAAGGCCATTTCTCTACTAGTGCAGGGGCTGCCTTTGCTTTGTATTCTGATTTTCCTTTTACAAGTATGCTTTGTGGTCAGTTATCCCAGGATGGTAGCAACACCCTAGTTCCTAGGAACATAAAGGATGAATTTAGTTGTTGTTGTAATATAAAGGGACAACAACAACTACGATGGAGCATATAAAGATCAAGCAACATCCACGTTTGAATATTCACATTCAATTCATGAATTTGCTTAGTGCATGTATCCAATATCTTAATAAACAGGAAACACCTGCCTCACATGATTCCCTCCTAGGGTGTTAGTGTTACGGCCGGCACAAGCGCAACATACCAGCGCTGTGGAGGCGCCGGCCGAACCAGTGGCTAGGAAGCCGGCTGGGTTGATTAGTTGAGGGATGTTTCCTTTTGTTTAGCAGATTCGTTTCCATATAATTAGAGTTGGTTTGTTAGGAGAGGATAAATACCTCAAGACTATTTGGAATTAATCAAGCAAGGCAATTATCTTGCTTGGCCTTAAGGGCCATCCTCACGTACAACCTTTTCCTCCCCGTATCGCACGCAACGGCCGCCGCCGCCATCTCCTTGCGCTGCTACGGCGCCTCCTCGCCGCCGGGGGTTCAAGCCCCGGCCTCACTACGCCCTACGCAGCTGCGGTAGGATCATTGATCCTATCAATCTGGTATCAGTCAAGCCAGGTGACGAGGATGAGAAGCAGCCAGCGTCTCCACCGACGACCGCCGAGGCCACCGCCAAGGCCCTGGCGGATATCTCCATGCAGCTCGCCAGCCTCTCCTCCCGCCTCTCCTCCTTGGAGACTTAGCAGGCGTCGTCCTCCGCAGGTGCCATGCCCCAAGGTTTTCCCTACGGGATGCCCGGTTACGGGTCGACGCTCCCGGCTACATCCGCCACCACCATTGCTTCAGCAGCTCCGTCCACCGCCACCACCACCGCTCCAGCAGCACCATCCCTGCGCCCGCCCCTTCCCATCCACCAGATCCAATTCCCCCCTGCCCTCCCCGCTGCCCGACATGGCGATAGCCACACACCTGCCACCGCCCGCTGCGGCGCCACTACCGGCCGTGGGTGGCATGCTTGGTGCGCACGCCGGGTTGGGCGTTGGCGTGCCCCATTTCAGCAAGATTGACTTCTCCACCTATGACGGCAAGGACGATCCCCTACATCGGCTCAACCACTGCGAGAAGTTCTTCCAGGGGCAGGGCACACTCGCATCGGACCGCGTCTGGCTCTCATCGTACCATCTGGTAGGTGTGGCCCAGACTTGGTACTACACCCTAGAACAACACGAGGGTGTGCCGTGGAGAGGTTTAAGGACCTCTGCCATCTTCGCTTTGGGTCAGCTGTACGGACTAACCACCTGGCCAAACTCGCGCGTCTACCCTTCAATGGCGCCGTCGAGGATTACCAGGAGCGCTTCAACACCCTAGTGTGCCACACGCCGCTTCTCGCACCCAGCCAGAAGGCGGACCTCTTCATCGACGGGCTCCCAGATCACATTTGCGTCGATGTCGAGCTCCGGGAAGCCCAAGACTTGCAGACGGCCATGCACTTGGCCCGGGCCTGCGAACGCCGCGCTGCAGCCACCATGCAGACCTCTTCGCCCAGTCCAGCAGCATGTGGCGCACGGCCTCCACAGCGGCACGCCCTGCCGCTCCCGGCCCCGCCTAGGCCCCTCGCCGTGGGGCCCCCTCCACCGCCCCTACCAGCAGCTCCACTGGCGCCTGCACCAGCGACGCCATCGCGCCTGTTTCACCGCCTCACGCCGGTGGAGATGCTGGAACGCCGCCGCCAGGGGCTATGCTACAACTGTGATGAGCCCTATGTGCGGGGCCACCAGTGCCAATGCCTGTTCTACCTCGAGGTGGGCGACTACTTGGCGGATGATGATCATTCCGAGGACGCGGATGCTGCTGCTCCAACTGCCAACCCGGTCGTCTCCCTCCATGCCATCGCCGGGATTCGCACCGAGGACACGACGCACGTCTACGTCCATATCCAGGGGCTCCACCTGCTGGCCCTCCTCGACAATGGCTCGACACACAACTTCATCAACGCCGAAGTCTTGCATGGGATCGGCCTCGCCACCAGTGACGCAAACCTGCGTGTCACCGTGGCCAATGGCGACCACATTCCGTGCAAGGGAGTCGCCCGTAACGTGGCCATGCGCGTCGCGCAGGAGGATTTCGCCATTAGCGGTTTCGGCATCAGCCTGGGCGGTTTCGACCTCATTTCTGGGCAAGGATTTCCTGCGCACCCACGGTCATATTCTGTGGGATTTCGAGGAACTCTCCATGGCCTTCTGGAGGGACGGTCGCCGCGAGTGCTGGAGGGGCGTGGGTGCACCCCATGGCGACATACAGTAGCTGGCTGCACACGCCGTCTCCGGCCATCCCCAGCTGCCACTACTGGGTCACCTTCTGCAGCAGTACGGGAAGATCTTCGACAAGCCCTGCGGGCTGCCACCACCACGCCCCTAAGACCACAGGATCCACTTGCTGCCTGGAACGGCACCGGCCATACCGTTACCCGCAGCTGCAGAAGGACGAGCTCGAGCGCCAGTGCACCGTGATGCTGGATCAGGGCATTATTCGACCCAGCACTTCGCCCTTTTCCGCGCCGGTCCTGCTGGTCAAGAAGCCCGATGGATCCTGGTGTTTCAGCATCGACTACCGCACCCTCAACGCCGAGACGTCGAAGGACAAGTTCCCCATCCCTGTGGTGGACGAGCTTCTGGATGAACTGCATGGCACCAGGTTCTTCACCAAACTGGACTTGCGGTCCGGCTATCATCAGGTGCGGATGCACGCTATGGACGTCGAGAAGACAGCCTTCCGCACCCATCACGGGCACTTCGAGTTCCTCGTCATGCTGTTCAGCCTCTCCAACGCCCCCGCCACATTCCAGGCGCTTATGAATGATGTCCTACAACCCTTCCTTCGCTGGTTTGTGCTCGAGTTCTTTGATGACATTCTCATCTACAGCTCGTCGTGGGCCGAGCATCTGCAGCACATCCGCCTCGTCTTCGACGCCCTCAGCACCCACGGCCTTCATCTGAAGCGAAGTGCTCCTTCGAGGCGCAGTCGGTCGCCTACCTCGGCCACGTCATCTCCGCGGGCGGCGTGGCCATGGATAGCACCAAGGTGGACGCCGTCGCCGCGTGCCGGAGCCCCGCTCGGTATGGGGAGTACGCAGTTTCCTCAGCCTCGCGGACTACTACAGGAAGTTCATCCGGGACTTCGACACCATCGCCACACCGCTGACGAGACTGCTGCACAAAGAGGCCTTTGCATGGACCTCGGAAGCCACCGAGGCGTTCTCAGCCCTCAAACGGGCGCTCTCCACCAGGCCAGTCCTGTAGATGCCCGACTTTGATCGGCAATTCGTCGGCGAGAGATGTTATGGCCGGCACAAGCGCAACATACCAGCGTCGTGGAGGTGCCGGCCGAACCAGTGGCTAGGAAGCCAGCTGGGTTGATTAGATGAGGGATGTTTCCTTTTGTTTAGCAGATTCGTTTCCATATAATTAGAGTTGGTTTGTGAGGAGAGGATAAATACCTCAACACGACTTGGAATTAATCAAGCAAGGCAATTATCTTGCCTGGCCTCAAGGGCCATCCTTGCGTACGACCTTTTCCTCTCCATATCGCACGCAACAGCCGCCGCCGCCATCTCCCTGTGCTGCTACGGCGCCTCCTCGCCGCCAGGGGTTCAAGCCACGGCCTCCCGTCTCCTTCCACTACGCCCTACGCAGCTGCGGTAGGATCATTGATCCCATCAGTTAGCATCTAGGATGATTCACCTCCTAGGGTGTTAGCACCTCAAGCAGGCAGTTCCTCAGTTGATGCCAGCCACACCCAGATCCCTGCCCCCTTTGTGACCAAAAAGACAAGACAGCCCAACACATCCTCACCTCTTGTGTGTTCGGCTGTTTGCCCGACAATTCTGGTCAGTATCCTTCAATCCTCGAACCTATCAACTTGGTACCCACTCGACGGAGTTCCTTCGCATAATGGTGGAAGAAGTCTTGGAGAAAGGTACCAAAACAGCAAAGGAAGGGTTTCAATTCGCTCATGGCCTGGATCCTCTTCCTCAGGAAACATAGGAATTCTTGTGTCTTTGATGGACTTGTCCCAAATATTCATATTGCTCTTCAGGCCTCTAAAGATGAAGCTCAGTCTTAGATAGTTGGGGGTGCTAAGGGCCTTGCTGCCCTAGGCCTTGGGAGAGCAACCTAATCTGGTTAGGTCCTAAGCCGTGTTTTCTCCTGTAATAGTCTATATGTAGGAAAGAAGCTCCCACTCCTCACTCTAATCTAAGGAGGGGAGAGGGCTCTTTGTAATTGGATCTTCTCTTCTTTTTAATACAAAGATACGCAACTCTTGTGCGTATATGTCGGATATCAATATTAGGGGTACTCAATGACAGCGAGTTAAAAATTAAACCCCCGACGGCACGGCCGTTCAGATACGGCCCTCTGAACGGCCACACCTCGGCCGACCCTGCGCGGGGGTCGGCGTGTCCGTCTCGCCCGACCCTCGCGCAGGGCAGCCATCCCTTTCTCTCTGATTTTCGTCCACCCGAACAAAACTGCAGCAGCAATCAATTTTTCCTCTCTCTTCCACCCCACACTCTCGTACATGCATGCATGCATGCATTTGTTCATGTGCACCCCGTACATGCATGCACCAGCTTTCTCTCTCTCCCTCTCAATTTTCTCTCCCCGTACATGTGCATGCATGCATGCCTTTTCCAATCAATCCATCACATCACTCTCTATTCTCTCTCATTTACTTTCCCACACCACAAGGGAAAAAGGCCGAGGACACTAGAAGACTTTCTCCTCTTGCGTTCACACACTCTACTATCTGATGCATGCGACATGCAAAAGGACGGGGGGTGCGTGCCATGCACGAGGCCTGTGCTGCCGTGCCCGAGGGCGAGCTCGCCCAACCCCTGGTCCGCCTCGCCCGACCCCGTGTGGGGGTCGGTCAGTCTACCTCGCCCGATCCCCACGTAGAGATCAGACGTATCATCTACTCCGAAACTAAATCACGTGTAGACCACGATAGAACCATGCCCTGCCATGACGGGACTGCACAAGATCAATAATTCAACACTGTTCGCACAGTGCACTGTGCCACCTACTCCACTGTGCCACCTGCTCCTCTCAGGATGGCTCCAGGACATGGCTATAGCATGAATAATAACTCAGGACGGTGGGGCCCATTGCAAGGGCAAGAAGCAACACCTACACACACTCTCTCTCATTTTATTTTATTGTCTCTGACCTCTCCTTGAGCTATAAAAGGGGAGGTCGGGCCTCCTGCGAGGGGTGAACGAAATTTCTTTCTCCTTTCTCCAGGAGCGATCTCTCTCCATTTTCTTCTTCCTCTAGCCAGTCACTAGACTAGGCTCGCACACACCCCAGGTTGGACAGACCCAATTCATCCGACCCATTGACACACATACACACACGCACACAGAGACTTGGGAGCCCGATCCCTCTCTCGACCGCTTGTAACTCCTACTACGAGCAACGCGAGTAACACGAGCAGCCTCGAACTGGATGTAGGGCGTTCGTGCCTGAACCAGTATAAATCCTTGTGTCCTCTTGCGAATCATCCGAGTCTTAGTATGCAATCTACTAAATTCACTCGTCGGTCATTTCTTGCCGACAGTTGGCGCGCCAGGTAGGGGCCTTTGCTTATTCGTCGATCTCCTTCAGGCTTTGGATGGCCAACCAACCTCAACTTCGTCGTCATCTCCAACCCGCGCTCCACACCGTCGCGGGTCTCTTCTACTTTGCCTCGCACCACGCGGCACGGCGCCGGCCGGCGCCCGGAGCGTGGTAGCCCCCGACAATCAGCGCACTCCGCGGCGCCAACCGGCGCCTGGTGCGCGGTCCCGACTGGCGCATGGGCATCCCCAACCAGTGCGTAGGAGGCCGCGACCGGTGCGCCGTGCGCGGCAGCCGCAGCTCGAGTCCGCGAACGGCCCAGACTACCTAAAACAGCTAAGTCGCTTCTACGCTTATTTTCTCCAAGCTATGTACATACTCGTGTAACTTAGGAGGTGTTCTTTTTCTTTTCCAAAAAAGCGCAAAAAGAATACTCTCACACGTCCAGCTAAGGCATGGCCACTTAAAAGCTGTTGTTGGCATCCGTCCCCTTCTTAGCAAACGAGGTTGAAAAAGTAAGTTGTGACAGAACAATCCAGGATGAACTGGTCGGACTGCGAGAAGCCTACGCCCCGGCGGCTACGGCACTATCGCTCACTAGCACGTTTGGGTTTTTGTTCACTCACTGGCTCGAACTTCACAACCTGAGTGCTAACGAGGGGCCAAATATCACCAACCACGACCTGTGCCACTTAAAAACTTGTTTACACATTTACAAGTACTCGTGCATTGCAGTCTCAATTCTTTGATACGAAAACTAACTAAACTACTTCACCGGGGAGACTGTCGTTCTTTTCAGCCTCACCGCCAGGATCCACACTAATCGACAACGGCGATGCAGATAACTCCGACGACACCGGCGATGACGCCAGATGGAGCCAGCAGCGAAGCTAATGATTCTACAGGACCGAGACCGACAACGGCTTGGAGACTATCGGCGTGCGAACCGCTGAGCAGATACGTTACTTGTACCCCATAAATTCACGCTCTGCATTTTATTTTTTTGGAATAAAATGTGCCCATTTAGAGAATCCTCGCCCTCAAGTGAAGCTCGTCCTTTACGGGTTCTTCCGAGTACTTTCGCATAAGTATTTCACTCGGGGGCTACTAGGAGTATACATCGAACGTTAATTTCTAAACGCCTGTGCCTGACCCCTTTTTGCGGCAAAGTGAAAAGGTAGTTGTGACAAGTCGAAACCAGCTCACAATGGTCGGACCGCGTAAAGCTAACGCCCCCATGGCTACAGCTGTCTCGCCCGACAGCGTGAACCAGTCTTGTCCCGTGTACAACTCGAACTGGATCGCTTTGACAACAAAACGGGTCGGACATGGTGAAACCAGTCTTCGTGACTACGATAAAACCTGCAATCGGCTTTGTGCTCATTTGTTTACGACTTCTTAGGGCATCGTAACCCAATGCCCAATACGAAACTAATTCCTTCCTTTGGTGTATCGTTTTTGATAGGAACCAACACCAGCTCTCGACCCGCCGGGTTCGAAACGAGTCAACATCAAGTCACCTGATCCGGGCTCAGGGGCTTGGGATCCCGCACGAAGGAGCGTCATCGTATCACTGATATCGTCTGACACGAGAAGTGTATCTTCTGAGCCGCGACGACCTCGGCCGACCCACGAAGAGCGCGCCGAAGGACGGTCGGCCTTGACAAGCTAGATCGCCCAGATAAGAAGGGATACAGGGCTGAAAACGCCCCTACGGCCCATCACAGTCCAAGAGTTCGAAGGCTGGCCCGCCGAAGGGCTCGACAGTCGCTCTAGGACAACCATAGAGTGAGGGGCGGAAAGGGATGGGCCCGCGTAGCGGCCAACACCCGGGCGCCCCGGCACCGTGGGCATCTCCAACCCACGTTCGAGACTTGGCGTGAGCCGACCCATGATTTTCTTGCGAAGAGAAGGCACCACACCCTCAGGACCAGTCGAACGGTCTTGAGAATTGACCGCCGAGAATTTGAAGTCGATCGCCAGCCGATCCATCAGACCCCCGCGAACGGGATGCCGGGCTTCACTCGAATCTACCCGATTATTAACTCACCGGGTGCCGCACCCTAAAACCCAGCACGGGAAGCGTGTGCGGCAGCTCTTACCCCTCACCTCCCCAACCGAGGTGCGCGGGGGGAAAATCGACAGGAAGACGGCGCGACCCCTCGGCCGGAGCCCCGCCCCGCGCAGGGACCCGAGGATCGGACCGCATATAAAACCCCAACGCGGGGTCAGAAATTAAAACTGGCGCACCTAAGAACCTCCGGACGAGTCTACAACTCCCTCGGAAGCTCGGGGGCTACACCCGGTGGGTGCGCTCGCGCGCCCCCACGCGAAACTCCACCGCATTCTCAACATAACAACAATCAAGCCCGCGAGCAAGTCTACTACTCGCTCCCAGGCTCGGGGGCTACTGTCGGATATCAATATTAGAAGTACCCAATGAGGGCAAGTACATTGCTACATGTGAGTGATCTCATAAGTTGTCTCATGCAGTGCCACATAGGATTTTTGATGACGTGGAAGAAAGAGAGGGAGGTAAGACAATAAGGTGGTTGTTTCACGAAGCAATCACCTCGAAGCTAAAATTAAGGACTACGAGACCACTCAATCGCCATTGTACGAGTTCTTGTTGCCATGCAACTCACAAATAATTATTTTTATATCTATAAATTAATAAATTATTAATTACAATGAGACAACTTATAAGATAACCTATTGTACATGTTGTTTGTTAAGCCGTCTCAAGATTACGTGTCACTGCATGAGATCGCCTATTAGACGACATCAATGTACTTGCTCTGATAGCGAGTTAAGAATTAAACCCCCGACGGCACGGCCGTTCAGATACGGCCCTCTGAACGGCCACACCTCGGGCGACCCTGCGCGGGGGTCGGCATGTTAGGATCGGCGTGTCCGCCTCGCCCGACCCTCACGCAGAGCAGTCATCCTTTTCTCTCTGATTTTTCTCCACCCAAACAAAACAGCAGCAGCAATCAATTTTTCCTCGCTCTCTCCCACCCCCACACTCCCGTACATGCATGCATTTGTTCATGTGCATGGCAGCACCCGGTACATGCATGCATCAGCTTTCTCTCTCTCTCCCTCTCTATTTTCTCTCCCGTACATGTGCATGCATGCATGTCTTTTCCAATCAATCCATCACATCACTCTCTATTCTCTCTTATTTACTCTCCCACACGACAAGGGAAAAAGGCCGAGGACACCAGAAGACTTTCTCCTCTCGCGTTCACACACTACTATCTGATGCATGCGACATGCAAAAGGACAGGGGGGCCCATGCCATGCACGAGGCCTGCGCCGTGCCCGAGGGTCAGCTCGCCCGACCCCTGGTCCGCCTCCCCCGACCCCCGCGCGGGGGTCGGTCAGTCCGCCTCCCCCGACCTCCGCGCAGGGATCGGACGTATCGTCTACTCCAAAACTAAATTACGTGCAGATCACAATGGGATCATGCCCTGCCATGACGGGACTGCACAAGATCAATAATTCAACACTGTTCGCACAGTATACGGTGCCACCTACTCCACTGTGCCACCTGCTCCTCTCAGGATGGCTCCGGGACATGGCTACAGTATGAATAATAACTCAGGATGGTGGGGCCCGCGGCAAGGGCAAGAAGCAACACCTGCACACACAGTCTCTCTCATTTTATTTTATTGTCTCTGACCTCTCCTTGAGCTGTAAAAGGGGAGGTCGGGCCTCCTGCAAGGGGCGGACGAAATTTCTTTCTCCTTTCTCCAGGAGCGATCTCTCTTCATTTTCTTCTTCCTCCAGCCAGTCACTAGACTAGGCTCGCACACACCTCAGGTTGGACAGACCCAATTCATCCGACCCATTGACACGCGCACACACGCACACAGAGACTTGGGAGCCCGATCCCTCTCTCGACCGCTTGTAACCCCTACTACGAGCAACGCGAGTAACACGAGCAGCCTCGAACTGGACGTAGGGCGTTCGTGCCTGAACCAGTATAAATCCTTGTGTCCTCTCGCGAACCATCCGAGTCTTAGCACGCAATCCACTAAATTCACTCGTCGGTCATTTCTTGCGCCGACAAAATGTGTTAGGATAATAAACCTAGGATCTGTATATAGGTACTCTGGCCAAATATTTCAAATTTGCTTGAAGCCATGACATGGCACCTTGGATAAAAACTATGTGACAGGTCTGAATGTGAAATATTTGGCAGACAAGTATGCTTCAAAGAACACTGAAATTATGTGATACCTAGAAATATGAGTCATGGATAGATAATGAGCTACATATATAATAGAAATAGATCCATATCATCTGTAGTTGTTTAACATCAACAAGATTACTAGTTAGTATTGTCCATATGTGCAATCAGAATCACCCCGACAAAATAATATTCAGCAGAATCAGTTGAACTACGATCCCTGAAACAACTAGCATATGTAAAGCTAGTATACAGCATAAACATCTTGGAGAACTAGCATAAGAAACCTTTGGTGAAAAAAATAAACAGCAACATCTTTAATGGAAAGTCCAAATCATTAGCAATTGTTCTAGTATGCCCAGGAAAGGTGTGACATGTCAAAACTCCTTTTATAACACTATCTGGTCATCATCTTAAACAGTTGTTAGAAACTGGTAATGAATTAATTGCAGATGTTCATGCTTCAATTGACCAGGGGTAAAAAGACCATATGTAGGAAAATTGGTGACCAATTTTTGATTTCATATGTTCAAATATAAAACAGAGAGAAAACTAATAATAGGTATAAAGTGCTCTTTTTCTGGTCCTACAAAGTACCTAGACTGGGCAACACAAACCTGCGGTGTGATATGCACTTCATCAGCACAATCTATCGACTCGTGGTTTTATTTTTTTATTATAACGATATATTTCTTTCGTGTGTGTTCGACAAAAAAAAACTCTCAAACTCATGGATCATGGAGCATTGACCCAGAAGGGAGGAAAATAAATTTGGCAAGCTGGGCCACAATGGTGATGGACGCACTTTGGAGCATATGGCTTGCAGATGAAGGCGACTAAATGGGGGTGGTCATGCCTGGCAAAATGGCTTGGACACGCTAGGGAAATGGGTTCTAAATTTTATTTCCATTTAGCTGGGGTGAGATTAAAACCGGAGCTGTCGGAATAATGCAATGTTTTACTCTGTTCCCTTTTATTAGTAGTAAAAATAGTAGACCTTGTACTCTGTTGATACAAAATGAAGCAGCAAAGCATGTGCACGAGGGAGACATGGCTTGTATGATTGTATCTCCTTATGCACAGAGTACAATAATGATAGTTTTTTTTTTGTAGAACTCAATGCTAGCTGCTAAATTCCGGCTTCACGAGAGTACTTCAAACTAGTGAAGCATAGCACTATAAATAGACAGTAGTCAGTAGAGACAGCAAAGTTTCGAGGCCATTTATCACGTATGGAGGTTTTTATCAGCCCTGAAAATAGCAGAGTTCGTTAGGCATGGGAGACATGGAGAATTCTGGTACAGTAGAGACAGTGTCTCCTCTCGCTGGGGCTCGAGGATTTCTCACCTTCTCGCCCTTGCAGCACCACCAAATGACTGAGTTTTTTTTTTTCGTGGGGGTCAAGTCTAGGTCAGGTTTGGTTAGATTAGAGGGGAAGTGTAATAGGTTTTTCTTAGCAAACCTGTCTATCTCTTTGGGTTTCTACACTCATTATTCATAACATCATGATACGCAGCTCTCATGCGTGTTCGAGAAAAAAGATAGTGTCTGTTCACTGAGCATCTAATTGCTTTATTATCTGGCATGTGTTACTTCTGCTTGACAAAGTGTCATTGATTTTAGGTTAGACCGATGGGTTGTTGCGGCAATCCTTGCACCTAAATTAAGCTGGTAATGGTTTGGTCTCAAACCAATTTTAGTGGTTTGGTTTTCTATTGGATTAGCTTGGTTTGGTGAATAATGGGTTGCCACATATATTGGTTTGGTTTAATAGTTACAACGGTTTAGAATGATTAACAATTATAATGGTCATGTGTGTAAGTTAGATTAAAAGTCGAACCTTAAAACTAATATCTCGCGTTCACACATGAAAATTTTAACGAATTTGACTAAAATTTGTTGTAAATGTCTTAGAATGATAATCCCCAACTTTGTGCAATTTGGTATAGCCATATCTTTATGTGGGACCCACATCCAAAGCCGGACCCTAAAATTAAAAGCTCGCGTTCACACCTTAAAATTTTAGCAGATTTTACCGAAATTTATTAAAGATGTCTCAAAACCACAGTCCACTAGTCCGTGCAAATCAATGTAGCCAAATTTGCATGTGGGCCCCACATGTAAATCCGGACCCTAGATTTAAAAGTTTGTGTTCACACCTTAAAATTTTAGTAGATTTGACTGAAATTTATTGGAGGTTTCTCAGAATCACGGTCCGCTACTCCATGCAAATCGGGGCAGCCGTATCTACACGTGGGCCCTACGTCCAAAGCCACATCTAAAACTATAGAAATGACCGATTTAGTTTGTTTTGAGAAACTAGTCGATGTGATTTGGATTGGTTTGGAGCTAAGAGTAAATGGATATGGTTAGATTGGTTTATACAATATAGTATAGTCTAAATACTTTGGTGTGGATTTGGTTTGGTTTTTGAACCATTACCAGCTTTAGATGCACCACGAGGTAACCAATCAGCTAATTAGCCAAGCCTTTTTATTTT
This sequence comes from Alloteropsis semialata, assembly GCA_004135705.1. Classification (NCBI taxonomy): domain Eukaryota; kingdom Viridiplantae; phylum Streptophyta; class Magnoliopsida; order Poales; family Poaceae; genus Alloteropsis; species Alloteropsis semialata. The sequence goes on along the minus strand of CM014276.1, from coordinate 26,083,176 downwards.
TAGAACATCATAACTGTAGGTAAAAGATGAAATAAATTTCTTCTTTGAAGGCTGTTACGTTGTTTATTCTAAGGTAACCGCTTATAAGGTGTTCCCTGTTATACCCATGCAGCAGTGAAGATAATAAAGAGAAAATATGTAATTTGTTTTTGCACCTGCTTGGCACACGAATAAGAAGCAACTCTCAGAGCAAGAAGTTATTTGACAAGATTCTTATTTCATGGAGTTCTCGTAACTCGTAAGGTTGGAGTCTCAGCTGTCAATACCAAAGTGTCTAAATCAAAATCAGTAATACCCATACACTCGTTGTGGGGCGTGGAAAGAGTCATTCTTGGTCAGAAAACTTTAATAGTCATTCTTGTCAGAGAACTTTACTAATAACTTGGGTTTTTACACTCCTTTTGGAAAAAAAGTTCTGATGTCCTCCTCACTTTTAACTGTATAGAAATTACTTTAGCGGCTGGGACATATTTTCCTATTCCATTTTCTAACAAACAACGAATAGCAATTACTACTTCGTTAACCTGTCCGGTGTCCGCCTATGGACAATAAGCACCAAGTTTCAATGTTCATGGTGCTTAAACATGTTAGGTTGATGCTTAAACATGTTTGCGTTAGCATGTTCGAAGTGTGCTAATTATTGGCACTACTAAAAACCAGGGTTGTTAGCACAAGTTATTTTGGAACCATGAGAGTTCATTTTTTCGTGGTTGGTACCATCAGAGGTGGTAGATAATTTATCTGTCACCGTACTATTTTTTTGAGGCTTGTGATTATCATTTAAGGTTGGTGAAATGATTTTGGCAGTTCAATCGGTGCCTTTTCACATTTTTAACTTGGACGCATACAACATATATAAAGGTTCGTGCTTCATCGTGTGTATTGTATATATAATTTGTCCAGGCGGACTGCATATGATAGTTTGGCACTATGCAAGGAGTATAAACATAAAAAAAGCCCAAGAACCAGTTGATCCATGAAACCCTATAAATGAGGGCCTACAGGCTCCTCCACTGACAAGTTGTCATGCACAACACATATGAGCCTTAAACTGTACCACTTTGTCATAGACCCCAAAACAAAAATGTCTTGGAATGAGAGGCACAAAGCAATCCAATGTGATCATTTCCAACAAGTCTCAACATCTGGAAATTTATCACCTTTTTAGTTCTTGGAGTTGCTTTCCCAAGCATAGGCACAGCCACAACCAGTACCATGGCTTGATTATTCCATAACTTCCTCACCGGGAATATACAAGAGAAACAAATTGTCATTACACAGCAGTCTCACGCTATAGGCTCTCTAAGCTGTGCATTACCTCTGGCCTAATTTCATCAGCATGTAAGGCATGTCATGTTAAAATCTCCGATCAGCCTGAATATACTAGTATCAACACATTTTCTGATTTTCTGAGAACAAAGCAAGAACTGTTCTTTTGCAAATATGGTACCTAATTCATCCCTGTTCCACACATTTGACTTTAGAGATTTCCCAGTTTGCTAGCCATACATATTGGAAGGAAAAAAAAAAAAGCTTCAGTTTGGATCAATTGTATTCAGGACAGAAATGATTGAAGTGCCCTCTGTCCAAGTTTCTACATTGACCAAGGCCAAGGCTCTGTGCACACTGTAGGCATTCAACTGAATCAAGTTATCATATTGTTTTGATTGCACCTTTCCACTTCACTTTTGGTAGTGTGTCAAGGATAGAACTAGAAAGAATAAAAGTATAAAACAAATGAAAGGACTTGGCTGATCTTAGAGATGAAGTGCCAGCAGGGGATACGAGATTTTTCTTATGGGATTTTGATCCTACGTACCCTCATTAAAATAAGTTATTGGATTGAAATTGTACATTTCTGAAACAGGATACACTGTCGGTATGATGGTACCTCCCAAACATGCTAAATTTATCCCTCACCTTCGTCAAGCTATTGCATTCACATTCATACCTAAATGCGTAGATCAATGAGCTAGTTTTGCTGTTTGTGAACATTAACTCATAACAAGTACATGGCTTAACTCTAGCTTTCATACTGCAATATTAAAAATGTATGTGCAGAAGTATATGCAACAGTGTTGTCCACATACCTTGATCGTCTGAAGAGCTGGTAGCGTCACTTCTTGCTGGCTCGATTAGTACAACTAAATAATGCACCAATTCCTTGCTCCAGCAGAAGCTGTTGCTGTCATAAATCATGTGGTGGTCACAAAGACAGTGTTAGACATATAGTGTTGTATATGTGCTTGTATTGTATTTCTTGTACCCCAATCCTATACGGCCTATATAATGAAAGGTCACCCCCCCTCATTGGGTGTGACCGTGTGAGGTGTTTTCCCAATTCTCTACATGGTATCACGAGTCCGGGCCAAACCCTAGGCCGGCCGTGCGCCCCCCCTCCCCCCCTCTCCTTCCGCTGCCCTAACCGCCGTGCCTCCCAGCACGTGCGCCCTCCTCTTCTGCCGCCGCCCCTCCTGGCCGGCCAAACCCGTCCACAGATCCCATCTCTGGATGTCCTCTATCACCAGCGCCTCCTCCACCGCCGGTGACAGCGCCTCTTCCTCCTCCGCAGGCGATCCCCCTCCCTCCATCGACTGCGTCGCTGATCAGCTCGACGTTCCCATGGCGGCTCCCTACGTCACCGTCGCTGTTCAGTCTCACGTCCCCTTGAAGCTCGAGCTCCGCTCCTCCGACTACACCAGGTGGCGCTCTTTCTTCGAGGCGCTGTGCGGGAAGTTCGGCCTTCTCGCACACATCGACGGCACTGCTCCCCCAACCCACGTACAGATGCTTGGACTCAGGCTGATTGCTGCGTCCGAAGCTGGCTGTACGGCTCCGTCTCCGACGCCGTCCTTGATTGTGCCATGGAGGCAGATCAGACGGCGCGCCAACTCTGGCCGCCATCGCTAACCACTTCCAGGCAAACAAGGAACCCCGTGCCATCTTCCTGAGCCACGCCTTCCAAAACCTCAACCAGGGCGACATGAGCGTCGAAGACTACAGCAAGGCGATGAAGCAGGCTGCCCGTGCACTACGTGACGTCGGCCAGCCTGTCAACAACGCCACCCAAGTCCTCAACCTCTTCCGTGGTGCCAATCCCCGCTACAGCACCACCGCCGACATCATCACCTCTACTCCTGACATGACATTCGCCAAGGCCCTCGATCAGCTCGCTCTGAAAGAGTTGCGCTTGGCTAATGAGGCCAAGGTCGCCGCCTCCACCGCCCTCGTCGCCTCCACGGGCTCCTCCTGCGGCCCTGCGCAGCAGCCGCTCCTCCGGCCCTGCGCAGCAGCCGCAACAGGGCTCCGGCGGTGGCCAGCAGAGGCTTTCGGCAAGCGCAACGGCGGCGGCGTGGCGGCCCGGGCGTCCTCGGCCCTCCCCCGCAGGCTCACACCGCCCTCGGCGCTCCTCCTGCAGCAGTGTCGGCCCCATCCCCCTCCTGGGATCAGGCCGGCCTGGTGGCTGCTCTCCAACAGATGGCTCTTCAAGGCAATGCATGGGTGATGGACACTGGCGCCTCCACACACATGCACTCCTCGGACGGTATACTCCTCTCTCGCCTCCCTGCTGCTCATTCTTCGATTACCGTAGGCAATGGTGCACGTATTCCTGTCACATCCCGAGGTTCCTCCATCCTTCATACTGATACGTCTAAATTCGCTTTGAACAATATCCTTGTCGCTCCGTCTATCATTCGCAACTTACTTTCTGTTCGTCAATTTACTCGCGACAATAGTTGTTCCATCGAGTTTGACGCCTTTGGTTTCTCTGTCAAGGAACCCACGACGGGACGCGTGATTCTTCGCTCCAATAGTGATGGCGATCTCTACACCATGCCCATAGCCGCCCCTGCCATCGCCCACGCCATGCTAGCAGCCTCTTCGTCCCTGTGGCACCGTCGCCTTGGTCATCCTGGTCCAGCAGTCTTAGAATCCCTTAAGAAGAACAATTTGATTTCATGTAATAAAGCAGATCGCTCGCTTTGTCATGCCTGTCAGCTTGGCAAACACGCGCGTCTCCCCTTTAGTACCTCTAGTTCTCACACTGTTTCTCCTTTTGAGATCGTTCATTGTGATGTCTGGACCTCTCCGATGTCTAGCATATCTGGCTGCTCTTACTATTTGGTTCTGCTGGACGATTTTACGCACTATTGTTGGACGTTTCCCCTTAAGCACAAATCCGAGGTTCATCAGCATATTGTTGATTTTATCTCATTTGTTCGCACACAGTTCAGCCTTCCTGTCAAATGCTTTCAGCAGATAACGGGACCGAGTTTGTGAATCACGCTATGCATAGTACTCTTCTTGCTAACGGCATCGTTTTTCACCTCTCCTGTCCCTATACCTCTCCACAGAATGGTAAGGCTGAACGTGTTCTTCGTACGCTTAACAATTCAGTGCGTACTCTCCTCATCCATGCATCCATGCCGCCCAAATACTGGGCAAAGGCTCTGTCGGCGGCCACTTACCTGCTCAACCGCCGCCCTTCCTCTGCCATTGACAACGAGATCCCTCACACTCGTCTCTTCGGTTCCCCACCCTCCTATGATCACTTGCGCGTATTCGGTTGCTTATGTTATCCTAACCTGCAAGCGACATCCCCCCACAAGCTAGCACCACGATCCGCAGCCTGTGTCTTCTTAGGATACCCTTCCTCTCACAAGGGGTATCGCTGCCTCAATCTGGATACGCGACGGATTTTTATCTCTCGACACGGCGTTTTCGATGAGTTTAATTTTCCCTTCGCGGCCCAACCCCCTACTGCTTCCACTAGCTCCCTTGATTTTCTACTCTGTGACGACTTGGATATTGCACCTTGTTCTACTAATCATGTAGCTGGTGGTCCTCCTGCGGCCGCTCCGTCCTCCATGGACGTTGCAGCTGGTCGCTCTCCTGCGGTCGCTCCGTCCTCCATGGACGTTGAGCAACCGCGACCTGCACCTGATGGGCGCGGTTCTGAACCCCCATCAGGTTCTCCTCCGGGAGGGAGTGCTCCTGCACCTCCGTCGTCATCGACTGCTGCTCCGGGCGGGCGCACTGCTGGC
>CM014276.1:26041817-26068729 GCA_004135705.1 Alloteropsis semialata | reverse complement strand
TGCTCGCGTGGGGACGCGGCCGGGGGAGCGGGCGGGGAGTCGGGCGCCGGCGGTGGGGCGCGTCGAGGTCGGCCGGAGGCGGGGGGCGGCCGGGGGCGTGGGAGACGGAGGACGATCGGGCGGCGGCGGGGCGAAACTGAAACGGAAAAATGCTAAGTCCCAGCCCCCCCTTAAGCACCCCCCTTTAGTCCCGGGCCGTATTACGACCCGGGACTAAAGGACCTTTAGTCCCGGGTCGTAATATGGCCCGGGACTAAAGGGGGTCCTTTAGTCCGGGGTGGTAACATGACCCGGGACTAAAGGGTAATTTCGCGCGGGAAAAGACCTTTAGTCCCGGGTCGTGTTACGACCCGGGACTAAAGGGGCTGCGTTTTTGCTTCCCGCGCAAATCCAGCCCCCTTTTATTTTAGTTCTATTTCTTTTACTAATACACCGACTGTTGCGGTGCCCAGACGGGTACCCCACCGCAAGAGTTGGTGAGAGATGCACTGAGAGCTCCAACACGGCCAACCACCGACTGTTGTGGTGCTCACACGGGAACACCACCGCAATAGTCAGTGAAACCAGAGCCGACTCTGAGCCGACGAAACGAGCCGAGCCGGCCACCGACTGTTGCGGTGCGCGTGGGCGTGAACCACCGCAAGAATCGGTGAAATCAGAGCCGAAACTGAGGCGACGAAATCGAGCCGAGCCGATCACCGACTGTTGCGGTGCATGTGGGCGTGAACCACCGCAATAGTCGGTGGGGTACAAAATGGAGCATCGAAGAACTCCACGACGAACTCGACCAATATTAGTCCGGGCTGTTTTGCGGTCTGCCGGCCATTATATAGAGGAGGGAAGCTTTTAGTCCCGATTATTATTCTCAGACAAATATATATATATAGTATTTTAGTTCATGTGTGTTGAGAACATTTGTGCTAATATAAACATTTTATTTCATTTAATAGCTAGATGTGCTAATATGAACATGTGTGTTGAGAACAATTTGAATACAACTCCATCACAAAAAGCATAAATTAATAATATAAGAGTGCATGCTCAATATCTTACATAATGGTTATAACAATACATTAAACATCACGATCTACAACGGCAATAGTCTTCTTTTTCACGAATGTGCCTTGCTTATGATCACTACGTGCGTAAGGAGCATCCTCTTTAGCTAATAGAATGCTTGGGTCAACATTCACGGCGAATGGAGGAATCTCGTCGAACTTATCATAATCTTCCGACATGTCTGTTTTGCCCTCGATGCCGATGATGTTTCTTTTTCCGGAAAGGACTATGTGTCTCTTGGGCTCATTATTTGACTTCTCTGTTTGCTTTTTCGGTTTACTAGACATGTCCTTCACATAGAAAACCTGAGCCACATCCTTGGCTAGGACGAATGGTTCATCTCTGTAACCAAGATTATTGAGGTCCACTGTTGTTATCCCATAATTGTCTTTTGACACCCCTCCTCCACTGAGCTTCACCCATTTGCACCGAAACAGCGGAACTTTCAATAACGCCATAGTCCAGTTCCCATATCTCCTCTATGTAACCATAATATGTGTCCTTGTTCCCATCGCTGTCCAGGGCATCTACACGGACCCCACTATTTTGGTTGGTGCTCTTTTTATCTTGGGATACTATGTAGAATGTATTCCCATTAATCTCATATCCTTGGAATGTCAAGACTGTAAAGGAGGGACCCCTGGCCAACCATGCTAGCTGTTCATGTATATCCATATTGCGCATTAGATGTTTCCGCAACCAACCAGCGAAAGTATCAATGTGTTGACGTGTAATCCAGACCTCAGTCTTCCCCGGGAATTCAGTGCGTAAAAGCTCCTTGTGTTCATCTATATAAGGACTAACCAAGGATGATTGTTGTAGAACAGTGTAGTGTGCTTTGTTAAAAGAATCATCATCCCAAGTACCGACAACCTTCTTTCCTATTGTTCCTTTTCCACCGAGTCTCCCCTCATGCCGTGATTCAGGAACACCAATCGGTTTGAGATCATCGATGAAGTCAACACAAAACTCGATGACCTCCTCTGTTCTGTAGCCCTTTGATATGCATGCTTCTGGTCGAGCACGGTTACGAACATATTTCTTTAGCACTCCCATTAACCTCTCAAAAGGGAACATATTGTGCAAGAAGACAGGACCTAGAATTTCAACCTCTTTGACAAGATGAACTAGTAGATGTGTCATAATGTTGAAGAACGACGGTGGAAAAACCAATTCGAAGCTCACCAGGCATTGGGCCACATCAACCTGCAACTTCAGTAGATTGTCTGGATCGATTACCTTCTGAGAAAATGCGTTGAGGAATGCACATAGCTTTACGATAGCTAATCGTAGATTCTCTGGCAGAACTCCCCTCAATGCCACTGGAAGCAGCTGTGTCATGAGCACGTGGCAGTCGTGGGACTTTAGGTTTGTAAATTTCTTCTCTGGCACATTTATTATTCCCTTAATGTTCGAAGAGTATCCAGAGGGCACCTTGATACTATTCAGACATTCGAACATGCTTTCCTTTTCTTCCTTGCTTAGAGTGAAGCTGGCAGGACTCAAGTAATTTCGCCCATTGTCCCTCTCTTCAGGATGTAGTGCATGTCGTTCTTCCATATCTTGCAGATCCTGGCGTGATTCCAATGTATCTTTTGTCTTACCATAGGTGCCTAGAAAGGCTATCAAGTTGACGCAAAGATTCTTCGTCAGGTGCATGACATCAATTGCGTTGCGGACCTCCAAGACTTCCCAATATAGTAGCTCCCAAAATATACTCATCTTCTTAAACATGGGTGCCATCCCATTACTATCATTTGGAACAGCAACACTACCTGTCCCCTTTCCAAAAATAACTTTTAGATCTTTTACCATAGCAAATATGTACTTTTCATCACGATGCATAGGCTTGGGACGACGATCTGCCTCCCCTTTGAAATGCTTGCCTTTCTTTCTTACCGGATGATTCATTGGAAGCCATCGACGATGGCCCATGTACACAACCTTGCGACAATGTTTCAAATAAATGCTTTCAGTATCATTTAAACAATGCGTGCATGCCCTATATCCCTTGTTTGTCTGTCCTGATAGGTTACTAAGAGCCGGCCAGTCATTGACGGTTACAAACAGCAATGCTCGTAGGTCAAATTCCTCTTGTTTGTGCTCATCCCACATACGTACACCGTTTTTGCCCCACAACTGTAAAAGTTCCTCAACCAATGGCCTTAGATACACATCAATGTCGTTGCCCGGTTGCTTCGGGCCTTGTATGAGAATAGGCATCATCATGAATTTCCTCTTCATGCAGAGCCATGGAGGAAGATTGTACATACACAAAGTCACGGGCCAAGTGCTATGACTACTGCTCATTTCACCAAAAGGATTCATGCCGTCCGTACTCAAAGCAAACCTTATGTTTCTTGGATCTTCAGCGAAGTCTTTGAATGTTCGGTCAATTTTTCTCCACTGGGACCCATCGGCAGGGTGCCTCAACTTTGAGTCTCGCTTGCGCTCTTCTTTATGCCATCGCATCATCTGAGCATGCTCTTTATTTCTGAAAAAACGCCTCAAGCGTGGTATTATAGGGGAATACCACATGACCTTCGCAGGAATTCTCTTTTTGATAGGCTCTCCCTCTACATCACCAGGGTCGTCTTTTCTGATCTTGTACCACAAGGCGCCGCAAATCGGACACGCGTCCATTTTCTCGTACTCGGGACCACGATACAGGATGCAGTCATTTGGACATGCGTGTATCTTCTGCACCTCCAACCCCAGCTGGCAAACGAGCTTTTTTGCTTCGTATGTTGTCGAGGGCAATTCGTTGTCCCTTGGAAGCATCTTCTTCACTATTTTTAGTAACTCACCAAAGCCCTTGTCCGATACACCATTTTGGCCTTCCATTGCAGCAAATCCAATGTGCTCCCGAGTTTTTTTAGTCCCTCTTCGCAACCCGGGTACAAAGGTTTGCGATGGTCCTCTAACATGCGCTGGAACTTCAACCTCTCCTTCTCAGTTTCGCTTGTATCCTTTGCATTTTGCAACATCTGACCAAGATCATCTGCAGGCGCATCTTCTCCATCCTCTTCCTCAGCATCACCCATTGTAGTATCAGCAAAAGCAGGGTATTCAGCAAATCCGAGAATGTTGTCATCAATCTCATCTTCTCCGTCTTCCATTATAACACCTCTTTCTCCGTGGCTGGTCCAACAACTGCAGCCAGGCATGAAACCGTGCCTAATCAAGTGGCTGTGAATGACCCTTCTTGAACTGTGCTCCTTCAGGTTCTTGCAGACCCCGCAGGGGCAACTCATGAATCTGTTTTTCTTGTTTTGCTCTGCCACATCTAGAAAATGATGCATGCCTTGAAAGAAGTCACCTGAACGTCTATCGGCGTTATACATCCATTGCCGGTCCATCTGCAAGATTAGACAATGTTTAATTAGTACAAATAGTGAGTTTATTTTTGAAATAATTGAAAATTACCATCCTAATTCATTAAGCAATAAATTATAATCATAGTGAGTAAAATAACTAAAGTATAAATATGAACTAAGTAAAGTATAAATATGAATTAACTAAAGTATAAATATGAATTATCTCAAATATAAATATGAGCTAAGTAAAGTATAAATATGAATTAACTAATTTATAAATATGAACTAAGTAAAGTTTAAATATGAATTAACTAAATTATAAATATGAACTAAGTAAAGTATAAATATGAACTAAGTAAAGTATAAATATGAATTAACTAAAGTATAAATATGAATTAACTCAAATATAAATATGAACTAAGTAAAGTATAAATATGAATTAACTAATTTACAAATATGAACTAAGTAAAGTTTAAATATAAATTTACTAAAGTATAAATATGAATTAACTAAAGTATAAATATGAATTATCTCAAATATAAATATGAACTAAATAAAGTATAAATATGAATTAACTAATTTATAAATATGAACTAAGTAAAGTTTAAATATGAATTAACTAATTTATAAATATGAACTAAGTAAAGTTTAAATATGAATAACTAAATTGTAAATTTTAATTAAATAAAGTATAAATATGAATTAACTAAAGTATCGCTATGACTTAACTAAATTATAAATATGAATTAACTAATTAACTAAAGTACAAATATGAATTAATAAAGTAAAAATGAATTAAAACTAAATTGTGCTAAAAAACAAAACTTCCCCATTTCTCCATTCCACTAAAACTAAAATTTCTCTATGTATAAAGGATGAAACAAGAAATACTAACCGTGAAAGATGAGAGGATGAAGATATGCTCCTTTTAGACCACTTGGAGGAGCTAAATCTTCAAAATCCGAGAGAAAAATTGGGCATGACCTCCCTAGCTCCGGCCGGCACCATGAACGAGCTCTGTGTTCATGGCTCGGCCGGGCTGGGGGAGGAAGATGATATTTGTAGGGGACCTTTTAGTCCCGGTTGGTGGCTCCAACCCGGACTAAAAGGTCCCCTTTAGTCCCGGCTGGAGCCACCAGCCGGGACTAAAGGGCGCGCCACCCTTTAGTCCCGGCTGGTGGCTCCAGCCGGGACTAAATGGTACCCTTTAGTCCCGGTTGGAGCCACCAACCGGGACTAAAAGCCCCCAGGCGCCCCCCAATTGGACCCGGGACTAATGCTCCCTTTAGTCCCGGTGCCAAATATGGCCGGGACTAAAGGGGGTACCGAATGTGGTTTCTCTACTAGTGGATAATGACATATAATTTGTTGGAGTGGAGTAACTTAAGCTGGAGCAGAACAAGAATGAATCCTATATACCTGGTGAAGCTCTATGCCTATAACTGCGAAGAAGATAGAACCACAGAGAGACGGTATGAAGATCATAGTCTCTGACATCAGCGCTACAAATTTGTTTAAGCACACCACTGATCTCTTCTTCGAAAAGGTAATCTAGGCAAAGTCGCTCCAACGCATAGATGAGATGCAGCTTCTCAGGCAGGCTACAAGTACTTGAACTTGATATCATTTTGGCCACTTCTTTCTTAAGTACGTCGGCTCGTTCTTCCATCGATCTCTAAAAAAACCAACAGTGTAGCCGAGACAATTATTAATATCCCAAGGTGATATTTAGAAGAAGAGAGTATCGAATTACTAGAAAAAGCTCTCGTTACTAATCATTCAAACACAGTGCCACTGCCGGTTTTGATTGTCATTATATTGATGGTTTCGATTAATTGTCGTTGCTATATGTTGTTTATTTGGAAGAATATTATAAGATGCTCCACGCCCCATTAAATTTTCAAGGTACGGTGGTAACACTAGTACACAAATTGTTTTTCCTAGCGACTCATCACCGCCGGTAAACCGGGCTGGCACCGGTGGTGAAAATCAACACCGTTTTCTCCGCCAGTTCGAGCCACGAACTGTGTGGACTAACAACAACCACTATCATACTGGGCTAGAGTATCATGATGACCTTTTTCGGGTAGTGTTGTGTCCTGATCACATGTGCGTACGTTGTTGCATTCACAAGTTATAGAAAAGGAAAGTTCTCAAAAAAAGGTTATAGGAAATTAAGGAAAATATACAGAGAAGTCAGATGTTTATATTGATGACAAACCTGTTGAAGGGTGGTTGCAGGATTGTCATGGTGAAGGAAAAAATCATCCCAGACAGAGGGGGCATAGCCAGCAGGGTTGTGGCTCGACCGCCGTGCCTTCTCCTCATCAAACGGATGCTGCTGCTGCTGCCGCCTTCCAGCAACCGCAGCACTACAGGTCATGCTACTACGGTTCCGCTGGGATCGCACCACGGCGCGCCGCGGCCATGTGCATCCAAAACTTGGACATGGAAGTTCTTGGATTTGTGCTGATGGAGCAGCTGCACAATGCCAGCTGCTGCTGCAGTTGTGCAAGGTGGTAGTGATCACATTGAACCCCATCTGAAATATTGCAACCCTAGTTTAATTTGTAAGCTATATCTGCTATGGCTATTTTTTTTTTGAACGGTGACTGTGGGGGAGATCCCCACAGTATGAAAAGGTTTTATAAATTAAGGCAGAAAAGAAGAGAACTTACAGAGGGTTTAGCTAAACGCATCTAACCAAAAACAAAAGGCAGCCCGAATGTTTGCCCTGAATCTAACCGACTGCAAATGACACTGATTTTTAAAATTACAAAGCCATCTAGCTTGACTGGACTCGTGCCTATTGAAGGTTTTATCATTTCGGATCTTCCAGAGTTCCCAAGCTGCGATCATCGATATTTCCATGAGGAATTCCAGACCGGTGTCCTGCTTTGCTTTTGCAAATCTGTCCTCCAGTGCTAAATTTTGGTCCCAAGTGATCCCAATAGAAGACCAACACTGTAAGGCAAAAGGGCATCTGAAGAATAAGTGTTCTATCGTTTCATCTTCTCCGCTGTCACACAATACACACAAGTCATCTTCATGGACATAGATATGTCTTCGGCTGAGCATTGTCTTTGTGTTGAGGCGATCAACAAGAACTAGCCATGTAAAGAATTTGACCCTGGGTGTACAGCTCGATTTCCAAACCTGCTTGAAGATAGGATGTGCTTGAGTACTTTCAAAAACATGTCTATAGTACCTCCTTGACGTGTAGTGACCCCCCCATATTAACTGCCAGCTGTCATCAGCGTTTTCATCATATGGGATAGACTGTATTTCATCTTGAAGCTGTTCCAATTCTGCCAAGGCTTGTGGTGATAGGGGCAAGGTAAAGATTGTGTCCAAGTCCATTGCTTCCATGACATCCTGAACTGAAATGTTTTTGTTCTTTGAGAAACTAGCAATTCTAGGATAACTTGCTTCCAGAATGCTATTGGACCATCTATCTTTCCAAAAGCACACAGAGGTTCCATTGCCCACTATGCATCTGGTCACTTGTCTGTATAGACTACTCAACCTTAGTACATCCTTCCACCAAAAGGATCCCACCCCTCGAGATGCATGTGGGATTTTATTTTGATAGTATCTGAACCAGACCATCATGACCCATGGGGTGTCAGTCTTGTTATAGAACTTGTGAAGGTGTTTGAGGAGTAATGCATCATTTTGCAAGTGAAGGTTGATGACTCCAAGTCCACCCTTGTCTTTTGGTTTCTGAACCGTTTCCCAGGCAACCAGATTGCCTCCTCTTTTCTTCTCTGAATTTCCCCTCCAGAGGCACTGTTTTCGTGCTCTATCAATGTTCTCTACTACTCCTTTTGGGAGCTTTATTGTACACATGGCATAGGTGACAATGGGGGTAATCCCCGAGTTGACCATTTCTAATCTTCCAGAGTATGATAGCCAAGTAGCACAACCTGATAGGCGCCTTTCAACTCTGTCCATCAGTGGTGTCAGATCCTCCATCCTTGGTTTAGTTGTACCCATGGGTAAACCTAAGTAAGTAAAAGGCATGCTTCCAATTGTACATCCAAAAGTGGCTGCCAGCATTACTATTTTCTCCTGGTCTACATTGATCGGCAGCATTTGAGACTTACTATAGTTGACTTTGAGACCAGTTGATTCAGCAAAAGTATTCAGTAGCGATTTGAGGAAGAAAAGTTGTTGTGCTTCTGCTTGCATGATCAATAGAGTGTCATCTGCATACTGAACAATTGGGAAATCTGTGGAGGGTTGAGGGATGGGGGGTTTTAATAAGTTACTGCTGGCAGCTTGGTTGACTAAGATTTGGAGGAGTTCAGCTGCTAGAACAAACAGCAAAGGGGACAGGGGATCACCCTGCCTGACTCCACGTTTACATTGGAAATACTTCCCTGGCACCCCATTCAGAAGCACTGCTGAAGCACCTGTACTCAGAATGTTGTTAATCCATGAGATCCATCTATCAGGGAAACCAAGGTGCTGCATTATCTTGATGATTGTTGAATGTTCCACCATGTCAAATGCCTTTTCAAAGTCTAGTTTAAGGATGATACTTTCTCTTCTTGATTGATGACACTGGTGAATGTATTCAAAACTCCAAGCTAAGCAACCTTGGATGGTCCTATTTCTGATGAAGCCATACTGGTTTTTATGAACCAGACTGATGATAACTTTCTGCAGTCTGTCGGCAAGGATTTTGGTGATCAGTTTGAGACTAACATTCATGAGAGAGATAGGCCTGTAATCATTTACAGTTTCTGGGCTTGGCTTTTTTGGCACTAGAGTGATAAATGAGGTATTAATGCCTTGCAAACTGACTCTGTACATGAAGAAATCCTCACCTAGAGCATAAAAGTCTTCCTTGATGAAATTCCAGCATTTTTTCATGAATAAGCCATTAAATCCATCAGGGCCCGGGGCCTTATCAGGTGGCATCTTTCTAACAATCATATCAATTTCCTCTCGTTGGAAGGGTGCCACCAGTTCTTCAAGTTCTCTAGGATTTATGAGGCGTGCCAGGTCAAAGTGCATTGTGGTTGAGTTCGATATGCCCATCCTGTTTTTGAAAGAGTGCCAGAGAAGGCCAGCCTTTCCAGTATGGTCCTGAACCCAGGCACCATCTTCATTCAGGATTTGTGGGATAGCATGCCTCCTATATGAGAGAGTGGCCATGGCATGGAAAAATTTGGTACATTCATCTCCAAATTTCACTCTATTGTCTGTGAACCTCTTTCTCCAGTATAAGTTCTTGTAATGCAGTAGAGTTCTTAACTGGGCTTTAACTATTTTCCTCAGGTTGACTTCAGGATTGTGTAAGATTCTTCTGTCCTCAAGGCTGTCGAGAAAACCAACGACAGTATTGCAATTTTGAATAAGTAAGGACAGGTTGGAGAGGTTCCTACTCCAGCTTTTCAGATCTGCTCTGAGTTTTTTGAATTTTGCAGATAGAGTCTTGACTGAATTGTCACTGTTCATATGATTGTCCCAGCTAGCTTGCACTGTAGGGAGAAAATCTGCGTGTTCAGCCCAGAAATTCTCAAAGCGGAAGATGTTGGCCTTAGGGATCTTTGTACTGACAGCAATTCTGCAGGGGATGTGGTCTGAGGTAATCATGGCCATGGGTAGAACTTCAGTATTGGGGTAGTCCAGGGTCCAACTCGGTGAGGTAAAGAACCAGTCTAGTTGTTCTAGGAGGGGATCAGCCTGCATATTACTCCAAGTATATGCCCTGCCTTTCAGAGGTAATTCAATGAGACCGAGATGACCAATAGCGTCATTGAAAAGAAGTGTGTCTGAGAGGTTTCCACCTGGCCGGTTCCGATTTTCTAGTGATCTATAGAAGTTGAAATCTCCAAGAAAAATCCAATTTGAGTTACCCTGAATCTCCCAGGATCTAAACCAGCTCATAAAGTCAGAGCGCGCTGGTTCATCACAAGGGCCGTAGATGTTTGTTAGCAGCCAGGTGTCTCCATTATGCATTGATCTAAAGCTAAGCGTGATGCTGTACTGTTTTTTCTCAATCACACTGCCCCCAAAGATCGAGCTACACTAGAGAACAAGGAGACCTCCCGAGGCACCCACCGAGGGAATAAAATCAAAGCAATCAAATCGCCTAGGAGCAAAATTCCTTATGAAAGAGGTGTCGATGATCTCTCTTTTCGTCTCCTGGAGGCAGAGAATAGAACAAGCACTCTCTTCGATCTTGTTCCTAACAGCATCCCACTTATCAGAGGCATTAATGCCACGGATATTCCAGCAGAGAATATTCCAGGAACGATTATCCATAAGCAAACCAGTGAAAAGAGTTTTCATCTACCAGGACACCCAGGTAGGAAAAGAAAAGGAACATCATAGTTTCAAACCCAACAAAAGCGACAAAGAGCAAAAGGAAGCGTGGGCCATGGCTTACAAGCCACCAGTTAAACCATTTCTTCATCTGCATTATCTTCATGGGCTTCAGTTTCCCCTGGCGCTTGTAAGAGCGCTTCATTGGATAGCTCTCCAGGAGCCACTCCACAATCTATTCCCCAGCTTTGTAGAGCTTCCAAAGGAACTGGCCCTGTTTGACCTGTAGCTTCATTGATTTTGACAACGCTGACCTTCCGCTTCTTGGATGGTTCTCTGTCTAGCCGGACCGCACAGAAGCCGTCAGTTCTACTCAATCTGGTGCTACGGCGCACACTTGTCTCCACCAGGGGACTTGTCGGATTAGCAACAGTGTTGGGCATTGAGACCTTACCCCTTCTCAGCAGTCTCTTCTTTCGGCCTTTCTGTGTGGGTGGGCTGGGCTGAGATTGGGTTGAGCCGAATTCAAAAGTTCCCGGGCAGGTGTGCTGGTGACTTGTGGGAGCAGAAGATCTAGGCAGCTGTTTTTGGCGCCATGCACTTATAACCTCAGGCCACAACTGGAGGAGCAATGCAGGAATGCAGGGTTTCCAGGGTACTAGTTCCATCCCAGTTACAGTTTCTTGGGACTGTTTATTAGTCATAACAAGGTCTCTGTCAATCAGTATTGGCTTGAAGGCAAGGGTGTTCCTGATAAGGGGTCCTTCAGGTTGAGAGAAGCTGGGGCTTGGGATTCCTTTCCTGTGGAAAATGGCAATTGTAGCACAGTGATTCTGGGCAGCCTGGAACTTTAGGAGATCCTCATTAGGAACTGAGGATGCATCACTGGAGGTGGAGGAACCACTGTCAGCCTGCATTGCCTGCCAAACCTCATCAATTTCTATATCTGGCCCTGTCGCCCTCAGAAACCTCATCGAAGAGCCAGACATATCCAGGTCAACAAATTGCTGTGGGATCTCAGGGTGATGTGGGATTGCCTGCTGGGCATCTTGGGGTGGCTCCACTGGCTGAGGTGGTTGCTGTTGAAACTGGGGTTGCTGGAGCTGCTGCTGGTTCTCTGCAACAAAAAGTGCAGGGTCCTAGGCTGGCCATTCTTGCCCATCCACATCTTGCTCATCATTATCTGGATCATCCTCCTGGTCATCCCCATTATCAATTTCCATGCCATCCTCATTCTGGTGTCCAAAATTCTGGTTCTGGTTCTGTGGATGCGGGTTCCCCCCCTGAACACCAAAGTTGGGAGCTGCTCCATTGTGCTCATTCTGCCAGTCGGCATCCTGTGGATTAGGGCCAAGAACAATTGGGGGGTGTTCCGGGTGCGGCTCTCCATCAAAGGGCACAGGGTCTTCGTCCGGGAAATTGCCATTGAGGATGTAAACAGGGACTGCCCAGGATCTCCCCATACCACCTATCAAAGTCTCCCTAGAAACGATCAGACTTCTTGGGACTCTATCCGGGCTAAGTAGGAGCGCCTGCACCAGAATCCTTGATTTGTTTTCATCCCTATACCATTCCAGTAATCGGCCATACGGCGCAACTGCAGCTCTGATGTAAATATCCTTCTGAAAGTCGAGAGGGAAAGCCAAGAACATCAACCAACAGATGCGTACATAGGTGCACGATCTAGCATTAATTCCTTCATCATGCTTGACCACAGTAACTACATGGTTCTGGCCCAAGTGAAAGGGTGAATCCCTGACTAGTTTATCACGCTGAGCAACTGATCGCAATCTGATGAGTCCTAAGCCAAGCGGAGTAAGATGCGAAGCAATGACCCGGATTCTCTGGGAGTGCTCTAGGAAATCACAAACCAGATTGAGTGTCGGCCGGAGTTCATTGCCGTGCTGCGGCATCGGGTTGATGGAGACGATCGCGTAATCTTCATTCTCTCTTGTCGGCTCCCCGCCGAGTGCCATTCTCCCGCGTGCCGGCCTGTTCCACCCATGCTCAACCGCCATTCCAGCCACGAGGAATGGCTGGGGATCAACCGGAAAGTTGGCCATTGCCGCCGGGTCTGCTGTGGAGTTTCCGCCGGGAGGATTGGGGTTTTCTTGGTGTTCGGCGGCTGACGGCGGACTTGAAACGGAATAGGGTGGTTCCTGTTCCGGAGCAGAGGGGGATGAGCCGTCTGGTGGATGGGAAGCGTCGCCACGAGAATCGAGGCACGATTGATTTTGGTCAACAGATTTTCTTTCTATCTGACCTTTTGATTCTTTTTCCTTCCCATCTACATGGCTTAGTGGCTGTTTGGGCCTCCAAAATATTTTGGGCTCTGCCTTTGTGGATTTCTTTTTGGGGACCCATTTCTGGACCATGCGAAGGGGCCGCTTGCACCATTTCTTGATGTGTCCCGGGAGTAAGCATTTTGCACAGACCACTTTGGATCTACAGGCCCTGCGACTGTGGGAGAAACTGAAACACCGGGGGCACCTCTCTACCCGTTGCATGGTCTTCAAATTTAAATTTGAATTTGAATTTGAGAGGTTGCCATTAATCTGCCCCGTTGAGTTAGCCTGGAAATCCGGGGTCTGCATGGTCCTTCCCGAGTTGCTAGGAACCGGAACTGAGGCTGGGATCTCTTTCGAGATGAACGGGAAAGCACATCGAACATTGGTAGAAGAAGGAGCTGAATTTGCCAGAGGATCATCCAGGTTGATACGGGTAGAGAAAGACCCAAAATTCAACACTACTGACTTGGCTTTAGCAGGAGACTGAACAAGCTTCTGAGCAAAACTGACGCGCTTGGTAGCATTTTCTTTTTTTCTAAGAGCTCTTTTTTCATTCTTTGAGAGGACCTTGGTCCATTCAATTTCCTGCTCGATCTCCCAAGCACGTTTCTCTCTCTCTCCCAGTGAGGGATTCCATTGTTCCAAAGGTGGAAGTAGATATCAAAATGAGCCGTGATAACACGACGGAGTTTGTAAACAAAAAACCCCACATCTTTGGAAAACACCGAGAAACGGAAGTGATTGGTGCTCAAGAAACGAACATGAAAATCTGAGGCACGCCCACCCAAGCATGATTGAAGAGCCAGAGAAACCGATTCTTCCGTGAGGCGGAAAAGAAATCTCCGAAAAGTGACGAGGAGAAAGAAAGATCCATCAGGGGACGAGGAAGGATGATGTACCGGTGCATGGAAACGTTGCCGGACGTCATCTTGAAAGCGGAGACCAATCTCGAAATCCAGGCGATCCACGAGATCCGAAGAGGAGCCCATGAGGGGGGCTTGCAGGGATCAATCAGTTGAGCCATACACGCCGGCAGTGAGGTTGGTGGAGGAGGAGGGGCGGGGGAGGTGGGGGGCGCGGGGAGGAGCCATTCCTTTGCGGAGTTACTACTGTTAGAGAGTTATCTGCTATGGCTATTGTTCCGGCCTTCTTCTTCCAGCAACAGCAAGTGACAGGAATAACTAAAGAAGGCCGGAACAATTGCTGTTGCTGGAAGAGGAGCTACGATCTCCTGCATATATATATAGCCGGCCTCCCTCCAGTGTTTACTAATGCAATCAACAAATAAAGTAAGTACTAACGTGTACATCATCTCCTTCAGTGTTGTCCTCGTCAAAATTGAGAGGAGGGCAACACGTGAATAACACAAGAGGGGACCAGTTTTTCAAGCTTAACTAGCAATTAGACCCAACTAAGCTCCGGCCCTGCTTGTTCACACACGATTATTCGTCCTGGATGACGCACAACAAATGGCCTCTGCACTGCATGTTTGGTCCACAACCATGTATCTTTATTTTCTTTTTGAAAATGTGACTGAGCACATGTATCATTAAAAAGAAAAATGAACAATAATGCAGGTAACCGAGGTCATCGCACACAAGGACACACAACCGAGGTCCAATTGGGACCCATGATTATTATGACTAAGAGACTTTACATCTACTGCTTCACTGCACGCTTTATTTTCAACTCCATGGATGGGACTCCCTCTTCCCTATTTCGGAGGAGCCAATTAACTCCATGGAGCTGGAGGCCTCCCTAGTTTATTTTGGTGGAGCAGAAATTAGTGTGGTGGAGGTGCTCTGCCATGGAGTTTTTGGATCGGAGTTTGAAAAAAAATCATAAGCGGAACGGTGAACAGTCCCAAATCACATCCCTTGTGCACTGAGTTCTTTGGAATATGGGTACCGTATTGGAATATAATAAACAAATTAGAGAGAGCAAATACAATCAATTATCCATTCTTTTATTTGTTGGGGGTCTACATTTTTATTAGGGAGGTGATAGTTGTAGTCTAAGACTCTGAATATTTGCTTTTGACGTAAGACAAGTAACATTCTGAATGTTTTCTATTTTGTTTGTTGGCACATTCTTTAGTAAAGTAAACACGATAATGAACAAGTACGTGTTTTGGAAGCCGTGATATATATATCATGTGTAACTCTCTGACGAAAGCCTAATTTCTGGTCAACAATTTTACATGCCATTGTTGGCAACCTGAACCATGAGACGCATGTTTCAGGAAACTATCACTACTACAGAAAGTTTCAGTAGGGGCGGCTCGTAAGCCTCTGTAGGGGCGGTTTTACGAGCCGCCCTTAATCAACCGTTCTTACAGTGGAACCACAGTAGGGGCGGCTGGTGATGCAACCGCCCCTACAGTGAATTCCAGGAAATCGGGTTTTCAAAATTCAAAAAAAATACCAAAATATTTTTATTAAATAGGTGGAGGCCCCCACCCGTCCCTGTCGCAAGTTACGTAATTTTTCGCGTAAAATCGCGCGCTACGCGGTGGCCGGGATTCAAACCCGAGACCTCTCACTCGCGCGCGAAGAGTCGCCACCACCGCGCTACACACTCACATGTGTTCTTACTCCATTCCGGATTCCCACATATTATACAAATCCGAGTGAAAATTGACTATTTGAGGCCCTAAATGGATTCAAATCAAAAAGTGGTCAACTACAAAGTTTCATAACTTTTCAAGATCTACAATTCATATTCAGAAAGTTTTTCCATCCCAGGTCGTTTACGAAATTTGAATTTCAAATTTGAGACATTTCAACGTAATTTTTGCATGACAAGATGATTTTAAAATAAAAAGTGGACAACTACAAAGATTCATAACTTTTCGAGCTCTACAGTTGTTATTTAGGAAGTTTTTCCATCCGAGGTCGTTTGAAAAATTCAAATTTCAAAATTTAGACATTCAAACCCACATTTTGAGGCATCAAATAAAGTCAATTCAAAAAGTGGTCAACAACAAAGATTCATAACTTTTCGAGATCTACAATTCTTATTTAGAAAGTTTTTCCATCCGAGGTCAATTTAAAAAATGTATTTTCTAGTGTCTCATTTCAAAATTCGGCAAAACACTGTAGGAGCGTCTCAATATAGAGCCGCCCCTACTGTGAACCACAGTAGGGGCGGCTGGTGATTGAACCGCCCCTACTAATCTGTACAACAGTAAGGGCGGTTCGTAACTCCAGCCGTCCCTACTGTTAATTCTGTAGGGGCGGCTGGTCAGCTCCTGGGGCTGTTCCGTCGCTGTAAGAACGGTCCGCCCCCGAACCGTCCCTGTTGCAAAAAGGAGACGTTTTTACAGTTTGTTTTTGTAGTAGTGTATGAGCTAGGGCCGTATCTGTGTGAACGGCAAAGGCCCGGATGGCAGCTAGCTGCTACCTTGCTGCAAAGAACATGACAAGAGCACGTGCTGAGGACTATACATTTATTTTAATCACGTGACGTTTGTTGATAACAACATAAAAGCAGCCAAGAGTGACGTCATTTGTTCGTTCTATAGGGCATAGGGCGATATATCGATGCGGCCAACATAGACATTTCATGTTTCATGTGAGCGAAGATGTTTACTGGCTCGTTGCATCACCTGACAAAGAAACTCCCGCCATTCCAATTTGTACATCACTTTGGCTAGCTTTTCAAGGTTTGTTAGCTAGCTTTGCCATACATCTTGGAAAAAATAATGTTTAGATGCGTGCCAAAAGTAATAAATCTTAAAAACCAAAACGACTTACAAAGCGCTGCTAGTATCTGACAAACATAGTTTGCATGGGAAAAAAGTTGGCGGGTGGAAACGCGGCTAGATCGCACTATAACGTTGGGGTGGGCATTCGGGTAATCTGAAAAGTTTGGGTCGAGTTTTACGAGTTTCAAAACGTTCGTGTGCAGAATTGAAACCCGAAGTTTGTCCAAACAAATTGCTCTCCGACATTGCGGGTACCCAAAAATTCAAGTTCAGGTTTCGTGTAGCCCGTATTACCCAAAAATTGTGTATCTCAACTAGGGCTGGATAACGAGCCAACTCGGCTCGACTCGGCTCGTTTCAGCTCGTTAAGATAATAAGCTAGCTCGGCTCGGCTTGTTATACTAATGAGCTGGAAAGTTAGCTCGGCTTGGCTCGTTAGCTCGCTCGAGCCAGCTCGTTTAGCTCGCGAGCTGAACATGTAATACAAAGAGTAAAATACATGGGCAGTCCTCAAACTTGTCTCGTGGTGTCATCTAGGTCCCTGAACTTTTAAAATACATTTTTAGATAACCAAACTTGTACAGAGGTGTTATTTGAGTCCCTAAACTCTCAAGATGCATCTTTAGGTCCCCAAACTTGCCTCAGTGTGTCATTTGGGTTCCTAAACTCTCAAGGTGAATTTTCATATCCCAAAAAATTGCCATTAATTAATTATATTTGAAATGGACTGTTTATTTTTTCGCGCGATTCATTTAGAAATCTTACCGCTAAGACCATTTTAATTCTAAATTGGCCGCTCTATACTCGTCATGGGATATTATAGTTTTCTCGTTTAACATGAAAATATCTATTCTAATCTTGAATATTTTCTCCTAATTAATTATATTTTTCATGCACTTTGTATAATTTTATTAAGATAATTTATTCTCATTCTCAATAAACATCAAATACCACTTTTATTAAATTTAAAGTATCAAAAGCATTTTTCATTAACTTAAAGTAGCAAAACAACATTTTTTTATTAAATTTAAAATATCATATTAAGAGTTTAGGGACCTTCATGACACCACTAGACAAGTTTGTAAAAATGCATTGTGAGAGGTTAGGGACCTATATGACACAGTGGAACAAGTTCAGGGATATAAAAATGCATTTTGAGAGTTTAGAGACCTAGAGGACACATCGAAACAAGTTCAGGGACCGCTAATGTATTTTATTCTAATACAAATATTGACAAATAAATAACTACAGATGTTTTCAATTTTACATAAATGACATAAACGCAAGTACACAATCATCCACATGGTGTAGATAAGGTACAACATGCAAGTATGCAAATAAACACAAGTACACAATCATCACATGAGCAGGCTTGCAACTCGTTGAACTACAATATTGCAGCTCTTGGCCAGCTCGTGAGCAGCTCGCACTCGCTCGTTATACTAACGAGCTGAGATGGCTGTTCGAGCTGGCTCGTTAATAAATCGAGCCGAGCCGAGCCGAATTCGTCACGAGCCGAGCGAGCTAACGAGTCGCGAGCTTTTCGTCCAGCCCTAATCTCAACTAAGAGAACACAAAAATATGGTAACTAATCAAACAAATTTATAGATTTAGTCGATTGATATGCATACTAAGATCACATACAACAAGAATAACTCGAACCAAGATTTGATCCGATGAATCCATACAAATTAAACAAAGATTTGTATACGGAGATTTTCACCTACTCTATGTTGAAACTAAACTTCGGGTTTTTGGGCTATTCGGGTACCGAGGTTCTAAACCCAAATTACCCTAAATAATTTTGGATTTTATAACTTGCTACCCGATGCAGTTTCGGGTTTTTTTGGATTTGGGTTTTTCGGTTCGATCTTCGTGTATCGGGTTTTGTGCCCACCCTTACTATGAGGTAGAGCGCACAAGCTGTTTAGATGGAGGGAGCAGTAAGTACCGACAACAGCTCCATCTCAAAATCTGCAATAATGCTGTAACTAGGCACCAGAGGTTGTCAAAATCTGCACACGGCGTTGTCGTTTTCGTTTTTCTTTACAAAAAATATTTTTTTGCGGAGGGTTAAAAAAGAATCTTGAATCATAACTTTTACAAGAATTTATATCGACTGATCATGAACTATATCTAGTTTTAGTTTTTTAAAAGACATTAGATGTGAGATGTGTGAAATACTCCCTTCCCTGAGGTTAGATGATTATTCATGCCGTACGTCATCAACTGGTTAAATTCATGGCGTCAGCACGCGGCGCGCGCTGCAGACAAAGCAGGATGGGCGCTGGGTGTAATCGTATGCATGCAGGGTATTTCATATCAGGTCCAAAGCTGCCATGTGCGAAATCTAATAAAACATGAAAGAATTGGCATGGTGTATTTTGGGAATGGGTCCCCGTTGTCGTACGTTGCGTGATGGCTCAGTGGCTTGGCAACAAACTACAAAATGCTGTTCGTGTATCACGAGTACCAATACTCTTAATAATTAATTACAAAGCAAGCAGCAGTCATATGAAAACAGCATTATTGTAGCCTTGAAAAAAATGACTTAACAACTTAATGACAATCAATCTGCAGACAAGATCAATGCACTGCCTATATACTTTTAGAAAATATAAGTACCCAAAATATATTTGGATTTCGTTAACTTCCACTCGATTAGTATTATTCTTTGAAATGAAGTCGTGCACCTTCATACTGAATAATCTTCTCCGGAACACCATTTTCAAGCAGCGCAGCTGTCGCGGATTATCACGAGACAACATGCTAGAACAAAAAAAATATATATATATATATATATATATATATATTCTAAGAACGTCCGTGTCGTCGTACATTGGTCCCCGAGCTGTGTGTGTGTGCGCCCCCGTACGTACGTATTCGTACTTGCGCCGGGACAAGCAGGCTCTGTTTCGGCATTTTGCAGTTTGCTCGGCCGACGCCGACAGCCATGCTTGCCCATGCCATGCCGCGCGCGGCCCTGCTGCTCTGCTAGTCGACGCGGAGACGAAGCAGCGAGACAGCGAATGACATCGACATAAGCACGAATGCAGCTAGTCAGCAGCCATGCGTGGAGGTACTGTTCGTGGGTCACGAGTACCAAGTTGCAGTCACCTGGAACATCATTATATATTATCGTCATTAGGGACCATGCTATTTGATAGTCGAAATGGTCCGTATTATTTGACTATTCGTTGTTGATTGTGCCGTTGTGTGCTACACGTGTGGATGACACTACTGGCCTGTAATCTTGTTCAGTTACTGGAGATGCCATGTGTCTTTCTGTTATGCAGCTTACTGTGTTGAGAATTTATTATTATTATTATTATTATTTCATGGGAGCATATATGTCAACGGATATTTAATTTGCTTGGAGTGATACAGTGCATCGGAGACGTACGTGATACAAAACAGCAAACAGGACTTACCAGGCCGGCATCATAGTTGCTTGTAGCACTATTACAAGATCATTTTATTCATGTGAATAATGAATGTGAAAGATCACCTGGTTACTTTTTTTGTTCATCAAAAGTTATGTGTCACAATAATATTTGTAGTTAATTAGTTACTTTTCAGAATAATTTACCTGTCAGTATAGTATATAATATCTTGTCTATAAAACAAATAGAGATGTTTGCATATTGTTTCACACGAGGGGGCTGTGTCATTTGGGTGTGGGTACTAGAATAATCACTAGGGATTTTGATTTTTTTAATGTCCATACGGTTTCTACGAAATGTAACATAATTTTCTGATTTTGGATTCATGCTAAGATACCTGCTTTTCAGTGCCTCTCGGGGCAGGTTAGCAGCATGTTTCTGGAGTTGGGGTCTCTGTTCTTCCTCTGTAGCTATAGCTTGACTACAAACTTGTAAAGTTGTTTCTCCCATATTATTGTCAATTTCTGAAAGATGACCGATCATATTCATGATTCGTGGGGCCAAGATTCATCTTCCTCCTTTCTTTAGTATTCTTGATTCGATCAAGGTTCATCTCGCTGTATTCATTACTTGGTAAGATTCCCTTGACTGGCTCTCTGTATAGTTAACATAGATAAGCGACCTAAACTATCAGTACTCTTTTCGGTGGTGTGACTACCTCTTTGAATCCACGAAGGGGAAAAATTCAGTACATTGCAGATGGCATGTGGATAGAGGAATTTATTGCAAAACAGAGTACAGAACTATATCGAGCACCGAGAGCTTCACTTATCAAGAATACATCTGGGGCATGAGTAGATGGATGGGTAACATGATTTTTTTTTAACAGTTGCTGCCCGCTTTGAACTATTGGGTAACTTGGTTTAGTAAAAAAAGATTCCACTGAATTTCCAGTGGTTACAGCTGCAACGGTTCTGGCTACCTTATATAGTTTCATTTCTTGCAGTTTAATAATGTGGGTACTAGAATAATCACCAGGGATTTTGATTTTTTTTAATGTCCAAATGGTTTCTTCGAGAAGTAACATATATAATTTTCTGATTTTGCATTCATGTTAAGATACCTGCTTTTCATTGCGCTCATATGGCTCTCTCGGCCTCTCGGGGCAGGTTAGCAGCATGTTTCTGGAGTTCGGGTCTCTGTTCTTCCTCTGTATAGCTATATATAGCTTGACTGGAAACTTGAAAAGTTGTTTCTTCCATACTATTGTCAATTTCTGAAAGATAACCGATCATATTCATGATTTGTGGAGCCAAGATTCATCTTCCTTCTTTCTTTTGGATTCTTGCTTCGATCAAGATTCATCTCGCTGTTTTCATTACTAGCCATTACTGTGCACAAAAAAGCTAGACGTTCAAATACCTCCGAGGCTCTAAGTTCCATTGTTCTATATAGTTGTCAGGCTTGGTTGGGTTCAATAATAATGTTTGGTTGTTTTTTTAAGTGGCCGTGTTGGTGTGATAGTCGTGTAGTAAAAGAGATTTTGTTGGTTTTCTGCATACTGCATTATTGATGAGTATGGCTACATGCAGTTCTTTTCGGTGGTGTGACTACCTCTTGAATTCATGAAGGGAAAAAGCTCAGTACATTACAGTGGATAGAGGAATTTGCAAAACAGAGTACAGAACTGTATGAGCAATGAGAACTTCAATTAGCAAGAATACATCTGGGGCATGAGTAGATGGATGGGTGACATGATTATTTTTTTTTACAGTTGCTGCCAGCTTTGAACTATTGGGTAACTTGGTTTAGTAAAAGAAAAAGGTTCCACTGAATTTCCAGTGGTTACAGCTGCAACGGTTCTGGTTTATATAATTTCATTTCTTGCAGTTTAATAATGGAACTATCTTGAGGAATCCATTGAGTCGCTTTTCTGGTTCAAAGTAGATGATTCATAGTGTGGTACTTTGTTTCCAGAATTCTCCATGCTTCCCATATATGCTGTTTCTTTTGGACAAATGACTTCCATTTTTCTTCTTCAGTATTTTGTGTATGATCAGAGTAGAGGGCCTCTAGCTTTACTGCCCCCTTTATATACAAGGCTTTCCATTGCAAAGATTTGAAGAGATCCATAGCTGTTAGTACTATTACTAAAAAGAATACCAAGAGTTGCTACTGCCCTAGACATTTACTCATTTAGCATACAATCCTTTACTTTCGAGTTTTACATTATGTACAGTGAGACTGATTGAATATTTTGTTTTAATAGTTTAAAACATGTTAGATGATTTCAATTTGTTCTTTTACAGCACCATGCCATTTCAACTGCATGCTTATCAATTTGTATTGTGTGCATAATATGCATTAATTACTTTTCAAACACCAAATGTACCATCAAAGCTTAATCTTTCAAATTATAACTCATCGTACTGTTGCTTTGTTCCATTGTTCTATATTGGTAAGAGACAATCATTTCTCGAATCTAACACTACCAGAGAACCCTCCATCCATCCACCATCTTCGGTTACGGTCAAAAATTTTGCGCCATAATAGGTACCGGTTGGTGGCACCAACCGGTAACTATGATCCTACCGGTTGGTGCCACCAACCGGTACCAATGCGCCTCGGGGCCTTTGGTACCGGTTGGTGACACCAACCGGTACCAATGTGACCCCCTTTGGTACCGGGTGGTGCCACCAACCGGTACCAAAGGGGCTCTGCGTATAAAGAGGCCTTCTTCCTCTCCCAGCCCGAGCCATGACTCATTTCTTCATCCTCCATTGAGCTCGGGTTGGGAAAGGTCATGCCCAAAATTTCCATAACTTTTGGAGATTTTGCAAACCAAGTCCGCTAGAAGTTTAGCAACTTCATCCCCTCTCTTTTGACGGTTAATATGGTCTATTTCATGCTCTATGTTTTGAGTAATTTGTGTTTTGTGGAATGGATTGAAATAAGAGATTTTAGATTTAATCTTCATTTTTATTATGAATTTGTAATAGAGAATCATTATATAGTTAGTTGTTGCATGTGTAGAGATGATGCACAAATTTTTAGACATTGTTTAGATTTTTGGATTATTTGTAGAAACTTTAAATGATTTTTATATTTATGCTTATTATGATTTTTAGATATTATAAATGATATTCATATTTAGGCTTATTATGATTTTTAGAGATTATAAATGATATTCATATTTAGGCTTATCATGAATTTTAGAATTACATCTTTTTAGAGGCTTCAAACGATGTTGATATTTAGGGTTATTAGGATTTTTAGAGATTATAAATGATATTCTTATTTAGGCTTATTACGAACTTTAGAAATACATCTTTTTAGAGGCTTCAAATGATGTTGATATTTAGGGTTATTAGGATTTTTTAAGATTATAAATGATATTCTTATTTAGTTAGATTTTAAATTCAATTTTACTTCTCATGGTTGTCAATATCTTGAACTAAAACAATTCAACTCTAGGCATGCCTATGATGATATCAAATTTTACCTAGTTTTCTAGCTGGGTAACATCTGATGACCTTGAGCTTGAGCTCGTATTGTATAGTTATGCTTCTCATGGTTGTCATCAAACCATGAGACACATCCATGCCCAAGCAACGGATCGGTTGTGATGGTTGGGCTGGGTGTGTCTCATGGTTCCATGCCTACCATGAACCAATTTTTTTACCACCTGTAATGTTTCTTATGCTCCAAGTTCAAGGTCAAATGAAAGACAACATATCTGAGGCAAATCACTCCTTCAATTTTTTTTGAAATGAGCAAAAGTAAGACATTGATGATTTTGGAATGTAGTTGTCGGCCATCGTGCCCTTGGTTTGTTGCAGGTTTTGGAAACCTCCCGATGCAGGGGAGGTGCCGTCGAAATTTTTAGAGATTATAAAAGATATTCTTGTTAAGGCTTATTACGAACTTTAGAAATACATCTTTTTGGTGGCATCAAATGATGTTGATATTTAGGGTTATTAGGATTTTTAGAGATTATAAATGATATTCTTATTTAGGTTTATTACGAACTTTAGAAATTCATATTGGGGGCTGATTTTTTCATTGAATTTTGTGAATGGATGAATCAGCAATGGATGTACAACGCGGATAGACACTCATCTGACTTCATTAATGGCGTTCATTAATTCCTCAACGTGGCAGAGGCTAACTCGACCTCGGGTTTTATATGTTGTCCATGCAAGGTCTGTGAGAATGAGAAGGATTATCACATCTCGAAGAAGGTGGTTCACACACACTTGCTTAGGAGTTATTTCATGCCTAACTATATCTGTTGGACCAAACACGGTGAAGCGGGGATATTCTTAGAAGAAGGTGATGAAGAAGGTGACGACAACACCCCGGACTTTGCACAATACGGTGCCTTTGCAGATGATACAGCAATGGGCGAGGGTGAAGCAGTTGCAGAAGATGAGGATGATGACGCCTTAGGTGGCATGATCCGTGATGAAGAGAAAGACTGCGAAAGTGCGAAAGAGCGGAAGAAGATGAAGCGTTTGTTGGAGGACCACAAAATATTGTTGTACCCAGATTGCAAAGAGGACCAAAAAAAAGTTGGGTACCACACTGGAACTATTGCAATGGAAGGCAACTAATGGCTTGTCTGATAAAGGTTTTGGAGAGTTATTGAAAATGATAAAGAAGATGCTTCCAGAGGGCAACACATTGCCCGAGACAACATATGAAGCAAGCAAAATCGTTTGCCCTCTAGGACTGAAAGTACAAAAGATACACGCATGTCTCAATGATTGTATCCTTTATCGGGGCAAGGCGTATGAATCTTTGGATGCCTGTCCGGTTTGCAATTGTTCGCGGTATAAAATCAGGCGAGATGACCCTGGTGATGTTGAGGGAGAGCCCCCAAGAAGAGAGTCCCTGCCAAGGTGATGTGGTATTTCCCTATAATACAACGTCTGAAGCGCTTGTTCAGAAACAAAGAGCATGCTAAATTGATGCGGTGGCACAAAGAGGATCGGAGGGAAGACAATATGTTGAGACACCCCGCTGATGGATCCCAATAGAGAAAAATCGACAGAGCATTCCCAAACTTCGCAGAAGATGCAAGGAATATAAGATTTGGTTTGAGTACGGATGGCATGAATCCTTTCGGTGATATGAGCAGTAGCCACAGCACTTGGCTCATGACTCTTTGTATGTACAACCTTCCTCCGTGGATGTGCATGAAGCGGAAGTTTATTATGATGCCAGTGCTAATCCAAGGGCCAAAGCAGCCTGCAACGACATTGATGTGTATCTAAGGCCACTGATTGAGGACCTTTTGTTGTTGTGGGGCAAAGATGGTGTAAAGGCGTGGGATAAGCACAAGCAAGGCGTGGGGCAAAGATGGTGTAAAGAGTGCTCGCTATCCAGTGGACAAAATCATTCTGCGTACGCCATGTGAGCTTCATATACCATGCCAAAACGTATCCACTAAGGTGGCTTACGGTATGGCTTATCCGGTGGAGCAAGGGCAGACCATTCCTGGGGCATAGATTCCAAGTGGCTACTGCAAGGTGGGGGTCGAGCAAATTTGTGAAGGATATGATGACTTGGAGCTCGACATCCAAGGTGGCGACGGAGAAAAGACGTTAGCGGATGCTGCCCACGGCAGTATCATTCTATGGAAGAAGCGTTATATCAAATTTGGCAGTCAAGGGCCATCATCTACTCTACCCAGGGATCCCCGCAGCCACCGTCACCTTCAAGAAGGGACGAGGATGACCCAGAGCTGCCACCTCCAGGTCGGGATGATGCCGGCTCACACATGTCTCCTCCTCCACTAGCACGGTATCCTCCAAAGCGCCAAGCTGTGCCCCCCACGGCGGACTACTCGCCAGAAGTGCCAAACGGTGGAGAAAGAGCCTGCCGAAGAAGAAAAGTTGGCCGCCATAAGGAAGAAGTTACCTTACAACCAAACTGCTTTGGTGGTCGAAACCCAGGTCAAAGAGCATTTCAAACCAGATGAGCCAGAGAAGCCGGTACACATAGATTCGACAGCGAAGACCTTTTTCAGAACAATGAGCACGACAAATCAGAAGAGATTCTTACCATCTGACTACGACCGCCAGCTTGCAAAGTCTTATGATCAGCAGAAAAAAGCCAGCAGTGCATCCTCGGGGAAGAAGGTGGCCACTCCTAAGAAGAAACAAGTCGGTCAGAGCTCTGCTAGGAGGACACAAGGGCAACAGGATATTAACGACGAAGAACTTGCAAAGTTGTGCGCGCAAACGGGCCTCACACCGAAACAACTTTTAGAGGGCGAAATTTCTAAGGCAACACCAGTGAAAACTTAGGAATTTCGATATGGCGAACCAATGGTGCCCCCATTTTCTGTGAAGTACCTAACCACTCAAGCGTACCGATTTCATGTGTGGTACATGAAGGTGTCCAAACAGGGTAGACTGATGCTCAATGTTTTGATACAAGACCGTGATTACTTCCGTGGGCATAGTCTCTTAATTATGGATTTCAAGAATGTGTATATGTTGTACCATCATGATGCCATAGACCTCTCATTGATGAGCTGCTGGTTGTGTAAGTTTGTTTCACTGATCTATTCTCGCAATACTTGCTTCCTTAATTATAATTTGCAACAATAACAATCTATTCTTGTCATGTATGATGGAGATTCATACATGCCGCAAAAAATCATATCATGATGTCGGCTTCATGGATCCATGCATGGTAAATGCCGTACTTACCAGTAAGCCACTAGACACAGTGGACAACATATACTTGTACCTGGAGAGACAAAGAAGCAAGACTTACATTCTTTTGCCATACAATTTCAAGTGAGTACTTCTCTCTATGTATGTATAACTTTAAGACTTTGTTCTCAATACTTGTGCATGTATATATATATATA
>CM014276.1:26005216-26031598 GCA_004135705.1 Alloteropsis semialata | reverse complement strand
GTTGCTGAATTTCTCTCCAAATATTTAGTCTCCCTAAGTTCATATATATAGCCTCTATAGTTTTGTAATAATTTTCTCTATATATGTACAGTTTTCCAAAATAAAGTTCTGTTTCCTTTTTTTGTGATCAAGTTCTGTTTCCTACTGTCAGTATAATATTAGTACCTATTATTCCCCATGGTTCTTACAAATTAGCCGAGGTTTTTGTAGTATTTTTTGGTGAAGTCTATCTACCAAAACTGTCAGTTATATATATATTCTATTGGTCATATGTAAATTTATCTGGAAAGAAGCATATCATAATAATAAAATTGTCGTCAGCCACTAATAAATATCTATCTACTCTTACGTAGTTGTTTCAGTAATTTTTGGTCATCATATGTTCACACAGATGGTCGATTGTGAGGATTTATTCTTTCTGCTCTATTTTTTCTGTTTAAAGAAACATTCCCTCTGAGAAATTTGATTTCATATGCTAGATGTGTTCGCCACATTCAAAGATGAAGAGGGAAGATTTGCATGGCAAAATCCAAGGGACCTGCTTAGCCTTTACAACGCAGCGCATTTCAGGACGCATGGAGAAACAATACTGGATGAAGCTTTATCTTTCACCAAAAGCAGTCTAGAATCAATGTTAACTAATCTGGAGCAAGAAGATGCACTTGCATGTGAAATCACACGTGTGCTTGCTATTCCAATCCCTCGAAGGGTTCGAATATATGATTGCAAATATTATATATCCATATACGAGATAGACACCGCTCTGGACAGAAGGGTATTGGCCCTTGCAAAGTTGAACTCTAATCTTATGCAACTTTGTCATCAACAAGAGCTAAAGGTTCTTACAATAGGTAACTATTTTATATCTTTTGAAAATGATCCCTAATAAAATTTGTTTTCTAAATGTATTTTTCCTAATTAAGCAGCATGCACGCCTTTTGGAATAATATATCAATTTATGTTTGATACTATACAGCAATTTAAACAAAGATATGTAATAAATAGTAGTTTAATGAATGTATAGGTGGTGGAAGGAGCTACAACTTGAAGCAAATCTCTCATTCACTCGGGATAGAATTGTGGAGAACTATTTTGGCATGACTGCAGCAATTTGAACCGAGCTACTCACGAGACCGAATAATATTGACCATAGTGTTCTCCACTATACTAATCTTGGATGACATTTACGATGTCTATGGAACTTCACAAGAGTGTGAACAGTTTACCAAGTGCATTGAATGGTTTGTATCTTCTTGTTCCCTCCTAGTAGGATAGTAATTTTGATTCTTTAATTTCTACAATATGCTATGAGAGTTAACCATGAGAAAAATATATCAAACAAAGAATATTTCTTAATAATATTCAAACACCATACATTCTGCCATTGGAAGTCACTATACTTGTATACATTTGTCAGTCTTTACAGCATTTTGTGTAATGCATATGTTTTGTGAAAATTATGACATTTGAAGCTTATAAAAATACCAGGATTAGTCAGTGTAGACATTTTCCACTAATCAAGTTGATGCTATAAGTCATCTGGTTTAATTGCCACTCTGCTTGCTATAGCATGACAATGAACTGATCATCTACATTTCTCATTGCCCAATCCTAATCACACAACATGGCAAAGATATTTCAAAAATTTCTCCAAGAAAAAACTACTCTCATACAAGTGTCCAACTATCCCTATTTACTAATTCATATTGGGTGCAGTCTCACTGGACATAACATTTATTCCTGAATTTTTCTATTCGATCTTTCTACTATTCATTTCATTTTCTATTTTATAGGAAAATACAAGAACAGATAAAAGTTCATTCGAGAAACAGATGTTTTCTTTTCTACAACAGTTTTTTAGTTAGCATCCATCTCTACTTTTATTGATAATTAAGTACCGTTCATCTTCATTCATCTTCACAAACAACGTGATATATTTATTTGTTTATTTTTTATACGACATAATCATGTCCAGTTGGGAACGAAAGGTGACTCAAGATTTACCAGATAACATCAAGTTAGTTTTTGAAAAAGTGCTGGATAACTTTGAAACCATTGAGGATGGGCTGGAACTACTGGAGAAATACCGCATGTCCTACCTTAGAGATGTTGTAAGTCATCTTGTCTGATCCATCTGTCTATTTTATGCGCTAACAATATTATGTTTTGGAAAATTGCACTTTACACCATTAAACAAAAATCAGTAGTACAGGAGTTTTTTGTAATTTGCATGCTTACGGCTTACCCAGATAAAAGTGTGCACCTATTCTTTATATGTAACATACAAAAAATGGGTGTGCAAGAAACTTTTATCTTTAGATCTTTATTAGATTAAAAACCCATTTGAATATTTGACAAAAAGGGTTGGAACCAGTACGACAGACCCAAGATTAATTAAATTCACATTTTTATCCATCCAGACTTTTCTGTATTCCTTCCTGTTTATCCGTCTGAAATAGTTTGCTGTTTTTAATTTGCAGACAGTAGAAATGGTGAGAGCTTACATCATGGAAGTGAAATGGCGTGATGAAGGATATATCCCAGCGACCCTTGAAGAACATTTACAGATTTCAGCAAGAACTGCCGGGATCCATCTATTATGTTGCGCTTCAATTGTTGGAATGGGAGACGTAGCAACAAAAGAACATTTTGAGTGGGTTTCTAGCATGCCTAAAATGATAGAAGAAGTTTGCAAACTAACGAGGTTGTCTGATGATCTAGCTGAGTCATACTACGAGGTAGTATCTGTGTGGTCCGACGCTTCAGTATCTTATAATGATAATAATGCTGGTGACTCATGCATGCCATTTTAGTTAGGTTAGAAAAATAAAAAACTTGAAACCCCCCACCCCCACACACCCCTACACGGTGGCTTTCTGTCGCCCAAGTGAGAATTGGGCCGGTGCCCCCAATGCTTTGGTTATGAGGGATTTTTTTAACCTCAGCCTAAAATTCGGGAGTTGAACCCAGGACGTGAGGACTGCACCGGGGTACTCTAACCAACTGGACTAAAGTCCCTTTGGCATTAGGTTAGAAAAATTATCATGAAGTTACACAATTTCAAATTAGTTGTGATGATTCTAGCTTTGTGCTAAGTCAAACACTTATATCTTTTAAAATTTAAACCGTCAATTTCCTTTCTAGAAATTTGCATAGTTTAACGTGGTGTGAACATATTACGAAAGTATTGCTCATGGTGATAAACATAATCTTATATTATCAAGCTATGCAAATTCATATAAATTAATGATCAAAGATAGAATATTTGACATAGCTAGGACAAAGCGCTAGAATGTAAACTAATTTGAAATGGGGGTAGTACATTCTTTCAGAGTTAGTAGGCAAATCCAATATATGTAGGAACATAATTTATATGGCTTACCTTAATACATATTTAACAATTTATGTTTATCTTAATATATATTTAACAATGTAATTCGTATGCTCGCAGCAAGACCAAATGACTGATATGGATTTAGCTTCAACAATTGACAGCTGCATGAAGGAGTACAACTTTACAATAGAATCAGCACGTAAAAAGATAAAGGAGCTCAAAGAGAACTCATGGAAAGATGTCAATGAGGAGTGGCTTAAACCTGATAATGCCCTCCCAAAGGAATTACTAGAGAGAATTATAAACCTGACCAGAGCAGTGGAGTTTTTGTACAGTCAAAGGGATGTGCTTCTATATAGTCGTGACATCAAGGAAACTATATACTCGCTCTTTGTGGAGCCTTTTAGCAGCATTTAGATTGTTCATTTCTCTGCCACGTGTGCTAGTCGATTGTGTATACATATGAATAAAGTTTTCCCAGATTTCTAGACATCATTTCATTTCAGTGTAACAAATGACCATGGAGATACTACAAAATGAAATGTAGCCGGTGCTCATATGTCAATGATTTTCCATAGAAAGGAACATAAGGAATACATGGAAGGATATAGTCTGAGCCATGATTTTAAATAATACACTTCAACATGATCCATGTCATGCCTTTATTAGTGTCCTGTCACAGCCAGTAACATATAGAGAACCCAATTGCAGGGTGGATTGAATTGCGATCAACAAACTGTCAGGTGGAGTAGCTATGTTTTCAGTAAACGTTTTCATGATCAGCCGATGCTTCAGCATCCATTTACCTTCAGCGTCCCCAGTAACCAAGAATGATAGGTCACTACAACAATAACACGGATTCATATCGTCATGGCAAATTGGCAATCTAGACTACGGACATCAACAGTTTCTGGCACTTACAACCTCCCTTCATGACTCTCCCTCTATGTTTATGACCACTAAAGCAAAAACAGTTGTGGCCAAATGCAGAAAGCCATTGAAGAAGAGACTTGGCCAACCTTAGAATACTCCCTCCCTCTTAGAATAAGTGCAATTCACTATACCACAGCCACAAATCACCGACCATGCAAAGGTCAGTATAAGCCGTTATACCGACCGACCATCAGTCGGTATAAACCTATGCCGACTCCACCTATCTGACGCTGTAAGTGGCGTCGGTATAAAGTTTTACCGACCGACCTCTCTATACCGACGGATAGTCAGACAGATTTACCGACCAACTGTTCGAGGATATAATCACCTTACCGACCACCTATCCAACACTAAGTAGCCATATAAAATTAATCTCATATTAATCATATAATATCATTGGTTTAAACAATAACCATACATGCGCACATTTAACGTCAAACACATAATGGACTGGCTAAGACATCTCATAATTGTGATTTAAGCAATCAATAATATTTGTACTTGTACATGATAAGACAAGTATCTACACATGCCATTAAGTTTTGGCTTGCACAGGACAATAACTTGCACATATCACAAGTTTGTCTTGAACATCCTAAGTTCAAAACACTAGTGCATAGATCACATGCTTGGCTTACTAAGTGTTTCATCTACTCTAGCAATAGTCCAGGACAAATAGCATCGATGAGCACTTTGATTTGCTTGCTGTCGACATTATCGAGCATCCATGTATGGCCATGTGTGGCACTTGTGCAGCAGGTATCCAGTCCTACTTGGGCATTGCAAATTTTCTCCTGATGCTTGGAACAACTGCAAAGTCAATCATGCATTAAGTCTGCTTGTACAACATCTTTTAAGAGTTATGAGATAAGCAGAATTATCTTAAAAAAACAGTTATGCTGCTGCTGCAATTCAAGGTAAAAACACTATGATACTACTACTTACATGCTGGAATGAGGACATATTACTCTGGATTACCCTTGTCAATTTTCAAATCACAAGCAAGAAGTGGACATGTCACATCACACATTAATCATAGTGATACAGAAGGTCAAGATCACATATCACAGCACTGGGTCCTGAACCTATCATAGCCTAACTATGGATAAATTAAGCATGCTGTCATCTGTCATCTATATGAAAATTTACATTTTTAAGGCTAAGAGCTATGTCATTAGAGAAACACCTAACTATTGCAGGGTTTAACATACATATAGCTGGACAACAATATTTCTTTCTTTTTGGTTCAATTAGGCATTGCAGCAATAGACATATGAAACAGTTAGACATCTAGCTCATGTACAAAAAAAAATCTTAGAAAATAAATTATATGAATCGGAACAAAACAAGTACAGTTAACATACCTTAGGAATTAAGATGCCATTGCATCCAACAATTGATAGTTATGGGCTTGTAGAATTAAGACAGACTTGTTTTGAAAAAACAAAAGAATTTAAATTGTGCACCCTGCAGTACTGTAAATTAAGAAGACAAGGCATGAAATATATTTCTATACTAGTTCTTAAATTACACACAAGTGGAACTAAGTGCTTCATAGTAGAGAGACAAGCCAACGATTTAAAACAGTGGCAAGATAAAGATAGCTTCACAGCAAAGCAGGTTTAAAATGATTGTGTTGCTCAATTTCTTTTTTATTAGCGGAAATGCAGATGGTATGATGCTCTAGTACTCTAACCTGTGGCATATGTTCAGGTTCAATCAAACTTTTTTCCCATACTAGCATCAGCAAACTTGGTAGAACTAATCCCTTTAAATTGTGCAAGCTTGAGAACATGTTGATGATAAATGCATCTCCCTAATCAGCAACCCCCGCTTACAGTTACATCATAAACCTCAACTACGCCACACAAAAAATTGCAAAACATTATCAGGCATGGTCGCTTACCAGGAACATGCTGCGGGTCTCCTAGAAGTAGGCAGGCCACACTAGTGGCACCGCTCGAGCTCGTGGAAGTAGAGAGTAGGAGGCTCTGCTTCTGCGGCCCTAGGCCAGGGCAGCAGCCCCTCCCGGGCACCCGCCAGCAGTGCTGCCGCCGCGACGAGGAGGAGCGCTACGTGGTGGGGCATGGCTGGCCTTGGATCTGGATCGGGGGGCCTCGAGCTTTCGGCAGATCTGGGAAGCGGGAGGGTTGGTGGTGGTGGTGGCATTGCTCCATCGAGGAGATCGCCGGAGGAACGGAAGGAGGGGGTGTCTGTGGCGGCGGACGAAATGACATGAGGAGGGGAAGGGGTGTGGATGGCGGACGCGGGCGCCATGCTCCTGCTCGCCGCGGAGGTGCGTGGACGCCGTCGCCGTGTTCGGCATCTCCACCTTCGGACAGGTCTAGCTCGTTTCTTCGCGGAGGGCGTGGGGTGGCAGCACGGGCGGAGATGCGGGGGAGGCTGCGGGACTATAGATGGCCATTAGGCACGCGGCCCGTGGGCTGGCCCGAAGCACGCACTTTGGGCCCGATCCGAGCACGGCCCGGCCCGACTATCATCGTGCCCGTGCCGGCCCAGCACGTGCCTCGGGCCGTGCCCGTGCTCCATCTGTGGCACGGCGTGCCGGCCCGGCCCGGCACGATTAAAGGCCGGCCCGTCTAGGGCCCGTTTACTCTTGACCCTAGACTACAAAATCAGCTCTTGTATTCCCATCCCACCGTAGCCCGACGATTTCTGCGTCCCCGCCGCCGCCTTGCTGCCTTTCTCGCGCGGACGCGCGCGGCGCGCCCTGCCTCTCCTCCTTCTCCGCTCCCCTCTAGCTCTCCTCCTCCACTTCGCTCTGCTCAGCTACTCGCTCGCAGTTCGGCCCTTCTTCTTCTGCGCCCTCCACGCTCCACTGCTCCAATCCCAAACTCTCTCTGGTGCGTGTGTGGCGGCAGCGCAAGGATGGAAGACGGCGGCGAGCAACAAGAGGCGATAGCGACGGCGAGCAACAGACGGTGGCGCGGCAGTAGCAGAAGCGGCGGCGGCGCGCACATGAGGGCACGACGGGCCGACCAGAGCATGGCGGGCCGACCGGGCGGCACGGCACGGCACGAATGCCGCGTCGTGCCTAGCCGTGCCGTGCCTAATCGTGCCGTGCCTGATCGTGCTCGTGCCGTGTCGTGCCGTGCCGCCCGTTTGGCCATCTATATGCGGGACTGCGGGGTTGTGGTGGCTGCGGCCTGCGGTAGAGTATACGAGGGTAAGGGGTGGGAGAGGGGGGAATGGAGGTGCTAGGGTTCCTGGATGGATCACAGCCACAGGATCAGCGATGGACGGCCATAAATATTTGGGCCATTTAGGTTGAGCGGGCCTTCTTTCATTCATTCACTGCTTAACATTTTCCTTTTTTAATTTATTGC
This sequence comes from Alloteropsis semialata, assembly GCA_004135705.1. Taxonomy (NCBI): domain Eukaryota; kingdom Viridiplantae; phylum Streptophyta; class Magnoliopsida; order Poales; family Poaceae; genus Alloteropsis; species Alloteropsis semialata. The sequence continues at coordinate 26,023,984 of CM014276.1, read as the reverse complement.
AGGGTTGTGAAGTAGTAACACACAACAATTATCTTTTAAATACTAATGTATTTTTAATATAAAATAAATCACATATAAGTTCTCCTAAGAAGTTTTAATAATTTTTGAGCTTATTTAGTATTTTCTATAGTTTAAATGATTTTTTGCGTGTTTATAGTAAATAAATCTATATTGAACTATGTGGGCACCAATAACAAATACTCGCTTCGTTCTCTAATTACATGGAAAAGACAAACCTCGTGAGTATTTAAATAAAAATTAATGGCAGAATTTGACAAATCCGCTGCAGTAGCATGATGGTTAGATGCCTGCCTCAGTGCCTCATCCGTTCGAATCTTGGACTATCATTGGAGTCTTTTTTTTATTATTGCTCTTTCTTTATTTATGTATAAAAAATGCAATTTTGCTCTTTTTCTATTTATGTATAAATAAATATATCCAAGTCATACTATTTATTTCATAATAGATTTTACATTTGCCTTACCATAACTAACTAATTTATCACGTTTTCTTTCTACTAAAAACTCACGCGTGGGACCCACATAACCAAGTGGCAGGCGGTAGGAGGAAGGGGAAGAAGGGATTTAGGGTTTTTTTTGGGAGAATTGGAGATAAGGATGACAGATGGGCCCCGAGGGAAAATTATGCGCGCGAGAATGGGCCTTGAGGAAAACCTTCCCGCGAGAATGGGCCGCCATTTATACCGACGGATTGTCTAAGGCAATAACTGTGAATTGCCGACTGACCGTTACATGGTAAATCCAAATACTTATACCGACAGACAGAAACATGGAAAAACAGTAAATACCGACAGATACTCTGTTGGGCAGTTTTACCCACAGACCATTTGTCTATAATTTTCTACTTTTAACGTCAAACATCTGTCGCTAATCTTAGGCTGTGGTGCAGTGAAGGACCCACCCCACCCATGGGCCAGCCAGATAGTTCGATGCATATACCAGGTTATAGCGACGGACGGTTCAACGCTATATCTAAATACATATACCGATCGATGGTCTGTCCAGATAAGCTAAAGTACCGACGGATGGTCAGTCGGTGACCTTTACCGACTGATAATCTATCAGTAATTTTCTATGGTATTGTGGTGCTGTGGTATAGTGATTCTAGGCATAAAAGTTGGCATCAAGGTTGAGGGCACTATCAAAGTACATCTTCCAGTGCGTTGGTCGTTCCGCGGGGGTCGGTTCCTGGGTTTCCGTCCATTCGGCCACGAAGTCGACCAATATTTGGGACTTAATGGCCTCCTGTGGCTCGAAGTTTATGGTGTGCTCGCCGAGTTCAACGGACCACTTGACTATGCGGCCGTTGGCATCCCTGTTGTGGAGAATGGCCCCGAGGGGGAAATTCGAGATGACTCAAATGACGTGTGCCTGGAAGTAGTGGCGCAGCTTCCTGGCGGTGATCAGAAGCGCGTAGAGCAGCTTATGAGGATGGGGGGTATCGGACCTTGGACTCGCTGAGTACTTCGCTGACGAAATATACGGGGCGCTGGACCTTGTATGGGTGGCCTTCTTCTGGCCGCTCGACGACCAGGGCCGTGCTGACCACATGAGTGGTAGCTGAGATGTATAGCAGGAGCACTTCCCCGGGGGTCGGACCCGTGAGTACCGGGGGTGTAATTAGGAACTCCTTGAGGTCGGCCAGGACCTTGCTTGCCTCAGGGTTCCATTCGAACTTGTCCGCCTTCTTGAGGATCTTGAAGAACGGGAGTTCCTTCTCGCCGAGCTTGCTGATGAACCGGCTCAGGGCCGCCATCATCCCAGTGAGCTTCATGATGTGTTTCTTGCACGTTGGTTCCTTGAGGTTGCGTATGGCGTCCAGCTTGATTGGGTTTGCCTCAATGCCGCGTTGGCTGACCAGAAAGCCCAGGAGCTTTCCTGACGGCACCCTGAATACGCACTTCGTGGGGTTCAACTTCCATCTGAAGCGGCGCAAGTTGTTAAAAGTTTCCTGGAGGTCGGCGATTAGTGTGTCGGCGTCGTACGTATTGACAACGACGTCATCCACGTAAGCTTCCACGTTGCGGCCGATCTGGCTCTGCAAGCACCCTTGAATGGCCTTCTGGTATGTGGCACCGGCGTTCTTCAACCCAAACGTCATCGTCTTGTAGCAATAGATACCGTGCGGGGTGATGAACGCTGTCTTGTCCTGGTTGGACGTCTTCAGGGCTATCTGGTGATAACCCGAGTAGCAGTCGAGAAAGCACAGGAGCACGCAGCCGGACGTAGAGTCGACGACTTGATCAATTCGCAGGAGAGGGAAGGGGTCTTTAGGGCAGTAGCGGTTGAGATCCGTGTAATCAATGCACATTCTCCATTCACTGGATTGCTTCTTTACAAGTACAGGATTTGCAAGCCACTCTGGGTGTTTGCATTCTCTAATGAAACCGGCAGCTAGGAGCTTATTCAATTCTACCCTAATGGCCTCCTTGCGATCTTGAGCGAATCGGCGCAGCTTCTGTTTGGCAGGCTTTGTGGTTTTGCTCAATTCCAAGGAGTGCTCAGCCTTCTCCCTCGGAACACCCGGCATGTCTGATGGCTTCCATGCGAAGATGTCCCAGTTGTCCCAAAGGAAGGAGGTGAGCGCGTCTTCCTATTTTGGAGTGAGCCCTGGCCCTATGAGGGCCGTCTTGGATGGGTCGTCAAGCCCCAAGCTTATTGCTTTGGGGGCGTCTGCAGGTGCCAGCGCAGTGGGCTGCTGCTTTTGCTCCGGGAGTACAGGCTCTCCGGTAGCTGCCTTAGAGGCTTCTTCTGCCAGCAGGGTAGCGTTGCCGAGTTGATGAGACAACTCGGCTATCTTGATGGCCTCCCCGTCGCACTCGAAGGAAGTCTTGATGTCTCTACGGATGGAGAGGATGCCAATGGGCACCGGCATCTTCAGAACCAGGTAGGTGTGGTTCGGAATTGCCATGAACTGGGCCAACATGGGCCTACCAAAGATGGCGTGGTAGGAACTCTTGAAGTCGGCTACCTCGAAGTACAGGAACTCCGTGCGGTAGTTATTGGCAGTGCCAAACGTTACTGGTAAGGCGACTCTTCCTATCGGGTAGGAAGCTTTTCCTGGCACAATGCCAAAGAACGGATCTTCGGCGCTCAGGAGCTTGCTGTAATCAAACCCCATGCTGTTGAGGGTGCTGGTGAAGATGATGTTGAGGGCGCTCCCGCCGTCAATCAGGACCTTGGAGAGAAGGATCCTGTCCACGGCGGGGGCGACGACGAGTGGGTAGGATCCCGGCTCGGGGAGATGAACCCAGTGGTCGGCGCGGCTGAAGGCAATGGGCATCTCCGACCACTAGAGGTACTCTACCGGCTTGGTGGAAACCATCGTCACTTCCCGCTTGTGGAGCTTTTCCTTGCGCCGATCTGGGAAGGCGCCGGGCCCCCCGATGATGACGTTGACCTGGCGGTCGGCACGCTGGAATTCGCCATTGGCGTCGCGTCTGGGCGCCTCCGGTGGTGGTGGCAGTTGGCGTTCCTCGTCATGGTGGCGTTGATCATCCCGGCAAGCCGGAGCATCGCGGTCGCGTTCGCCACGGTGGTAATCGTCGCGGCGGTCACGGTCTTCTCTGCGGCGATAGTCGTCTCGCCGGTCAGCGTTGTAGCCGTCACGGCGGTAGTTGTTGTAGCGACCACCGTTGTTGTTGTAGCGCTGCTTCTTGGTGGATGGTAGGGCGCCGAGTTCTTTAAGGAGCGCGTGGCAATCACGGAGATTGTGTTTCGCGTCTTTGTGAAAGGGACACTGATAGTTCAGCGTGTCGTGAAACTCTTCGGCCAGGAACCTGGGTTCCAGCTGGCCTTCTTCTTCTGCTAGGGCTACAAGGGGCTCGGGGCCTGCCTTGCACCCACGTAACGGCTCGTGGCACTTCGAGCTTTCAATCCGGTCGTCATCTTCCTGGCGCTTTTGTTTGTTCTTGAACTGGGCCTGCTCAGCTTGATCGGCCCGAACCTCGAGGTTGACCACCTCCATCAGGTTAGAGACCGTGACAAGGTTGGTTTTGAACAGCGTACGGAACAGCTGATTGTCAATAAGACTGCGCCGGAACGCGTCAATGACATCCCGGTCCTCGACTTCGGCGATCTTGTTTCGGTTGTCGAAGAAACGGTCGGAGTAGTCCCGGAGGCTCTCACCCTTCTTCTGTTTGATGTTGTCCAGATCGAATCTGGTGCCTGGCCGAGTATAGCTCGCCTGGTAATTCTTGGTGAAAGCATGCCAAAGGTCTGCCCAACTGTCGATGGTGTTCCGGGGAACACCCTCAAGCCATAGGAGTGCTTCCTTGCCCAGCATCACGGGGAAGTAGGCGGCGGCTTGGTCGTTGGTACCGTGGGCGGCTTTGACCGCCGTGTGGTACGTCTTGAGCCAGAGCTTGGGGTCGGATTGACCGTCAAACTTCTCCATGAGTGCAGACTTGAAGGACTCGGGCCAACGGATGGCATGGAGTCGGGCGGAGAAGGCGGCGAAGCCGTCAAAGTCATCCTCATCATCGTTGTGGTAGTCGCGGCGAGAAGGTCGGATCTGGTCGGCGCGGGGCCGAGGTTCACCACGCCCATGGCGGCGATCGTCCCGCGGGGGGCCATATCTTGCGTCATACTGTTCACGCTCCATGAGCTCGTGAACAACGCGGCGCTCGTTCTCCTCTGCCGAGTCGTCACCTGCCTCGCCAACCGGCTGGCGATCGGGTCGGCCATAATCTCGGTTGTACCACTCGCGACGCTCGAGTTCGGCCGCGTCGCGTTCTCGGTGTCGAGCATCGAGGTCGGCGCGGATGTCACGGGCGCAGTCCCTCAGGCGATCTCGGAGATCGTCAGGTTGTTGATGTCGTTGGCGCCTATTGCGACGCTCTTGGTAACGTTCACGGCGCTGGTCCGCATTGCGCGGGTTACGTCGTTCCTCTTCTTCGTCTTCATGGTGGTTCTGGGCCACCTCTTCTTCGACGATGGGTAGTGGGGGGTTCCTTTGGTTAGGATGATCCTGATCCGATCTGCTATGAGCAGAGTGGCGACTTGCAGAACGAGTCGAATTTGATCGCCCAGACCGGGATCTGGCGCGATACGATCGCTCAAGCTGTTCTTGTGCTGCCTCCAACTGAGCTCGGGCTCTCTGCACCTCTGAGGTGTCAGGCATGTGACCCAGTTCAGCGAAAGCAGCGGCGACATTGGCCTGGGGCGTGCGGAACGGCACCCGGGCGAATGCGCCATCGAGGTTCTGGGGCGCGACTCCGTGGGGACCCCGAAGTGGGGGTTGTCGTCGTTGTGGGGCCCAGGGGGGATTTCTCCGACTTGTATGGCGGCTGCAGGTGCACCGGCAGCAGCGGCGGCTGCGGGATCACCAGGAACTGCAACAGGTGCAACGTTTCCGGCCGCTGCCAGGGGCAGGGCAGCTTCCTCGGCGTGCCGTCAGGCTCGGCCTTGGTTTCGCTCTTGTCGGCGATCTCTGGCCAAGTCGGTTTCTCCGTCCTCAGAAACGAAGACTTCACGGCCCGGAGGCGTGGTGTAGCTTGAGTTGTTGCTCGAGTCGGCCGAGGCCGGCAAGAGCACACTGGTGGTGACCTGGAACTTGTCGCAATCCGGAGACTGGGCGGGCTGGGGTGGGATCTCAGATCAGATCTGAGACATGTCTTCTTGGACCTGGGCCGAGTAGATCGACGAGGCATTGCGAAACCCGAGCGGGAGCGCTTTGCGGGGTCGGCGCAGGGCCTCCTTCGACATAGAGATGCACTCGGCGATTGTGTCCTGGACACGATCCAACCCGGCGAGAAGCTCATCCGGGGGAGGGATTCTTCGACGAGTGGCCAGGCCCGGAGCCTGGTCGTTGATGGAAATCTCATCGAGCCGCTGCTGGAGCGGGGCGATGATTGACAAGGAGATCGGCGATGGAGTCAGCGTGGAGCTGGTCGACGTGGGAGCGTCAGGCGTCATGATGGAGTCGGAGGCGGCGGTGGTGGCGGAGTGGGTCTCAGCGAAAAAACTGATGCCCTCCAAATGCGTAGCGCAGTCCTTGATGGAGTCGGGGAAGATGACGGAGCGACGATCTGCCATCGAGCTAGCTTTATTGCCCGGCGATGACCCCTACCTGGCGCGCCAACTGTCAGAGTTCTAGCCCGGCAGTCCACCCGGGGGTACCCAGATGGTTGATTTGTAGGCAAAGGGAGATCGCTGGACTAGGGAGCTCGAGGTAACACAGGGACACAGGGATTATACAGGTTCGGGCTACCCGGAGGTATAATACCCTACGTCCTGTGCTCGAGGTCTTGTATTGATCTGCTGGCGAGGTTCCAGAGAACAACGACGAGCTTGTGGTTACAATGAGCGAGAATGAGATGTCCCTGTTGGGGTCGACCTAGGCCGCCTTATATAGGCTGACGGCCTAGGGTTTACAAGTCGGTTATTTCTAATTAGGGTCCGGCTCAAATCAGGAAATTAATCCAAGTCGGTTACAATATAATCTCCGTGATCTCAGGGCGGGATCTGGACAAATCGCCAAATGCCTTAGGAACTAAGTCTTCTCCAATCTTATCCATCAAGTCGGGGATCCTCATGGGCCGGCCTGGGGTCGGCCCACATCCTTGTCAGACGTGGGCCCAGGCTGACTACATATCCGGTCGGTAGTGGGCCCAGGGGTACCCATATCCCACAGGTTGGGCCTCCGCCTCCTTGGTTCCCACTTACGTGTATCCCCGGTCATGAATTTCTTCATGAGAGTGCACTCCTTGTAAAGGTGCCTCACGGGGTACTCGTGATTCGGGCAGGGTCCGTTCCACATCTTCTCGAAGTGGTCGGTCATTCCTCCCGTTGGGGGTTTGACCGCCGGTTTCCTCTCTGTTGCTGCGACCGTAACGGCATCAGCGTCCTGGCGCTGCGCCTTGTCCTTCTTCTTCTTCTTCTTGCTAGGGCGGTTGGAAGGGCCCTCGTCCGCATCCTCAACACGTTTGCCCTTCCCCTCAGGAGGATGGCGAAAAATTGCCCCGACTGCCTCCTCGCCGGAGGCGTGACTCGTTGCTATGTCGAGGAGATCTTTCGCCTGCGGGGGCTTTTGCGTCCAAGCTTATGGACGAGGGACTTGCAAGTCATCCCTGACAAAAACGCGCCGATGACATCGGCACCAGCGAGGTTGGGCAGCTCATTACACTGCCAGGAAAAGCGTCGAATGTACTCCCAGAGAGTTTCTCCTTGCTTTTGTCGGCAGTGCTTGAGGTCCCAAGGGTTCCCTGGGCGTGCGTAGGTCGCCTGGAAGTTCCCAATGAAGATCTCCCGAAGGTCAGTCCAGTTCCAGATCTGGCCTGCAGGGAGATGCTCGAGCCACGCCCTGGCCGAATCGGCCAGGTATAGTGGCAGATGTCAGATGATGAAGTCATCGTCGTCTGCCCTCCCGGCCCAGCACACGAGTCGATAGTCCTCAAGCTAGAGCTCGCGGTTGGTCTCCCCCGCGTATTTAGGCCATTTTGTCGGGGCCGAAACCACGGGGGACATGGGGCATTCTTGATCTGAGAGCTGAAGGCGCGAGGCCCCGGTGCGTCTGGACTCGGGGTTCGCTCCTCTTCGTCGTCGTCGAAGCGGCCGCCCCGACGTGGAGCGCGCTCGCGTTAGGGCTCCCCCTCGGCCTTGACCGGTTGACGACGGCACGCATTCAATATGCTACGGGCGTCACGAATCGGTCCAAGGCGTCCTTGGATGGGGGCCCCCGGTCGCTCGTCGAGACCGGGGCGCGGCTGATGTACCGACCCGTTCTGCGGGTTCGGGTTGCCGCGGCCGTGCGGGGGCTGCCTCGAAGCGTGACGCTGGCTAGCCTGAGAGCCACATCACCGAGACTGTGAGCTCTCGGCCTGCTGCACCGCCGCTCGCTCCAGGAGCTCGCCCACCTTGCGCTGGGCTCTTCGGGCTTCCGGTGTAATGGGATCTGGAAGCCCCCGTAGGAGCGCCACGGCGGCTGCGATGTTCTGGCTCGCCCTCGCGAAGTGGGGAGGTCCCCCTGCGTCGTCCACGATCTGTCATTGGACGTCGCGAGCGCGTCCGCGTGCCGGCGCTCCGACGTCGCATTTTTGGAGTTCGCACTCGATGCACGCTTGCTCCTAATCCATACGCACGCGCTCTTGTTTGACGCAAAGCCGTTCCTGCTCCAAGCGGCGCTGGGCGCCCTGAAGCCCCTGCCTTCGGACCCGCGCCTGAGCGGGGCGTGGGCGCCGAGGTGGTTCGGTTGCGGCTCGTCCCGCACTCGCGGCGGCAGCGTTGGCCACCACAGGATGGACCGCCACAGCGTTAACCATGACGGCGTTAGCTGCAGTGCCGTGAATCGGCGGCTGGCTAGAGTCGTCATCGCTTGCCTCTCCCAGCGTCCCGTCGGGGGTGTTTGCCATAAAACACTCACGGGAAGGGTGATGGCTTTCGACGACCAGCTCCGTCTCGGACGCCTCCGACATGCCGTCGTCGAGCAAGTCGAGGACTGACTCCGAGGCATGGTCGATCACCCCCACGAACTCGTCGTCCGCGGGGGTCTGGCGTTCGTTGCGGACCAACCAGCGGGAGATCGTTTCTCCCGCATTGCGCAAGCCGAAGGGCGCTACGTAAGGCAGTGTGGGGTTCAGCGCGCCTGGAGAGAGTGGCGCGCCTCCCGCAAGCTGACTCGTTACGTTCGCAAGGGCGAACATGACGCAACGTGCATCTTCCTGGGACGGTTGTGGTCCCAGGAACGTATCGAGTTGTCCCCAGAGACCCCTTTCGCCCGAGCTCGCAGAGAGCTTGGGAGACTCTAGGGCGCCCAGTCGAATGCTCGCGAGGGTCTCGGCGACCACTGTGACATCGGCGTCGGTGCCGACGGCTGAGGCGGGAACTGTGACCCGCTCCAACACGCCGTCGCTGGTGGTGATGAAATCCAGGCCCCCAAAACACATGCGCGTCCCGGGAGCCCAGCCCAAATCGTCACTGGCCATCCGGAGCTTGGGGAAGATCATCGAACACGCAAAGCTCCCCTACCTGGCGCGCCAGCTGTCGGTGCCGAACATGGCCGACTAGTGAATTTCTTGGGATTGCGTGCTAAGGCCCGGATGGTCCGTGAGAGGACACAAGGAATTATACTGGTTCGGGCACGAACGCCCTACGTCCAGTTCGAGGCTTCTCGTGTTACTCGCGTTGCTCGTAGTAGGGGTTACAAGCGATCGAGAGAGGGAGGGGGCTCCCAAGTCTATGTGGGTGCGTTATGTCTTGTGTTTGGTCTGTGTGACAAGTCTTTTTTTGGGGGCCAGAGAGAAAGAAGGGTGACCTTCCTTTCCCTTTTATAGTTCAAGGGAGAAGGCTGGTTCGGATACACAATTAGATAAAAAGAAAGAAGATCCCGAGGGGAAAAAGGAAAAAGGACCTAGAGGGTCAGACGGGCCTCCATTCCTCCACTTGTCGCCGTGTCCTTCCTCGGGGACCGTGGAAAGTACTCATGATGACTCCTTCTGTTTGTGTCAGTGATATTTGACATTTTTGCACCTTGCGCGTGCACCGTGCACCAGAGCTCCATTACGTGGGGAAAATGATGATCGGGACAGGTGGAGCGTACAACGAGGCTGTCAGCGTTCGAGCTCTTGCCCGGGGTCGAACGTGTGTATACGACGTCCCATCGCCTATTCATGGCTGGGCAGGTGTCGAGCATGCTAGCCCGCCATCATTAGTTTAAGCTGGGTAGACTGGGTATTAGGTGTGCGGCGCCCGCCCTATCATTTAATACGGGCAGCGTTCCGTCGTGTCTTGGGCCTGCTACATCTGACAGGCTCAACCCCCCTGTCATGATGGCCTGTTGTCCCGAAGGGGGTCGGGCGAGGCGGAGGGGCAGCTAGTGGGCCCATACCCAGCATGGGTCGGGCAAGGCGGACGCCTCCGCCTACTACGGTATTATCGCCTAACCCTCGTTCGGTCGGGCGAGGCGGAGGAGCTCGTCCGACCCCAGTTGCCTCATCCTCAGCGATAGAACAATGTGGGCTGCGATGTGTTGGACTGTAGCTGGGCCATATTTCAGCCACAGCTGGGCCTTAGCCGCGACGTTGGCGTGGCCCGGCTGCCTGGTGGGCTACCGAGTGGGCTGCCCAGGAATTAGCGTCCATCTGGTTTTAGGAGTCTTATCTTCGTGGTTAAGACGCCCCGGATATTTATATCCGACACCAATGTTTTACTTCCAATAGTGAGATCCATAGAAATAACTCCTTTAGCACTCGTATCATCATCTCCTCCAACACCATTGAAAGTCATATTGGCCTTGATCAACTCATCATTTGAATATCTGAATTTCTTGAATAAAGAACACGGCATCAAGTTGACTACTACCCCACTATCAACCAGCTTTCGAGAAATTGACCTCCTATTGATATGACCCTTCATATACAGAAGTTTTAGATGATTACCATCATTTTTGGGCATTTGAAAATAGCTTCTTGCCGCTCAAAATCAAATTAAGCCATCACCTCCTCCGGAATAGTGTGATAATCCGAAGACAAACACACCACATTAAAATGAACGTTCATGTGCTCAGGAGATGACTCATAATCAACAAACTATTCGCCATCCATGTTTTGAGGATCCGATGACAATTTTTGTCAAAAGAATAAGGGATGAAAACCTCAAAAATAGGGCAAACTTTCATTGTGCCGGGAAAAACATATTTGACCGCTTCTGGAATCGATCTAACTACTTCGAGCGCCGAAGAAATCTGTCTGACCGGTTTTGTATCCCGTCTAACTGCTTGTGCCTCTAGGTCTTCACCAATCTTGAGTTTTCACTCTTTGCTTTGAGAGATCATCGGTCTGTATTTGTGGAACTGCTCATCCCTCTGTTTTTCTATCTCGTTCTCCTTTTGTTCCTGGAAATAAAGTCAGTGCTGCTTTCTCTTTTGTGTGCGAGTCAAATCTGGAGGAGACCATCTAGGCCAGAAGTATTGATAAGTATCAACATTAGCTTTACTATTCTCACCTGATTAGCGATAATATTTTTCTGTACTGACGTCTTGACCTCATTAATAATAACAACCGGTCTTTTGTCATCATCCTTAGGAACCATGTTAATGCCCCCAACCTATATAACATCATCACTGGTGGTCCTCTTTGGGTCGACATCCATCTTCTGAAAAGTTTCTTCCTTCTTCTTAATACGATATACCTATTTAGGAGAAGAATCTTATTTGCTCTAAGCAAACGGGTCAGATCGGTTTGGGGATTCAGTCATACCAGATTTTTCCCACTGATTCCAACCTGATTGGCGAGGCGCCAAATGGTTATACGAGATGCACTCTTGTACTATCAGGGATACACCCCCAGGTATCACCAGGACTCAGAGTGGCCACACCAGCAGGGGGTGGCCCAGTACGGAGCTTACTCAAAAGTTGGACTAGCCCAACTAGTAGGGGGTGGCCTAGTCAGAGCGCTTCTGGGCTGGACCCACTAGTCAGGGTGGCCTACCTTGGAGGATTGATGCATGGGACACGGGACAAGACGGCATTATCCGCACTAAGGTCACCAATTATGATAAACTAGTTGGGTATTTAGGAAAAGATCTTTGTAATCATTAAAGAATCAAATTCTTGTAATCCGGATATTTTACTATCCCCAACCGATTTGAACAACACACCATTTCTCCGACTCGGACTTGAACCAAGATAAGTCATGTCTTAATATCTCTAGAATAATTTTCGGTCACCACAGATCTTCATATGTCTTTATTGTTATTACTTACTACCCTCGGTATGTTTTCGACCACTTATACAGCTTGTGCGCTACACGAGCAGTCGGGCTATGGCCGACGGGCGCACATTCTGCATTTTCTTCATTATTTATTTCTTCTATCACTCTTGTACAAGTCACTAAATTACTCGGGGTGCACATGTCTTAATTAGTGAAACTTCAACTCTTCTGTAAGCCTACGTTTCTACACGTGCATGCGGCCACGTTCCCAGCACTATGGGCTACGACTATCGGGGATCAGGTGCATAAACATAACAGGATAACTACCTGAGGAAATTAATAGACTTAAAAAGCTAGAAGTAGAATCTTTTACATACATCATGTAATAATTTCCTTCTAAATTAGTATGTGTTACACCAAATACTGCATATCCTTCATGTTTTTATTGCAAGACCAAAGTTTGGATCGCCGAGCTTGCTTCCAACGCTCGGCAGCTAGACTAACTCAGCCACTAGCGAGTGCTTTTTAGTACTAGGGTTGGTGCTACGCTTCACCATGATCGCTAGCCGAGTGCTTTTCAGACTTGGGTTGGTGCTAAGCTCCAAGTTGGTCGCTAGCCGAGGGCTCTTTAGTACTCTCGTTAGCGCCACGCTCTACGACGATCGCTAGCCGAGTGCTTGCTACGCTTCATGACAAAGATGAAGACTCGGCGTGCCTCATACAACTCGATCAGCCCTCAAGCTCGATGACTGAGCGCAGGGGCGATTACTCGACATGCCTTGGACTGCTCGACTCGGCCCTCGCGCTCGAGGGCTAGGCGCCTAGACGACTACTCTGCGTGCCTCGTACGGCTCGACTGGCCTCATGCTTGGGGCTGGGCGCTAGGACAATTACTCAACATACCTTGGACAGCTCAACTCAGCCCTCGCGCTCGAGGGCTGGGAGCTAGTATGACTATTCGGCGTGCCTCGGATGGCTCGACTTGGCCCTCGCGCTTGGGGGTTGGGTGATGGGACGACAACTCAGCATGCCTCGGGCGGCTCGACTTGGCCCTCGTGCTCGGGGGCTGGGCGCCGAAATTAATGTCGAACGATCATGGCACATGCTCCTTGGATTAGTCATGAGTCGATTTCTATGGAGTTGCCTTAAGGCACAGGAGCTACGGCGAATGGGCGCGCCTACGTGGTGCTCCCGTTGATTCATTCAGCTAAGATGACTACATGAAGGCAACTAACCCTAGAGCCGACTTCTATGAAGTCGGCTTAAGGCTCAAGGGTGGTCCCATGGACCCGCCTTGCCCTAAGAATTATACAAGGGCAATATCTTTGTGTTTCCAAATATCTACAAATTCTCACCTAAAGGGGAAAAAGGAGATAATGGAAACACTTGTTTTGATACTTGATTTGACTCTTAACAAGAGAAATAGAAGAATAAGAGAAAATTGACAAATCACTAGTTATCTCTTGGATATTATGGGCAACTCAAATCAAGACCTCAGTCTATTTTTTCCACTCTAATCTTCACTATTCTTTCTCTCTCTTCAAGGTGTATTGTGTATATCATGTCGTTACTTGGTAGAGATCTGTAATTAAACCGAATTTATCTATCTTGCTCTCATCATCTTCCTCTCCATCACTGAGGATCATTCCTTCTTCATTATTATCTTCATCCTTATCATCACCATGGTGCGCCTCTTGGTCATCCTCTTCATCCTCTCCATATCTAGAGAGTGCTCCTTCTTCATCTGCTTCTTCCTCCTTGACACCACCATAGGGTGTTTGTTCTTTGTCTTGTTCCTTCTTGTCATCACAACGACACTCTTCTTCATCTTGTTCCTCCTTGACATCACCATGGACTGCTCCTTTCCTATTCTCTTCCCTTGCTATGGTCAAACAGGCATTCATGGAGCATAAGGAGGCAATGAAGGACAAATCAAAGCACTACACACTATTGGCATTTACAATAGCAAGTGCTATCATTATAGTAAACATATTTGAGAGGAGGTATGGGATGTTTGCTAAAAGGAGAAAGGTTGTGAAGTTAGTAAGATGAGGTGGCAGAAAAGCATCTAGTTACCACTAGTTATCAATGCATAAGGAAACATCCCCACTAAACTAATGCAAGAAAATGGAATGATACTCCGGACCAATGCCTTGTTACTAATTACCCATTGATTATGCATTAAACAATCCTTGTTGCTAGAAAAACAAAAGACTGCAATATAGGGAACAAGACCCAATACCCCTTTACACATTAATCTTACATGCATTAGTAGCTGCATGAGCCTAACATCGCTATAAACCTAACACGGTGGCCACGTTAAATAAAACAAGGACTAGTTGATTCTATACTGTCATATCCAATGCATGCCCCTCCTACTTAGGGGTGAATTAAAAATAAAATCTAGTGCGTGGTGGTGGACTGATATTGTGTGGGTGCGGGGGAGCGTGCTGGAGGGATAAGATCCACCATCACTCCTATTTATGGAAAGGATATTGGAGATGTCTCATGGCTTGGGTGACACCTCATTTACATATTGCTAAAAAGTGTAGCAGGGAATAATTAATAGAAAATATCTCATCGCGCCCTTGCCTTGGCATCCTCTATTGCACCCCGGTCGCAATGCCACTACTGTTGTAGGGTTGCATGTAGGGATGGATTCGGATCGGATACGCATGGAATCGAATCCGAATATCACCCTTTACCATATTTTAATTCGAATACAAATCAAATACAAATCTTGTCGGATACGAATATGGATGCGAATGTTGTCCATTCTTATCGGATACGAATACAAAACGAATACATCGAATACGGATTCGCATTCAGATAGATGGCTTCATCACGTGTTAATTCTTCACGGATACGGATAATATTGGATATTCCACATTTTATTCGAATACGAATATGGATTCGGATAGAGAAAAGTAACAAAAAAATGAATTCAGATATTTCCATTTAACATCCATATTAAAATTGAATACGAATATGTATATCCACATTGATGTTTTAGTCAAATACGAATACGGATAATTCGGATGTCTGAACATCCGAATCCATCCCTAGTTGCATGCACTCATCATTCCCTGATGATGCCTGCCCCATTGATCATACCACCTAGGTCATTTTCACCTGCTTGTAGGTTATCACCTCCTCAACACTCGACTCGCGAATGCGTCATTGTTGCATGAGCCTTCGTGCCCATTCTCCCCCATACACTACTTCCAGGAGAGAGAGATGAAAAGGAAAGGAACAAAAATAGATTGATCTGCTAACATGTGAGTCCCATATGTCAGAGTAGATATAAGGGGATCCGTTGCAGAAACCACGCTCAATATCTAGATATTGTTAAAGAGGATTTCCCAATAATTAACTAGGTTGTTGACGCAGAAATCAGGTCAACACACGAAAGCGCTAGAACGCGCAGCACGTAACACGATAAACCCGCGACCTCCCTGCGCCGACCAGCCAGACCGGTCAGGGGCACCGATCAGACCGGTGACCGTCGGAGAATCGGGGGTAAACCCTAAAACACGCCTCCCGGAAGGATCCGTCAGGGAGAACGCGATCAGGGGTGCCCTAGGGTCGGCAGGCCACCTAGGACGCCTTCAAACGTCGTGGAGACGCAGAAAGAACAACAAGTAGGGTTGGAAAAGCTAGGGTTTGGAGATGCAAAAAGTAAAGGATAAAAGTAGTAAAATTGATAGATTCGATTGTTGTGTGTTCAATCGGCCGAATCCCCTTATATTTATAGGGAAGGTAGGTCTTGTCCCGCAAGGAAACCAAGTTACAACTCGTTACAATCTCAGAATCCCAAAATAAGAGTCCTAGTCAGATTACAACTCGGGTAACCGGTCTGACCGGTCCCCCACACCGGTCAGACCGGTCTGGGTGCCGAATTTCGCCTTTTTGCATGTTTTGCTCCACCACCGACTCTTGCGATCCTCCAAGTCTTCAAGCACCGCAATATCCTGTCATCCCAGAGAATATGCCATCTTCCACGCCTTGCACCAAATCTTGCGGTCCTCCAGATCTCCCAGCACCGCAATAGTCGATCAATCCAGAGACTATGTCACTTTTATCGCACTAGGACTCATCGTTACGGTCATTCAAGCTAGCACCGCAACTTCACATGCCGAACCGGTCTGACCGGTCAGGCTAACCGGTCTGACCGGTCGGCCCTGACTCGTGCCAATTTTGGTTGTCAACATATGCCCCCCTGTTTTTTTGGTAAAGCTTGCGTACCATAAAACACATCAGCACCAAAATTGTCACCTAAGGACGATGTTTTAACAGAATTCATCGGCCATTATATTTTTCTAAGGGCGATATCCAAATATCGGCCATATGCCACTTCATGCCTCTTGCCAAACACTTGGATAGTACTTCTTCAAGTACCTCCCATTCAGTGCCTTAGGCAAACGTCCTCCTTGCAGCGTCTCCACCATATAGGAATTTCCGCCATTGATCTTGAATACTCGATAAGGACCTTCCCAACTCGGAGACCACTTGCCGAATTTATTATCTCTAGTACCAAGTGGCAAAATTGTCTTCCATACTAGATCACCAACTTGAAAAGTCTTCTCTTTACTCGGATCTTGTCTTTCTCAATTTCCTTAAGAGCTTGTAAATGCTTATCGGTCACTTCATCAATGTTGTCCATCATCAAGTCATAATATTCACCAACCGAAAGCTTATTCTGTCTAGCAAGTCTGCAAGCATCCAGATTTACCTCAACGGGCAAAACGGCGTCTTGACCATAAACAAGCTCAAAAGGAGTGACTTTGGTAGCACCATGTCTAGATATGTGATGAGCCTATAAAGCTTCAGACAAGACTTCATGCCATCTTCAGGGATTCTCCTCTATCTTCTTCTTAATCAACTTAATCAAAGTTTTATTACTAGAATCAGCCTGACCATTGGCCTGAGCATAGTATGGAGATGAATTGAGCAACTTGATCTTATACATATCGGCAAAAACTCGCACTTCTTTAGACATAAAAGAAGTACCTTGATCCGTAGTTAAAGTTTGTGGAATACCGAATCTATGAATAATATGCTCAGTAATAAACTCAATTACCTCCTTATGAGTCATATTCTTGAGAGGAACAGTTTCGGTCCATTTAGTGAAGTAATCCGTAGCAACTAACACGAAGCGGTGTCCCTTTGAAGAAGGATGAATCTCTCCAATAAAGTCCAGTCTCCATCCTCGGAAAGGCCATGGTTTAATAATTGTTGGATGTTTGGACCCGGCAGTCCACACAGGGTAGCCTACGTGGTTGATTTGTTGAGGGACAGATCGAGGATCAGAAGCCGATGGTAACACAAGACGCAAGGATTGAACAGGTTCGGGCCGTCGAGATGACGTAATACCCTACGTCCTGTGTTGGAGGTGATTGTATTGCTGTGTATGAAGTTCCTGAAGGATCTCCGTAGTTGGGTTCTGTCCTAGGTTGAATGATTGCTCGTGTTCTGGAGGGGGTCTCAAGGCGCCTTATATAGTCCGGCTGCCTTGAGTTACAAGTCGGCTAGAGATCGTAACCTACCCGAAATACAAGGATCTGATCCTATAACGATTACAGATATCTTTCCCTAGAATTCCGGCTAGTTTATCTTGATCTCCGAGCTTCTTGCGGGATACGCCGCCTGCTTCCTTGCCGCGCGTGCCGTCACGCCCATCCGGCTCGTCCGACTGGTGGGCCTCACGACTGGTGGGCCTCCCAGTCTGACAAACCGATCCAGTTGCACTCGGATTAGGCTGCCCCTTGCTGGTTGGACCAATCCGCCTTCTGGGTACCCCTGGGGGTCTACCCCCGACAAGCCCCCGAGTACTACGTGGTTGAGAGACAAGTCGGCGAGGTTGTGCTGTCTGATGAGCGTCGAGCCTGCTGCAGTTGGAAGCGAAACCGCGTGATACTGGAGAGAAAAGAGCCGTCTGCAACGGATGCGCCACGAGGTGCGTCCGTTGGCCGTAGCCCCCGAGCCTTTAAGCGATTTCGAAGGAATCGGTCCAAGGGTTAGTAGCCTTCTTCTGAGGTCACCGAATGATCAACGGATGCGCCGCGAGGTGCGTCCGTTGGCCGTAGCCCCCGAGCCTTGAAGCGATTCCGAAGGAATCGGTTCAAGGGTTAGTCAAGAAGCATCTGGCTAAACCATCCGGCGTTAATTTCGGCGTCCAGCCCCCGAGCGTGAGGGCCAGCGGAGTCCTACGAGACACGCCGAGCAGTCGTCGCGGCGCCAGCCCCCGAGCGTGAGGGCTGAGCACGCCGAGTAGTCGTCCCGACGCCAGCCCCCGAGCGTGAGGGCTGAGCACGCCGAGTAGTCGTCCCGGCGCCAGCCCCCGAGCGTGAGGGCTGAGCACGCCGAGTAGTCACCCAAACCCTGCAACAAAGTAAAATTTCGAGAGGAGAAAGCATTCGGCGATATGTAATGTTAATGAACTCCGCTTCCTGCTTTTAAGTCTATTAATTTCTCCGGGTAGTTAGCCTGTTACGTTTATGCACCTGATCCCCGATAGCCATAGTCCATGGCGCAGGGAGCTGGGCCGCGTGCACGCGTAGGAGCGTAGGCGTACGGAAGAGTCGAGGTTTCACGGATTAAGGCGTGTGCTCCCGAGTACTTTAGCGACTTGTTTTAAAGCTCGCGGAATTGACGAAGTTAATCGATTGATACTTATCTTGGCGAAAGGTTCGAGTCCCGGAGGATTCCTTCTCTGTCAGGTATGCCAAAGGAGAGGCAGGCAAAGCGGTGTCGTATCTGAGACGCGGCGTCAGGAATAGTGTTCCCGTGATTGCACAGGGCGCTCCCGTGGTCGAGTGGAGCCAAAGGCGATAAGGGTGACCTGTGTATCTTCGGTCTGAAGGGGAGACGCGTGGCGCGGAGTCCGCGCTCGTCATCGTGGAGGAAATCTCTCGTCCTCCGGTGACCAGGGGCTATAAATACCCGTCGGGGAGCCTGAGCTGCTACCCAAGAGTGAATAGATATAGGATCGTTGCAGTCAATATGCCGGAGGCTCATTGTTGGGTTCATCCACCGGGGAGTGTTCATGGAGTCAACATGGTATGGTGCTAGAAGAGTGCTTGCGAAGGACCTGAGGCGTT
>CM014276.1:25929955-26004216 GCA_004135705.1 Alloteropsis semialata | reverse complement strand
GCCCCAGGCCGTCATCTTGGCGGTTGATGTGTTTGATGTTTGTAACCGGCGCAAGTCCGGCTCCGTTGTAACTGTATTTCCTGCAAAAGGATTGCATTGTCTGTCGCAATTTGTTCGCAGCGTCAGTTCCCGAGCGTTTCGGGGCTGATCGAGCCCGCATGGCGCGCTGCTTTTGATGTGGCGCCAGCCCCCGAGTCCGAGTGCTGGTCGAACCTTAGCGGTACGCCTTCAGTTCTGCAGTGTTGGCTTCCGAGTGGTTCGGAGCCAATCGAGCCCGAGAGGCGCACTGACTTAACCGTGGCGCCAGCCCCCGAGTAGGAGCGCTGTTCGAGTCTTAGCGGCACGCCACTTGATTTGTAGTGTCGGCTCCCGAGTGGTTCGAGGCCAATCGAGCCCGAGAGGCACACTGTCTTGAACGCGGCGTCAGCCCCCGAGCGTGGGAGCTGTTCGAGCCTTAGCGGCACACCACTGGGTTTGCAGTGTTGGCTCCCGAGTAGTTCGGGGCCAATCGAGCCCGAGAGGCACACTGGCTTTGTTACGGCGCCAGCCCCCGAGCGTGGGAGCTGTTTGAGCCTTAGCGGCACGCCGACTTCCTTGTTTTGCTCGAGTGCTTTGGAACCGTTTTTTACCGTTGACGCCCGACGCGTAACGGAAGGCGAAGCGCCCAACGGCTCTTTTTACCGTTTCGCCCGCCCCCGCTAATCGTGTTATCTCGCGGTAATTTCGGGCATCAAGGCGCGCTATAAAGGGTGAGGGTTAGACCCGGAGGGAAATCTTCCCATTCCCAGATCCGTCCTCCCTGTTCTTCGCTTTTCATCCCGCCGCCACCAAAGCTCCCATTGCTCGTCAACCCATTGTGCGATCTTAGCCACCACGGGGAGTGTAGTCTCGTTGATGCGATCGAAGACCCCTGCCGTTAGATCCATGGCGGGGAGGAAGAAGCTCGCTGGCGTCCCCAAGTCTGACAAGATCCCCTCCCCTGTCCTCGCGTGGGTGCGGGGGAAGGTGACCACAGAAATGCTGGAGGAGATGGTGGAGCGGAGCATCCTCCCGCCTCAGGCCGTGGCGGAGTGGCGGCCGAGCGCCGGAGAGGTGTTCCCGTCGGAGAACTCCGGCGAGCTGGTCCTTTTCAAGCCTTTCTTCGAGGCGGGACTCGGCTTGCCTACGGGGGCGTTTTTCCGAGGATTGCTGCATTACTATGGGATCGAGGCCATCAACCTCAACCCCAACTCCATCATGGCGATCTCGGTCTTCATTCATCTCTGCGAGGCGTATCTGGGGATCTCTCCCCATTTCAACTTGTGGAGATATTTGTACTGGCTGAAGCCCCAGCCGAGTGAAGAGAAGATGGTGGTGGTTGGAGGCGCTGGATTTACGCTGCGTCAAGGGCGGAAGGATGAGTACTTCGACATCGCCCTCAACACCTCCAACAAAGGATGCAAAGCCGAGTGGTTCTATGTCGGGAACCACGAGCCGGCGATCCCCTGCCACACCGGAGAGCGGCCGAAGGTTAGGGATTGCTGGAATGAGCTTCCTGACGCCTCCGAGATGGATGAGGTGGACGAGCTCCTTGTGTTGATCAAGGAGCTTAAGGAGGTCAAGCATCTGACGGCGATTGGTATCGCCTGCAACTTCAGCAGGCGGCTGATCCAGCCGATCCAGGAGCGGAAGCACCCGAGCTACGAGTACTCGGGCCGGGATGATCCCACTCGGGTTGCCAACCGCACCGTGAGCAAGGAGGAGATGAAGGCGCGCGTGGGCGGGTTCTTCCTCGGCCACGTGTCGGAGAAGGACCAGCCGCGCCCTTTTTCACTGAAGAGGCCTCCACCACCAGTAAGTTGCCATTCCGAGTGCTTTTGAATGTTCTTTCTTGACGTAATTTTTGGTTTCATCCGTTGGCCGTCTGATTTTGCGTCTTCTCTTGCGCAGGATCGAGTCTTCGAATACTTCTCTGCTGCCCCACTTCCGGAGGACTTCACGAGGAAAGTGATTCTCGAGGACGCGCCTCCGGCTGCGCGGCACTCGGGCAGAGGGGGCGGTTGAACCGCCTGCTCCCCGCATATGGGCACCCAGTGACACGGAGGGCTCCCTGAGTCCTTCGGATGAGGAGGTGGTGGAGGACCATCCGCGGAAGCGCCGGGCGGCTGTGGCGAAACGGAACAATCGCGGGGGCGGCATTTCCCAGCGGGCGGTGGCGGTTGATGATGGGGCGGCCGACGACTCGGCAACGTTGTCGGATGAAGCGCCCTCCGTCCGGGATGCAGTGGCGGGTACGGTGCCGCCGCCTCCCAAGCGGAGGCGCACGAAGAAGGTGGCGGCGAAGAAATCGGACGCGCAGCCGGCTCAGCGGCCGACTGCGGGTTCGGACGCTGATGTTGACGAGCCGGGACATGATTCCCCAGCCGTCATGGAGGAAGAGGAGAAGGACGAGGCGGTACCCGACGAGGTGTTCCAGGAGCAGGAGCACGCCCGGGCCATGGGCGTCTCGGTGGAGGAGAGGCGGCGCAGGGTGGCGGAGACGCTTGTGCAGGCCACGGCGGATGCAATGCCAGTCTCCGATTTGGGGACCAGGCCAATCCTCGTGGCGGCTTCGGCGCAGCGGCGTCCTAAGCTCCCTGTCTTCCGGCCCCGAGTCGCGGTGGTGAAGAGTACTCGGTGAGTTATCGGCTTTGCGTTTCTTCTTGTTATCATTTATCTCCGAGTTCTTGTTTTAACTTCCGAGTGCTTTTTTGCAGCAAAGCCTCCGATCTTGACGGCGAGGCGGCCAGCGGGAAGGCTCCATCGGCTGATCTCCCGCGAGGTTCGAGTTCTCCTCCGGCCGCACCCGTTGGCGGATCCTCCTCGGGTGCTACGCCTGAGGTGGCGAATTCGGCCGAGGGATCGTCAGCGGCGCAGCCGCAGGAAGCGCCAGCGGGGCCTGCCCTGGAGGTGATCATGGAGACGCCGGCGGCCGACATCGTGCAGGACGGAGAAGGCGATGCGGTGATCGCATCAGGCGGCGGTGCTAGGGACCCCGTCCTCCCCGTGGTGACCCAGGCCTCGCCCGCCGTCGTGGGGGACACTGCTCGGGGAAAGACCCAGGAGGAGGAGTTCCAGAAGAAGTCGGGCACCACGGGGGCTATTATTGTCCCCGGGGCTGACTATATTGCGGAGAAGGAGGGCTCGGTCATCGCCGAGCTTCAAATTGCTGTCGACCACGCCTAGCGCCTTGCAGCGGTTAGATGCTTCCCCTGTCTTGTTGATCTCTTCTTTTTCCTTATTGGTTTTCTGAGTTCTTCACTTTTGCGGATGGTTGTAGAAATTGGCTACGCTCCGGCAGTCGCGCCTTATGCAGACCCGGGACGCGGAGTCGGCGCTCCGGCGCACGGCGAAGGCGGAAGCAGAGCTCAAACAGGTCAAGCGTCAGCGTGACGCTGCCAAGAAGAGCTTGAACGACGCCATTGTGGAGCATCGCCACAGTCTTCATCGTAAGGCCCTCTCCTTGTAGTTCCTGAGTAGTTGCTGAACTGTGAGAATTTACAGTGCTGTTTTCATCCTGACCGAGTGCTTCCTTGCCTTTCCAGAGAAGGAGATGGAGAGGGACCGTCACATCAATGAGCTGAAGGAGCTGCGATTTGCAAACATAACTCTGCAGCAGTCGGAGCAGGTGATGGCGGGCAAGCTGAAGCAGGAGCAGGACTTCCGGAAAGGTGCGGACATGACGATGCTCCAGGCCATGTATACAATTCAGAATAACTCTCAAATCATAACAGGCTTGGAGCAAGATCTGACATCGGCGCATCTGGCCCTGACGGAGGTCAACGAGGCGGCGAGGGACCTGCTGCACTCCGTGGCCCCGGAGGAGGGTGAGCCGACTGCCTTAGTCGCGCGTCTTCAAGCTGCGCCAATCCGCATCACCGAGCTGATCAAGGAATCGGCCGTTGTGTGTGCGAACGACGCCTTGGCGCGTGTTCGGACACTATACCCGCGGATTGACCTTGCGCCGGTTGGCGATGGGGTGGCGGTGAACGCCACGACGGAGCAGGTTGATGCGGCGATGGCTGAAACTCGCCCAATCGCCGAGAAAGTTGGCGAGGCTCTCAAGTTTGAGTAGTGTCCTGTATTCTGTAGCAGAGTGGTGTAAACTTTTGTACATACAAGTAGTCAGAAACAAGTAAAACAAGAATGTTGGATACTTTGTTTTATGTGTTAGTGTTGCCCGAGTAGCTTTTGGCTGAAATGTGCTTTTCCCTTTGCTTCACTTATCCTAAGTTCATAACGTTGAGAGCAGATCCCGTGCACGTGTAGAAGGCTTAGGCGTCGTTCCAGGCCCGGTTACACAGCATTTAGTTAAGAACTACTCGGGAACGGAGTGATTCCAAGAGGTTTTGCAAGGAGAACAAATATACGAAGGAAAAGGCATATACTATTATTGAACTTTGTGATACATAGCTTTTTCATGGGTAGAATTGGCGTAAATGCTCTATGTTCCACGGGTGTGGGACCTCGGTGCCATCCTCATATTGGAGACGAAAAGTACCCGGACATATGACCTGAGTCACGATGGACGGGCCTTCCCATGGGGTGTCGGATGTTTGGACCCGGCAGTCCACACAGGGTAGCCTACGTGGTTGATTTGTTGAGGGACAGATCGAGGATCAGAAGCCGATGGTAACACAAGACGCAAGGATTGAACAGGTTCGGGCCGTCAGGATGACGTAATACCCTACGTCCTGTGTTGGGGGTGATTGTATTGCTGTGTATGAAGTTCCTGAAGGATCTCCGTAGTTGGGTTCTGTCCTAGGTTGGATGATTGCTCGTGATATCGTGTTCTGGAGGGGGGTCTCAAGGCGCCTTATATAGTCCGGCTGCCTTGAGTTACAAGTCGGCTAGAGATCATAACCTACCCGAAATACAAGGATGCGATCCTATAACGATTACAGATATCTTTCCCTATAATTCCGGCTAGTTTATCTTGATCTCCGAGCTTCTTGCGGGATACGCCATCTGCTTCCTTGCCGCGCGCGTCGTCGTAGTCATCTGGTTCGCCCGACTGGTGGGCCTCCCGACTGGTGGGCCACCCAGTCTGACAAACCGATCCAGTTGCACTCGGATTGGGCCGCCCCTTGCTGGTTGGGCCAATCCGCCTTCTGGGTACCCCTGGGGGTCTACCCCCGACAAGCCCCCGAGTAGTACGTAGTTGAGAGACAAGTCGGCGAGGTCGTGCTGTCTGACGAGCGTCGAGCCTGCTGCAGTTGGAAGCGAAACCGCGTGATACTGGAGAGAAAAGAGAGCTGTCTGCAACAGATGCGCCGCGAGGTGCGTCCGTTGGCCGTAGCCCCCGAGCCTTGAAGCGATTCCGGAGGAATCGGTCCAAGGGTTTGTAGCCTTGTTTTGATCATCTTCATCGTGGTCGCCAGACAATCAACGGATGCGCCACGAGGTGCGTCCGTTGGCCGTAGCCCCCGAGCCTTAAGGCGATTCCGTAGGAATCGGCTCAAGGCTTAACCGAGGAGCATCTGTCTAAATCATCCGGCGTTAATTTCGGCGTCCAGCCCCCGTGCGTGAGGACCGGCGGAGTCCCGCGAGACACACCGAGTAGTCGTCCCAGCGCCAAGCCCCCGAGCGTGAGGGCTGAGCACGCCGAGTAGTCGTCCCGACGCCAGCCCCCGAGCGCGAGGGCCGAGTCAAGAGTCCATCAAGTCTTCGTCTTCCTCGTCATGCGGTAGCACCAGCCCAGTACTCAAAAGCACTCAGCTAGCGATCCTTGTGGAGTGTAGCGTCAGCCTGAGTGCTGCAAAGCACTCGGTTAGCGACCGTCGTGGTGTGTAGTACCAGCCCGAGTACTGACTGACTCGAGTACTCAGCTGGCGGCGATGCCGGAGTGGTCCAGCCCCCGAGCGTAACAGGCAAGCTCGGGATCCAAACCTGTGCCCTGCAATGAAGATATGAAGGATAGGTAGTATATGGTGTAGCAAATACTGATTCTGGAGAAAAACATTCGGCGTTGTATGTAATAGAATTTCTATTTCCAACTCTTTAAGTCTATTAATTTCCTCGGGCAGTTAACCTGTTACGTTTATGCACCTGATCCCCGATAGCCGTAGTCCATAGCGCAGGGAGCTAGGCCGCATGCACGCGTAGTAACGTAGGCGTACGGAAGAGTCGAGGCTTCACGGATTAAGGCGTGTGCTTCCCAAGTACTTTAGCGACTTGTACAAGAGTGGAAAAAGAAATAAACGATGGAGAAAAAATGCAATATGCGTCCGTTGGGTGTAGCCCGACTGCTCGTGTAGCGCTCGGGCTGTATAAGCAGTCGGGAACAAACCAAGGGTAGTCGGCGATGATCATGGAGACATGTATATGGAGATACGTGGTGACCGAAAAATATTGTGAAAATATTAAAGTATGACTTAGCTTGATTTATGTCAGAGTTGGAGAATTGGCATGTCGTTGCCGAACGTTGGTATGAAGCCTCAGACATCGTTGCCGACTTGCCGTCGTGGTGGACGAGATTGCCGATAATGTCGAAGAGTCGGTGTTGTGGTGCGCTTGGAAGCCAAACACCTCAAGCATTGTACAAGTCGTCGAGGTTGTGGTATTGTATCTGACGGAATCGCCAGCGACTTGACGGAGAACCGGCGAAGATGGAATTGTCTCCTCAGGCAGCAGTCCGGCAGCCCACCCATGCACGCACATATACGCAAACGAGAAAGATTAAAAAATAACTAGGAATCCATGCGTACGTGTACAGGGAACAGGAGAGAAATATTGGCTAGAAAAATTAAAGCCTTATCCGTTTAGATTTCGGCAATCGGTGAATCTCCCAGTGAATTGAGCGGTGCGGCGGAGCAACTTTTCCACGCGGAAGATGATCTTGAGGTCGATGCCGGCAGAGCTCCAGCAGATAAACTCGTGGTGGTCCATGGGGAATCTGCATCGATGCATGCGTTCGCCCTCCATCCATCGAACCAACGTACACACGACTAGGAATAGCATAGATTAGAATAATATATTCCAAGCAAATGGTAAGGTACAGGACTCAGATTAGATCGGCCATTAGAGATAAAAAAAATAGAACAGAATCTTCCCTGTACGGTTGCTGCGCATGTACGACGAATCGGGACTTGATTTTCATGGCGAGGATTGCCGGTTTGCCGGCGGCGGAGTCGGACGCTCGTGCGAGGGACGCTGGTCGTGCAGCGTCACACCGGCGTCGAAAACTTGTCTTTGGATGGATCTGCCATCGAGCTTGCAGATTGATCTCGTCGATCAACCCCTACCTGGCGCGCCAACTGTCGGATGTTTGGACCCGGCAGTCCACACAGGGTAGCCTACGTGGTTGATTTGTTGAGGGACAGATCGAGGATCAGAAGCCGATGGTAACACAAGACGCAAGGATTGAACAGGTTCGGGCCGTCGAGATGACGTAATACCCTACGTCCTGTGTTGGGGGTGATTGTATTGCTGTGTATGAAGTTCCTGAAGGATCTCCGTAGTTGGGTTCTGTCCTAGGTTGGATGATTGCTCGTGATGTCGTGTTCTGGAGGGGGGTCTCAAGGCGCCTTATATAGTCCGGCTGCCTTGAGTTACAAGTCGGCTAGAGATCATAACCTACCCGAAATACAAGGATGCGATCCTATAACGATTACAGATATCTTTCCCTATAATTTCGGCTAGTTTATCTTGATCTCCGAGCTTCTTGCGGGATACGCCGTCTACTTCCTTGCCGCGCGCGTCGTCGTAGTCATCTGGTTCGCCCGACTGGTGGGCCTCCCGACTGGTGGGCCACCCAGTCTGACAAACCGATCTAGTTGCACTCGGATTGGGCCGCCCCTTGCTGGTTGGGCCAATCCGCCTTCTGGGTACCCCTGGGGGTCTACCCCCGACATGGGGCGGAGAGTTTGTGAACCCCTGCTGTGGATTGCACTCGGCGTAGGACGAGGTCACCAATGTTGAAGTCCCGTTGCTGGACGTTCTTGTCGTGGTAGCGTCGGAGTTGTTGCTGGTAGCGCGCGTGTTGTATGAGCGCGTTAACTCGGTGTTCTTCGATGGAGTCCAGGTCCACCTCGCGAGCTACCTCTGCTTCACCTTCGTCGTAGTTATCGATGCGCGGTGATCCAAAAGCGATGTCGGTGGGGAGGATTGCCTCGGAGCCGTAGACGAGGAAGAATGGAGTATGACCTGTTGCACGACTCGGCTGAGTCCTGAGTCCCCAGATGACTTGTGGTAGCTCTTGGTGCCACCGTCTGGCGAATTTCTTCAATGGGTCGAAGACTCTTGCTTTTAGTCCTTGGAGTATCATGGCGTTGGCTCGTTCCACCTGTCCGTTACATCTGGGGTGGGCGACGGAGGCGTAGTATACATCGATGCAGCTGTTCTCGCAAAAGTCCCAGAAGGCGGATCCAGTGAACTGTGTCCCCAAGTCGGTGATGATCCTGTTAGGGACTCCAAACCGGTGTGTGATTTCTTCGACGAAGGCGGCGGCTTGCTTTGATGTTGGAGTTCCGACGATGGCCTTGTACTCTATCCATTTGAAGAATTTATCGATGGCGACGAGGATGTGTGTGTAACCTCCCGGGGCTGCTCTAAATGGTCCCACCATGTCCAACCCCCAACAGGCGAATGGCCACGAGGGCGGGATGGTGCGTAGAGCTTGGGCCGGGAGATGTTTCTGCTTGGCGAAGAATTGGCACCCCTGGCACCGGCGGACGAGTGCTTTGGCGTCGGATACGGCGGTGGGCCAGAAGAACCCGGCTCGGTATGCTTTTCCGACTAGTGTTCCTGCAGCGGCGTGGCTTCCACAAACTCCCGAGTGGATGTCGTCAAGGATCTGGAGGCCAACTTCTTTCGTGACGCATTTGATGAACACTTGATTTGTGGCGGCTCGTCTGTACAAGGCGCCACCGACCACCACGTAGTTTTTGCTTCGGCGTTCCAGGATCTTTCGCTCCGTGGGGTCCTTTGGCACCTAGTTGTAGGCGAGGAAATCTATGAACTCGGCCATCCAGTCTTCTTCTTCAGCGTTAATGGCCAGCACCTCGCAGAGTTTCGGGGCAGGCTCTGGCTCGTCGCCCAACTCTTTAACCGAGGGTTTGAGGAGGCCTTGCACGAACACTCCCCCTGGAACTTCTGCGCGGGTGGATCCCAGCTTGGCGAGTGCATCAGCGGCGAGGTTGTTTTCCCGTGGGACGTGGTGGTATTCAACTCCGTAGAATTTCCCCTCCTGCTTATGCACTGCCTCGCAATAGGCGTTCATCCGCTCGCTGTGGCGATCCCACTCTTTGTTCACCTGGTTTATAACAACAGCAGAGTCGCCATAGACCAGGAGCCTCTTTATGCCTAGTGAGGTGGCGATGCGGAGCCCGTGGAGAATTGCTTCATACTCGGCGGCGTTGTTGGTGACGGGGAAACAAATTTGGAGGACGTATCGGAGCTGTTCCCTTTCGGCGAGATGAAGAGTACCCCGGCCCCTCCTCCATCGATCATCAGGGAGCCGTCAAAGTACATCTTCCAGTGTTCGCCGCTAGTGTCTTCTTTCGCGTCCTGGCTCTCGGTCCATTCGACGACGAAGTCGGCGAGGATCTGTGACCTGATGGCGGTGCGCGAGACGAAGTCTATGATGAAGGAGGCGAGCTCGACGGACCACTTGATGATTCGCCCTGTGACGTCTCTGTTGTGGAGGATTTCCTCGAGTGGAAATTGCGTGACCACCTTGATGCGATGCGCTTGGAAGTAATGCCGGAGTTTTCTTGATGTGATCAGCAGTGCATAGAGTAGCTTCTGCACCTGGGGATAGCGAGACTTGGATTCGCTGAGTACTTCGCTCACGTAGTAGACTGGTCGCTGCACTCGTTGCACCTTTCCTTCTTCCTCCCTTTCCACGACGATGACGGTGCTCACCACGTTGGTCGTGGCAGCGATGTACAGGAGTAGCGTTTCGTCGTTATGCGGAGCGGCGAGTACTGGTGGATTGGAGAGGTAGTTCTTGAGGTCGGTGAAAGCTTGCTGCGCCTCTTGGTTCCACTCGAACCTGTCGGTCTTCTTGAGGATCTTGAAGAACGGCAAGCCCTTATCCCCCAGCCGGGAGATGAATCGGCTCAAGGCCGCCATGCAACCATTCAGCTTTTGGATCTCTTTCTTCCCAGTCGGCGGTTTCATCCTCCGGATGGTGTCTATCTTCTCTGGGTTGGCTTGAATGCCTCTGTTGCTGACGATGAAACCGAGTAGTTTCCCTTTGGGTACGCCAAAGACGCACTTAGTCGGGTTCAGCCTCCAGTTGAGCCTGCGGAGATTGTTAAACGTTTCGGAGAGGTCGGCGATGAACTCGGCTTCGATCTTCGTCTTGATGACTATGTCGTCGACGTAGGCCTCGGCGTTGCGGCCGATCTGAGTGCCCAGGGTCAAGTTAATGGCCCTCTGGTAGGTGGCTCCGGCGTTGCGGAGGCCAAACGTCATCTTGGTGTAGCAGTAGGCGCTGATCGGAGTTATGAAGGATGTCTTCTCCTGGTCTTCTTCTTTCAGGGCGATCTGGTGGTAGCCGGAGTAACAATCAAGGAAGCATAGGAGTACGCATCCGGCGGTGGAGTCAACGACTTGGTCGATGCGGGGTAGGACGAAGGGGTCCTTAGGGCAGTGCCTGTTGAGATCCGTGTAGTCAACACACATTCTCCATTCATTATTCTTTTTTCTTACAAGGACTGGGTTAGCGAGCCAGTCAGGGTAAAAGACTTCTCTAATGAACCCGGTAGCTAACAGCCTTGTAATCTCTGCCCTAATGGCCTCCTTGCGGTCCTGCGCGAAGCGTCGGAGCTTTTGGCGAACTGGCTTGGCGTTCGCGTCAACCTTCAAGGAGTGCTCGACCACCTCCCTCGGAACACCTGGCATATCTGATGGAGTCCATGCAAATATATCGGCGTTGTCCCGGAGGAAGGCGACGAGCGCGCTTTCCTATTTGGGGTCGAGCCCTGATCCGATCAGGGCGGTTTTGGAGGAGTCGGAGAGCCCAAGTGAGATAGGGCGCACTTCTTCAGCCGGCTGCATTGTGGTCGGTGCGGCTCTTCGCTTGGAGGACTCGGGGATGGAGCCCGGGTCTCCTTGGAAGGTTCTTGCCTCGTGGACCACCTCCATCTGCAGCACGCTGTGTTCGATGCCGGTGCAGAGGGGGAGCCCTTCTTTGTCGCAGCCCTTGGAGAGGTGGACGTCGCTGCGGATGGAGAGGACGCCGTTTGGTGCTGGCATCTTCATCAGCAGATACGTGTAGTTGGGGATCGCCATGAACTTGGCGAGCATTGGTCTCCCCAGTATGGCGTGATAGGCGGTGGTGAAGTCGGCGACCTGGAAGTTGAGGTACTCGGTCCTGAAGTTGTCCTGATCGCCGAAGGTGACGGGCAGAGCAATCTGCCCGAGTGGTTTGGAGCCCTTGCCTGGGATCAGCCCGTAAAACGGGTGGAGAGAAGGAGTCAGGGCGTCGAGGCCGATGCCCATGTCCCTCAGCGTCTGGGCGAAGATGATGTTGAGCCCGCTCCCACCGTCGACGAGTACTTTGGTGAGGCGGGCGTTGTGCACGATCGGGCTGAGTACCAGCGGGTACTCGCCCACGTCGGAGACCTGGAACCACTGGTCCTCCCTGGAGAAGGTGATCGGCTGCTCGGACCAGCGGAGTGGTTGGATCGGCGATGTGTAGCAGGAGAATATCTCCCGGTCACGTACTTTCTCCCGGCGCTTGTCGTCTACGGGCGGCGGTCCTCCGAGGATGAAGTTCACCTGCCTGTCGACATTCGGGAAAGCAGGGTTCGCGGGAGCCCCTTTCCCCTTGTCGCCTTTGTCGTCGTCTCGTGGCGGCAGCTTCCCCTCCTTTTTCTTGTAGGCGTCGGCGAGCCCCATGCAGTCGATCATGCGATGCTTGGACTGCTTGTGGATGGGGCAGGGTCCTTGGAGCATCTTCTTGAAGTCAGCGCTGAAGTTGGACCGCGGGCGAGGGCCACTGCGATCCATGGCGGCGACGG
The DNA here is from genome assembly GCA_004135705.1 of Alloteropsis semialata. Classification (NCBI taxonomy): domain Eukaryota; kingdom Viridiplantae; phylum Streptophyta; class Magnoliopsida; order Poales; family Poaceae; genus Alloteropsis; species Alloteropsis semialata. The sequence goes on along the minus strand of CM014276.1, from coordinate 25,992,229 downwards.
TGAAGTCCCTCGAGCGCTTTCGGTCATCCCTCCTGCTTGGTTCAGGTCGGGGGCGGCGTGTGTCCTCCTTCTTCGGGCGGTCTTCTCGGCGAGGGGGACGATCATCGTCCCGAGTGCTTTTCTTGCCGTAGTGGAGGTGGACGGCCTCCTTGGTGCGTTCGCCATCTTGTTCACCCGGCCAAAGAACTCGCCGGAGGTCTTTGGCATGTCCTCGCAGAGGCGCTCGAAGACGACGGAGTCGGCGAGGCCATCGAGGAAGTAGCTGATGATCTCGGACTCGGAGCAGCCGGGAACTAAGTTCCGGTTTTCCATATACCGGTCGGTGTAGTCGCGGAGGCTCTCCCCGTGGTTCTGCTTCATCTTGCCCAGGTCCCAGGCGGTGCCTGGTCGGATGGAGCTCCCCTGGAAGTAGCTCTTGAACTTGTCGCAGAGGGTGTCCCAGCTGTCGATGGAGCCGGGCTCGAGGCTGTGAAGCCAGGTCAGCCCCACCTTGGTCATGGCGACGGGGAAGTAGGCACACATGGAGTCGTGGTCGCCGTTTACCGCGCGAATGGCGATGCTATACGTCCGGAGCCACATCGTCGGGTCCGCCTTCCCGTCATATTTTTCTATGCCTGTAGGTTTGAAGTTAGCAGGCATTCTAATGGATCTTACTCGGGCAGTGAATGCCGGGAAGCCGTCGCAGTCGTTGAGGTTCCCGACGTCCGCGTGTCCTGAGTCGGCGGAGTAGTCTTCCGGGGTGTGAGCCCGGGGTGGCCTGTCTTGTCCGAGTGGAGGCCCGTACTTGCGGTCGAATTCCCGGCGGCGCGCGGCCTCAGCGGCCTCAAGTTCTCGGCGTTGGCGCGCGTCGCGATCCAACCCTGGGGGCCGTGTTCACGATTGTACTCGGCGCGCCGTCGGAGCTCTTCCTCGTCCCTTCGCCGATGACGGTCGTCGAGGTTCCTTCGGAGATCGCGGTTGCGGAGTTGTTCGCGGAGGTCCCGAGGCTGGTCGACCACGTCGTGATCGGCTTCTCGGCGGCTGGCCGACTTGGAGTGGCGAGACGAGGAAGCAGGAGCCCTCTGGGCATTGATCATGCCCGTGGCTGCAGTCAGCCTTGCCTTGATCCGGTTGAGCTCCGGGGTTTCCGGGATCCCTTCCAGCTCTTGGTGCGCGGCGGCGAGGTTGGCTGACGGGGTGGCGTAAACACCCACGCCGCCAATTTCTTGGATGAAGTCGTCTTGGAGATTACGCGTGACCCTGGGGTTTCGGCGTTCTCACCGCGCGTCGCGGCGTCGTTGCTTCTCACCGTTGCGCCCGATCCTGGCGTTGCGGTGCGCTTGATCCTCGCCTTGGACCGTTGGCTCGTCGGCGGATATGTCGGAGACGAACATCTCCCGCTTGGCAGGCGTGATCCTCTTATTTGGAGGGAGGACACGTGTCACCCGCGGGAAAGTCGGGGTTGGTTCAGGTGGAGTCGACGTATCCTAAGGATGAGGATGCTGTGTTGCCGCAACGTCCGGAACAGATCCGATCTGGGTGGTCGTGACGTGATCGACCGCCCTGACCGCATCTGGGGAGTAGTCGGCGTTCACGCGTTCGCCGAGTGCTTGCTAGTAGACGGCCCCGCTGTTCTCGAGTCCCAGCGGGAATCGTCTCGGCGAGATGATGCTCTGACGAGCGGATTCGGTGAGTTCGATGCATTCACCGATGGAAGCAATGGCGTGGTCCATGTCCGCCTCGAACCGGCGTTGGCGTGCAGCCCATCGGCGCCTTCGCTCCTCGGGCGTCTGCTGCACCCTGCGTGGCGGAGGCGGAGTGGACGAAGCAGTCGGCGGTGCAAGAGGAAGCGTGTTCCCCTCGGATGGCGGGAGAACGACGCTGGCCGTCGCGGTCGCCGAGTTGTTGGCGATGGTTGGCGACGGAGCGGTGATGGTGACGATCCCGTCTGGCGTAGCGTCAAGTCGCGGCGCTGTCTCCTCCGGGGTGGCGTCACGGGTGAAGGAGAGCTCCCCTCGGGTCCGGCGGTGAAGACCATGGATCCGAAGAAGAACATAGCCCCCTCAGCGATGGAAATCTTCACGGATGCCGGCGTGATGACGGCGGAAGTGGATGCCATCGAGCTTGCAGATTGATCTCGTCGATCAACCCCTACCTGGCGCGCCAACTGTCGGATGTTTGGACCCGGCAGTCCACACAGGGTAGCCTACGTGGTTGATTTGTTGAGGGACAGATCGAGGATCAGAAGCGATGGTAACACAAGACGCAAGGATTGAACAGGTTCGGGCCGTCGAGATGACGTAATACCCTACGTCCTGTGTTGGGGGTGATTGTATTGCTGTGTATGAAGTTCCTGAAGGTTCTCCGTAGTTGGGTTCTGTCCTAGGTTGAATGATTGCTCGTGTTCTGGAGGGGGGGTCTCAAGGCGCCTTATATAGTCCGGCTGCCTTGAGTTACAAGTCGGCTAGAGATCGTAACCTACCCGAAATACAAGGATCTGATCCTATAACGATTACAGATATCTTTCCCTAGAATTCCGGCTAGTTTATCTTGATCTCCGAGCTTCTTGCGGGATACGCCGCCTGCTTCCTTGCCGCGCGTGCCGTCACGCCCATCCGGCTCGTCCGACTGGTGGGCCTCCCGACTGGTGGGCCTCCCAGTCTGACAAACCGATCCAGTTGCACTCGGATTGGGCCGCCCCTTGCTGGTTGGACCAATCCGCCTTCTGGGTACCCCTGGGGGTCTACCCCCGACAATAATAGGATGAAGTAATGCAGCAGGTACCATCTGAATATTACCAAATTTCTGACATTCTTCGCATCCCTTGTAGTAACGAAAACAATTGGCCATCATTGTAGGCCAATAGAATGCAGCTCTCCTAAGCAACCACTTCATCTTAGGAGCCGATTGATGCGTCCCACAAATTCCTTCATGAACTTCACCCATGGCCACTCTAGCTTGATCAGCACCCAAGCACTTAAGCAATAAATCATCGGCGGTGCGACGATGCAACTCATCGTCAACTAAAATATATTTGAAAGCCAAACGCCGAGTTTTCCTGTCTGTCCTAGAACTAGGATTCCTTAAATACCTGATAATGTGTGCTCTCCAATCATCAACTTCAGCCTTTTCATTTTGAGGATTTTCAGCGGCCGAATTTGAATCTGCAGACACCGCACCGGTCTGACCGGTTCCCGGATCGGTCTGACCGGTCTCTGTATGAGACGCTGGACCGGTCTGACCGGTCTGGGAATCGGTCTGACCGGTTTGGCTCTGCTCTACAGCAAGCGTTAGAACTTCTCCATTGGCAATAGCAATCAACGGCCTTTTCTTATGAAAGTGTCTTTTCTGGACATTATAGCCTAATGCTTGCTGTGCCAAGGTATTAGCTCTAGGATTATCACATCTTGGAACATGATAAATGGTGAATTCATCAAAATATGGTATAATATCAAGGCACTTGTCAAGATAAATATTCAATGAACTTTCCAAGCATTGACACACCTTAGATACTTGCTGCACAACCAATAATGAATCACCAAAAGCTTCAACATGCTTTACTCCCATGTCATGCAAAATTTCTAGTTCGAATAATAAAGCTTCATATTTGGCTTGATTATGTGCACTCAATTTCTAATCAGCTAAGAGCTTCAAAAACAGCTCCATTAGGAGAAACAAGAACAATTCCAATTCCACATCCGTTCTTGCAAACCGATCCATCAAAATGCAATTTCCATGGAGTAAAAGTCATGTAATCAACTTCTAAATTATGCTCATCCTTAATCCGATGTTCAACAATAAAATCAGCTACAATTTGGCCTTTCATGGATTTCAGAGGATCATATTCAATAAGTGCATATGCCCACTTACCGATTCTTCCGCTCAAAATCGGTCTATGCAACATATACTTGATAACATCGTCTTGACATGCCACAATGCAAGTACTAGATAACAAATAATGCCTCAATTTCGTACAAGCATAATATAAAGGCAAGCATAATTTCTCAATAGGTTTGTACCTTGTTTCCGCATCCAAAAGCCGTCAACTCAAATATGTAATGATGTGCTCCTTGCCATTTGTTTCTTGAGTCAAAACAGCCCCAATAACATTATCTTCGGCCGAAATATAAAGCCTAAATGGCACCTCATTCTTAGGCGCTTTAAGTACAGGCGGCGAAGATAAGTATTTCTTGATTTCCTCAAAGGCCTCTTGCTGTTTTGCCCCCCAAGTAAAATCGGCTTCATTCTTTAACCGAAGTATAGGAGTAAAAGCACTAACTTTCCCGGACAAGTTAGAAATAAACCGCTTCAAGTAATTAACCTTGCCCAAAAATTTCTGTAAATCATGCTTGCAAGTAGGCGCTTCAAGTTTATCAATAGCTTTTATTTTCTTAGGATCTATCTCTATGCCCCTTTCATGAACCATGAAGCCTAAGAATCTTCCAGCCGATACACCAAAAGCACATTTCAATGGGTTCATCTTTAAACCATACCGACTCATTCTTTCAAAAGCAAGACGCAAATCAGCCAAGTGAGAATTTAATCCAGCCGATTTGACAACAATATCATCAATATAGACTTCTAGGATAACACCAAGTAAGTCATGAAAAATCAAATTCATTGCCCTTTGATAAGTAGCACCGGCATTCTTTAAACCAAAAGTCATCACAACCCATTCAAATAAACCAACAAAGCCGGGACATTTAAAGGCTGTTTTGTATACATCTTCCTTGGCCATAAAGATTTGATTATATCCCGTATTGCCATCAAGAAAGCTAATAATCTTATGTCCAGAAGCATCATTAATAAGCATATCGGCTATAGGCATAGGATATTCATCTTTGGGAGTTGCTCTATTAAGATCTCTAAAATTAATGCACACTCTAATTTTATTAGAACCCTTTTTCTCAACAGGCACAATATTAGAGATCCACTCAGCATAATGACATGGCCGAATAAACTTAGCTTCAAGCAAACGATTAACCTCTTCTTTTATACGATCATAAAACAAAGGATTAAATCGTCTATTGCCCTGTTTATACGGCCTAAAACCAGGTTTAATTGGCAATCGGTGTTCAACTAATTCACGACTTAAACCAGGCATCTCATGATACTCCCAAGCAAAGCAATCAGAATACTCTTTCAACAACTCGATTAATTCAACTTTATAATCGGCTTTCAAATTTTGATTTACAAAAGTCGGCCTTGGTATAGAACCATCACCTATATCTATCTTTTCTAAAGGATCAGCCGACGTAAATCCTTGTCCTAACTTTTCTACTTCTTTAAAATCATTAATGGCTTCACATGCATCGTTCATGTTTGACCAATAATGCTCCACCTTTTCCTTTAGCCACTTCTCGATTGTATCCATCTACTCTTCATTATCTGAATCAACTGATCTTTGAACCGGCCTTAGAGCAGCAGACACAAAGCCATCCTTAGTGCAAGCAAGGAACTCAAAGTCCAAAATATCAATCCTGGTCAAGCACTTGACATTATCATGAGTTCCCAAAATAGATGCATCGGCCATAGAAACACATGCCGAAGTATCCGCATGAACCACTTCAACTTCATTACCAACCCATTGAATCAAGCATTGATGCAAGGTAGGAGGCACACATTGATTTGCATGAATCCAATCGTGCCCCAAGATAACACTAAAGTTACCTTGCACCTCCGTGACGAAGAAAGCAATCGCCAGCGTCTTGCTCCCAATGGTAAGCTCCAATGATGCAACTCCCTTGGCGCTCATCGGTTCTCCTCCTCCAACGCCGCCGATCGTCATGCTCTTCTTGATGAGCTCACTGTCCAAACCTCCCAATTTCTTGTACAAGGTGTAGGGCATGAGGTTCACAATAGCGCCACCATCAACAAGCATCCTAGAAATCGGCCTCCCTTTAATGTGACCCTTCACATAAAGGGCTTTTAGATGGTTGTCCGATTCTAAGGGTCTCTGAAACACAGCGTTCTTGGGAGCAAAGTCAACTTGAGCCACCCTCTCATCATCTCCGACAAAACAATAGTCGGCGTTCAAATAGATAACATTGATATCCATGTCTGTCCTGCTAAGTGAAGGCTCAAAATCAACAGCTTCATCCTCATTACCCATCTAAGTATCTGAAATAGCAGTGGGCGGAATCGAAACTTCAGCCGAAGACGAAAATGCATTGGCCACTAACTCTCTGGGCAACACCGGTCTGACCGGTTCCTCCTGACCGGTCTGACCGGTTCCAGTTTCCGAAACTGGAACAGTGGGCGACCGGTCTGACCGGTCAGGGACACCGGTCTGACCGGTTGCGGCCAGGTCAGCCGAACCCGCTGCAGATGGCTCGGCCTTTTCTGGTGTCTTGGCTTGAATATCTTGGGCACCAGAACCATCCTTGGAACTCTGACCAACTGTCGGAATCATCGGCTTAGCCTCATTGAACCACTCCTCCCTCTTCTTAGCCGATTCTTCCTCCTTTTGCTTTTGAGTGCACAACCGCTGCAATCTCCTCTTCTGAGAATGAGTCAAACCAGGAGGACACCACTTTGGCTGCGTGTACTGAGGCAAAGGAACCTTTTTTACGGCCGAAGTACCAATAACATTAGGTGCGTCGGCTATTGATGAATCAACCGCCATGGAGCCAATTTGAATCACACTCTTCACAATTGGCTTTAACAGGAACAGGCACTTCCTTCTTCTGAACAGGGCGATATTCCTGCTTGACTGGCTCCTTGCCCGGCCTCCTCTGAACACCGGTCTGACCGGTCCCGTCCACCGGTCTGACCGGTCCGTGCTGCTGGGGCACAAACACCGGCCTCTAGGCACCGGTCTGACCGGTCGTAGGCACCGGTCTGACCGGTCTGTGCTGTTGAGGCACAAATGTCGGCCTTTGTTGGAATCCTGCAGGCCTAGGCTGTTGTTGAGTTATTCTAGCATGAACAGGAGTCCCAGGCCGTGGTTGATTTGGTGCAGGATAGTAGGACACGTACATAATTCCATCCCTCCAAATAGGCTAAGGAGGGGGAGGTGGAAACGGCCTCCATGGCCTAGAAGGACCAGCACCATGAGATGAGCTTGGACCCTAATTCCACTGTCCTCTTGGTGCCTTCATCACACCAGAATTCCTTGGTGGCGAACTTGGTCTCTTTTTTGGTGGCCGATCTTGTTGAACGGCCGCGTTGTGCATGTGCTTCACCATGACTTGATCAAAGGTTGCCTTTGGCTTGAAAGTTTTCCCCTAATCTTTGACCTGGTTCGTCTTCCAAGTTCCCACTTCAGGACGTTTAGGCACAAAAGTTCGGACCGGCATCTGGGCTGGACCGGTCTGACCGGTCAAGGCAACCGGTCTGACCAGTGCCCTCTGGGCAGCAGGAGCAACCGGCCTTTGATCCCGCGCTTGAGAGCTTGATTCTTCCCTAATTTCAGAATTCTTCACTGTAATAGTCAAGATCTTCTTTCCATCAGGAGCTTGTTTAAGCACAACTTCTCTCCCAATCACTTTGTCATTTTCCATCACCTTCCTTGGTTCACCAATCACAACGTTCTTGCCTCCTGTCGTATCGGCATTGTCGGGCCGAACCAACATCTTGGCATCCTGCAGATCCATGGTATTACCATCATGTTGTTGACTGGAAACGGGCGTTTATCAACCTCCATCTCATTTAAAATCAATCGTCCATCATTTACAGCCGATTGAATCTGCCGATGAAAGAAATTACAGTCGTTAGTTGCATGAGAAAAAGAATTATGAAACTTGCAATAAGCACGCCGTTTTAACTCCTCAGGTGATGGAATTTTAAAAGAACATTTGATATATCCATTCTTATGCAATTCATCAAAAATTTTATCGCACTTAGATACATCAAAAGTAAACTTCATCTCCTCCTGCCGATTCCTATGAGTCGGCTTAAGAGATGTGCAAGTAAAAGCTTTATTAGATGCTGGCCATACAAATTCAGCAGCCAACACCTCATGAGACTCATCATCAGAACTACTAGAATCACATTCTAAACTATGCACATTAGCCCGATGAGTTCTATGGCTTTCCTTTAAATCTTTACTCCGGCTTTCAACAGCCAAAGCTCTTTGATGCAATTGGTTCACGCTATAAAATTCAGAATTCTCTAATTTTTCTTTGATGTGAGAACGCAAACCATTGAAAGCCAAATCAACAAGATCCTTTTCGAAAATAGAAACACCAAAACAACGGTTTCTAGTATCACGGAAATGCCTAATGTAATCATTAACAGTTTCATCACGTGATTGTCTAACCGATGCAAGATGTGACAGCTTAAGCTCATTAGTGCCCGAAAAGAAGTGATCATGAAACTTTTGCTCTAACTGTTCCCATGAAGTAATAGAATGAGGAGCTAAAGATGCAAACCATGAGAAAGCTGTACCAGTTAGAGACAAAAAAAATAAACGCACTTTTAACGCCTCACTAGAGCCAGAATCGCCTAGTTGTGCCATGTATTGACTTATATGCTCAAAAGTACTTTTAGAATCCTCCCCATTAAACTTGACAAAATCAGGAAGTCTAAAACTAGTAGGGAAAGGAACTAAATCAAATCGAGGAACATAAGGCTTTTGGTACAATCTTGCCTTATCCCTGACATCTACTCCCAAATTCTCTTTAAGAGCTGAAGCCAAATCAAGTTTGTACTTAGAAAATATTTTATCTAAATACTCTAATGAACTATCTTGAGAATTTGGCTGTTGAGTATTTTGCACGCGAGTAGAAGGCAAATTCCCTGTTTCTGATCCCCCGGGACCAGTCTGACCGGATCCAGTGACCGGTCTGACCGGTTGGAGCGGCACAATTTGATTTGCCACATCCGACCCTCCAGGGCCGGTCTGACCGGTCACGGCGACCGGTCTGACCGGTTGATGCTGGCCAGATTGACTGGCCGACATCATCCCCTACATCTGTTGGCCGTACCTTCCAAAAGGCTCGTAAGGTACTGGGCCTTGTGAAAATAAATTTTGCACCAGTGGGGGTACAGAATATCCATAGTTCAGATTTTGCGGGGTGAAATTTACAACTTCATTACTAATTCGGCCATGGTTAACCGAATTAGGTAAAGTTGCAATCTGTTGAGGCGCAGTAGGCCGAGTAACCATTGAATTGGATGGTGTAACAGATTGGCCTTCAAAATAATTCAACGGCATGCCATATGTAGGTTGCTCTACGGGCTTTGCTACCGATGTTTTAAAATCAGGCACTACAGGAATCTTAGGAATTAAAAGATTAGGATCGACGATAGGTGGTTCATCCAAGGGCTGTTTGCCTTCCGATTCTAAACACTTTTTCATCATCCAATTAACCAAATTAACATTATTTTCGGCCAATTTATCCTCCATGTACTTAAGGAAAACTTCATGAGAATTTTCATCAGATTGTACCTTAGGAGATGCCGCTGAAGATGTAGCAGATGGATCTACTTCCTTGACCTTGGAGACCACGCCCTTGCGGTCCTTCTTGAAGTGCGACAAGTAGTAGATGCGTTCTTCTTCCGCCTTCTTCTTCAGGTACTCTTCAAGTCCTTGGCGGTCTTCGGCAGAGAGTTCGTCATCCTTGATGGTGATGATGTTCTCCGGACCGAACTCAGTGTTGGCACCCATCTAGATAGAATTAGATTGATCGGCTGCACGAACCAGATCTCCAATTCCCCAGCGGAGTCGCCAAAAGTATGTTGACGCAGAAATCAGGTCAACACACGAAAGCGCTAGAACGCGCAGCACGTAACACGATAAGCCCGCGACCTCCCTGCGCAGACCGGTCAGACCAGTCAGGGGCACCGATCAGACCGGTGACCGTCGGAGAATCGGGGGTAAACCCTAAAACACGCCTCCCGGAAGGATCCGTCAGGGAGAACGCGATCAGGGGTGCACTAGGGTCGGCAGGCCACCTAGGACGCCTTCAAACGTCGCGAAGACGCAGGAAGAACAGCAAGTAGGGTTGGAAAAGCTAGGGTTTGGAGATGCAAAAAGTAAAGGATAAAAGTAGTAAAATTGATAGATTCGATTGTTGTGTGTTCAATCGGCCGAATCCCCTTATATTTATAGGGAGGGTAGGTCTTGTCCCGCAAGGAAACCAAGTTACAACTCGTTACAATCTCGGAATCCCAAAATAAGAGTCCTAGTCAGATTACAACTCGGGTAACCGGTCTGACAGGTCCCCGACACCTGTCAGACCGGTCTGGATGCCGAATTTCACCTTTTTGCTTGTTTTGCTCCACCACCGACTCTTGCGATCCTCCAAGTCTTTAAGCACCGCAATATCCTGTCATCCCAGAGAATATGCCATCTTCCACGCCTTGCACCAAATCTTGCGGTCCTCCAGATCTCCCAGCACCGCAATAGTCGATCAATCCAGAGACTATGTCACTTTTATCGCACTAGGACTCATCGTTACGGTCATTCAAGCTAGCACCGCAACTTCACATGCCGGACCAGTCTGACCGGTCAGGCTAACCGGTCGGCCCTGACTCGTGCCAATTTTGGTTGTCAACACAGGTAATAAAGGACAATGGGGAGAGGGAATATTTTGTAGTAAACCAAATGTGACATGTTGCGTCTAAATCCTTATAGTTGTATTCATATCCCTCCAACTTAGGGGCAAATGTAAAGTGATTGTGTGCATGCATGTGGGTTGGGAGAAGGGTAAGATCTGCCCCTACCTATGGAAAGGTGAGTGGGGATGCGTCATAGCTTAGGTGGTGTTTAGTTTGTAAAATGCTAAATTGATGTGTAGTGGAGAATAATACTTGGGATCTCGTGTCAAAATAAAGGTCGCATAACTAACTAACTAATTAACAACACCCCCCCGCCCCCCACACACACACACAACATAACACACACACACACACACACACACACACGTTACTAAAAAAAATCCATACATGCATATAGCAATAGCCACAGATACTTATGGCATGTTCCCTCGCATTGTTGGCCACCTATTCCTTCCATTTTCAGTCTTGCTAGGCTTGGAAGTTGTGGTTGATAATAGTAAGATTGTTTACTACACACGCCAACACATAAGTAGTAGAATTGTTAAGACACACACAATAGCAAAGACACTAAAACATATAACACACGAATGCCATATTGCAAATATAGTGGAGCAACAATTACCATATTTGTGCACCTATCAAAAGAGTACATGTTGGTGGCACTCATGATTGGATAATGAGCGCCCAGAGCTTCTCCAGTTATGAAGTATTGTTTTGCAAACTTTAGCGAGTGAAATACCTTTTGAGTAACTGGATCCATATAGGACTAAAAATCAAACAGTGAGTGATAAGAAAAATAGAATCAACTAAATATTTTTGAATGAATAGGCTATGTGCTCCATCTAATTTACCACATCATTTTTTATACCATCACTGTATTTCATGAATGCAGTTTCCTTGACGCATCTGAGTGGAAGGAAATTGATCCTGACTTCAAGCTGCACTTTGATCTACAAACTCTGAATGTTAGTTCTTGAAAATGTTGAAATAGTTGATATAAATGTAGGCACAATGTTAAAAAAATATTTTTAGCATACCGATCCTCACATTATCTTTGGTGCATGTTTCACAGTATCCATTAACACACTCAAGGAGGTCAACAACCTCATTTATAAAGCGCATTACTTCATTTTTGGATGCAAGACACACTCCAAAAGATGGGTGAGCATAAAACAACAAAAGATAAATGAAAAGTTGAAGATTATATAAAAATAATATGATATACATGATGATTCACTGCTCTTTCACAAATTTAAGCTCCACTCCGTCATACAGTTGCAACCAATCTACTATTGCATGAATTTATAAATAAAATGTCCTATTAACTTTGCAGCTTTGTTGTTACTCACTTACTCCGATCCTGTACCACTAACATACAAATAATTAATTAAATAGCTTCTTCCTAGGACAACATTATTCAGACAATATTATATATGTGTGCAATAATAATGGTATATGATTCATATTTCCACTTCTAAATTACCTAGCTTCCATTTTGGAATGACACAACTAGCTAATACATAACATTCTATATCTCTCTAATCTAGAGATGCTTAGCTAGGAACATAATAAGCACCAAGATATTCCAACTAAGCATGTGGCAGCAACACACAAATATACAGATAATAACCATGTACAGTATTGTGAAAAATGCTTGATGCATATTCTTTTTCCTTTTGTACCTTAAACATTTTATTGAAGTTCTTACCCTCGGCCCTGATCTCGAGCACCCACCTGCGCTTTCCCGTGAGCCATGCATACTTCCCTTGCACATGCATCTCGCAACGGTCAGATGTCACAACCAACCACAAATGAATCCAGTCACAACAAAGGTGCAGGAGTCCTCATCTGTAGCGTGCTCTTCTCGTTGAGCATTTCTTTTGCCAAAATGGCAGGTTCCATCCCCCAGTGAAGCAATAGTCGAGCGCCAAACTCAACAGGCTGAACTTCAAGTCGCTCACGGGGCAGATGTAGCCCTGCATATGTGCACAGAAACGAACAAGGAAAAGTTGTTAGCTCATAGTCATATCATCTGTCCGCACTGCACCAAGGTGCAACTATAAGCCCTAGTGCACGCAACTAGCCAACTTGGCGATTTCGAACTCTGCAAGTATGTTGATGGTCAGCGATGAGTAGGCGATCAAGGCGCACACAAAGCTTGGATATGGACGACTACAAGACCAAGATCGACGACTAAGGGATGAAATGTATGTACCGTTATCTTCAATGTTCCATTATGTAGATAGTATCCCTCAAGGTTGAAGCCCTCAGGAAGATCTTCTGGCCATGGGGTCCTATCATCTTCGGACCCCTTCGCCTCCGCCGCCGTCACCAGCATCAACTTTTGCTGGGTGCCGCCGGTAGCCGCAGCAGTTGACATTTCGGGCTTCTCCTCGTTGTCTGAGATAGTCATCGGCGCCGCCCAGCTGTCCATGTCGAGAATGATCTTGTCACCACCATAGGCATCTGGATGCAGTGGCATGGTGCGTGGGTGTGTGGGAGTGAACACGAGACAAAGTGTTTAAAAAGGCAGTTGAGTACATCACCAATATTCCAATCACACTAAAGGTGACGCAATAGCAGCGGTTTTAAAGTTCGCGTATTACTTTTTTGTTTTAAAAGTATATATAACCAGAAATTATCTCTACTTATTATAAAGAGACCAACCTTTCTATCATTTTTCGTTCATCACGTGGAAAATCATGCAAATTGACAACCCGCACGCAAAACTGGAGCAAAGTTGGGAACGCCATAGAGAAAACCAGGTTTCACACATAGAACAAAAGAAATGCCAGAAAAAGCCATTTGTAGCGTAGATCCAACATGCCGTGTGCAAAGTAGGACAAAATGCTTAAAAGGCAGTTGAGTACATCACCAATATTCCAATCAGACCAAAGGTGCCGCAACATCCACCGGTTTTAAAGTTCATGTATTACTTTTTCTTTGTGTTTAAGAGTATATATAACTAGAAACTATATCTACTAATTATAAAAGAGACCAACATTTTTATCATATTTTCGTTCATCACACAGAAAATCATGCAAGTGGATGACCCGCACGCAAAACAGGAGGAAAGATGGGAAGGCCATAGAGAAAACCATGTCCCACACATAGAACGAAAGAAATGCCAAGAAAAGCCATCATTTGTAACGTAGATCAGGAGGAGAAAACCGAAAACTAGGAAAAAGTCATCGTCTGTGCTAGCTTTTGCAAAAAAGCCCATAACTTCTTTGTGAAGCAACCCATAATCCTTTGCTACACCCTGGAACTAAGATTTCATTTGCATTTAAGCCCTTGCCAAATTTACAAGCTTGTTTGATATGCTCCTCGCATTTGTTGGGGCACACAATTGTAGTTAGAGACAACTGTTATTGTAGTGTAATATACATAATAATATATCCATTATGAAAGGACAACACAGGCATATATTTGCTAGTACACTACTTAACGTGGTAAACTAGAGTACAGTTTCATATGGTGCACTACAGTATATTTTGATGTGACCATGGCTAGTTGGCTACAGTACTGGAAAACCGGCTTTCATTACCGGTCGGCAACCCCTTTAGTACCGAAGGTCTAGCCGGTACTAGCTCTCTAGTACTAAGGGGTATCCTATAGTATCAGTTGGTAATGCCAGCTGGTACTAAAAGTGGGTTGGCCACATGCTGCAATGGGGCCTCATTTACTAAAGGTGATTATTCACCTTTCCTTTTTGCTTTCTTTTTTTGTTTTATTTTATTTCTTATTTGTATTCCTATGTTTATATCATCGAGTATTGTACCATTATATGTAAATATATACATATTAGAATTGCATCAGATAAAGTAATATATATTTCAAATATTAAAAAATATATACATTTATACTATTACATACTATATACATCTTTAATATTAAGTTTTACTGAGTTTGTCAGATATATGTAGATTTGAGCCGTCGTAGTACAATTCTCCCTTAGGATCTGTGGCATGCTCTAAAAGAAATCCACAAAGTTGTTCTTGAATCGGCCTTAATCATTCCGTCACAATGAGTCCTTGCTTTAGCTCCATGGTCTGTCGTGTGCCGCAAATATTGTTATAAGAATAAGATTAGATCGATGGGGATTACAACTAGAAATAATAATAATTAGAAGCACACTGCCAACTCATCAGTTGTAATGGGGTGCTAGCAGTAAGGCCGTGGTGGTTGTCAAGTATGTGGTACCCACATAAATTATTTCTAGGTTCTTGTCGACTACACTTTTTGGGGGGAAAAATTTCTGAAATATAAATGGTATTGAGTAAATGAAAAATGATGTGCAGTTTCAATACATACCAAAAAGTCAGCATTAAAATAAAGTTTCTCCTTGAAATCACCTAGGTAATTTTGACTGAATTTTCCTCCATACCTTCTAAAATGTGTCTATGAGGTCTTAGTAATCGGTCTTTGGATTGCTTAGAGAGTTTAGGATATATACCAGACGGCTTTGATCAATGCATATCACAAGTATCAAATGGAAGTTGTAAACACACAGGCATATTAGCATTGAGTTCTAAACAATGTAAGAAAAAGAATATCAGTACCTTATAGAAAAAACTCACTTAAAGTTGTAAGGAAAAAGTATCATTTGTTTGTTGTTTTGCTTATCCAAGAAATGATATATGTTATTCAATGTTCGATTTAGTTTCTTTATTAGCATTTCTTGGTTTCGATTTGAGGGTCCATGAATCAGTACTTATACAATCTATTTATCAGGCAGTTTTGAATCTACATCCTATCATGAAACAAAATGAAAGCAGAGATGAGACTCACAAAGAGCGAGGACAAAAAATACAAAACAGTAGCTAGTGAAACAAATACACTCACGGAACCCTGGTGCTCATGAGAGATTTATGATGGGCGACTCTAAAAATCATTGCATAACCCGACCCACCATAGAATACCAAAGTTGTAGATGGTTGATAGGAATACAACTTTTAGTAAAGGCGACTGGTCTAAATCTCAATGGATTGGGAGATAAATAGGATCGAAGTTCTGCCAAAATTCATGAAATTAGCCAACACTTAGCCAATCTCGGGATGGAAAAGATGGGCCATGTAGCTGTTTTGGAAATAGGATTGTGGGAGTTTGGGGAAACTCCATGGGTCGAGTTTGGTACCGTTGAAAAGATCATTAAAAGTTCTATAAATTTTATAAAGGCTCAAAGTAGGATAACCAACATAACTTATTTTAATTAAGCACACAATACAAAAAAAGGATAACTTTCAACTTAGCGAAAAAGAACTAAAACATGTCTAGAACTCTATCTACACATGAGATGTTCATGCAACTTGGTAGGCATGCTACTTGGAGTATGAATAATCAATACAAATAGTTGAGCATGAACCATGCACAAAATGAATATGAAATTTGATGAGGACATCCCAGCCAGGGTTCCAACAGCACAAGTGTATGAAGGACCAATTACCCGTAGCCGAGCAAAACAAGTTCAACAAGAGGTGCATGCTTTCCTCTCTAAGTTACGCTTTGATATTAATGAGAATGTTATACTGCCTAAATCGCATACTACTTTTACTCAGGTTCACTCATGAGGATGGAACTTGTCTGAGTACTTTGGATACCCGTCCGAGTACTTTGGATATCCGTCCGAGTACGTTGGATATTCGTCCGAGTACTTTTTCTCTTGACTCCCGAAGGCTATGAAGGCTATCAAGCACTTGATGGAAAGCTTGTCAAGTCTAATTTACAACACCATCAAGGTCCAAATACTTTTGGATTTTCACTTATGAGGTTTGACCAGATTAGTGAAAGAAGGTCAAGAGTCTGCTTGAGAATTTATCCAGGGTCAACTTCCCATGGAAAACTGTACCATCTTGGGAAGTGACAGGGGTCATTATATACATGGTTGGAAAATACTCCAAGTCTAGTTTCCAATGCAACTAACGGCACATCATTTGGAATTCCCAATTAAGAGTAATGACCATTTCTTTGAAGACTGTGCAGCAGCCCAGGAGACGCGCGTGAACTGAAGAGGACTTAATAAATGGTTCCATCACTTGGCTCTCCACTTCCCAACGTGGTGCCTTCAGTTCACACCTATCTTAAACTCATCTAGGAGGGTTGTTCCTAGTATAAATATCCCCTATGTACTTCTGAAAACACAAGTAGACTTTTGATAATCGAATACAACCCCATATTGTTCAGCTGTGTGCTAACAATTTCAGAGAGTGATAATCTACCCCTTTGCTCTTGTGATTTCCTTGAGGGATTACAGAAGCAGCCACGTCATTGGCTCCCAATTGGTGCTCCTGGTCCGTTTGATTCTAGGTTGTGTTGGTTGGTTCTTTGAGAGTGTGGTTGGGCGAATCCTCGATTCAGGTTGCCGGTTAAAGACGGTGGTTGGCTTCGAGTTTTATTTGCCAGGTTGCACTAGTTATCGCTGCTTGCAGCACTTATCTCGGCTGTTCTTCAGCTAGTTATCTTGTCCAAGATCCTAGCCTTGAAGATCGGGACTGAGTCTCATAAAAAACATAGCACATGATTCATGCAAGAAATTATGATGCCCTAATGCTCATATTTGCATGCTTTCCCTAATGCTCCTTGGATGCTAGTGATCATTCCAACGTTAAAACACATGATTAGCGATGCAATGCAATAGGTTAGTTAGTAATCTTAGGGTCAAACACCATAGGAAAGTTTTACAGCAGATGCTCCTACAAATTCCCCACAACTTTCTTATTTACCATTTTTGTAGAAAAAATCATTTACTACATAAAAAACTGGTATCAGATCTGTGCAGATTTGCAATTTCCTGATTTTCAAGCTCAAGATGTGAAGCAAGTTATTGGTTAGGTGTACTGTGCCAAATAGAACCCAAAAAAGTTAGATATGATGCATGCACGACCTATACGTCCTCACAAAAGAAAATCTTGCCAATAAATTAACAAGTACGTGGACTCATACGGATTATGGTGGCATACATACATCTCTTTATATCATAGTCAAGTCTAGTCATTTGAACATACGTGATCGCGATTAGTGTACCTACAAAAGATCACAATATTTTTAATGAACCTTTTGTGCTAGCACTCACAAAAGCGTCCCCATACATTACCGTTCACTATAGAAATGACGTCCATACGTTTGACACTATATGGACAACGCTGCATACACCACCATGATGATGTATTCACTTCCCGTATAAATCGCCTTATAGGACATTATTATGTAGTCATCTGCCATACCTACACCATTTTACACCATAGAGATGTTATATTGGCTGCACCACCAAGAAAGTCACTGCTTGGGGACAGCGTTCGGATCATACCCCGACATGGTGTTCATCCTCCACAGATGACTAGGGATCCTCACCTTGGAGCGTCGTTGCAGAAATTAAGGTCGGTTGTGCATAAAAGTAAGTTTTGACATAAAGTAAACATGCTAAAAGTTATTAGAATAATTACTTTAATCCACCTACTAATATACACAACTTATAGGGCTTACGAGCTATCTCTTAGTAGCGATCCTAGTCCAATAATTTTGAAGAAAATCCCAGTTATAGTTTTTAAAACACAATTAGGGCCTTGTTAGTACCATCTGCTACATATTGTGTCTCGAATACTGGCTATGGAAGAACCGCCCTAATTCAAATAGCTCAAGTACATTAACCATCATATCAATCACTTGATCCCGTTACCCGCACTTCAAATAGTTCAATCAGATGATCTGTCGGGTCAAGCCCGATTCAACCACTGAATCTGATCGGACAAATGTGCATAAAACTCACTCGAAGGAGAGCACAGTTTACAATACAGTTCCATAATTAGGTCTACAAGCAATTGTTCAACTACTTGAAGTAATATAAATTAGAGTTCTAAAAAGAAATACATAAAACATGGAAGCTAAACGATGAGATACAATAATATGTTCATCAGCCCAAAGAACATGTCATCAAAGCACACGAAAACCACTGGTTAATCCTCAATCCACTTGACAGTCCAACCCGCGGGAACAGACTGACCATCAATGATCCACTTCATGGACCCATCGGACCCATATGATTCAGGCTTTGAACAAAGCCACAAGCAAGGCTGAGTTACTAATACTTAGCAAGTCTATTCCAAATAAGGTTTATACACTAACTCCTAATCATGCAAGGCTTTTGGCTGTAGGGTTTGTTTTGCCACAAAGCGACTAATTGTTGATCCTTACTTTCAAATGTTAGCATCAAGTTAAAAGTCATTATCAAGAATCCATGTGAGCACCTCTTTTATAGCAATCATGGAGGAATAACAATTATTCAGAAAACCACCAATATTTATCTTTCATCATTCAGTTGATTACTCAATGCGGCACAGCAGACAAGCGGTATTCATATCCGAGAAGTGCGGCGATCATGACCGATTTACACCTTGCACCGTAAACATGAACACACGTCACATAACCGCTCCCAGAGCCTCATATGCCAACTTTTCTCATCATCTCTCGAATATTCATACTAAACCCCACTAATCCAGGGTGCAAAGCCCTGCTGGTCCCGGACCACGTAGCTACAACTACACCTACCATCAGAACCACTCCTAGAGTAGTGGGAAGAAGTCCAAACCAATTGATTCAGGTACATCAGTTTCCTGGGACCCAGACGCCAGTATGTGCTACGCAGACGGGGCAATCTCCACAACATAGGAGCATCGTACCTGGCCCCAACCACAAACCTTATGATTCCAACATAAAGTAAAGAGCCTATATCTCACGAATGACAGAAAATCACTCGACTTCTACCAGTAGTCCTATTTAGCATAGCAAACTAACAATCTACACATACTAGTATCTTGATATAGGAACATAGGGATTATGCATGCTAGGGTTTCAACCATATCCAACACGTAAATGCACAATATTTAAATAATAATGTTGCATAGTTTTAGAAAATAGGGGTTATGTTACGGTGCTTGCCTTCCTGCTCAATAGCCTTGAGCTCTATCGAACCTTGGTTCGGGTCTTCAGCAACGGGCTTAGAAACTACCGTAGTCTCCACCTGGTCAGTGACAGTTTCAACCACCAACTTGTACAAGCCGCCAGTGACTGTGGTATCTATATGTAATGCAGCATGCATGAGTGCCATGAATGCAAAGACAGAGCTAATATGCCTTATGAATGCTACAACTTGGTTATATGTCTATCTCTTTTAATTAATATTTCTTGAATGTCTATCTACAGAGCAATATAACACAACACAAAATTTATGGGGGTACTGATGGGTGATGATGGTCAGCCATTAAACATGCAAGGGTTGAGCTCACAAACACATGTGATACAGCCTACACACATATGTACATTGACATCTATCACATTCACTAGATTTATAAATAACATAGAGAGTTTTACTAAGCTTCTAGTTCTCAAAGTTTTACTACAAACTTAATTAGTGTGATTAGGCTACTGATAAAATCTTACATTCAAAAACATTATATAACAGGTTGCATAGAGTGGACAAGTTAGGCAACTGTCAAATAGAGAATAATTCATATCTTTCTGCATAAAGATGTTTTAGTGCTCAAATTTTCACACAGGGTTCCATATGTGAAGAAAACATTTCTGTAATTTTTCAGGATATTTAGACAAACAAACCTTAAGTTATGAATTTATTCATTTGAGCGGACATACATGATCATTAATCTATATCTTGAGTTTAACAAAGTTTTTGGCCACCAAAGTTTACGAGACGGTTAGACATGGCACAAGTGAGCTACTCAAAAAGTTTGGCATCATTTTGGTTGAGCAGAACTAGTAATACTAATTATCCATTCACACACATACAAAAAGTTACCAAAACAAGAATATATCTTTACTTGCCCTGTTTGGATCCTTGTGCTAAAGTTTAGCACGGTACTGTTTACATCTTTGACCACTAATTAGGGGTATTAAATAAAGGCAGTTTACAAAACTACCTCCACAACCCCTATGCTAATTCGCGAGACGAATCTAATGAGACCTTTGACCACATGATCAGAGGATGGTTACTGTAGCATTACTGTAGTTAATCATGGATTAACTAGGCTCATTAGATTCGTCGCGTAAAGTTGCACTCATCTGTGAAAATGTTTTGTAAATAGATTTTATTTAGCACTGCATGCATGTAAGATTCCTTTTAACGCTAATTTTTAGCAGAGGAACCAAACAAGGCCCCATGGATTCTAAGTATGGGATTTTAACAAAGGTCTACACATGGCAAGACATAGCTACTGAAACATATTCACATTATTTCATGCAATACAAGTACACGTATTAAAACAATATTACTAGCATGGGAAGCAACATGGACTCTAGAAACTGTACACAGACCTACTAACTTTACAAAACGTTTATAGTGAAAAGATTAGCTACAACATATCTAGGGAATTACATAACCCAAATACACTAGCATTCATTAACATAAATAAAACAGAGGGTTAAGCTAATCTCTTCGCGTCTACCATATTTTTCGTGCATAGATATAATCCTAAGAAAATCAACAAGTTTTAGTTTACTGTTTTAGGAGTTTTCTACTATTTTATTTGGATTTCACAAGCTATCTGGAAAATAAAACAACTCCGAGATCTACTAACCCGGGATGAAAGAACTCGTGCTGAGGTTCAATTCTCCTCCTCCAACTCTTCCTCCTCTCCACTCGCCGGACCAGGCCCAACTCGACCAACTCCTGTGCTGCTCTGCAGTTATTGTTTTTTTGAACCAATCTGCAGTGATAAAATTATCTGTTTAGCTATGCTAGTGGCATGCGATGTTGCTTTGTTTACTCAATCTCATGCTTGACTCTGCTCAAGGGTGTCTATCACTACTACACAAAGGGCCTTTGGTTCGGTACATTTAGTCCCGGCCATATTTGGGCCCTGGTACTAATGGGTGCATTAGTTCCGAGTCCAACGACTGGTGGGAGGAGGGAGGCTTTTAGTCCCGGTTAGTGGCTCCAGCCGGGACTATAGGGGGGCGCCCTTTAGTCGCGGGTGATGGCTCCAGCCAGGACTGAAGGGCACCACATTTAGTCCCAGTTGGAGCCACCGTCCGGGACTAAAGGGCGCGCCCCCCTTTAGTCCCGACTGGTGGCTTCAGCTGGGGCTAAATGGCACCATTTAGTTCCTGTTGGAGCCACCAACCAATACTAATGTCCCCTCTATAAAAGGGCGTCTTCCTCCCCCAGCCCGGCCGAGCCATGAACATAGAGCTCGTTCATGGCGCCGGCCGGGTCTAGGGGGGTTCTTGCCAATTTTTCTACGATTTTGAAGATTTAGCTCCTCCAAGTGGTCTAAAAGGACCACATCTTCATCCTCTCATCCTCCACAATGAGTTTTTCTTATTTCTTTAAGCACAATTGAGCTTTGGATTTCTTGGTAGTTTGTGTTAGTAAGTTTAGTTTTTTGTACATAGTGAAATTATTGCTTAGTATTTAGTTTTTTATTTTAGTTTTGGTTTTTTTAATTCATATTTAGACTTTAGTTATTTGTTCTAATTAATTAGAGACTAATGTATTTAATAGGTAATTTCTTAGTAGTTTCCATGAATAAATATTCCTTATAATTAGTTAACGATGTTGCTTATTAGATGTTAGTCATTATACTTTGTATATAAAGCATAGTTATTTATTCACTCTGATTAGAGGGTAATGTGGCACTCAGTTAATATTTTGAACTTTGTGTGACTTATTCATTTTAAATATTGCTTTGTGAATTAGGATGGTAATTTTTATTTATTGCATAAGTAAAATTACTTTTTGACCTAGATATAAATAAATTGCCTAAACATATAGATGGACCGGCAATAGATGTACCCGAATACCCTCACTATAGCTACGCCATATTTAGAGTTAGACACATTTTATTTCGTCTCTATAGCTTTGTAGGCACGCTTTCAAAAAGCATGTTTGGAACGTCTTCGTATGAACCGTGTCAGACTTTGTTGAGACGAATTCTTTAAGTGTGTCTATAACAGAAAACAACGTTTCATAGACATGTTTGATGCATGTCTACTCACATTGATACAATTTTATAGACACGTATATATAACGTGCTTATAGTATAGTAGTTATGTAGTATAGTAACGCTTCATTATGTGTAAAAAAATATTGAGACAATATTCTAGATATATTTATAAAATATGTCTACTAATTTATAAAAATAAAAAATATTTTAGACTTAAAGAGACCTGTACACAATTTTTCATGTGAAAGATGTTTGTGTAGTGCACAGGATTCGAACCCAAGATCTCTCGCCTCACGCATAGCTTCCTTACCATCTCACCTAGACAATGAATGTGACTTACATGAGACATGTTTTCCTTTTGAACTCACTCCATGAGGAACCCTTTAGTATACTTATTTGATATGCTTTATAACGTGCCTACATGCTAGTCACGATTCAAAGCCTGTCTAAGTTTGTATCATTTTGAAACGTTATTAAAAACATGTCAAAAAGCATCTTTACGTGATTATAGACATTGTCTAATACGCTTCGCAATGTGTCTAGACTATTTCATTTTGAGATGCTTTCAATAGCATGATAAAAACTATGTTTATAAGACTAACAACTTTGTTAGCATTTTCTAATATCATGACATCTTGTCAAAATTGTGTCAAAAAGTGTGTTTATGCAAGAGACGCTTTACACCAGCGTTACTACTATAACGTAGCTATAAGGGGTGTTTTCTAATAGTGGTATAACGCCGACAGACGTTCAGCTGAATTCATTCAAGGCATGAATTATTTCCTACATGTGGCTAAGCAAAACAAGAAGAATGGTTTCATGTGTTTCTTACATGAATGGTACCTTGAGGTGACCACTAGAGAGCAGACCATGGTAGTATTAAAGATTCGAGATGATGATTACTTCCATGGCGAGGACGTGATATATTTGGAATTCTCAAAAATATATCATATATACCATAAGGATGACCTTGATATATCTATCCTCAGCTGTTGGGTGCTGTAAAAGCTTCATTTATTTCTATATTTAATATCTTCTATATATTCTCAACAGATTTATTAAATATTTCTTTCTTTTAAATTGTATCCTATAGAATGGAGATTGAACAATGTAGAAAAAAAACTCATACTTCCACTTGGGCTTCATCGACCCAAAAGTTGTAAACCAACATATGTCAGTCCATCATTATGAATACACAGTGAAGAACATTGACATGTTATTACATGTACAACATTACAAGACAATGATTCTTTTCCCCTACAACTTTGGGTTAGTACTTTTGTTGTCTTGTGCATCTTTCATTTTTTTCTAACACCATGTTATTTCAATTGATGTGACCCTTCGTACAAAACATGTAAATAGGTTTTGCTGGATATTATTTGTTATAATTCCGGATAGAAGCATGTTGGTCATTATAGACTCAATGAAAGGACCACAGAAATAGTACCAATCAATGATTGACCACCTGCAAATATAATTTCTGTACTCGCACTATTATACCTCTTTAGATCATCTGAGAATTTCATTTATTTGCTATGGTGCGCAGGTGTTGGAAAACGTTCTGTGCAGAGCAGAAAGGTCCATTCAAGGAGGAACTTTATGTGAAGGGAGACTTTCCAGTAAATACTACTATACCTAGACACATCTCGTTTTTTC
Organism: Alloteropsis semialata; assembly: GCA_004135705.1. Classification (NCBI taxonomy): domain Eukaryota; kingdom Viridiplantae; phylum Streptophyta; class Magnoliopsida; order Poales; family Poaceae; genus Alloteropsis; species Alloteropsis semialata. Next base: position 25,968,137 of record CM014276.1, on the reverse strand, counting down.
TGTCCTCGCACTATTATGCCTCTTTAGATCGTCCAAGAATTTTATTTATTTGCTATGGTGCGCAGGTGTTGGAAAATGTTCTGTGCAGAGCAGAACGGTCCGTTCAAGGAGGAACTTTATGTGAAGGGAGACTTTCCAGCAAATACTACTATACCTAGACACATCTCATTTCGTTTGTTTCATTTTCGTTAATGTGCATGTAATGACTTGACCATTTCTCATATAAAGTGTTGTAGGCAGAACCAAGGCACCAATTTATGTGGATACTATGTCTATGAGTTCATGCACGCTCTTGTTGCCGAGAGGACAACCACTAGTAAATGGGAACTAACGGTATGTTTCATTTCCGTAGATATCTATATCTATATCTGTATATGAGTCATAATAATATTATTCATATTTTCGTATTAACCGCATCTTTAGGTTATAGAAATGAAAGAAGTTATCTTACCGTCCCAAAGAGTCGCGGCAATTCAAGAGGCACTCTGCGGATTTATACTCAATGAGGTCGTGAACAAGAATGGGACATTCTATTATGATGGAAAAGAGTTTGATAAAATGAGCAAATATTAGGCATTTTGTATATATATATATATATATATATATATATAGGGTGTAGAATGGATTCTACACCAAACCAAGCCAACACCCAAGCCAGGTTCCCACCCAACCATTTGTTCCATCTAGCAAAACTGGTTCGCCCTATCCCCACCCAATAACCCGTACCGTCCACCTTCCCCTCCAGTACGCAATCCTGGGCGAGCGGGAGGGGCGAGCGCGCGGCAGCGGCGCGAGTCCCGACCGCGAGGCTGCACGAGCGTGAGCGACGAGCGCGCGAAGTGGCGCGAGACGCGAGCGCGAGGAGCCTTCCGGGGAGACGACGACACCGGCCGACAGACATCGAGCGCAGGCCGGCGCCCTCCCTACCGGCGACATCACCTGTGCCCGCGAGCGTAGCAGCGAGGTCGGGCGCGCGCTAGGCCGCGGCGACGGCGAGTGGGCTCGTGCCGCAGAGATTGCAAGTGACGAGCACCCGGCAACCCACCCGATCCCCCGCCTTCGTTCCCTAGGCGAGCGTGAGGAAGCTTCTGGTCTGGAAGATCCCCACCCTCCGGGCGTTCAGCGGAGGCCCTTCGTGCGAGCGGCTTCTACCTCCACCTCGATCCTGACACCAGGCGGACGGCCGAGCTGCAGGCAGGCAGAACCCTCGCAGGGTCCATCGTTCATTGGATTACTTTAGATAGTCATTAGTAATTGCATTGTGATCTATATTACTGAAGAAAATTTAGTGTTACCTCATGGCTACTGATTGCTATTTGTTTGTGGTTCACGGTGAGTATGCATCTCCACCGAAATTCACACCCTAATTGACTGTTTACCAGATCATCATATAGCTAACTCGGAAATTTAGAGTGCATGGCCGCATTCAGGGACAAAATTCATAGTGGATTGCCAAGATAATAGTTAGTAGTTGATTTAATTCTTATCAGCATTACTGAAAGTAACTTTGCTCTAATCAGTAGTACTCGCATAATTAGCTGTGCTCTAATCGGAGTTCTCACATAATTAGCATGATTACTGATGCGAGTTGTGATCTAATCTGTAGTTATCGCATAATTACTGAATATATTTCCACTTTTGCCCCTCTAATTTTTATTTAGTATATATGTAAGTTAGATGTTTACAAGCAAGTGGCAGACAAAATTACTGAACAAATAGAGGACCGCGAGGAACGAGTGGCGAGCGCGACGGACAAGCGCGCGAAGCAACGCGAGCCGCGAGCGCGAGCTAGGTCTGGAGGACCGTGACCCCGGACGACCGTCCCTGTGCGCGAGCTAGGTCTGGAGCGCGAGCTAGGTCCGGAGGAGCTTCCTCGAGGAGCTAGGTCTGGAGCGCGAGCGGCGTCCTCGGGATGATTCCCCTGCACGAGCGGCGGCGGCCGCGAAGGAGCAGGAGGCTCTCAGCCGCGGCCCGTGATGGATTACTCAACAGATGTTTACTGAAGATATATGTAACCTAGATATTCAGAAGCAAGTTCGGGATATATATTTACATGATGGTTACTAGGATCTAAGTAGCTGCAGTTTCATGGCATTCTGTTGCTGAAACAAAACAAAAAGAAAAAAATGTTACTGAACAAACCAAAAAGCAAAAAAAATGTTACCCAACAAAATTCAGATTACCGAAACAACGTGATGTTACTGCAGATACTAAACAAGCAAGTGTATTACTGAACATTACTAATGCAGCCAGATATTACTAAACATCCAAAAACGTAAGTGTATTACTAAAAAAATATGATTGCTTTTCACTTCAGAGGTGCATGATTATTGTCAGCACATGATTACTGAGCATCACGTAGTTACCAACAACATGTAGGAGCGTGCACACACATGTGATAGGTACAAAAGCATGAGATCGCACAACAGAACAACAAATTACTGACAGCACATGTTTCATAGTTACTGAACCCGATGGGACGGAGTCGCCCCCCCAAAACCCGAAACCCTAATCAGTGCGCCGGAGCCTATCAGTTTGGGACGAGTGCCCCACTAATCAGTGCACCGGAGTCTATCAGGTTGGGACGAGTGCCCCACTAATCAGTGCACCGGAGCCTATCAGGTTGGGACGAGTGCCCCACTAATCAGTGCACCGGAGCCTATCAGTTTGGGACGAGTGCCCCACTAATCAGTGCACCGGAGTCTATCAGGGGGAATTTCATAGTTACTGAACCCGATGGGACGGAGTCGCCCCCCAAAACCCAAAACCCTAATCAGTGCACCGGAGCCTATCAGTTTGGGACGAGTGCCCCACTAATCAGTGCACCGGAGCCTATCAGTTTGGGACGAGTGCCCCACTAATCAGTGCACCGGAGCCTATCAGGTTGGGACGAGTGCCCCACTAATCAGTGCACCTGAGCCTATCAGGTTGGGACGAGTGCCCCACTAATCAGTGCACCGGAACCTATCAGGTTGGGACGAGTGCCCCACTAATCAGTGCACCGGAGTCTATCAGGTTGGGACGAGTGCCCCACTAATCAGTGCACCGGAGTCTATCAGGGGGAATTTCATAGTTACTGAACCCGATGGGACGGAGTCGCCCCCCAAAACCCAAAACCCTAATCAGTGCACCGGAGCCTATCAGTTTGGGACGAGTGCCCCACTAATCAGTGCACCGGAGCCTATCAGTTTGGGACGAGTGCCCCACTAATCAGTGCACCGGAGCCTATCAGGTTGGGACGAGTGCCCCACTAATCAGTGCACCTGAGCCTATCAGGTTGGGACGAGTGGCCAACTAATCAGTGCACCGAAGCCTATCAGTTTGGGACGAGTGCCCCACTAATCAGTGCACCGGAGTCTATCAGGTTGGGACGAGTGCCCCACTAATCAGTGCACCGGAGCCTATCAGGTTGGGACGAGTGCCCCACTAATCAGTGCACCGGAGCCTATCAGGTCGGGACGAGTGCCCCACTAATCAGTGCACCGGAGTCTATCAGGTTGGGATGAGTGCCCCACTAATCAGTGCACCGGAGTCTATCAGGCTAGGACGAGTGCCCCACTAATCAGTGCACCGAAGTCTATCAGGGGGAATTTCATAGTTACTGAACCCGATGGGACGGAGTCGCCCCCAAAACCCTAATCGGTGCACCAGAGCCTATCAGTTTGGGACGAGTGCCCCACTAATCAGTGCACCGGAGCCTATCAGTTTGGGACGAGTGCCCCACTAATCAGTGCACCGGAGCCTATCAGGTTGGGACGAGTGCCCCACAAATCAGTGCACCTGAGCCTATCAGGTTGGGACGAGTGGCCCACTAATCAGTGCACTGGAGCCTATCAGTTTGGGACGAGTGCCCCACTAATCAGTGCACCGAAGCCTATCAGCTTGGGACGAGTGCCCCACTAATCAGTGCACCGGAGTCTATTAGGTTGGGACGAGTGCCCCACTAATCAGTACACCGGAGTCTATCTGGTTGGGACGAGTGCCCCATTAATCAGTGCACCAGAGCCTATCAGGGTGGGACGAGTGCCCCACTAATCAGTGCATCGGAGTCTATCAGGTTGGGACGAGTGCCACACTAATCAGTGCACCGGAGTCTATCTGGTTGGGACGAGTGCCCCATTAATCAGTGCACCAGAGCCTATCTGGGTGGGACGAGTGCCCCACTAATCAGTGCACCGGAGTCTATCAGGTTGGGACGAGTGCCCCACTAATCAGTGCACCGGAGTCTATCAGGGGGAATTTCATAGTTACTGAACCCGATGGGACGGAGTCGCCCCCCAAAACCCAAAACCCTAATCAGTGCACCGGAGCCTATCAGATTGGGACGAGTGCCCCACTAATCAGTGCACCGGAGCCTATCAGGTTGGGACGAGTGCCCCACTAATCAGTGCACCAGAGCCTATCAGTTTGAGACGAGTGCTCCACTAATCAGTGCACCGAAGCCTATCAGGTTAGTACGAGTGCCCCACTAATCAGTGCACTCTATGGCAGGGGGTACAGAGCCCCCCTCCCCCCCACAACAAAACCCACCAACACCTTCTAAACCAAAATGTTACCGTAGCTGCAGTTTCATGGCAATTTGAAAGTATTGTTCAGGAAATTACTTAGTTACTGACATCCCGAATTAAACAGGGTCAGCAATAACTACCAAACATGAATTCTTTTTATATTGAAAAGATACAGAATACTGAAGAATAATGTGATCACATGATTACTGAGCATCACGTAGTTACTGACATACTGAACTAAGTGGGAGCGTGCACGCAAATGTGGGTACAAAAACATGAGATCACACAATAGAACAAATAACTGGCAGCACATGATTACTGAACCTCATTACTGGCAGCACAAGTAGTTACTGACAACATCAGTTACTGACATTACTGAACTAAATAGGAGCGTGCACACACATGTGATAGGTACAAAGACGAGATCGCACGATAGAACAAAAATTTAGCCATCTACAAATCACATGCGTTTTTCAGCAACATCAAATAGAGCCATCTTCATCTTCTTTTTGGGAGCACGACAGGGGCCAACTCTTCAATCTCTGGTGGGAAGGGCCTGTTGGCGTTACGCTTGTGGAACAACATGTAGTATAGAAGCTGTGCCCTGTACTGGGACCCAAGATTCTGCATTGACGAGGGTCTGGTTTAGGGGTACCCAATCAAGCCCTTAACCCGGGTCCTCACGATAATCCACCCCTCAAAAACAAAAGCCGAAGACCCAAATCAAGCGGATTCTCCATGCCCCGACAGCTCGGAGGTTGCCCGACGAGTCTCCGATTCGCCTGAGGAGTTCTCCGCCGCCGAGTGGTTCCCCGATTCGCCCGGGGAGTTCTCTGCCCCCGGGTGGCTCTCCGATTCGCCCGGGGAGTTCTCCGCCCCCGGGTGGCTCTCCGATTCGCCCGGGGAGTTCTCCGCCCCCGAGGAGTCTCCGGCTCGCCCGGCCAGACTACTCGGCTGCGTCCCGTCCCGGCCCATCCGGCGCCGTACCAACTTGGTACCCGCCGTGCCAGAGCATGATGGGCGTCCGTCCTATGCCACGGCAGCCACAGTGGCACCCGTCTCGTCCAAACAGGAACGCTACAGTCCAGGGAGGAACGCATGCGCAACACCGGGCGCCCAAGGACGACCCCAGGCGCCCAAAGACGACACCTGGGGCCCGAGGAGGACACCTGGAACTCCCGAAGGCCCAGAACAAGTCAACCACCCGGGTCCGGCGGGGCGCCCACTCCGTCAACACCTGCTCCCTGTACGGCTCGGCATGCGGCGCAAGTTAAAGGCCTCGGGGCCGAAATTCCCATTGTAATTCTCTCTTTTTTACCTCCCCGCCTCCTTCTCCCCCTTGAGACTATAAAAGGGGCCGAAGGGACACCAGTGGGGGGACACGGACAACAGACGAACATTCGAACACAGGACGAACAGAACACCCACTCACACGAGCACAGGGACTTGGGACCCTCTCCCTCTCCCGACTAGTTTGTACCCCCTACTACAGACTTGGACTTGAGAACATCGGCACTCACTGGACGTAGGGTGTTACTCTCCGGAGGCCCGAACCAGTCTAAATCCCCTGTCTCTTGAGTCACCATCCGGACCCTGACACGCGATCGTAGAAATTTACTTGCCGGCGGTAGAGAACCCCGACAGTTGGCGCGCCAGGTAGGGGCCTTTTCGCATGTCACGACATCCCACCTTCACCAGGGCCCGGATGGCCCACGGCGGCGCCTCGCTGGCGCCGGGCGATCACCTGCGGTTCGGCTCCCTCGACTTCGTCTTCGGCAAGTCGGTGGAGCCCATCATCGGGGCTACTTTCGTGCGCCCCAAGCTTGCCCGCGACGACGACGGCAAGACGATCCATGACAAGGGGCCCAAACCCTCCCGAGCCACCACGGGAGCCACCGCCTACGTCTTCGACCTGCTAGGTGAGGATCTGGCGGCCGCCCTGGGACGGAGCCCGACCCAGGAACACTTCTGAAACCTCTCCTACATGGTCACCAACCTCGCCCTCCAAGTTGGAGGAGAGGAGCAGCTCCTCTGGGACGAGTTCCTCGACTACTACGGCGCCATGTACCCGGGGGGACAGCCGGGTCTGCCACGCGATCCGGCGGTCGCCCCGGCATCGACGGAACTCAGCTCTTCCACCTCTCCAGCCGCCAAGGGCGCGACGAACAGGCGGAACCCGTGCTCGCGGTTGAGGTGGGCTCCGCCAAACTTCGACCCTTCCCGTGAGTGCTTCATGTGCCACACCCCGGACGGGGACGTACAGACTGCGAGCAGCTCGACGGGCGACAAAGCGGCGCCCAAGGGCGCCAAGGCGCCACCCAAGAACGACCCCGCCGGCGATGCTCGGCGGACCCGGCTGCGGGAGCTCGACGAGGCACAACGTCAACTCGAGGACGAGCGCGGGCGACTTCACCGTGAGCTTGGCAAGAACGTGGATGGAGAGGCCACCCCCGCGCGCGCACGGGAGGTGCACCATAACATCGTCATCGACAACAACGCCCACGACGCGCTGGTCTTCAACCGAGCGTCCTAGAACCTCGCAGCGGCTGCAGTCCTGCTCCGTGAACACCCTGAACCAGCGGCGCCTGAAGATCGAAGGTTTCATCAACAGCTCCGTGCGCTTCTGGAAACCGCAGCAGTTCAACAAGCAGAAAGCTCCGCGTCACGCCAACGGGGCCCCAGGGAGCACGGACAGGAGCAGTCTGCGCGCCATCACGAGGTCACGGTGAACAGAGACGCCGGGCGACGAGACGAACACCGGGAGCCCCGGGAGCACTGCGAGCACCGCCCACACCGAGCTTACAACAGGCGGCGTGGAGGCCGCTACGACAGTGGCGAGGACCGGAGCAGGAGTGCGTCCCCCGACCCTAGGGGGCCGCGCGCTTTTGGACCCCGTGTCCTCGGCGCTCACGTCCCTCCACGCTTCCGAGCCCCAACGACGGTACCCAAGTATGACGGGGACACGAACCCCAGCGTCTGGCTGGAGGATTACCGGCTAGCATGCCACGCGGACGGGGCGCAGGACGACTACTTCATCATCAAGAGCCTCCCCCTCTACCTCGCTGACTCGGCGCGGACCTGGTTGGAGCACCTCCCCGATGGCAAGATCGACAGCTGGGCGCAGCTGCGCGACGCGTTCATCGGCAACTTCCAGGGCACCTACACACGCCCCGGGAACCCGTGGGATCTGCGCAACTGCCTCCAGAGGGAAGACGAGACCCTGCGCGACTACATCAAGCGCTTCTCCAAGCGGTGCACCGAGCTGCCGAACACCGCCGACACCGACGTCGTCGCGGCATTCCGATTCGGAACGACTTGCGCGACCCTCATTCACGAGCTAGGGCGCAAAAAGCCGCGAACCATCCGAGACCTCCTCGACATCGCCACCGACTACGCCGATGGGGAGGACGCCGTTGCTGCAACCCTTGATCGGCCTCAGGGCAAGGGCAAGCAGTCGGAGGCGGTCGGCGAGGGCACCTCCGCTCGACCCGACAAGAAGAAAAGGAAGGACAAGCGGAGGCGCGATAGCGGCATGGTGGCGGCGGCCGAGCGGAAGACTGCTAAACCCAAAGGGAACCCGGCACCAAGGGACCACTTCGAGAAGCTCCTCGAGGCGCCTTGCACCAACCACGAGGGCCCTGTCAAGCACGCTCTGAAAGACTGCAAGCTCATGAAAAGCTTCCTCTGGACCCAAAAGCCAGCAAAAGCAAGAGGGTGAGGTGCTTTTGGATTTACACTAGGCAAAAGTTGGCTTTGGTAAAAGCGTCTATGAGCTTTTGGCCCCTTTGGTTCCGCTTTTGGCTTTTGGAAGAAAAAGGCACAGCCAAAAGCCCAACCAAACGCACCCTAAGTCTGAGAAATATGGAAACCAAATCGAATGAGAGATCGGTTTCCTAATCGGTTCAGATCCGAAAATGACCCGAGGTCATGGGTTCTCCTATATATACAACATATTGGCCTCCACCAAAGACACATCTAATTGAGTTAGGATTTTTGCCTATTCTTGTTGTTGCGCAGCCTTCAAAGTCTGCTCCATCCCGAGCGCCGTCATGCACCGGTGAACGGGAGAGCAGGTCTTCAGAACCTCTTGCTCTTGTGATCCTGCATCGAGAGAGAGAGAGCGAACAAGGTTTTTGGAAAGCGCTCTGCGCGACTGCTCAAGATCTTCACCATGGCTCGTCCTCCGTCCAAGTCGGGTGTTGCGGCGTACCGTCGTCTTTAACGCCGTCTCCTGCGCTCCATTCGCAGGACTGAGGTCGTCCCATCAGTGTCGTTTGTCTTCACGTTGGCACCCGCTCAGTATTTATACTATGATTTAATCCAGCTCTTAATCATGTTTTCTGAGATCATGGTTATGCTTTTCGTACTGACTAGTATGTTAGAGAACTGCATGCTAGGAATCTTTCTTGTCATGTTTAATCTAGTTCAAAATTTAAACTTATAATTGCCTATTTTTCCAACAACCCCTTTTTTCTTTTTTAAGCCTATCTCCCTATAAGATATAAAGGGAGAATTGTCCTTGTTCCTCTCTCTAACACTTTCGTGTACTGTACACAAGCTCATTTTCTCTCACCAGCGCTTGCAAGCGCCCATCATGTAACCCACTGAGCCTTCAAGCTCGAGGAACACGAGAGACATTGGGTGTAGGGCCTTTCCCAAACTAGTATACATCCTTGAGTCCGAGTGCTAGCCATCGAGACTAGAGATGTGCGACGTATATTTATTATTCCCTCCGTTCCAAAATGTAAGTCATTCCAAGATTCTTGGAGAGTCAAACCATCTCAACTTTGACCAAATTTTTACAATAAAGTACAAATATTTATCATACCAAATAAGTATCATTAGATTCTTAGTAACATATATTTTCATAGTAAATTTATTCGATGCAATAAATCTTAGTGGTTCTCTCTATAATTTTGGTCAAACTTAAAATAGTTTGACTCTCCAAGAATCTTGGAATGACTTATAATTTGAAACGGAGGGAGTAGTCAGCATTACGAAACATTGACACTTGGCTTGGTTCGTTTTGGTAACTTTGTCAAATTACTAATTGGACACAATATCATTGCCGGAGCTCTTGATGAGATGGTCAAAATGCATATGTAGAACCTCAAACTTAAAGTCCAGATAAGAGATCAAACTTAAAGTCCAGATAAGAGATGCGCATGGCTCTAAAACAAATTCAACCCAAAAAAAGGGAAACCTAAATTATGCTAATTTTTTGTAGAAAGAGAAGTGAAAAAAAATAAGGACAGGTCGTTGCTAGGGTTGGGAGTGTTTGAAACATGTGAAAAAAATAAGAGGACGCTATTGTTAGGGTTGGGATCATCGGGGAAATAGGTGCAACGCCATTTGGGGTTTGTACTAATGCAAAATATAAGTCATGAGGGTTCTCGATTTAGCCTTAAAACGAAAGCCGCTCGATTTAGAGCGTAAAGAAAAAAAATGAAAGACAAAAAGGAAAAAAAGAGAAAAAGTAACAAATCAAGAAGAAAGCAACAAATCATAGAAAAATTCTTCTCCATGCGACCTCCTCTAGCGAGGACCTTGTCTTCTTGGTGACGACCTCCGAGGAGTTTTGAATTAGTTTGGGTTTGGGGTTGACGGGGTATGGGTAATTGTTGGGAGGGAGGGTTTGAGTTGAGGAGGGACTCTATTCCCATAGCGGGGGAAGACCGTCGAACCGGTGGTGGGGTGTGGGGGGTGGAACGACGGTGTCGGAGGCCCGAACGATGACGACGGCTACCCCAGGGAGGACGGCGCAGTCCTGATGATCGTTGGGGGGTCGGCGGCCTGCCCTTCGAGGCGCGACGAAGAGCTGATCCGACGAGAAGTTTGTCACATGGAGCCCGTGGTGCCCTCCTACCTAAGATGGTCCGAGGCCCCGATCACTTTTGATCGCTCCGATCATCCTGACCATGTCCCACAACCTGGAAGGTACCCGCTCGTGGTTGCTCCTCTCTTCGGGACGAAACGCGTCCACAAGGTGCTGATGGATGGCGGGAGCGGCCTCAACATCCTCTACGTCGAGACTCTTGATGAAATGGGGATCTCGCGGTCCCGGCTTCGGCCATCCGCGGCGCCGTTCCACGGGGTTGTCCCCGGGGCGGACGCAATGCCGCTCGGGCAGATCGANCGCCGAGTGGACCGAGGCCCAAACCCCCCCGACGTCCATCGAGCACGAAACATGGGTCATGTACTTCGACGGATCGCTCATGAAGGAGGGAGCCGGTGTCGGCCTTGTCTTTGTCTCGCCTTTGGGCGTGCGCATGGAGTACATGGTTCGACTGCACTTCCCGGCCTCCAACAACGCCGCTGAGTACGAGGCCCTAATCAATGGATTCCGTATTGCCCTCGAGCTCGGCATACGGCGTCTCGAGATCCGAGGAGACTCGGAGTTGGTCGTAGATCAAGTGATGAAGGAGTCGAGCTGCGTCAGCCCCAAGATGGCCGCCTACTGCCGGGCGGTCCGCGAGCTGGAAGACAAGTTCCTCGGCCTCGAGCTCAAGCACGTCCAACGACGATACAACGAGGCGGCCGACACCCTTGCCAAGGCGGCCTCCAACCGGAAGCCTGTCCCCCATGGAGTGTTTGCCAAAGACCAGCACGCCCCCTCCATCCGACTAGACAACGAGCTACCCGAACCCCCATCACAGGAGGAAACGGAGGCGATGGAGATCGACGCAGCATACGAGCACAACCTCGAGGATCCCGACTGGAGGATCCCGCTCCTCGAGTGGATCGTACAGGGCAAGCTCCCTCCCGACAAGACCGAGGCTCGGCGGATCGCTCGCTGGGCCAAGACCTTCACGCTCATCGAGGGAGAGCTTTACCGGCGAGGCACCTTTGGCGTCCTAATGCGCTGCATTCCGATTGACCAAGGCAAGGAATTGCTAAGCGACATCCATGCAGGAGCATGTGGGCACCATGCCGCGCCAAAGACACTTGTCGGGAAAGCTTTCCGGCAAGGGTTCTACTGGCCAACCGCGGTGGCCAATGCCAAGGACATCGTGCGCAGCTGCGAAGGCTGTCAGTTCTATGCAAGGCAAACTCACCTCCCGGCGCAAGCCCTGCAGACCATCCCCATCACTTGGCCCTTTGCCGTATGGGGTTTGGATTTAGTCGGGCCACTGAAGAAAGCACCCGGGGGCTTCACGCATCTCCTCGTCGCCGTCGACAAGTTCTCCAAATGGATCGAGGCAAGGCCCATCAGGTAGGTTCGCTCACAAGAAGCTGTCCAGTTCTTCATCGACATCATCTACCGCTTCGGGGTCCCGAACGTGATCATCACCGACAACGGCACTCAGTTCACGGGCAAAAAGTTCCTCAACTTCTGCGACGACAACAACATCCGAGTGGATTGGGCCGCCGTCAGCCACCCCAAAACCAACGGACAGGTGGAAAGAGCCAATGGCATGATCCTGCAAGGACTGAAGCCGTGAATCTTCAAATGCCTCGAGAAGTTCCGAGCAAGGTGGGTCGCAGAGCTCCCGTCGGTCCTCTGGAGCTTGCGAACTACTCCAAGTCGAGCCACTGGCTGCACGCCCTTCTTCATGGTCCACGGATCCGAGGCGGTCCTCCCGACTGATCTCGACTACGGCAGCCCAAGAGTTCGTGCCTATGACGACGAAGGGAATCAAGCCTCCCTGGAGGACGCCATCGACCAGCTGGATGAAGCACGCAGCATCGCACTACTCCACTCGGCCAAGTACCAGCAGGCCCTACGGCGATACCACGACCGCAACATTCGAAGCCGGGCCTTTCAAGTCGGCGACCTCGTCCTCCGACGAGTTCAGAGCAACCGCGGCCGCCACAAGCTGTCGCCGCCATGGGAAGGCCCCTACATCGTCGACCAAGTCCTCCGCCCGGGGACTTTCAAGCTCAAGGACGCCGACGGCCAAGTCCTCACGAACGCTTGGAACATAGAGCAGCTACGTTGCTTTTACCCTTAAAAGTACCTGTACTTTCCAATTCACGATAGTGAATAAAAGTGCTACGCTGTTCCGAGTACTTTATTCGCACACGGTCGTTTTCCGAAATGTACCTTGCGAGTTCCCAAAGCTAAGCGGCGGGCGACCCCTTCCCTGTGCAGGATCGCCCACCGCTCGGGGGCTCCACCCGGGGCCCAGTGCCCCTCCTTTTTTCGCAAAAATTCGACAAGTGATCGCTCCCGCGCGCGGTCAAGCGGTATACTTTTGTGCTTGCGGGAAAGGAACGTCAGCTCGAGTGGCTCTGCGATTACGCTTGTCCAAGTTCCAAGTACTTACGCCCCTGCGGCTACGGTGCTGGCTTGCAAGCAAAATCCAAAGTCCTCGGACCGACGTCTTTTTCCCGAGAGCAATAAAGGAATCGCCTCGATTAGTTGTTGCTTTCAACGTAATAGGCTGCTATCTGTCATTATTCGAACCTTCCGAAACTACTCGGGGGCTGCGAGTCCGAGTGCCCAAACTCCCGAGTTCCTACGCCCCGGCGGCTATGGAACAGAGTCTGACGGGCAGGCCTCCGCGCCTTCCCATCTCGACCTATGACCCCAAGCTTTCGAAGAAAACGGAAATGGCAAACAACGGATAAAAACACGAGTTTTTTAGCAACAACGGTTACCCTTTAAAGGGGAATTGAGTTCATTACATTACAAAAATGACTAACTCCCCTATTTCTATTCCATCCCGAGATCCTTCAGGGCGGCGGTCAACACCTTCTCGGCGAACGAGGAAGACTCGGCTTCAATTTCATCATATTCGGCATCCTCGTAGCCGGGGGCCCATCCGCCTTGCAGGGACTTCCGATCCATGGTCGGATAATGCGACAGGAACATGGCAACGATCTTCCGCGCCACACTCCGAGCAAGATCCGAGGCCTGCGCCCGAGTCCTCCCTGCAACAAGGGCGAGGCGATCCACCAGGGACGGGCCGCCGCCGACGTTGAGCTCCTCGAACAGGTGCTCGACCGCCTGGACCAAAGCCTGATGGACCTCGGACTTCTTCTCGAGGGCCCTCTGGCTCTGCTCGCCTGCCTCCCTGGACCTCCGAAGGTCCTCGACAGCTCCTGTAGACAATTCTTCGTCAGGAGTCATCTCGCAGGAAGGAAAGCAAGAAGAAGGATAAGTAGAAACACAATACTTACTGGCCAACTCCGCCTTCAGGCTGCGACCAAGCTCCACCAGCTCTTGGTTGGCAGCGAAGGCCTTGGTCACCTCGCGCTTCCCCGACTCGAGCTTGGCCTCCAGGTCAGCCTTCTCTTTCCGCAGGGCTACATTGGCGAACAGGCTTAAGCAAACTCGCGGCCACTCGAGAAAAACGAAAAGCAGCTGCCCGACAAGAAACAAGGAAGGATAACTTACCAAGGATCTCCTCCTCCCGCTTCTGGGCAACTTCACCGAGGCGGGCCCCCTCGACCTCTGCGGCCTTCAGCTTCTCGGCCAGCCCGACCACCTGTTTGTTGGCCGTCTTGAGGTCGAGGTCGCGGTGCTGAAGGTCTTTCTGAAGGTCCGCCACCTTTTCCTTCAGCCCCTCGACCTCCTGCACGGCGGCAGCCTTTTCCCGATTAGAGGCGTCGGCGGCCGTCAGCGCCTCCATCACCGTCTTCTCGGCCTCCTCCACCTTCGCCTCAAGGGCGGCCTTCTCCTCCTCGGCATCGGCGAGCACCTCCGCCCTGGCCTCCCGGGCCTCGGTCAGCTGGGCCTCAAGCTGCTCCTTCTCCGCCTTCAGTTGCTCAACGGCGGGCCATAGCCCGGCCTCCCGGCGGAGGAACAGGGACTTCTCGGAGCTGCGCTCCATGATTTTCTGAATGAAAGCAGAAAGAGGAGCGGTAAGACACACCCCAAAACGGCGCCAAGACCAGAAGAAGGAAACCCGAGGACTTACCCGGGAAGGCCTGATGATCATCTCATTGAAGATCTCCTTCATGTTATTAAGGCCCTCCGCGAGAAGATGGCACTGCTCCCTCTCCGACTTGTCGTCAAGCTCGAAGACGGGATCCCCCGGGTTCTGACGATCGTACCACAACAACCGACCCTCGCACGGCAGGTTCGGGTTGTTCTCGATGGGTACGATGGTGTGGAAACGACGATCCATCGTCATCATCCCCGGAGTCTCCCGGAGAGAGTCCAGGCCCTCGCTCGAGGGGCTCGAAGGGCTCGGGGACTCCACGATCGGCCCCCTGCTGGGCTCGCCGTCGATCCTCCGCGAGCCACCCTCCGACGAGTCCTCGAGCACGACGACCTCTGGGGGAACCACCCCGGAGGAGGACTCGGGGGCTGCGGCAGCTGCCGCCGTCGGGATGGCAGCGTCTTGGAGGGCGCCGGACGTCCCCGCCTCTGCTTCCTTGGGGCCGGCCGCGGTCCCCGGAGGGGTAGCAACCCCGCGACCATCCCCCCCGACAGCAACCTCTTCGGCCCCGGCTACGGCCGCGTCACCAGGTAGGGCGGCCTCCCCCGCCCCAGGGTGGCTCGCCGCCTCCTGAGGGGCAGGAGGGGCCGTCCCCGCCAGCTGCTGCTCCAGCTCGGCTTGGAGCGCCGCGACAGCCGCCTCCGTAGGGACAGTCTGCGCGGCGACCAGGCCCGTCGGGAGCGCATCTCCCGGGCTGTCGCCGTCTCCCTCCACCACCTTCTCCCCAACGGAGGACGTCACCCTCCGTGTCTCCTCTTCGGCCCGCTCCGCCGCGGGCACCGGCGTCGCCTCCTCGGCCCGCTCCGCCGCGGGCTCCGGCGTCGTCTTCTCGGCCCGCTCCGCCGCGGCCCCCGGTCTCGGCTCCTCGGCCTGCTCCGCCGCGGGCCTCGGCGTCTGCACCGCCGAGCGTAGCGTCTTCTTCGGCGCCACCACAAGCGGAGTGTCGGCCCGACTGGTGCATCACAGGTCAGGGAGCCCGGCTGAGAAAAATGGCAACCATAGAGAAAACAAAAACCACTCGAGAAGGACAGATCATCGCTCACCTCGACGAGATGGTCCGAGTCCGCTTGGAACCCGTCGGCGCTGGGTCCTTCGGGGATGCGGGCCTCTTGGACCCCGCGAGCGCCGTTGGGGCGGGGGCCACCTGCGCGGTTTCGGCGCCCCTGCCCGAGTGGGGCGCCGCTTGACCAGTCGGGCCTCCTCCTTCGACCGGGCACGGATCCGGCCGCCCCGTCGTGGCCCTCACCGGGGCGGAAGGGGCCTGCGCCTCCACCACGGGCGGCGCGGGCGAGGCCCTGCCCCCAACAGGATCTGCCCTTGCGGCAGGAACGGGCGTCCGGGGCGCGTCCCGCCCTTCGCTCTGCGCCCGCGTCGTTTGAGGGGCTGGCGGCGGCCGCCTGTCGTCTCGTGGCGCGAACCTTTTGGGGGAGCGCGACGCCCCCGACGACGAACCCCCCTTGTGGGCGCGCTCCGACAGGTCCCGGCTCCGGCTTCTCTCCCGACGGGGGGAGACCGTGTCCCGTCGGGAACTCTTTCCCTCCTCGGGCACATGACGGGTGGACGGAGGCGTGCGGCTGCGCCTCTCGCGCTGGCTGTCCCCGGAGGACCGTCGATGCCGGTCCGACCGAGAGCTTCCGCTCCCCCCCGCATCCGGCGGGGGCGTTCTCCCTCTCCCGCTGGACCCCGGCTTCTGTGCTGAGGACGAGGCGGTCATCACCGCAACCGCCTTAAGCTTCCTGGGGGGCGCGTCCTCGTCGTCGCTCTCCTCGTCGTCGTCGCTCCTCGAGTCCCCCTCCGCGGGCTCCGACTCGGGGTCCTCATCTTCGGAGACTCGGTCTCCCTTCCCCCTCCGCTTGGCCCGCTCGGCGTTTCTCTCGCGCTTGGCGATCTCTCGTTTCTTCCACTGCTCCCGGCGGTCTTTCTTCGCCTTGGCCCGTTCGGCCTCGGCCCGATTCTTCGCCCTGTCCTCGGGAAGCGGCGGCAGGGAGAAGGAGCAGTCATGGCTCTTCACCTAAAGAACTCGGGATCAGCAAACCGAAAACTACTCGGGGTTGAATTCAAGGCGGATGAAGGAAGCCTTACCAGAGCCTTGGTGTGGGCGTTCGGGAGCATGGGGAGAAGGCCCGGGGGAGGATATGCGTCGTGGGCCTTCCCCACCGCTGCCGTCACCCGGCGCTCCACCTCGGCCTCCGAGGGCAAGGGGTTCATCGTCACGGTCCCCACGAAGGGGGCCTTCGCCGGAACCATCTGCCAGATTTGGAGGGTGCGCCGCCTCAGCGGTACGATACCTCTCGAGAGGTACCCGCCGATGACCTCCGCCGCGGACACGTTCGCGTCGCGGAGTCACGCGAGGGCCTTCCAGATGTTCCCGAGGAGCTTCCCCTGCAACTTCTTCTCGGGCCCGTACCCCCAATGGTCGGGCGCCTTCTCGAATGACCTCCCGGTGTACTCCGGAAGGGGGTTCTTCGGGTCGTTCTTGAGGTAGAACCACCCGGGGTGCCACCCCTTGTTCGAGCTGATCAGGGTCCCCGTGATGTAGTCCTTCGACCGCCCCTGCTTCGCCTTCAATACGGCGCACCCGAGCGTCGCGGGGACGCCACCCTCGGCGGCATGCAGCACGAACTTGAAAAAGTACCGGAAGAGGTCCCAATGGGCCTCCATCCCCAAGTACCCTTCGCAGAGCGCGACGAACACCGCCATCTGCTGCACCCCGTTGGGGTTGATGTGCTGGAGCTCCAGTTCGTACTCGTTGAGCACGGCCCGGATGAATCTCCCCGCGGGGACGGAGAACCCGCGCTCATGGAAAGCGGTGAAGGAGACCACGTACCCGCGCGGCGGTCGGGGGTAGTCCTCCGCACCCGGAACCTTCCACTCTTCGGCCTCCGTCAGCGGCGACAGCGAGCCGTCCCGCGCGAGCCCCTCCAACTGCCTCTGCGTCACCCTGGAGCCCTCCCAGACCGACATCGTGAGGTCGCAGGACGAAGGTGACGTGGGCGATGCGGGGATTTGGTCTCTCCTCCCTCGGAAAAGCGCGGCGGCGGAGAACGCGAGAGGGCAAGCGCAGCGGCGAGGAAGACGAAGCGCGGCGGAAGGCGAAGCGATGGGAATAAACTAAGCCCTAGGCGGCCGCAGCTCAGGCCTATAAAAGGGGAGGTGGTGCGGCGAGACGAACACAGCGTTAAATGCGCGGGCCCACCTCCGGCGCCTCGCGACGTGCGCACGTCGCCTCACTTGACTCCCTCAAAAGGCGCGCCCTCCCTCCACGCGGCGGAAAACCAGGCCGGCGCTCCCGTGCTCGGCCCATCAACAGCCAGGCAGCGGCCCGGCCCACCGGCGGAGCGTCCTCGGCAAGCTTCCCATCCCAGACAAGTTTTCCGATCCCGACAACCTCCAAGGCAAACCCCCCGGGCTCAAAACCTTAACAAGAGCACCAGCTCTTCTCAAGGCTCGGGGGCTACACCCGGCGGGTGCGCTCGCGCGCCCCCACCGGAAGAATCGTGACTTACCATATCTGCGCTGCCTCTCAACCTGGGCGCGAGTCTCCATCTCCCCCCAGGCTCGGGGGCTACTGACGAGGGTCTGGATTAGGGGTACCCAATCAAGCCCTTAACCCGGGTCCTCACGATAATCCACCCCTCAAAACAAAAGCCGAAGACCCAAATCAAGCGGGTTCTCCATGCCCCGATAGCTCGGAGGTTGCCCGACGAGTCTCTGATTCGGCCGAGGAGTTCTCCGCCTCCGAGTGGTTCTCCGATTCACCCGGGGAGTTCTCCGCCCCCGGGTGGCTCTCCGATTCGCCCGGGGAGTTCTCCGCCCCCGAGGAGTCTCCGGCTCGCCCGGCCAGACTACTCGGCTGCGTCCCGTCCCGGCCCATCCGGTGCCGTACCAACTTGGTACCCGCCGTGCCAGAGCATGATGGGCGTCCGTCCTATGCCACGGCAGCCACAGTGGCACCCGTCTCGTCCAAACAGGAACGCTACAGTCCCGGGAGGAACGCATGCGCAACACCGGGCGCCCAAGGACGACCCCAGGCGCCCAAAGACGACACTTGGGGCCCGAGGAGGACACCTGGAACTCCCGAAGGCCCAGAACAAGTCAACCACGACCCAGAAACTACCCGAGAGCTTACCCGAGAAGTCATCTACATCAACCACCCGGGATGTACGATCCCGGGTCCGGCGGGGCGCCCACTCCGTCAACACCTGCTCCCTGTACGGCTCGGCATGCAGCACAAGTTAAAGGCCTCGGGGCCGAAATTCCCATTGTAATTCTCTCTTTTTTACCTCCCCGCCTCCTTCTCCCCCTTGAGACTATAAAAGGGGCCGAAGGGACACCAGCGGGGAGAGAGAGAACAGACGAACATTCGAACACAGAACGAACAGCACACCCACTCACACAGCACAGGGACTTGGGACCCTCTCCCTCTCCCGACTAGTTTGTACCCCCTACTACAGACTTGGACTTGAGAACATTGGCACTCACTGGACGTAGGGTATTACTCTCTGGAGGCCCGAACCAGTCTAAATCCCCTGTCTCTTGAGTCACCATCCGGACCCTGACACGCGATTGTAGAAATTTACTTGCCGGCGGTAGAGAACCCCGACAATATTCTCAGACTACCACACTGCAGGGAACATAACTCATATAAAGGTAACAAACATAGTTCAAGTGACTAAACAAATATAGTTCCAACTACACAAACTAAGGTTACACTTCCAATTACATAAATAATAGTTCCAACTACACAGCAACAAATAATAGTTCAAACTACACAACAACAAATAATAGTTTCAACTATACATCAACAAATAATAGTGCCAACTACACTTCCAAGTACACTCAAATAGTCCGAACTGCACACTCAACAAATAATAGAAATACACAAATAATAGTTCCAATTACACAACAAGAATTAAGTATCCACACCTGATTGGAATGGAAGACAGGAAGCAGGACAGTGTTGGATGTGTCTTCAGGGCACCTGTCTCTTCCTTCGCCTAGCTGCAATCTTTTCTATAATTTCTTCCTGAAGAGCTTGGTAATACACTTGCTAAGCTGGTGTGCAACCATCAAGATCAATCCCAAGGATCCTTTCATTCTCTTTCTTCTCCTTCTCTTCCTTGTCCATGTCATGCTTCTCACGCATGATCTGAATCTTCTCTTGCTCAATGCATAACAATGATTGATTGCGGCTTCGCATTTCCTCAAAGTGCTTCTCATCTGTAGAAGCAAGCTGTTGAAAACGATCATTTTTACGCATAGATTCTTCTTGCAGGATAGAAATCTTTTTCAATGACAGATCTTGCTGACGGTCCAGGATCCATGGGAGTCCTCATGGGCCACAGTCCCGTTAGGAAATTGGGCCGGCAACTCTGACTGATACAAGGAAGGAGCGTACAGCTTAAGAAAACTTGTCGGGTACTAGGAAACAACTCGACCTACTCATGCTAGGACTCTGTGTATTGTATCCGACTAGGAGTTTGTATTCTTGCCTTGTAGACCCTGTCTCCCGAGTATATAAGGTGAGGCAGGGATCCCTTGTAAAATCATAACCATCAATACGAGAAGATCCACCATACAGGACGTAAGGTATTACGCTCTTTACTCGAGGCGGCCTGAACTGTCTAAATCGTCTCGTGTTCACCATCATGCTTCTGGTTCCGGCGAGGCCCTCACGAACAACTCGACTACTTAGGGACCCCCATAGTAGGCTAGCCGGTATAAAAAACCGACAGCTGGCGCGCCAGGTAGGGGCTCTCGTCGAGAATCGTTCAGCAAGCTCGATGGCACCAGTCATCATCAACTGTGACGGCGACATGGCGTTCGAGAAAGGCGCCACCTTCGTCTTCGGCTCTTGGGTCTGCATGGCGGACGGCGCAAGCAACTTCGACCGCGTCCTCAAGTCGCCGACTCTGGAGCAACTCGCCGACAAGCTCGACGAGATCGCTCCCCCCGGTCCAAATACAACTCAGGCTCGGGGAACCTCGAGTTCGAACTCAACTCGGACTCATGGAACCACTACTCCTAGCTCGATTTTAACTCGGGCTGGAAAAATTCCGAAGCAGACCAAGCGATCCGAGTCGGTTTCTGAACCATCGGTTATGCCAAAATCCGCCAATTCAAAAATCCAGAAGAAAAGGAGTCCAGCCACTGCTAAGCGTGAGGCCGACACCCCGAGCCGATATCCCTTTGGACTCGCGGGCCCCACGTCCGCTTTCCGGCGGCGTCCTCAAAACAACTCCGATCTCTGGTCGAATTCGACGAATTTCACCTGAGCGTGAAACAAGTCGGACTCGTCATTACTTCAATCCCCGAAGGACGATTTGTTCACTGGCCGGGACGCAAGCCAACGCTTGGAGCAACACCACAGGAGGACCTGGACATGTCTCGCATCATCGCGTGCATCGATCCACTCCCGTTTCAACATGGGTAACCCCTGAATTCTTCAAGCAGCCACGGCTCAACTGTCCCAGTAACTTCAAGCACAGGAAGCTACTCGCCAGGGCGTCAAGCCATCGTGATCATCGCCTAGGAACAAGAAGTCTCCAACGACAAGCCAACTGTGGAGAACGAAGCTGAAGTTGACCGTAACCGACGCAGGGAGCGAAACGCTGCTCGCGCAGACCGTCCC
Source organism: Alloteropsis semialata (assembly GCA_004135705.1). NCBI lineage: Eukaryota > Viridiplantae > Streptophyta > Magnoliopsida > Poales > Poaceae > Alloteropsis > Alloteropsis semialata. The sequence continues at coordinate 25,947,111 of CM014276.1, read as the reverse complement.
CGCCGCCTCGGCCGTAGGCTACCTCCACAGGACCTCAACGCCAAGTTCAGGCAAGTCGCCGGCCAAGATGTCTACTCCAGCGCTGCAGCCAACATCATGGCTGTCGTCACAGAGTTGGGACAGATGCCTGAAACACCTGAAATCCTCAGGATGAAGACAATGCTTGAGACAGCGGCCATCCAGCATGACGCAGTCAATCCGGCGAAGACCATCACCCGAGCACCAAGCCGCCAGGCAAGCAGCCGACTTCCTGAAGTTGGAAACCGAGGCAACTAGTCCCACCACCCGAGCAGACAACGCCAACGAAACGAGGGAGGCATGGTACTCGGCGGCGGAGGTCGTAACCACGGCGCCGGACCAAGCAACCGCGAAGTTCAGCAGAGCCACGTCGGCGGGCGTGACGGCAACCGGAACAGGGATGGACGCTCTGGCAACCATGACAACAACAGGGATCTGCGACAACAATTGCCACCCAGAGACGCGCGCACCATCATCTCGTCACGGGCACGCGATCGCGAAGAACAAGAACGCCGCAGACGCCAGGAGTACGACCAAGTCTACGGGCCGCCGGGTCAGGATCACCACAACCTCCACAAGTACGAAGGGTTCCCGGTCTTCTCAGACCGCATCCGCGCTACTTCCTAGCCCGACAAGTTCAAACCAGCCCATATCGACAGATATGATGGGAAACGCGACCCCGAGCAGTGGATTCGCATCTACTACTCGGCAATCAAGGCGGTGAGGGGCAACACCGACACCATGTGCACCTATCTCCCAGTAGTCCTCGACCAGGCCCCACTGACCTGGTTAGAAGGGCTCAAGCCGGGCTCCATCGACTCCTGGGATGAGCTCTGCAAGGCTTTCATCAACAACTTCCAAGGTTCATGGCAGAAGACGGGTACTCGCTTTGACCTAGCCCAGTGCAAACAGGGCCAGAACGAGTACCTGCGCAGTTACAACTGAAGATTCTGGGAGAAACGCTCAACCTGTGCAGGCCTATCCGACCAAGATGTCATTGATTGCTTCCACGGAGGGCTTACAGACCCCGTGCTGCACCTCGACTTCGGAAGGAACAGGCCAAAGACACTAGAGCAGATGCGAGACCTCATCAGCCACTGGTCAGATGCTGAAGACCTGCAGCGTGAAAGATTCAACCGCAACAAGTCAGGAGGAGACCGCAAAAACAACAACGACCGTAACAAGGGCAAACAAGTTGAGAACAATAGCAAACGCGACTTCAACGACAAGAAACGCAAACCTGAAGATACGGTCAATGTTGCTGAGAAGAACTCTTCCCGCAGGAAGTTCGAAAAACTACTCGACAAGCAGTGCCCTTTCCACCCAAAGGATAAGCACTCAAGCAGGGACTGCTGGTCGCTCAAGAAAGCGTTCTCAGCGGAGGGCGCTCCCAAACCAAACAACCCTGACAACAAAGGAGACAAGGGTGACAAAGACACCGGCTACCAACAAGCCGACAAGGTTGTCAACGTCATCTTTGGGGGAATTACTCAGTCAGAATCAAAGCGCAAGCAAAAGCTTATCCAGCGCGAGATTGCCTGCATTGAGCCTGCCATCCCCACCTTCCTTAAATGGTCAGAAGTTCCCATCAGCTTCTCTCGCGACGATCAATGGACCAACATCAAGAACCCAGGGCGGTACCCCCTGGTACTTGACCCTGTGGTAGCTGGAGCGCGACTCACAAGAACATTGATCGATGGCGGAAGTGGACTCAACATCCTGTTCGCCAAGACGCTGAAAAAGATGGGTTTGGACATCACCAACTTGCTCCAGCATACTGACTCACCCTTCGGCATCGTTCCTGGCAACGCTGCCGTGCCCCTCGGCCAGGTATCACTTCCGGTTACATTTGGTACCGAGGCCAACTACAGAACCGAGTACATTACATTTGAGGTCGCCGACTTCGAATCATCATACCACGCGATCCTGGGAAGACCTACTCTGGCAAAGTTCATGGCGATTCCACACTACATCTACCTCGTCTTGAAGATGCCAGGCCCTAACGGGATTCTATCCCTAAAGGGCGATCTGAAGACCTCCTACGATTGCGACACCGAGGCAGTGACGATTGCTACGAGCATGCAGCAACCGAGCCAGGCAGCAATCGTAGCAGCTATGGCGAAACAACTCGGCGAGGCTGAGTTGGACATCCGACGAAAAAGCCAGCCGTGTCAAACATGAAGCCCTCCCAGGAAGTTCCAATCAAGGCAATCGACCTAGGGACGGGCGACCCCTCCAAGACGGCGCTGATCGGCACTGACCTGCCTATCAAATAGGAAAGCGCGCTCACCAGCTTCTTACGGGACAACTGCGACATCTTCGCATGGAAACCGTCTAACATGCCGGTAGTCCCAAGGGAGTTGGCTGAGCACAAACTCAACGTTGATCCTGCTGCCAAGCCGAAGAAACAACGACTACGACGCTTTGCCCAGGACAAGAAAGAAGCCATACGTTCGGAGCTAGTGAAATTCTTAGCAGCCGGGTTCATTAAAGAGGTGTTCCACCCTGACTGGCTCACTAATCCTGTACTGGTCCGCAAGAAGAACAACAACGAGTGGAGGATGTATGTCGATTACACCGATCTAAACAAGCACTGCCCAAAGGATCCCTTCGGGCTACCTCGCATTGATCAGGTGGTGGATTCTACAGCTGGCTGCTCTCTACTCTGTTTCCTGGATTGCTACTCGGGCTATCATCAGATAAGCCTGCACAAAGATGACCAGATCAAGACGGCGTTCATCACTCCGTTCGGCGCCTACTGCTACACTACAATGTCCTTTGGACTCAAGAACGCAGGGGCAACATATCAGCGTGCAATTCAGAGTTGTCTCAAGGCTCAGATTAGCCGCAATGTGGAAGCCTATGTTGATGACGTCGTCGTCAAGACAAAGAACCCGGATAGTCTCATTGACGACCTATCCGAGACCTTTGCACACCTCAGAGAATTCCAATGGAAGCTCAATCCTACCAAATGTGTGTTTGGCGTGCCCACGGGAAAACTGCTGGGCTTCATAGTCAGCCACCGGGGAATTGAAGCTAATCCCAAGAAAGTCACCGCTATTACATCCATGGCGCCTCCAAAATCCCTCAAGGACATTCAGAAGCTGACTGGATGCATGGCGGCCCTCAACCGATTCATTTCAAGGCTGGGCGACAGAGGATTACCTTTCTTCAAGCTCCTCAAGAAGCAAGACAAGTTCATATGGACTCCAGAAGCTGATACGGCGTTTGAAGATCTTAAGAATTTTCTCCAGTCACCACCAGTACTGACTGCACCAGCTGATCAGGAACCACTGCTCCTCTACATCGCAGCAACAACTCACGTTGTGAGCACTGCTATTGTAGTCGAGCGGGAGGAACCCGGCCATGTATACAAAGTACAGCGGCCAGTTTACTTCATCAGCGAGGTACTTTCAGAATCAAAAGTGCGATACCCCCAAGTCGAGAAGCTATTATACGCTGTCTTGATCACATCTCGCAAGTTGCGACACTACTTCGACGCTCACCAGGTTATTGTAGTCACCTCTTTCCCAATTGGCGACATCCTCCGCAACCAGGACGCGACAGGGCGAATCTCCAAATGGGCGGTCGAGTTGGGCTCTCATGCCATCGACTTTGTCCCACGAGCTGCCATCAAATCTCAAGCCCTGGTGGACTTCGTTGCTGAGTGGACAGAAATACAACACGCAGTACCAGAAGAACCTCTCGAGCATTGGATCATGTACTTCGACGGATCATTGAAGCTTGAAGGGGCAGGTGCAGGAGTACTACTCATATCTCCAAAAGGCGATCAGCTTAAATATGTGCTCCAAATCCTCTGGAAAGCCACCAACAATGAAGCCGAGTATGAAGCTCTACTGCACGGGCTACGCCTGGCTGCTTCCCTTGGCATCAAGCACATGGTGGTGTACGGCGACTCCTCTGTGGTGATCAATCAAGTCAATAAGGATTGGGACTGCACCAAGGAGAACATGGATGCATACTGCATGGAGGTGCGCAAACTTGAGAAGCACTTTCATGGGCTCGAATTTCATCACGTCATCAGAGACAACAACATGGCTGCTGATGCACTTTCAAAGCTGGGTTCCCACCGAGCGCAAGTACCAGGCGGCGTTTTCATCCATGAGCTGTTACAACCATCCATCAAGGAGCAGGAAGTATAGCCGACTACAACACCACCCCATCAGCAAGTCATGGTGATTACACCCGAGTGGACAAAGCCCTTCATCGAGTACATACTGCACCAGAGGGAGCCCGAAGATAAGGTGGAGGCTGAGCAAGTTATCAGGCGAAGCAAGCACTACATCGTAGTCGGCTCCACCCTCTTTCGACGCGGCGCCTCATCCGGAGTCTTGATGAAGTGTGTCACTCCAGAAGTCGGACGGGAAATCCTTGAAGAAATCCATAGTGGAATCTGTGGCAACCATGCTGCTCACCGCACGATCGTAGGCAAGGCTTTCCGGTCCGGGTACTATTGGCCATCCGCTGTGGCTGATGTAGAAGAAATCGTTAAGACTTGCCAGGGCTGCCAATTCTTTGCCCAGCAAGCTCACGTCCCCGCAACGGTCCTCAACACCATACCGCCCTCTTGGCCCTTCGCATGCTGGGGGCTCGATATGGTTGGACCACTCAAGACTGCGCCAGGAGGTTTCAAGTATCTCTACGTGGCGATCGACAAGTTCACCAAGTGGATCGAAGTCAAGCCGCTGGTCAATGCTACAGCAGCAAAGGCGGCCGAGTTCATCCAGGACATTGCTCATCATTTCAGCGTCCTGAATCGCATTATCACCGACCTCGGCTCAGAATTCACAGGGAGCGAGTTCTTTGATTTTTGCGACAATCTGGGAATTGAAGTCCGCTACGCATCAGTGGTGCATCCACGAACCAATGGACAAGTTGAGAGAGCTAACGGCCTCATACTTCAAGGTCTCAAGCCAAGGCTCTATGAACCACTCAAAAAGTACGGCGGCAAGTGGGTGCAAGAATTGCCAGCCGTGGTATGGGACTCAGAACCCAGCCCAGCCGAGCGACGGGGCAATCACCCTTCTTTCTTGTCTACGGCTCAGAAGCAGTACTCCCGGTGGACATCGAGTACAATGCTCCAAGAATTCAAAACTACTCGGAGGAAGCAGCAGAGCAAAGTAGGGCGGAGGATGTGGACATGCTAGAAGAAGGAAGGCTAGCTGCGTTGATCAGGACAACCACGTACCAACAAGGACTCAGGAGGTATCATGACCGAAACATCCAAATGCAGTCATTTAACATTGGTGATTTGGTTCTTCGGAGAATTCAGAGTACAAAAGATCAGCACAAGCTATCCTCTCCTTGGGAAGGTCCATTTATAGTATCAAGGGTCATCGCGGTCCGGGTACTTATCAGCTACAACGGGAAGACGGAACAGAGGTGCCCAATGCTTGGAACATTGAGCACTTGCGGCGTTTTTACCCTTGAAGAAGTTATTAGAGTTTCTTAAGAGTCAATAAACAGTCAGCCTTCTTTATGTACTGATATTGGCTTCTTTTTTTTGACTGAACACCGTGGGGCAAAGCCCCCCGGCTACTTAAATATATTGGGAGATTAAAAGGTTACAAGAAAAACTTACAGGAGAGAACAGCCTATACAGAGTGAGAAGAGGGGAGAGCAAACCACAGCCTATACAGAGTGTGAGAAAAGAGCAGGGGAGAAAGGCTATATAAACAACTAAACAATTACAGCAAGTCGAGCCAAAGTTTAATCGATTGATGCAAACTCTGTTTGATTCTGAAGAGATGGCTGGTAACTTCTGCCTTGAATGCCGCCTTCCATCTAGCCACACTAGGAGCCTTGTTATTGAAGATATAATCATTTCTCTCTTTCCATATGCACCAAGCACCAATCAGAAAGATCTCCATGAAGAAAGGCAGAGGAAAACCTTGCCTAGCAATGAGAATTTTTTGATGCATGCTAGCATTATCATCCCAAACAATTCCAATCATGAACCATCTGCAGACAGCTGAGGGGCAGGTAAAAAACAGATGTTCAGCAGTTTCTTCTACCCCTTCCTGGCAAATGACACAGTTATATCCTTCTTCCAGGAATTTCTTTCGCCTTCTCAAGATATTCCTTGTGTTGAGTCTATCATTTAGCAGTAACCATGCAAAGAACTTTATTTTTGGTATACATTTGGTTTTCCATATCCATACTACCACTCTACTGGGTTGTATATGCTGAAAATGGTGCTGATAATACCTGCTTGAGGAATATCTGTGATGTCCCCATATGAAATTCCAAGTATCTTTCACATTTTCATCAAGGGGGGCCAAATCTGCCAAGTCAGTTTGAAGTAACAGAAACTCATTGTAAGCCAATCTAGTCATGGGAATTCTAAAGCAATCAATCTGATTCTGGTAGTTCCTGAACTTGTAGAGGGAGATTTTTGAGTCTAGGGCGTATTCATACAGGTTGGGATACCGTTCTGAGAGAATCTGCCCATGAATCAGGTCATGCCAACAACTAACTGTGTCCCCTTTACCCGGGTTGCTGATGGCAACACCCCTAAAATGGACATTAAGCCGTAAGATGTCTTTCCACCAGAAAGACCCTTTTTCTTTTGCCAGATGTGGGACTGAGTCTGAGTAATATTTGTTCCAGATGAGACTGACCCACTGAATATCATCTTTCCTGTAGAATTTCTCCAAATGCTTTAGGAGGAGAGCATCATTTTGCAAGCTCAGGTTGATCACCCCAAGTCCCCCCTTTTCCTTAGGCATCCTTACCAAGTCCCATGCTGCAAGATTGTATCCTTTGTTTCTGAACTCCTTCCCTCTCCAAAGACAATTTTTCCTAAATTTATCCATGGCTTCTATCACTGTAACAGGTATCTTGAGAGAACACATATAATATGTGGGAAGTGAGGACATGACAGAGTTTACCCACTGGAGTCTGCCAGCATAAGAGAGATATTGGGAGGAGGCTGCCATTTGTCTCTCAACACGACATATTAGTGGAGCATAATCCTTGACTTGTGGCTTGGTAAGTCCCATGGGCAGACCAAGATAAGTGAAAGGGAAGGAGCCAACAGTGCAACCAAAGGCAGCAGCCAGATCATTAATTTTTCCTTGATCAACATTGATTGGCACAAGGCAGGACTTATGATAGTTCACTTTTAAACCACTCGATTGCTCAATTTTGTGCAGAATACTCTTCAGGAGATTAAGCTGTGCAACCTCAGCTTGCATAATGAGAATAGTGTCATCAGCATATTGGATCACTGGGAAGGGGGTATCAGCATTTTGCGGGAAAGGAGGTAAAAGGTTTCCAGAGTCATATTCATGATTGACAACACTTTGCATGAGATCCGCAGCAATGGCGAATAACAGTGGGGAAAGGGGGTCACCTTGCCTGACTCCCCTTTTGCACTTGAAGTCTTTCCCGGCAGTGCCATTCAGTAACACTGAAGAGGTGGCCGTGGAAAATAACTGATCTATCCATTTGATCCACTTCCCTGGAAATCCTTTTGCTCTCAACATTTCAAGCACCACAGCATGCTCCACCAGATCAAAAGCTTTTTCAAAGTCTAATTTAAGGACGATGATTTCTCTTTTTGAGTGATGGCATTGATGTAGATACTCAAAAGCCCAGCCCAGACAGTCCTGAATACTTCGTCCCTTGATGAACCCATACTGGTTCTTGTGAACTACCTCCACAGCAACCCTTTGAAGCCTGTTGGCCAGAAGTTTAGCAACTATTTTCGATGAAGAATTCAGGAGGGATATGGGCCTGAAATCATTTACAGTCTCAGGGTTGTCCTTCTTTGGAATCAAAGTAATATATGAGTAGTTGATACTAGTGAGATCAACTTGGTGGCTATAAAAGTCAGTACAGAGCTTGTACATGTCATTCCTGATGTGGTGCCAGGCTTTTTTGAAGAACATATTGTTGAATCCATCAGGACCTGGGGTTTTGTCATTCGGGAGATCCAAGATGATTTCATCAATTTCCTTAGTGGAGAAGGGCAAGACTAGGTGCTCCAAGTCTGCATGAGGCTGTATGAGAGCTTGCAAATTAAACTGCATGGATATTCCAACTGTAGTGCCAAGCCTTCCTTTAAATTCCTGATAGAAAAGAGCACTTTTTTCTCCATGGTCAGTCACCATTCTTCCAGTCCCATCCAGAATCTGACTGATTGTGTTTTTCCTATATCTGTCAGTTGCCATAGCATGGAAGAATTTAGTATTCTCATCTCCAAACTGAATCATTCTCTGAGTATATCTTTGCTTCCAATAAGCATTTTGCATTGCAAGTAGATTCCTGATGTGCACTTTAATAATTTCCCTAAACCTGGCCTCAGGAGAGGACAACCTTCTTAGTTCTTCCAGCTTATCAAGGAAAGCAATGGTCATGTTGCAATTGGAAATAAGTTTGGAAAGGTTAGAAAGATTCTTAGCCCATTTTTTCAGAATTCTTCTCAACAACTTAAACTTTGCACTGATCACCTGTGCACTGCTTCTGGTATTTGCTGGTACCAGCCAAGCATTCTTGATTTGTTCCATACATCCCGGATGCCTTAACCAATGATTTTCAAACCTGAAGATGTTAGCTTTTGGAATATTTGTACCTATTTGGACCTTACAAGGCAAGTGATCAGAGGTGATTCTAGCCAAGGGAAGGACCATGGACAAGGGATATCTAGAAGTCCAAGCAATAGAAGTAAAAAACCAGTCAATCTGCTCAAGAAGAGGTGAGTCCTGCATGTTGCTCCAAGTATAGCTTCTTCCCTTGATTGGGAGTTCAACAAGACCCAAATGGCTAATAATATTGTTAAACACCAAGCAATCATTGAAATTTCCCCCTGGTCTGTTTCTGTTTTCTGCATATCTATAGAAATTGAAGTCCCCAATAAGAAGCCATAAATCATCATCATCAATGTTCAGATTGAAAAGCCAGTTTACAAAGTGATCCCTGGCTGGTTGCCTACAGGGGCCATAGACAACAACAAGAGACCAAGCTTCAAGATTATGAACTGCTGTTACAGACATTCTAATGGCAAAGTTGTGTTTCTCATGGGTCACCAGATTGAATAAATTAGAAGCCCAGCAAATGAGGATTCCCCCAGAAGCACCCACTGAGGGGCAGAAATCGAATTTATCAAATCTTTTAGGAGCAAAATTTCTGATAAAACGCAAATCAAAAGTTTCTCTCTTGGTTTCCTGTAAGCAGATGATGTTTGCATTACTCTCTTCAATTTTGTTTCTGAGGGGTTCCCATTTATCCATGTCATTTAAACCCCGAACATTCCAACATAAGACATTCCAAGAACGACTATTCATTATAACCAAAGAAACAAGGAATAAAGTAACTTATGTGGCACAACCACCATAAGAGAGAGCAGCAACAGTTTAGAAAAAAACAAAAAACCCCAAAGCAGAGGCAGGCAGTAAACCAGGCACCCCCTAATATAGTCAAAATAGGTTGACTTCCTCATTGATTAAACATCTTTGCTTGCTTGTAGTGTGGTCACGTTCAACTCCATAGGAGGAACACCACAAAATTCAGTTCCCAGGCCAACAAGAGTGGAAATCTCTATGGGCATTACATCAACAGCTTCTGATGTGTCACATGTCCCTTCCAGGCTTCCAGTGACGATGGCAGACTTAAGATCTTCAACTGTGGAGAAGGAAACAGACTTCACAGATGCACCTCTTTTCCTTCTTGGTTCTCCATCCAGTTGAATATGGTCATAATTCACTCCTTTCCTGAATCTGGAACTTCTCCTCACTTCATCATCAACAATGGGGGTGTTTGCTCTGGTCCTCCTCCTACTTGTGCACAGGGGTGTAGTTTCAATCACAGGAGTGCCTTCATCTGCCTGGACAAATTCAGAGGGCTGATCAGGCACCTCTGAGGGCTGAGCATAACTGAAATCCAAGTTCTGGCTGCTGTCATCATCCTGAGTTTCAGTCATGATTGTTTGTTTATCACCCTCCTTCTCTAAGATTAATTCGAGTCTTGGCCTCTTGTATCCAGATGAGGTTGAGGCCTCTGCATTGTTTCCCCATGCGGGATTATCCACCTGAAGAAACCAAGTATCTGCAAGAACTCTGTCAGGGACAAATCTCCACCTTTGAACAGGCCTGGGGTTTTTCATTGGCAAGAGGACCTGAATCTCTTGGGCCTTTTGGGCCAGATCAAGCAACATCATTTCAATGGAGGGAGATGGGCCAAAACCTTGATGAAGCCCAAGCCTCATGGCTAACCTCCTGATCATGTGATCATCCTCGAAGCTCTGAATAGTGCTATCAGACAGTATCAGCTCTCTATTGCCAGAATTACCAGCTGGTAATGGCAATTCAAGTGTCACTGGGGCACCTTGGGCTCTGAAAAATTCAGATGTTTCACTGCTGACCGAATGACTTTCTTGTGGCTGATCTGGGTGCTGTAAAACCTCATTGGCTAAGGCATTAGCAACCACATTATCAGCAAGAGCATTGACATGTGCCAGCTCATTTTCACCAACGACTGCCCCTTCCTGCTGCGGCCATGGGTTCCAATCCACTATGTTCTCCTGTGGCTGTGGCTGGGGGGCCTCCCATCCTTCATTTTCATTCTCCTGTTGGACATGATTCAGATCACCAACATCCTCAAAGAGCCCGGGTTCAGGAGCATTAAGGTTATCATTCATGTTTTCTGGGTGTGGATTCCCATTGGGTGGGATCTGATCTTCATCAGCAGCCAATACATCATTCTGTTGGCTATTGAGAACATATACCGGCATAGTCCAGGATTCCCCATTGCCTCCAATCTGGCTCCCCTCACAAATGATCAAGCTCCTGGGGATTCTATTAACTAAAGGGACCCTGCACCTGAGGAGCACACGCGATCGACATCTAGAGTTGTCAGTCCAAGTGATTATGTCGCCAAAGTGACTGACAGCCTGAGAGATGATATCACGCGTTTGAAAATCCAGAGGAAAACATAGGAACATGACCCAACAGGTTCTGGTAAACGGGCACGCTCTCCGATTGATACCCCTGTCATGTTCTTCCACCACAATTTCTCTAACAGCATCCAGTTGATGGGGACTTTGATCAATCATGGCTTGCCTGACTACCGGCGAGGTGAACTGAATCAGACAAAGGCCCAGCGGCGAAAGACAGCTAGAGCGAACCCTAACATGATGTTCTTCCTCAAAGTAGGTAATCACCTCATCCATAGTCTCATGAAGAAGATTCTGCTGCGGGGGAGGATGAACAGAGACTATTGCATACTCTTCATGCCGGCGTGGGGGGTTGCCGCTGATGATGATTCTTCCACGCGCCGGTCTGGCCCAGTCCTCCACCTCCATGCCCATCGGGAGAAAAGGCTCCGGGTTAACTTGGAAGTTCGCCATTTCGTCGTCGGCGAGGGGATCCTCAGCCGAGAGGGGGGGAGTTGCACTGCGTGGAGTTTCCGAGGTGGGAGAGGCTGTGTGAGGACTCGGGTTCACTGTAGCGGGAGCAGGATTTGGGGAAGAAATACTGTTGCTGCCCGACCTTCCCTCCTCCGTCCGAGGCTCTTGGGTTTCTACTTCGACTTGTTCACATCGTAGTGGGCTCTTGGGCCGCCATTTGATCTTGGGCCGACTCTTCGTTGTGCAGGATTTGAATTTGTGACCATAATTATAGCAAGCAGCGCACCGAGGGGCTGAAAAGCAATTAAGTCTCCCATGATTAAGGCTAAAGCACCGAGTGCAACCTCCCAGGCGACGCGCACGGTTAACCACCTCCATAAACTCGGAAGAGCATTTATCAGGCTGATGGCACGAGGTACGAGGCGCATGGATACGCCGATGATCCGAAGAAGGTTGATCCTTGATAATTTCTGGGATACTTGAATCCTCCACAGAATCAAAAATAATCCCCGAATCCACCTCTTTCAAAATGCTTTTCGGAATCACTGGACTCTGAGCAGTCCCAATATCACCAATCTTCAAATCAAAAGAGCCAATTCTGATAGTTTGCTTGAGTTCTGCAGGCTTGGATTTAGTTATAGGAGGATCAAGAACCAGAGTATCATGAAAACGAACCTTTTTTGCTAAAGAATTTTTTGCCATTGCTTTCTGCCTTTTGGACCTGATTTTCACCCACTGCTTGAGCTCTTCTTCTTCCCATAGACGCTTTTCTCTCTCCCAGTGAGGAGCACCATTGCTCCAGAGATGGAAATAGATGTCAAATGAACGCCCAATATACCTTCGGAGGTTGTAAACTGCAAAACCCACTGATTTACAAGAGACAGCAAATCTGAAATGATTGTGACTTTGATACTCAACCTGAAATAAAGGGGCAGACCCTCCGATGCATGATTGAAGTGCAAGAGCAACAGAATCTTCATTCAGCTGAAAAAGATAACGTCTGAAAGTAGCTAGAAGATAGAAATGATTCCCATGTTCCAAGTTGTGAACATTCTTTCCCACTGAATCAAACAGATCAGCCTCAAACTTTCTGCCAACCTCAAAGTCCAGCAATGGCCCAAGAACATCCATGTCCAAATCCAAGGAATAGATGCAACCACAACAAGAGCTAAAACCAGAGCACGAGCAGAAAACCAGAGAGCACGAGAACCAGAAGAAAACCAACAGAGAGGAAGAAGCCTGTAGGGAGAACGAGATGAGGAATCACCCGAGCACCAGAGATTAGCCTTCAAAGAATCCATTGATCTCCTTGCAGAGGACTGCACCAGCGCCAGCAGAATCCCCGGGTCGGGAGAGGGAGAGCACCGAGGAGCAGTCCATTTGCCTTCTGGGCCAGCTTCTATCTGGCTGGGACAAAACCTTTGACAAGTCACAAGCCTGAGAACTACATTTTCACGTTGTCTATCAGCAGCCGTGTCGGCAGTGCACAAGTTCCACGAGACGTGGATGCCCGGCCTCGTCCTCGCAAAAACTGGCTTTAGTCCCGGTGCGAAACCGACTCTAGTTTCGGGTCCGCAACCGGGACTATGGCGCCAGGACTAAAGACCGTGGCCTTTAGTCCCAAGCATTTATCCGGGACTAAGAGGCCCTTAACACCAATCGGGACTAAAGGGGCTTCACGTCGCGCGCAAGGCGGAGCCCCTAAAGGGCCTTTTTTTTCTTTTCTGATTTTTTCTGGTTTCTTTTCTACAGAGATACGTATTATATCTGTATAATAATATACATATATGTCCATATACGTATTAGTTATACGTCACTAATGCATTAAACTATTAATACTAATATATACGCTAATAATATTAAACTTACATATATATTTACAACAAGTTTTGAAAGGTGAATATTAATATTTACACTAAGATTTCAAAGGAGCATATATATATATATATATATATATATATTATTATATTTACAAAATGCCTAATACTTGCTCCTTCTATCGACCTTGTGTCCATTCTACCAGAACACCCCTATCTTGCTCACGACCTCATCGATTATAAATCCGCAGAGTGGCTCTTGAACCACCACGACTCTTTGGATCGGTAAGATCTCATCTTTCATAGCATCATCTGAGGATGTGTTAATGGAAAAATATAAATAATATTATTATGACTCACATACATACATACATACATACATACATACATACATACATACATACATACATACATACATACATACATACATACATACATACATGCATGCATGCATACATTCATATATCCATGGAAATGGAACATACCATCAGTTCCAATTAGTGCAGATTGTCCTATGCCCAACAAGAGTGTGCATGAACTCACGGACATAATATCCACATAAATTGGTGCCTTGATTCTGCCTATAACACTTTATAGAAAAAATGGTCAAGTCATTACATGCATATTCACGATAATGAAACAAACAAAATAAGATGTGTGTCTGTGTATAGTAGTATTTACCGGAAAGTCTCCCTTGATACCAAGTTGTTCTTTGAATGGACCTTTGTGCTCTGCACGAAATTTTTTCCAACACATGCGCACACCATATGAAATAAATAGAATTCTCACCTGATCTAAAGAGGAATAATAGTGCGAGGACAGAAATTACTTTTGAAAGAGGTCAATCATTGGTTGGTACACTTACCGTGGTCCCCTCAATGAGTCCATGACGACCAACAAGCTTATATCCGGTTGTATAACAAATAATATCCAATGGAACCTATTTACATGCATGTTTTGTACCAAGGGTCACATCAATTGAAATTAAATTATGTTAGGAAGAAAATTGGATAATGCACAAGACAGTAAAAGTACTCACCCAGAGTTGTAAGAAAATAGAATCATTGTCTTGTAATATTGTACACGTAAGAATCTGTCAATGTTGTTTATTGTGTCTTCATAATTATTTTTTAACATATGCTGGTTTACAACTTTTGGGTTGATGAAGCCCAAGTGGAAGTATGAGTTTTTCCTGCATACTTCAATCTCCATTCTACAAGATACAATTTAAAAGAAAGAAATGTTTAATAATACGGTTGACAATATATAGGAGACGTTAAATATAGAAATAAACGAAGCACTTACAGCACCCAGCAGCTGAGGAAAGACACATCAAGGGCATCCCTATGGTATATCTGGTATATTTCTGAGAAATTCAGATACATAACATTTTCGCCACGAAAGTAGTCATCATCTCTAATCTTCAATCACTAACAAATGATGCATGCCTTGAAAGAAGTCACCTGAACGTCTGTCGGCGTTATACATCCATTGCCGGTCCATCTGCAAGTTTAGGCAATTTTTTATAAGTAGTACAAATAGTAAGTTTATTTTTGAAATAAATTAAAATTACCATCCTAATGCACTAAGCAATAAATAAAAATTACCATCCTATTTCACTAAGCAATAAGTGAAAATTACCATCCTAATTCACTAATCACTAATAAATTATAATCAAAGTGAATAAAATAACTAGCAAATTATAAATAACTAAAGTATAAATACGAATTAACTAAAGTATAAACATGAACTAACTAAAGTATAAATAAATAAAGTATAACTATGAATTAGGATAAATAACTAAAGTATAAATATGAATTAACTAAAGTATAAATATGAATTAGGATAAATAACTAAAGTATAAATATAAATTAAAAACTAAATCTGCATTTACTAAAACATACTAGCACAAACTACTAACAAATCAATATCTCAATTGTGCTAAAAAAAACAAAACTCGCCCATCTCTCCATTCCACTAAAACTCGTATTTCTCTATGTGTAAAGGATGAAACAAGAAATACTAATCGTGAAAGATGAGAGGATGAAGATATCCTCCTTTTAGACCACTTGGAGGAGCTAAATCTTCAAAATTCGAGAAAAAAATGGGCATGACCTCCCCTAGCTCCGGTCGGCTCCATGAACGAGCTCTCTTCATGGCTCGGCCGGGCTGGGGGAGGAAGACAATATTTGTGGGAGACCTTTTAGTCTGGGTTGGTGGCTCCAACCCGAACTAAAAGGTCCTCTTTAGTCCCGACTGGAGCCATCAACCGGGACTAGAGGGCGCGCCCCCCTAAAGCCTCCCCCCCCCCAATTGGACCCGGGACTAATGCTCCCTTTAGTCCCGTGCCCAATTGGTACCGGGACTAAAGGCCCCGAACCAAAGGTGGTTTCTCCACTAGTGTCGACCCTCGCGCATCGCACCATCTGGCACTCTGGCTCCCGTCAAGCCTCGTCCTTGAGGCTTGAGCCAATACAGAAGAGACAAGGGAGGAAAATATTGAAATGGGATGAAATGCTAATAATCTGTTCTATTGATTGCATTGACCCTCGAGGGTATATATTAGTACATATGAGGGAGAAACTTGGAGTACAAGAGAAGTTAGAATAGGTTTAAACCTATTCTATCTCTAAGACTATCTTATCTCTAGATTTTGTCCATGACTCTTTTATCTCTAACCAAACATATTTGTACTTATAACATTCCCCATCAGTCATAGCGGGACTAAAACGAATGATTGTGGCTGGATTTGAAATCTTGTGCTTCTATCGTCTTCTTCGCTCCACCATCATCAACTGTGTCTCTGATGGTCGGTCCGTCACCGAGCGTGGTGCCTGCATCCCCTTCTGGTGTCGTCCCTTGTCTCTCCTCTATTCCCTCCCGCAGTCATAGCGGGAGTGTTATACACGATAGTGATGACACAAACGCTTTTGACTGGAGTTCTTGCCGACGATAATGGAGTAGCCGTGGTCGAGGTAGCCGCCAATAGCCGAAGGCGCAAAAAAAATTGTGCTTGTTGTAAAATGAAAGCTGCAGTCGAACATGAGGCATCTTGCATATGTCAGAGGATGCCGTCGGATGTCTTGCATATGTCAGAGGATGATTTTGTCTTGCATATGTCAGAGAACGAGGTGTCGATGCAGTTTTTGTTGCCGTGGATGACGCGGTCGTTGCCGTCGTCGATGAAGCGTCTTATAGAGTTATCTGTCAGAGGACGCGGGATGTCCATCCTTGTGGACGAAGTGGCGCGGTGGCTTGACATATGCAAGATGCCTCATGTTCGACTGCAGCTTTCATTTTACAACAAGCACAATTTTTTTTGCGCCTTCGGCTATTGGCGGCTACCTCGACCACGGCTACTCCATTATCGTCGGCAAGAACTCCAGTCAAAAGCGTTTGTGTCATCACTATCGTGTATAACACTCCTGCTATGATTGCGGGAGGGAATAGAGGAGAAACAAGGGATGACACCAGAAGGGGATGCAGGCACCACGCTCGGTGACGGACCGACCATCAGAGACACAGTTGATGATGGTGGAGCGAAGAAGACGATAGAAGCACAAGATTTCAAATCCAGCCACAATCATTCGTTTTAGTCCCGCTATGACTGATGGGGAATGTTATAAGTACAAATATGTTTGGTTAGAGATAAAAGAGTCATGGACAAAATCTAGAGATAAGATAGTCTTAGAGATAGAATAGGTTTAAACCTATTCTAACTTCCTCCCACTACTACAAAAAACATTTGTAAGAGCCAGGGGTTTTTTTTTTTAGGGGCGGACTAAAAGGCGACGCGCCCCTACAAATGCATGAACGACACTGTAGCTAAGGGCCGCCCCTACAGAACGATTTACAGGGGCGGGTGATGCCATGAGCCGCCCCTGGAAACAACCAATTTTTTCAGGGGCGGGTGACGCCATGACCCGCCCCTGTAAATAGCACTTTCTAGGGGC